>CAUJRU010000202.1:0-1239040 GCA_963277665.1 Viscum album
TAACGTATTTGATAACTCAAACATTCTTTATGATTCCTTTCTTGATTATAAGGCCTTTATTTTAAAACCTGATAGGTAAATCTATTGAATTGTTGTTTTAATTGGAATTTCCATATTTCATTTCATATACAATGTTTTTACTAAAGAAAAAAACTTCTCATTCAAGTGATTCAATGCTTTTCCCCTATAATCCAATATAATTATTAAGGTTATTAATTACCATAGTTTGTTCTTAAATTTTCATCATACAATCTTATACTCCTTTTTAAGTAGTTTGTTCTTCCATAACATGCTCTGGCATGTTAATTTTGGATTCTAGTTGATCTATATAGGGGATTAATTCAACAGTCCACCAATATTTAAATTATTCTTCCTCTTAATATCAATCCCTTCATGTTCTTATTCAATTTAAACATTGAGATTAAGTACTTATTTAGGTTAATCATTATCATTATTTTTAGTTTGATTATTTTCCACCATTTCCATAAAAAAATCTTTTGAATTAGTTTTGAATTCATTTTACCAATATTTAATACAATATTAATCATTTTCTTACTCTATAATCACATATCCATTTTATTGAAACTTACTTATGGATTTATTTTCAATGTTAGGTTTGGGTTTTTTCTTGGGAGGAACCACCTTTATAGAGATTTTGAGAATTTAGTCTTACCTTCTTCTCTATATTATCATATTTGGAATCATATTTCTATATGTTAAACTATTCTATACATGGAATATATTGGTTGATGTTTTCCTTCAAACATACCTATACATAATTTAGATTTACTATCCCCAAGGAAAGAAATTTGTTACTCATATATTCTTCATCTTTATCATGGTCGATCTTAAGATCCCCCACCACCTGGAAATATATCCTTTTATATGGGTTAATTTTCATTCCTTTTGAACTAAACCTCATCCCATATATAAGAAAGCTACTTTTTCAATTATCTAGAGATAAATTCAATAATATTTGGTTTATTTAGAGATATTATATTTTCATGTTAAAAAGGATGAAGTCCCCTCATGATCTTCTTTATGATATCCACATCCTTGATTTTATATCCAAATCCTAACATATATTTGACCACTTTAATGATTTAATTAATGAAACCACCATTTAATTTTTTGAATACATCATCGAACCATCATATTTATTATGTATCTCTTTAATCACAGCTCACTTTACATTTTTCCCCATTATAGATAGTGGAATATTTATACAATATGGATTTAGAGGAAGTAGACATAATCAATTTAACATATATTTGATTTGTAAGTTACTTGGATAAGGCATTTTATGCCTTTTAATCAACATCTAATAGCTATTTATTTGTATTTGTTCAATGGAATCTCTATGGGACTACTAACTACAATTCCATGAATTTTAGTTTTAAATAAATATAAATTGAAAGGTCACAGATGATATCTCATTTAATTCATCCATATTTCATTATTACATATATCAAATATGGTAAATCCCATCACTTGTATAGATCTATCAATGTTAAGGATTTGTTTAGATAGATTTTCTCGTTTGAATCTTTTAAATTTGATATTAATTGTTACAACCATTGAGGACTCAATCACCCTTAGAGGGGAGGGTGAATTTGAGTGAGAACGTTTTCTTATCAAATAGATATTATTCTCTTGTTAGTATAAACTCAAATATCTATAACATAAAAAACAATCATAATATCTAAGCAATGAAAATAAATTAATAAGATTTAGATATTTAATTTGGATCCCCTAAATGGGTCACATCTAGGGAGTGCATAACAAAGATGTGTCAATGCAACAAAATCCACCAACGCACTATTATATGAATACAATTTTCAAACTGATCATTATAGAGTCTAAGGATTACAAACTATTTTTATCCCTCCACTCACTGCATCAAGACAATGTTACAAAATACAGGATTTCATGTCATTCAATGAAAACATCAATACATGTTAATTCAATAAACAAATATAAGTGTTATCTTAATCTGTTTATACATTTTTTCTTGAAGATATCCAAATTAGTGCATGCTATTTAACTATTCCAAAGAAAATATATCAAACCCTCATAGATATTCAATAAAAATACCTATACTCTATGAATTCCATAATCCTTTGTTATGCTCATCAATATGTTAAGTATTTCTCCTCTATATTATCTATGTTTTTATTCCAAGTAACACATAATGATTAGTATTCCAAACTATAATTTTTTTTGAATTATAACCCATATTAATTAACTATATATTTTCATATCTGTAAATTATTCAAATCTATAAAAAAAATAAATCTCCAAAAAATAAAATATGTTTTTGTAGTGTCTCCAATCCAGTTATCCCAAACAATGTTGAGCTAGAGTGACACATAACCTAGGAAAAATTTCTTAAATTTCAGTGGTTCTAAACTATTGGTGAGGGTTTATCAATACTGGGGGGATACACTTAATCAAGTAACCATAAATATCCTAAAAAATAATTATAAACCATTATCTATAACACAAATTGAATATAGAAATTACAGTGATAATACAACCACTACAAAACATTGCATTCGATAACAAAATGTTTACCCAAATAGATAACATACATCATATGAAAGGTCACATTATGAGTCAATCATATAAAATATATTCAAAAATTAATAAAGTGATAGTGATATAAAAAAAATATGGGTTTGAGGATCCACCCTGTCATGTCTCCCAATCCAACCATCCCTCCCGCTCAACCCCTAATCATTGGGACTTTACCCTTATGTGCATCCCTAACCATAAAGTCGATACACCCAATATGGTGTGAGAAATATAATTAGTAGGTTACAACCAATGGTTTACATAAAAAATCACAATATATAAGTTCATTCTCTATGTGATACTATAAAAAACATGAATAATAATGAACACTCATTATATCCTTGAGTACTAGACAAGACACCAGGTGATGCAGCCATACAAGCTTTAGATAGTGTCAATGTTGGGAATAAAATATCACTCAAAATATTTCTGGTTCATATAACATCCACCCCATGTCCAAAATCAAGATAACCATGGTTTTAGGTTTTCATAATTTTCAACCATTCAATAACCATAAAGCTAGAACATTGAGTTCCCATTTTATCTAACATCCCATTACCATAGGTACCCATATGCTCAGTTGGAATTACCTCTAACCTATCACTGATATCAAGGAATGAATTCGAAAAGTGTTAAATATCATATGCAAGATAAGGAATGGATAATCAGATTATCTTATCGTGTAATCAAGATAACAAATGAATAGGCACAACATCCTATCCCACTATCATGTCTAATGATGAATTGACAAAACATCCAATTGATTTCCTATATCAAAGGCATGAATGGGAATTATAACATCAAAGATAATGATAAAATAATTATTTTTTCAATATTTATTAATATTTATGAATTAGATATTATTTTTACCTTAAAAGGGATTATATGTCTGATAGCGTACCCAACACACAACAATGAGTTTCTCTAAAGTCTTGCGTTGTTTGAAAGACAAAGTTATACAGAAATATAATATATTATTAATATTATCATAAGTGATAGTTATCACATAACTAATTTATTGAAGATAATTAATAGGGATATCTATATTATGTTTAAATATGTATATTAAATTTTTTTACATTCATCCAATAAATTTTATAGTCTTAAAATTTAAAAAAAATCCAATTTTAAGCATAAAGAGCTCCATATTTTTAAAACGGGTTTACCTCATTTTAATGACGCATATTTTAAATATAATTTTTGACACCTGTAATTTTTATATGAAAAAATAAATATCATTTTTTAGTGATATATCAAAATTTACTCGGTGTTTTTTTTTTAAATTTTCTAAGAACATTCCTATTTTGGTAAATGGTGAATAATACTGAATATTAGTTCGAAAACTGTGTTTTCATCCAATTTATTTATATTGTAAAATTACTTTTTGGATTAGTTTTAATGTATAATTATATAAATGATATATCATTAAATATAATTCAGGTAATTGGAAATAATTTCACATTAAATTTAGATATGAAAACTTACCAAACTTTGAACATTTTCACTTTAGAACCTAATGTCACATCTCGTCCGAAAAATTAATTTGAAATTAATTTGTATCACTTATGTGATTCTAATTTGTGATTATGAATTAAATATTTTGAATAAGAATAAATAAAAAATTCTAATAAGATCAACTTTTTTTACCAAAAATATTATTATAAGTAAATAAAATTAATTGTAGTGATTAGAAAAACAATCCTAATTAATGACTAATCTTTGAAAATAAGGTGTAAAAATGACCCTAAACATGTCTATAAATTATTTAGTGACCATATTTCAACCATTGAATATTTAATTATCTATAATGGTCGATTTTTATCCATTTCAGGACAAGTAAAACATGTGGATTACACAATTATTTTAAAAAATTCCCAATGCATCCTTTTCCCCTCTTATAAAAGGATTTATCTCCCCCCCTCTATTTACACCTTTCAAGACCTTTTGGATCAGAAAATCCCTACCCAAATAATCTCAAAAAATTCCTCCTATCACCCTAGACACCTCACTTTGGGAATAAATCCAACCAATAAGTCCTTTGGTAAAAACCGAAATGAGTTACCCAAAAAAGATGTAACTTTCATCAACATGCATTTTTACATGTTTCCTTATGTAATATATTCAATTTATTCTATGATTATATAAAAAAATGGTATCATAAATATATTGAGATGTTATTATGTTAAAGTTTAGACTCAAACCTACATGCACTTCAATCAAAAGGGTAATGAAATTACCGTTCGTGTACGACGAACTAGTGCCTCACGTAATGATGTCATTCATTTTTTCCATTACCACCACTCATGGTTGATAAATATGATGGAAAAATATTTTTATACGATATATATATGATATTTAGGTTGTATTAATACTTCTTTAATTATTATATACACACACATTCATCTTTTCCATATCGTGTAAATATGATAATATCGTTTGTGGATGTGGGGACTACCGCCTCCTCAAAGCGATGTGATACGTTCACACAATACCTGTAATGTATTAATTATGAGTTTAATTAAAAATATGTGAAATATAAAATATCTATATGATATTAATGACATATTTACATTTATGTAAATATAATATATCATTTTTAATTACACTTTAAAAAACTAAAAAGTGATAACGCCGTTCATGGACATGGGGACTACCACTTCCTCGACACGATATGATTCCATTTACATCACAATAATTCTATATATGAGTATAAATGATTAAATAATATGGTATATATGATATAATTATCATTTTGGAAATATAAAATCTACTTATCTTATTTCTATAATGATCATTGAAAAATGAGAACGTTACTCATGTGTACGTACCACCTACCATCTGAATGATTGTAATGTTGGTTCATTTTTCATTACCATTTTTTATTATTGGTTTTAAATTATAATTGATATATAAATATTATAGTTATGACATGATTATAATTTTGGATATGTTTATATAATGACCCCTTGACCATATTTGACCTATCAATGTCCTTTTTGACACATAAACTGAATATGATCAAAACACCCATTGTAAACCTAAGTGTTTAAGTAGTTGTTTTCAAAATTGTAATGAGTGAATAAAAGTAAGGATAAACTTAAAAAAAGTTATAAAAAAAGTAAATAAATTACATTAGTTCATTATTCAGTAAGATAAAGGCATGTGTGAAAAGTTGTACTCAATGTAAGGGATTTCATCTCAATCTCACTTCAATGAGACATTTCTTCAGGATATGAAACTTTATTCTTTTATAAATTTTATACATGTAACAACCCAAGATTTGGTAAATAAATTTAATATTGAATTTATAAAACACTAATTATCTACAAGAATCAGTTTTTTAACCAATCGAGAAAACATAATATTTCCACCTCTCTGATTTGAATTTTGAAAAACTAACATACACGGTTGCACTCAGTAAAATATTTACAGTTTGATATGGCAAAAATAATTTTTGGTCAATAGTAACATACCCTTTTGAATAGTAAAATACCTTTATAAATAGTAATTTATAGTAATGAATATTAAATCGGACAAAAAAATAGAAACTTCAACCACGAGTGTATAAATGCAATTCATACATCTTATTAGTGGAAAAATGACCATAGTACATTTGGTATTTTTGTATGTCATAAATATATTAATAAAAATTTTATGATTGTTTTAATAATTTAAAATAGAATTTTATTCTCAAAATAATTAATCATAAATTGTTACTTTATTTTCTTATGGTTATAAGATAATTTTATGGGGGAATGATTAATTACTCAAAGTGTTATTAAACGAGTTATAGTTTTATTATGGTTTTTTGAAATAAATTATGATTTAATTTTAAAATTAAATTAAAAAATTTTATAAAATTATTTTCATAAAATTAATTACATTTTTAAATTCTAAACATTGAAAAATTATTGCGGTGAATTTTTGGGCTTTTTTTAAAAATACGTGTATTTTTCATGAATAATAAAAATATAGATTTGAGTTTTTGGTATAATTAATGACATCATAATGATTTAATAATTAATATAGAATTATGGTCTAAATTATTACATTAAAATGTGATATGAGGTGTCCCAAGTGGCCAATACCTTGGACAAGACCATGGTTTTTCAAAAACCACTAATGTGGTGTCCTTTAAAATTAATAAAAAACTCCCTCTCTTTTACTATAAATACACATCCATTCCTTCATTTTAATTTCTTCCAAAATCATCCCCTCGATGTTCTGGTAGTTTTACCTCCCTAAAAGTCCTCACAAGGTGTTCTTAAGCCCCCCAAGGTCCCAACCATCATGTTTTAGAAGTTACTCTACAAGGTAAGGGAATTCTCAACTTCCCTTTTCCATTCATGTTTTATTTTATGTGGTATGTATTTAAAGTTTCCATAACATGTTATTATTTCCATTTTTATTCGTTCCTTATATTATATTATGAGTTTCTTATAAATGGTTAACTATTGTCCCACTATTTTTAATATTTTCTAAAACCATTTTCAACGGCCGTTATGTTGCATGTTTTTCATCTCAAAATATCTCTCCTTTTCAAGCACTCTTTCTATGTTTTCTCTATTAATTTCAATTGGATCATGTTGGGATATATAATTCCATATCCCCATTACATTAAATAATATGTAATAAGTATTATATAATAATTTCTTTCCCATAATTTTTTTATGAATTTTTATGTGACATCGTTAGGCAGCCGAATTTTATTAAGGGATTTCTTAACTTTTCTTTTATTTCATGTTCCTTTATTTTCTTTTTATTTACTCACCCCATTTAATACAAATGTTATTATTACTACAATACCTTAAATAAACTATAAAATTGTTGTTATAATGGAATAACAAGTCATCATCTCTCTTTTACCCTTCTTTTATTCTATAAATGAAAACACCAACTGATATGTGTTCATTTATCACATTCAAGGACAACAGGTTTTCAATTTTTATTACCACGTTAAATTATATTCATTAAAACTTTTTTATGACTAAACCAGACTATTATATATTTATTATAACTTATTTAATTTTCCAGAATATTTTTGAAAACATGATATTAATTTATAAATTAAAATGATTTCGTTCTAATAAAAAAAATCTTATTAACCCAAACAATTATCATTAACATTTTATATAATAAATTTTCATCAGTCCCAATAACCAAATGAATTTTATCACCATGTTATATTCTGGATGTTATAAAATAAAATAAAACTTATATTATGGAAAAACCATTATTATATTACATGTTTATCCTTTCATGTTTATAAGTAATCTGGTCATGAATACCAAGGAAGAAACAACTCCCAAACAGCGAACATGAACCTATTAAACCCATAAAGAAGGAAATGAATGAAATTAATGAATCTGTAATAAATAAATTAAATTAATAAGAGGTTGTGTAAATATTAATTAATTAATTTAATTTGGTTATCCCAGACACTAGGATCAAGTGAAGAACACCATCAGATTTAAGGTAAGGGGTTTCCTCGCCTCACTTCCATTTTTTGGGAGATATTCATTATTCACTACCATTACTTATGTATTGTATATTTATACATACCCCTGATATATAATATCATTAATATATTTATTATCAAGGTATTCAATATTTCATTTTAATTTTATTAATTTTGGGTCATACAAACTGATTGATTACAAAGTGGTAAGTGTTTTCTATCTGAACCTCTATTTTCATTCGGGTTACTCTTATTCTCTAATTACCTTAAATTAATTCCTATTTATTCATATTTACTAATCATAATTTTGTGTGAATGTTCTATATATTTTTACAAACTATAATAATACTTTATTTTATGGTGAGTTTTTTGTTTTAAAAGGATCTTTCAAAAAATTCTTCCGGATGAACAACCTCATTTCAAGGGAACTTCATGAATTCTTACCTATTATAAAGTGCACAATTTAATCATTTCTAAACCATTTTTATATATCAAATGTTTCATCATGAAAAAAAATCTTTCACAATTATGGAATTATGAAAGCAAATAGATCATTCCATTCGAAAATCTATTTAATATTTCCGTAAAGTGCACTACAACGTTTTATTTCTAAAGATTCTTAAACATCTTTTTTTACATAATTCCACTTAAATGGGACAAAATATAGTCCTCAAATATAATTTCAATGTTCTTCCATCTTATTTTCTAGGATATAAATGTCTAAAAATCTGATTTCATGACCAATACAAAAGAACACTTCTTTCCAAAGTAAAAATGAATTTTCTTGTCTCCATTTAACTTTTATGAGATATACACCATATTCACCACTTATTCCATGAATTTGGTGAATATACTACCCTTTGTTCTATAATATCAAGATTCTCCTTATTCTCATGATATTATAAAAGATTATTATTGAATTTTCCAATGTGGTATGAGACACTATAAAGTTTAAGGATAATTTCCTCAAGAAATTTTCAATGGTAACATTTAAAAGTATCTTATCTATATAAACATTCTTGTTCAATCTTGTACTCTGATGTGGTGTATATCATATGATATAATATAAAATAGGTTGTTTAAGGGTTTATTATTATTTTTATTATGTATGTGTTATCTTGATACCACTCACCACATTACTCTGAATGATTACTGTTTATGTTTAATGATTGGGAAAAGTATTTACATTTAATATGTTAGTTTCAATATTAATGTATATGTTGATTATGTTCATCCAATTCATATTATGAATGCATTATACTTAGTATGTGATATGTGTGGCCCGTGATATCCCCTTAATGCATCAGTGGGTCTCATGAGATAAATAGATATGGACTTGGCCGAGACCTTTCCCATTTTGAGATATGGTTTTGGCCAAGGTCCTAATCATTTTTAAACATCTTGGCCGAGGCCTTGATAATATGTTTCAATATGTCTGAAATATTCATTTCCCTCATTATGAAACTAGTATTGATAGTTCATATGGTTATTCTACTAATAGAATACCCATGATTATTTTTTATGGAACTATTTATTCTACTCTTAATCTTACCATATTACATTAATGTTTATTTTTTAGAAGGTATGTGTTTATAGTTATTCTAATGCCTTATGATAATGTTAATGATATCATCCACTATATTGGTTGACATTAATGATTGTTTGATCACACCCCTTTCTTATGTTCCCTTTTCTCAAGAGATGAACGAGTTTATTATGAATGAATTGTAGGGATAAACATAGAGATTTGGATGTTCTCAATAAAACATATATGTTGTATTTATTTTCTAGATGTACTGTTGAAATTATGTATGTATCTTGTTTCCCAAGATACAAACCTACTTGGTCCTTTTGGATTCATATTCCTTGTTTATATTCCAATGTAATAAAATAAGGCACTGGCTCTAGGCAACTGGGGTTGTGTTATTGTAGTTGGTATCAGAGGGAGTTTATTAGAAAACATATATGCCAGATTTAGAAAACATTGATTAGGGAACAAAACCCTATGATAGACATGATGATGCACATACAATAAAATACTAGAATTTTGGTAAGGAATATATTATTTCGATATTCCAAAAAAGTCCATTTCTAGATACTACAAGTGGAAATGGTTCTGGAATAGATGAACCTAAGAGTAACAACTCCAAAAAGGTGTTTCAGGCTTGACCCATGGTAACCTCGTATACAATAATGGTATTTACTATGAAACTAGTTTGACACTCCCATAGTATTTTTGTAGGATAATTCATATTTTTTTCTTTCATACCATTATAAAGGATTTATTCTTCCAAAGTAACCATAGTATATGGTTTTAGGATGTACGATGCATAAAATTATGATTTATGTTATACCATGTTTAGAGTTATAGAATGTTCATAATTTATGTGCTCATATAGAATATGGAATTGATTAGAAATCGTGCCTTGTAAATGTAATGAGATCGCCACCAATGAACATGATTCAAATAGTAATAAGAATCATATCTCTCATGGTCTTAAGCTATCGTTTCAAAAGAAGATAGTCTCCCATGTGTCCTCATCATATGAGGAAATAATATAATGTATTAAAAAGGTATGTAAATAATTCTTTGAGTCCTGTGGATTTTAAGGGAAGAAAAATAAGAAGATGATGGTAGCGAAAAATTTGGATAAAAGGAAGAAGAGAAAGAAGGGTTTTCCCACATGTGATAAATATGGAAAGAATCACCAAAGTAAACACCTGATGGGAATGGGTGTTTGTTATATGTTCAGAGAAAAATGACACCATGTTAAGGATTTAAATGGTAAGAAAAAGGTTTATAATGGCAAATGATTCAACTAAAAGAAGATAAGACAGTATGCGAATCAATGACTCACGTGTCAAAAGAATATACCCCAAATGATGATTCTGGATAATTATCAAGTTATGATTCTTCCATAGATGAAGTAGAATGATTAATATACCTATTCAAGAATCGTGTCATTTGAATATTTTTTAACAATGTAATAGTTAAAATAATTATGGAATATATGAGGATTTTATTTCAATAATTTTACATTAAGGATTTGAAAGCATAAGTTGAACGGTACCAAGAAAATATATTCAGTGAAAAGTTAGAATTTTAAGAAAACACATGATTAAAGGAAGGAAAACCATTAATATATTTCTAATGATGAAGATAATTATGATGAAATTATTTATTTGGATAATTAATGACAACCGGAAAAATGATTTTTGACGTATCAATAACGGGTTTATGGTATCATTGATAGAGTTTAAACATTTTTGGATATAAAGAATATATCAAAAAGCATGTGTAAGGATTAATGAATTTTTCCAATAATGTTTTATCAAAATTGGAGTTATTACCATATTTTAAGAGGACACATGATGAAGATATTCACATGTTACGAATGTGAAAATTTAGGGTTGCTTCATGTTTTTTAAAGGAAAATAAGGTAGCAGATGCATTGAGTAGGATATATCATGAAGTTCTAAACCAAATGAGGATTTTAAAGGGACCCCATATACCTGGATCTAGCAAGGATGGATATGAGAATGATTTTAAAGTATTTTATCATGATCTTTTTTAATGTTAACCCATTTGTGAAATGGTTTATGTTGATCATTGTATGAGAGTTTAATGTCACTAAATGATGCAACTTGTTCTAAAAGATGAATTATAGATAGTTAAAGGCACAAATAGGATAATATTATGTTTATGAAATAGAAACATATATTTACACTCTTATATAGTAGAATAATTTATCAACTCCAGAAAAATATTCTTAAATAATTTTTTTTCCTATTATCATTTTGTTTCATGATATCTATGAAATTTGTCATAACAGTAGTTAAGGTTTGGTGGTAATTGAATTTCATTTGAGCGTGTTCTCTATTAGTTTCAATCAAAACATGATGGTTTGATTATTCATCCATAATAATTTAGTCCAATTAAAATGAATTGTTGTTATTAGTAATCGATGAATATATGTTTCCTCTTATTCGGATGTTATTTTAACAGTATTCCGGATATGGGTTTCCCACAACGGAATTTTCAAGTATCAACCATTAACTTTTGATGTTCAATTTCAAAGATTAAGGATGAAATTTTTGTTAGGAGGGGATAATGTAACACCCCAAGATTTAAAAAAATTAATATTGAATTCATAAAACACTAAGTATCTACAAGAACCACATTATTATAACCTATCCAGTAAACATAATTTTTATACCTCTATGATTTGAACTTCAAAAAACTAACATATACGGTTACGCTTAGTAAAATATTTAGAGTCTAATAATACAAACATAATTTTTAGTAAATAGTAACACACCCTTATGAATGGTAATATACCCTTATGAATAGTAATTAATTTTAAATCAAAAAAATAGAAACATTACCCATGAATGTATAAATACAATTCAGACATCTTATAAGTGAAAAAATGATCATAGTATAAGTATTGGTATTTTTGTATGTCAAAAATATTTTAAGGATAATTTTATGATTATTTTAATAATTTAAAATATAAATTTATTTTCATAAAATTTAATTATAAATTGATACTTTATTTTCTTATGGTTATAACAAAATTTTATTTAAGCATGATTAATTTCTTAATGTGATAAAATTGAGTTATAGTTTTAATGATCTATTTTTGGAATATATTATGATTTTATTTAAAAATTAAATTAAAATTATTTATAAAATTATTTTAAAAAAATGGATTAAATTTTTTATTTATACACATCTAAAAATTGTTGGGGTGAATTTTTGGAATTTTTATAAAATACATGTATTTTTTGTGAATAGTAAAAATACAAATTCGAGTTTTCTGTATATTTAATGACATCATAATGATGTAATAATTAATATAAAATGTTTTTATACTTGTGTGAATTAAAATATGATATTAGGTTTCCCTATTAGCCAATACCATAGGAGAATACCTTGGGAAACACCATGGTTTTCCAAAAAACACTAATGAGCTGTCCATTGAAATTAATAAAAAAACACACTCTCTTTTACTGTAAATACTTTGACATTCCTTTTTCTTATTTTTTATAAACTCATCATCCTAGAATATATAGTATCATTACCTCCCTTGGAGTCCTCCCAAGCTGTCCTCAATCCCCCAAGGTCCCAACCTTCATGTTTTAGGAGTTACTCAACAAGGTAAGGGAATTATCAACTTCCCTTTTCCATTCAAATTCTCTTTTACATTTTATGTATTTGAAGTTTCCATTACATGTTATTATTTATAATTTATTTTGTACCTATATTATATTATTATTATTTTATGAATGGGTGAAGCCCTTCCCCTCTCTTTTTAATGTTTTCTAAAACCATGTTCAATAGTTGTTATGCTGTGGAATTTTCGTCTCAAAATATCTCACTTTTTCAAGCACTCTTACTATATTATTATCTTGTAATTTCAATTGGTTTATGTTGTTATATGTCACTACATATCCATTTTACATTGCATAATATCTAAATGTTTTTTGAGCCCCATTTTTCTTTCATAAATTTTTTTATTAATTTTTATGTGATGCTATTAGGCTACCAATGTTTCGTAAGAGATTTGTCAACTTTTCTTTAATTTCAAGTTCCTTTATTTTCATTTTATTTCCTCAACTTCTATAAAAACCTGTTTTGATAACTCCATTTCGTTAAATTTATTATAATTTTTTTGTCATAATGTAATAATTCATCATCAAATCTCATTTCCCATTTTTTTATTGTAGAAATGAAAACACAATCCGAGATGTCTTAATTTATCACATTCAAGGATGATGAGTTTTCAATTTCTATTACCTTCTTCAATTGTGGTCATGAAAACATTTTTATGGTCGAACCAAACTATAATATATGTATTATAAATTATTTAATGTTCTGTAATATATTTTAAAAATGATATTAATTTATAAATTAAAATGAGTTTGTTGTGATTAAAAACAGCAAATTAACCCAAAAAATTATCATTAATGTTTAATGTAATGATTCATCTTCACTCAAAATAAGAAAATAAATTTTATTACCATTTAATATTATGTATGTTAAAAAATAAAATAAAACTTCTATTCTTGATAACCATTCTCATTTTACATGTTTATCCTTACAAGTATATAAGTAAACATGTCATGAATACCAAGGAAGAAATCACTCGCAGACAATGAAATTTAACCTCTTAAACCCATCGAGAATGAAATTAATGAAATTAATAAGGATATAATAAATCAAATATGTAAATAATAGGTTATATAAATATTAATTAATTAATTTTATTTGGTTATCCAGGACACTAAGATCAAGTGAATAACACCATGAGACTTGAGGTTAGGGGTTTCCTCTCCTCACTTCAATTTTTTGTGAGATATTCGTTATTCGTTAATTTTACTTGAGTATGGTGTATTTATACTACCAATAGAAGTATAATATCATTAATATATTTATTTTCATTTTATTCAATGTATCATTTCAAGATTTTTAATTTTGGGGCATATGAACTGATTGATTACAAAGTGGTAAGAGTTTTCTGCCCAAACCTCCATTTTTATTCAGGTTACTCTTATTGTATACATAACTAAATTAAAATCTTATCTATTTATAATTAATCCTAATAATTATTTATGAATATTATATATATGTGTACTAACCAGTGTCCTTTATTTTTTGGGGAGTTATGTGTTTTAAAAGGATCATTCAAAAAATTCTTCCTAATAAACAACCTCATTTCAAGGGAACTTCTCAAATTCTTACCTATTTTCAAGTGACTTAAGTAATCAATTTTAATCCATTATTATTTTTGTAAAATCACATATTTTATCATGAAAAAAAACTTGGATCATTTATATACTTATGAATTCAAACACTTCTTTCTGTTTTTAAAATCTCTTTAATATTTTCTATAAATTGAACTAAAATACATTATTTTTAAAGTTTATTTAAAAATTATTTCACCTGATTTCACTTTTTTGGGATAAAATTTATGCCTAAAATATAATTTCAATTTTATTAACTCTTGTTTTCTAGGATATAAATGTTTACAAATCTTATTTCTAGAGAAATAAAAAATAAATCTTCTTTCCAAAATACATTTTTTTCTCGTCTCACGTTAACTTTTATGAGATATACACTTTGTTCGAATCTTATTCCTTGAATGTAGTGTATGTACTGCACATTGTTATATCATATCAAGAGTCTTATTATTCTCATGATATTATAAAGGATTATGATTTACATTTTTTATGGTGCTATGAGACACTTTGGAATTTTTAAGTATTATTTACTCAAATATATTTCAATGTTATCATTTAAATGTATCTTATCTATGACTACATATATGTTTAATCTTGTACTTCATTGAGGTGTATCTATTATGATATAATCTGAAATATTTTTCTGATGTTTTACAGATTAATTTGATTATAGATGTTCTATATTGATATCATTTACCACATTACACCAAATAGTTAGTGTTTATATTTAATGATTAGGGAAAGTATTTACATTTCATATGTTAGTTTTAATAAAAATGTATATGTTGATTATGTTCACCCAATTGATATGGTGAATGCATTGGAAATAGTAAGTGATGGGTGGGGCCCAAAATATCCCCTTAATGCATCAGTAGGTCTAATGAGAAAAATAGATATGGACTTGATCAAGGCCTTTCCCATTTTGAGATATGGTTTTGGATGAGGCCTTAATAATTATTTCAACGTCTTGGTCGAGGCCTTGACGGTATGTTTTAGAATATCTAGCTTATGAATTTTCCTCATTATGAAGTTCTTATTTATAGTTCATGTAGTTATTAAACTAGTAGAATACCCATGATTATGTTTTATTATGGCATTATTTATTCATCTCTTAATCCTACCATATTATGTTCAAGTTTATTTTTTAAAGGACTATGTTTTATGTTATTCCCCATTACTCATGTTTATGTTTATGATATCTTCTGTTGTATTTTTTTACCCATACTGAGCATTTGAGCTCACCCCTTTCTTATGTTTTATTTTATCAGGACAAGAACAAGTTTATTATGAATGATATTCAGGGATAAACATAGAGTTATGGATGTTCCCAATCAAACTTATATGTCGTATTTATTTCAAAGTTGTAATGTTGAAATTATGTATGTTTCTTATTTCCAAAGATACTAAACTTCTCGTTCGTATGGGATGCATATTCCTTATTTATATTCCAATGTAATAAAATAAGGAACTTTCTCTGGGATACTAGGGTGGGGTCCTTACAATATAAAACCCCTTTTGACATTCCATATACATATATTATCTATTATCATTATATTTAATGTATTTCTATAAGTTATACATTATTGGGGATTATTATTAAAATAATAAAAATGGTATGGGATGCTTTGAATGTTTAATGATTTAAATCTTTCATTTCAATATTCATGATACTATTGTACATATTTATTTATATGGATATAAAAGGTTTATAAAGGAAATTATATGTTTATTTTGAATGTTTTCAAAAAGGAATATTTATACATGTTTTATATGGAACATTTTGAAAGAAAAAACTCTATTATTAACATACATGATGATAAAGACCCTTTCACCACCATTCCCATTATTTTATTTTTGGATTCCATTGAAATATTTCAATTTTTCTTAAATAAAAAACAGAATTGTATTATTTTTTGGATTTTTTTGTATTGAAAATGTTTTTTCAAAAGAATGGAATATTTTGAATTAAAAATTAGATTTTTGAAAGAAAATGGTATTACAAATCTGAAAGTGATTTTCATATGATTTTAAAAGAGTTTTTCAAATTATGAAATGTTTTATTTCATGTTGTGGTTCCTGGACATTATAAATGATTGGATCTCACAAATAGCATTGGGTGAATCAATTATAGATTAAACTATAGGTGCAACCAGATATCACTACAATGCAATGGCTAATTATTACATTATCAGGAAAATTATATTTGATGTTGGATGTATGGTTCTTCAAATTATTAAGGAATATTTAAGTGTTCAATGTGATGATTCCCCAAGATACCTATAAGAATTTTATATGTGGGCTAATTAGTTTTCATGAAAATAATTTGTTTTCAAAAGGAAAAATAACTGATATTTATTTAAGAATGAAATTTCCCTTTTTCGGTAAAATATTATATTTTCAAGAAAGATATTTTCATGAGTTTTAATGTTTACCAATAGACTAACTACTTCTATCTTTTTTATATCCCTTATTAATCTTTTTATAGTGATCCCACATATTTAATGTTTTTTCACATGACTTAAGGATGAGTAGGGGATTGGAAGAATTTGTGTTAATAGACATGAAGAGTTTTCATAAAAGAGATTATAAATTATTTTAAAAGTTCTATATTATGAAAAACATTTATCATTCCGAAGTGTTCAGTTTATATTTTTATAGTTATTTGTGTATGAGTTATGACCTAATTCTCTAAAACTATAAACCTAAAAATATCATCGATGTGAAAGAAAGTAAAAAATCGTGAATTAACTTAAGATTATGTAATGTTTAATGTTGGAGACTTGTAGTTGGTATCAAATGGTTAGTTTAAATAAATTTAGAGGTTACAGTGATATTATTAACTTTCTCTTGAATTAATTTACCTTATAAACATGTTAAAATGTTATAACATTGGAATATAACCATGTTGGTTTTCTAAAGTATGTTTATACAAAATGGTTTTCCATTGAGAAAACATTGAAGCAATAGTGAGAAAAAACCAAGAGTAAGATATCATTACAAATGAGTATCCCTATATAGTCATAATTATAACAGAATAGTTTTTTTTGCAGTGATGGATCAGGTAACTCAGTCGATAAATATTGGTGGTCTCCATGCTATAGAGGAACCAGATCTACCCTGACGGAACATTTCTTTTGTGGATAATTTATTGGGAAAACACCCTCCATTATTCAATGGATCATCAGACCCGGTAGTAGCCAAATGATATGTCAATTATTTGGAAAATATGTATGATGTCATGGGATTGATTGGAACATCAAATGGTAACCATTTCTATTTATCATTATGAATGTGAAGTTGATCAATAATAGTCTTTGGTTAAGAATATTAGAGAAAAATATGTTCTTGATGACATGGAATGAGAAACATTCAATGTTTCCTTGAGAAATATTTCTCTATGGTTATTGAATAAGAATGGAAAACAAAATCATGGAATTGAGGAAAAAAATATGAATATTTCATAGATTTATATGAAAGAAACTTCACAAGATTTGCTCGGTAAGTGCTGGATTTACTTAAGAAACAGATAGAAGAATTAATCAATTTTACATGTGATTGAAACCATGTCTAGGAAGAGATATAATTGTATGAGAATTTAAAATCTTCGAGAAATATGTTTTTTGTGTGGAAAATTTTGAGATGGAGTTTACTGACTCATATATGCCTCAGGATGAAGAATGTAAGAAGCGACCATGATAAAAAGTGATGGTGAACCATGTAACAAAGTAATCCAAAGGTAAAAAAATGATGTTCTGATATTATAGTATGTGTAGTAAAAACACCCTAAATAATGTCTTATGAAGACATATAAGTGTTACCGATGTGGAATGTTTGGGCACCTGGCATGTGAATACAACAAAGAGAATATAAAGGAATCAAGGAATGCGGTAACTGATATCCATC
Organism: Viscum album; assembly: GCA_963277665.1. Classification (NCBI taxonomy): domain Eukaryota; kingdom Viridiplantae; phylum Streptophyta; class Magnoliopsida; order Santalales; family Viscaceae; genus Viscum; species Viscum album. Next base: position 18,680 of record CAUJRU010000202.1, read on the forward strand.
TAATGGTAAGATGTTTTAGCTTAAATTATATGGTTCATTATGTTAATTCATGTCTAAAGTTTGTTTTTAAAGGATAAAAATAATCATGATCAAAAATAGAAAGGTGTAGCGAGGTCATTTTCTATTATTACTGTTAATTTTGAACCATAAAATGTAGTGTTGAAAGTTATTTTACTTGTGATTTCAAATTATTCCAATACCCTGTTTGATACTGGATCTTCACATTCTTTAATTTCTGAGAAATTTGATAGAAAATTGGGATATCACCTCATTAAAGTGAAATAGTACTTTTGATAAAAACTCCAGATGGAAGTTGTAAATAAAGTAAGATTTTTAAGAATCATCCTATTGTAATCAATGTAATGATCCTTCCTAAAAATCTTGTTGAACTGACTATAGTAGAGTTTGATATCATTCTTAGTATGGATTTACTTTCAATTTATCATGATAAGATACATTACAGTGCTAAGAAATTTGTTTTTGATTATTTCATGACATTGATAACATACCAAGATGGTGAGAAATTATTTAGATGTGAAAATGAAAGTTACCCTGCTTATATAGATCAAAATAAAGAAACTATTCAAATTAGTGATGTGCTAGTAGTAAATGAATACATGGATGTTTTTACAAATGGTTTTCCTAATGTAATTCTCGATCGAGTGGTTGAGTTTATTGTTGACTTAGTACTCGATGATAAGGATATTTTTAAACCCCTTTATCTAATGGCTCAAGTAGAACTTTTAGAGTTGCAAAAGCAATTACAGAGGTTATTAGATATAAAGTTAATCTGACAAAACAGTTCACCATGGGTTCTCCTATCTTGTTTCATAAAAATAAAAATAGATCAATGAGTCATTTCATTTATTGTAGAGCCATTAATAACACCAGTATTAAAAAAAAGTATTCTTTTCCTCATATTGATGATTTTTTGATCAAATCTAGGGAGGACAATATTTCTAAAAGTTTGACTTGAGGTTGGAGTAACATTTGATGAAACTAAAGGAAGCTGTAATTCTAAAGAATATATTTCAAAGTAGATATGGGAACTATGAATTTGTAGTTATATTTTTTAGGAAATGTAATGCACCTACTATATTCATGGATCTTATGAATAGATTTTTTTCACGAGTTCTTGGATAAGATTGTGGTATTGTTTATTGATGGTGTTTTAGTATTTTCTAAAATTCAAGAGGAACATGTATGAAATTTATGGAATATGTTTCAAACCATAAAATAAAATAAAATAAATTTTATGAGAAATTTAGAAAGTGTGAAATTTTTTGCAACAAATTAATTTTATTGGTCACATTTTTTAAAAATATGATAAAACTGTTGATATTGCTAAAACAAAATTTGTTAAATAATGGAATATACCCACAAATATCACCAAGATTCATTGTTTACATTGATGAGTGAGTTACAATTGGTGGTTTGTTGAAAAATTTTTTCTACTGGCTAGCCCGTTGTCTAAGTTAAGTTGAAAAGGAGTTATGTTCTTCTAGATAAAAGAATGTATTCAATGTTTTAAAAAACTGAAAATAAGATTAGTAAATTCTATTGTTCAAGCCTTGCCTTCCAAAAATAGTGAATTCTTCATCTATAGTGACTCTTAGTTAAAAGGAATTGGTTTTCCTAATGAATAATGTTCAGGTAATTTATTATTATTCACATTAGTTGAAATCTCCCGAGTTGAATTATCCTATGTCTGATTTGAAATTAGCTACTGTTGTTTTTTCTTTAAAAATTTGGATGTATCACTTGTATGGAGTAAAATATGAAATATATACTGATAAAAATTATTGAAGTATATATTCAATTAGAAATAATTTAACACAAGACATGGAAGATAGATGAAACTAATCAAAGAAATTGATTGCTCGATTCATTGTCATACTGGAAAAGAAAACAAGGTGGTTGATAATGTGAGTTGAAAAAGTAATGTTATGTTAACAATGTTACATTTGGATCATAAACCTTTGGTTAATTAATTAATGAATTTTGGCATAAAAGTTGTGGATGTAGGGGAATCCTCATTTTTATTTCTAGTTTTAGTATAATTGACTTTCTCAGAAAGAATTTAGGGGGCTCAGAAGGTGGATCAATATTTTCATGAAAAGGTGGAATACGTTAGGAATGGTAAGGTGATAGATTTTGATATTGATGAAGAAAGTTTTTTTTGATTTGTAAAAATGTTACGTGTGCCTTTTGAATCACAGTTGAGGAAATAGTTTCTTATTGAAGCTCATATTTCTTCTTTTTTTCATTCATTCAGGAAATACTAAGATGTACAGAGACCTTTAAGATTATTATTGTTGGGATGGAATGGAAAAAGATATTTTAGAATTTACTATGAAGTGTTTGACTTGTCAACATGTTAAATCAGAATGACAATTACTAAAGTGGATTCTTCAACCATTGTCAGTTCCAGAGTAGAAATATGAAAATATATCAAAGGATTTTGTGGTAGGATTTCCAGAGAATTCTGAAGGTAATAATGCGATCTGGGTTATTGTTGATCAATTAAATAAATATACACATTTTCTTAATATTCAAGATAATTTTACTTTAGATAAACTTTATATAATTTATCTAGAAGAGATTATTAGGTTACATTGAGTTCCTTTCACAATTGTATCAGACCGTGATCTCAGGTTCATATGAATTTTATGGAAGGGACTTTAGAAGTTGTTGGGTGTTGAATAGTTTAGTACTAATTTTCATCTTCAATCTGATGGATAGTCAGAGTTAATGATTCATACCATGGATAATATTCTTTTTCTTCTTTTTTATTGAGTTTTATTATAACCACAGTTTTTATTCTAGTATGAAAATGACACCATTTGAGGCATTATTTGGAATGTGGTGTCAGACACCGGTTTTTTGGGAAGATGTAGAAGAAAAGAAGTTTTTGGGACCAGAGTTGGCAGAGGAAATGACATATAAGGTTCAGTTGATTTGGAAAAACATGAGTACAACTCAGAGTAGGAATAAGAGTTATATGGATAACTAGAGAAAATATCCTTCTTTTGAGGTAGGTGATTAGGTCTTTTTAAATGTTTCTCCATGGAAAAGTGTGATGTGTTTTGATATGAGGTGGAAGTTGAGTTTTTAGGTCATTGGACAGTATAAAATCATTTAAAAAGTTAGATCAGTTGCCTACCAAGTGTATTTACCTCCATGTTTATCCCAGGTATACAATGTATTTCATATTTCAATGTTAAAGAAGTGTGTACCAGATTCATTGCCTGTGTTGATCCCTAAAGTAGTTTAGCTGGAAGAGAATCCTTCTTATGAGGAACAACTAGTTCATGTTTCTAACCTTAGAGAAAAAATGTTGAGGAATAAAGTAATTTATCAAGTTAATGTTTATGGAAAAACCATATGGTTGAAGAGGTAAAATGATAATCTAAAAATCCTATGATGTAAAAATACTCTCACTTATTGGATAAGTGAATAAAATTGCAAGAAAACAATTTCTAAAAGTGGGGAATGATGTAACATCCTAGATACTTATAGAATAAGTAATTTTCATATTTATTAATATTTATGAAATAGATAATAATTTTAACATAAAAGTAGCGCCATGTCTGATAGAGTATCCAACACACAACAATAAGTTTCTCTGAAGTCTTACATTGTGCGCAAGACTGAGTTATACCAAAAAATAATATATTGTTAATATTATTATAAGAGGTATTTATCGCTTAGATGTTGTATCATAAATAACAAATAAAACTATTTATATTATATATAAATTTTTCTATTAAATGTTTTTAAATTCATTCAATAAATTTAATAGTATTAATATAAGAACAAATCTAATTTTAAGAATTAAAAATTAAATTTTTTTAAAGGTAGATTTATCATCTTTTAATAGTGAAACTAATTTAAATATAATATTTTACACTTTAATTATTGTTATATGAAATAATAAACTTCATTTTTGAAAGAGGTATATCAAAATTTACTTTGATTTTAATTTTGTTATTTTTTTGAGAACATTTATATTTTGATGAATTGTAAATAATACTGAATTTTAATTCATAAATACTTTTTTTCCAATTTATTTATATAGTTAAATTATGTTTTGGACTGGTTTTAATGTATAATTAGATGAATTATATCAGTAAAAAATAATTTAGTTCATTGAAAACAATTTCACAATGAATTTAGATATAAAAACATACACAACTCTTGAACATTTTTACTTTAAAAACCCACTGTCACATCCAATATCTGATATTTGTTTTAAATTCATTTATACCACTTCTATTTTTTGAATTTGAGAAAATTTGTTCCATATTTGGAATAAACCTAATTTATAATTTATAATAAGTTCAACATAGTTTTTGACCAAAATAAATTGTAACATCAATTAAAATTAATTATATTGATCAAAGAAAAACAAGCTTAATTAATGACTAAAAATAGAAATTTTGGTGTAAAAATAACCCTAAACTTGTATAAATATTCTTGGTTGACCATATTTCAAAGATTCCACCTTTAAGGATCTATAATGGTAAATTTTTAACCTTTGGGGGACAAATAAAACGTGTGGAGCATACAATTATTTTTTAGAATACCCAATGTGTCCTTTCCCCCACTTATAAATGGCCTCCTCTCCTTCCCCTCTCTTTACACCTCTCAAGACCTTTTGGATCGGCCAAACCCTACCCAAATAAGATCCCAAAAAGTGTAATATAAGGTTTAAATGACTCTTCATTGATCTCACCATGTCAAACAAGGTGTGGTTCATCCTTTCACTGAAACCATCCCACTGTGGTGATTAAAAAGGCGTGAGTTGAGATATTATCACAAAAAATTTTAGATAATCAATGAAATCATGGTTAAGGTACTCCTCATAATATCTGAGAAATGTTTTTTTATCTTCTTATAAAGTTTTTTATCTACTTCATTCCTTTATTACTTAAATTTCTAATAGGATTCAAACTTATACCTCATTAAGTAAACATATCAATATCGACTAATTTCATCGGTAAAAGTATGAAGTAAGATTATCCATCTTTAACATCTTCTAGAAAGGTTCTATGCGCATTTTTATGAACTAATTTTAGAATATATTTAGCTCTTAAAATATTTCCACTGAATGTAGCATTTTTCATTTTTCCTTGGAAACAAGTGTAACATATATCAATGGATTTTAGTTCAAAACAAATAAAAATATCCTTATTGATATAATCTTACAAAAAATTGTTGTTTACATGCTCAAGATAGTGATACCAAAACTATGTGTGATATAAGGAATGATAACATAATTCGTTATCAATTATTTATATTTTATTTTCATATTCTAGTATATAAATAAACTTATTTAGATGTTTCATCCCTTGATATATGGTATCTTTATAATAGTAGAAACTCTTATTTCTGCACATGAAAATAAAGTCATCCTTATTCATACTAGACATGGATATTATATTTTTAGTTACATTGGGTATATAATAACAATTATTTAAAACTATAATTAAACTAACCATCAATGTGAGATGGTAGTATTTAATATCCATCACATCTATTCTTGTTTCATTTGTAGTACGAATATCCACCCCACATCCTACAATTTTCTATAATCTACTTGGTTTCTATACTTGGATATAAATATGATAACCACAATAAATATCTAATACCCAATTTATAGAAATAGAGGGATGAAACTTCATAACAATTATACATGAAGGTCCCCCTTACATCTTTACTGAGGAAAGGTTTTTTTGGTGGCCTTTCTTGCCACACTTAAAACAGGTTGCATTCTGTTTCTTGCCTATCACGTGATCGTTCCCTTTCTGGAAGGGTTGTGTGAAGGTTATTTAGACTTGAAATTTGTTTGAGAGATTTTCCCCTTTAATTTCCTCTTGTTCACCATTAGGACATATGGTTTCTCATGTTTTATGTCTTTATATTTTTGGAGAATTAGAGTCAAGAGGTCATAAGAATATTTTCTATATTATTAATATTGAAATTCATAATAAAAATGGGAAGATATAAGTAAGTGAGGAATTTATGAGGAGTTTTCACAATTCCTTCGGCATATAAAACTGTGGAATTTATAGATTATCAATATTGTCAATATTATTAATTACATGTGGTCCAACTAACACACCTTCTCATAGATTGCACGTAAAGAGTACCTTCGTGCCACTCTTAGATTTCTTCCCATAGATATAGATCATGAATATAGAAAAAAATTGTGTATACACCCATGTGTTCTTGATGCTTATGTAGCTCACTAGTTATAAATAATAGAATGAGAAATTGTTCATCCAATGCGTCATCCACATGTGTATTGAAGACTTTGAGGACCTCTTTATTTTCCTCTTTATAGGGATCAATTGGAACTGGGGACTCCGACATATAAAACATCCACTCCTTCCATACACTAATTTATATTCTCCTATACCGATCCTAAACCTTAGTGCTAGTTAGGATAATTCCTTTCTCTAAGATAGACAACAAGGATAGTGTCATCGTTGAATGGCTTCCCATTTTTCTCTATCAAATAAATTCAAAGTATGGTACTATATCATGATTATCAAGTGTGATGTAATAAATTAATTTTATTATTCTATCACTATTTTATCAACTCTCAATAGTCCTCACCATTTAATTCATAATGTCATATATCTGGGATGTTCAAGTGGCAAAGATCCATATTCACCTTCTCCAAACTCACAATATGGCCATGAAAATTGATCAAATGTATTTAGGTGGGGTGGGATTTTCAATTGCATTGATTATGTGTTTCTTAATCTATTGAGCGGACATTCCAATTCTAAAATCATAAAATCAAATTTCCCCAATGCTTTCCTCAAAATTGTACTAAGTATACTATGGTTGTTAACCATCATAAATTTTTTCCAAGTCAACTCATTATTCTTGCTAAAACTCCCTTATAATATAAGTGTCCCTAATTATAGCATGACCATCACATTAACTTAGGTTTAATCATAAGAATGAAGATGAAAGAATTTTTATTAATTAAAATTTTCATTTAGGATTTTTATCCAATACGAAAATATCATTTAATTTATTTGTCATATTATTGTGAATATGGTGTAGATTTAAATAATTAATTAACCATGTCAGATAAAATATTTTACACATAATAACTCTATTTTATTTCATCTATGAATGTTTGTTAATTTATTTTCTGTATGCAATCACATTTAATCATCAAATATACCATACATTAAATAAATAAATAAATAACCATGCACCTATAAATAAAATAAACATGAGTTATGATCACAAGCTTTTAATAACCTTTTGGTTTATCAAGAAAAAGATAAATCAACTGATAACTCTCGTTAACAGATTATTTTTATATTGCTAATGGAATGTGGAATTAAAGTAGAATAACCGAAAAAATGGTGGATAAAGAGATTCTCCTTTGTTTGCGAAAGAGATTTTATTGAATTACAGATTACTAGTAGGGAATCAATGTTCAGGGTGACTGCCCAGATAAGTTTTCCTCACAAGGGAGTTAGTTGTCTTTGTACATATGGGATGAGATTCTCCTTTGTGTGTAATAGATATCTTATGGTTGAGCAAGTGGGACTCATGATCAAGAAGATGTAACTTATCACTCATCAATTAACGAGTTTATCCCTTGGTTTAGTGGGTTCTTCAAACATCAATTAACAAGTTTATCCATTGGTACTTTTTGGGGAATGTAATCTATCAGCATGGTTTAGCTATAAATCACACAAATATTAATGGTGTTATTGCTTGGGAGCCACCCAAGAGCGTTACAGAAGTTCAGAGTTTCCTAGATTTTTTGGTGTACTATTGAAGGTTCATGAAACACTTTTCTAGGATAGAATCTCCTTTATCTTCCTTGACATGCAATGGAAAAATGTTTACTACGACTGAGCAGGTTCATAGATCCTTTGAGAAGATGAGACAGAGGTTGACCAGTGCTCTTGTGTTGTGGCTACGAGAGGAGGGTGTTGAGTACTTGGTGTTTTTTGATTCCTCTAGTGCTTGACTCGGTTGTGTGTTGATGTAGAAGAATAAAATGATCATTTATGGGTCAAGAAAGTTGAGACCTCATGAGTATAATTATGCATCACATGACTTAGAGTTGAAAAAATAGTATTCACCTTGAAGATGTACAGACATTATCTTCTAGGCCATCATTTCTTTGTTTGCTCATACCATCAGAGTTTCTACTAAATCATCACTCAGAGAGGTCTCAACCTGAGATACAGGCATTTGAATTATTATATGACTATGAGTTCGAGATAGTTTATACTCCAAGGAAGGGAAATGTGGTGGAATATTCACTTAATAGGAAATCTCATTCTCGCTAGGCGGAGGGGGCATCTAAGCAATTGGATTTGTTACAACAGACCATAATGGAGGGGATTACAGCTTATAATTAGTCGATGGTGGTGAATTCACGGATTCATAAATGCATGTAGAGAGATCAGTTAGGAGACATCAAGTGTTAGGTTCTACATGACTATATATCATTAGGAGATGCATGAGATGTATTTTTTGAAGGAGGGGAGCAAATCATCCTTTTATAGGGAAGATCGATGGTTCTGATCACGTTATGTGAGGAGGTGTTGAGGGGGTTTCATACATAACTCTTGGATATACATCCAATTATGTTGAAAGATGTATACAGACCTTTAACAAAAAATTTAGTGTGTGGAAATGAGGCAGAGCATTTCTAAGTTTATCACTTAATGCCTAATGCATCATCAAGTAAATGTTAAACTTTAGGTTCCAATAGGATTGATCTGACCTCTTTAGATCCTAGAATGGAGGTGTGATAACATATCAATTGATTTTGTGACATGAATTCTGTAAAAAAAAAGATTCCACACTGCTATCTGGGTTATTGTTGATCAAATTAACACGTCATCTCACTTTTTTCATTAGGAAGTAGAGATCGGTCGTATGTTTGGAGGAACTGTACATGCGGGAGATCATCTGGATTCATGGGGTACCCACAATGATCATCTTCGACCGTGACTCTCGATTTATGTCATGATTTTTTAGAGGAATACATGAATATTTTTGGATCCAACTACAGATGAGTATGACATTTTACCCTAGATGAATGGACAATGCGATCATACCATCCATGTTTTGGAGGATATTCTGAGAGTCTAAATGTTGGACTTCATCCAAAGCATTGAGGATAACATAACATCAGTGTAATTTTATTATAATAATAGTTATCATTATACTATTGGTATTACACATTTCTATGCCTTATAAGGGAGACCATGTAGGGCACTCTTGTGTTGAACTAAGATTTGCGTGACATATATAGTGGGGTCATAACTGGTGCAAGCAATGCCGAAGAATGTAGGATATCTATGAGCATATAAAGACCATACAGTACTAATAGAAATATTACACAGATAAAAATCATAGGCCTTTGGAATTTGGATAGGGAGATTATAATTTCTCAGGAGTCTCCCCAGAATGAGGATTAGTTATATTCTATCAGAGAAACAAGTTATCCCCATGGTTAATCAGACTGTTCGTGATCGTACAGATGGTTAGCGAGGTTGTTCACTGCAAGGCCTTTCCCCAACAATTGGACCAATTGCATGAATTCTTAAATGTTTCACAGCTGAGGAGGTACATGCATGATCTTATGCTTGTTATTGATCGGGGATAGCAGAATATCGGAAACAAAGTCACCATTTTAGGGTACTCAGTGGGGATTGAGGACCAACATGAGGGGATCATGCGTGGATGTACTATTCTATTAGATCAAGTGATTTGATGGAAGGGGAGAATGCAAGAGAGATCCTATGATCATGATATCAATATGAGGACTTAGTGCCCCCACATTTTTATATAGCTCGTACTTTTTAGGGGGAAAATCCTTGAAGAATGGGGTAATGTAACGAGTCTCATTTTTGTAGTTTGATCCTTTGAATGTTTCTATATATATCATTGGATTTTTTCATCAGATTCAGCACTATTTTTTGTGATACGGAATCATAGAATTAATATATTAGAAATATTATTATATATAAAATCATGTGCGCACATCTTTTAAGAATAAATGGTTTTCCCATTGTTCCACACCTCAGATGCAAAATTCAAATTAAAACAGATGATGAAGAAACGATCATTTTTTAAAGGATTAAACTACACCAACAATGTTCCAGGATATCGCCAATAATAATAAAATAGACTCATTCTTTATCAGAGATCAATCCAAACTCAAGGTAGGGTATGTTATTTCATGGATTTCCTCCCTTGGTTTATTTGACAAGAATAGACTGTTTAACTGCTTTGTTTTTCGAGGATTTTCACCCTTAGCATGTACTAATTTATATATTTATTTCAGTTTTCTTGATTTATTCCTTATAATCACTGATTTATTCATATATGAATCTAAAAAAACCCGAACAATGGTCACATTCATCATTCCCTTTCTTATTTTTTGTTTTCTCCCACAATTCTTCGCAAGTTCATCATTAGTGTTTCCTTTGGTCAGCCGTTTGACAAATACATGATAGGAGATTGTCACACAATTGTTCTTTGGAACAATGAATCGATATCATGGGTTCGGGTAAGGGTTCATGTTTGGGATCTAGAGCACTATCAAGGTATGATGCAGTGTAATTCTAGGCCGAAGATGTATCATGGGTTTTTTGTTTTTGGGTTTCGGCGTACAGAGAAGCATGACCGGATCGAATCCCAGGTAGTTTGGGTGGTATAAATCTGACCACCAGTATTGGATCAGGCACAATTATACCAATATCAGAGTTCCTAGGTGAATTTTATGTCTAAAATGATTGCAACAATGATTCTGTTGAGACGCGTGATGAGTTATTTGATTTCTAGAAAATCTCGACTTAAACAACTTATAGTCTCAAAACACACTTCATGTAGTCCCCTTGATGCAACGACTAGGGTTTCAGGAAAAAATAAATATCACACATCGTTTATGGCCCATACACATTGTGTGACCCGATGCTAGTGATCTTCGTGTATCCCAAGAATACTTAGGCACAAACACGGTTTGGTATATGAGCCCGACCAGAGTACATAGGCACAATCTTGTACTCAGACCCAACCATGGTACCCTGACATAACCGTGGTACCCCGACACAACCATTATACATGGGTATGACCAATGTACATGGGCACGAGTCGAAATACATGGGCACCAGTTGGGAGGACACAACCATACCCTGGAAATCTAAGACTCATTGTTTACACCTTGTACACATCGTGTAATTCTACATGGCCGTCCAAGCCATGTTAAAATGATGACACACCCTAGTTTCCAAGGTAGGTCACATGCCATCTGACCCTAGGTACACATAGTGTACCTTCCTCAGGAACCTCCACTTTGTGTATCTTCTAATTTAGGACTTGGATTTGGGCTCAAAAGTATCCAATACTAGAATGTTTTTGTGTGTAGGACATGATTGTGGTCTTCATTTTGGTATCAAATATATTCCATGAGGTGTTACAAATGAGATGCTTCTTTTAGTGATACATGGTCGATGACAGTGATCGGGTTTGATCAGCAAAGAGATGTCGGGGTCAGTAATCCTCTGTCGCAGAAGGGTGCAGGTCATCCAAACTCTTTTCATAAATAGAGTAGGTACTCTATAATACAATAGAGGGTGTGGGTACTCTATTAATGGAGTAGGTACCCCCATCATCGTATTCTTGTAGGGATAGAGTTGTGTGTCTATCCCATTGTCATTACTACTATTGTTATAATGATCTAATGGAAGGTCTGTAGGATGTTGGTAGGGATTAACATCCACCCTTTCACCATTGTTAAAATATGTTTGGTGACATCAGTTATTAGAATAGGGATAAATTCACATTCCATATCTGGAGTAGGGGTATGCACCTGCTTCTTTTTCCCATTGTCTGCCAATGGATACTGATAGTACTCTGGTGCAGGGGAAGAGATTTGGGTCTATCCTTGTTCTTCATCGGGACCTTCTGAATGACTTCAGCAGATTCTGTAAGATGACATTGCTGGAAGACTTTATAAATGTTTGAGGGTGTGTACGCCTGCTCTCAGTTTTCCAAAGGATTTGACCATTGAACATCTTTGGACACAACCAGATGAGGCTACTCGTAGGCATGATTGATCTGGGTAGGTGTTTTTCACACTCATGGATTCCCACCAAATTTGAACAGTTGACATACATGGACACTACCAGACGTAGATGAAGGAATGTATGGTTGGGGAAGGCAGGTTTATGTTCTTGTTCATTGTGTGTCATCGAATTTGATTGGTGGACTTCTTTGGAGGCTATTAGATGAGCCTGTTGGCCATCTAAATTAGTGTACATGGGTGTATGTGCCCGTGCACATTTTTCCACTAAATTTGATTGGTGGGATTCCTCAGATTGTACAAAGTCATGTCCCTACTCCATGTTGACTAGTTGATCCCCCCAATAGGCCATATTGCATGCCAATGTTTGGGTGGCCCGAATCGGACTATCGAGGACGTCACCCCCATCATACTAAGGGTTCATTGTCACGCGACATTGGTGGCAATGATTACTAAAAATATCCCCTTGGAATGAAACATGTGTCTTCTGCATGAGGTCATATGTTGCCTCTTGATCTATTACCTGAATATAAGGGATTGACTGGTTGTTGAATTCCAGGGAGAAGCACTTGGAACAGTTGAAGGAGACAACTAGTGTTGTCTACTTCTGGACCAATGATCTTTGTTGAGGGGATGATTAGTGGGGATTAGTGAGATGGAGGGTCTATCATTCAACCTCTTGGGTCGGGGTGTTACTGTTCTTGTGATACTCCCAGACCAGTGCATTTGAGATCCAACGTTTAAGGTGTTGGGTTGGTTATGAATCCTTCTACTTGGATGAGGAACTGGCATGAATAGTCTAGGAATGCATCTATGATTTTTGGTGAGAGATTATTTGGATTTAAGGAAGATATTGTTGAAACTTCCTAAACTATTATTGACAATAAAAACCCAATAAAACGTCTTCAATGTAGCATATCATTAAAATAACACAAGTATGATTGATTGTCTTGTCTGACCCTTTTTATACTGAGAGAAAAATGGGATACTTTTATCTTGGTTAAGGATTCACGTCAGGTTCGCCATTTTTGTTTCTAAAGAAAATTAGGCAGCCCAACGATTGATTTCAAGGGGTTGAATTTTATACAATTATTCACTTTAGGTTCACCATTTTTTTTGTCCCCGAAATGTCACATGGGTCTGGAATGGTGTTTTCTGGTATTATTGGAACAACCCTTACATCAAGCACATATCCACATCACTTTAGGACATTTTCAAATGAAGTTTATTCATGAAATTGGAAACACCCAATGGTTCAATATCTGTGATGACTTGGGGACCAGCTTTCCAAAGGCATGTGCTTACTACAGAACATGGTCAACAACACTTAATAAATCACATTGGTTGAGAGAATGATAGGTCAACATCATCAAAAACTTGTGAGGGAATTTTAGCATACTTCAGGACTTATATATTTAATATATGTTCGTGAATCATTCATTAATTCCCAAGTATGTCAGGGGCCTCCCTTGAATTAACAATCAGTTTTGATGTCGGGATCATACCCATGAGATGGGTTTCATATTTATCATTTTTAATGGTATCAGAACCCGTAGATTTGTGACACTTAATGAGACACATCATACCATTTAAGGTCATGTGATAAGGAACAAACTGTGTAGTTTAACATCATGTGGTAAGGCCGTCTATTCGAAAAATTCCTAAACAAATAATGATGTGGGAATTATGCTGAAGTATCCCACATAACCCATAAGAGATATTGATTCCCAAATCAAATAAGACTCTAATTTGAATGTGGTCCATAGAGAATTAGGGTTGATTTGGGGTATTGGGTTTGGACCTTGGAGAGGCTTCCTACGTATCTCATTTGGTCGAGAATCAAAGATCTCGTAGTTTGGTTGTGAGGACCCAAACCTATGGACGCCCTCTGCAGGTTTGTCTCACAGGTGATGAAGTCCTTTGAGATGATTGAGTTGGACATTACACCTTCCTAGAGGATACCCATTCAAGTTGAGTTTCAGGGCGTACACTATATTGGAGGATGCCCTGGTGAATTAGTAGGTTTGGTTGGGGATTATCCTTATTGAGGATGCCCTTATTTGGTTGGGGATTTCAATTCAAATGATTCCCACATGGATGGGTTTTATTCTATGTAAGAGGCCCATGTATAGTGATTGGGGCTTACACTTGGAATGATGCCTATGGGGTTGTGTTTTGAGGTTTACACCTACAAGAGAATGCCCTACTGATTTGGTAGGTTTGGTTGGAGCTTATTCTTAAAGAGGATTCTCCTTGAATGGTTGGTACTTACACTTGGTATGATCCCAATGAGGTTTGGTTTCAGGGCTTACACCATATAATAGGATTCCATGGTGATATGGGTGGTTTGGTTGTAGCTTATTCCTGAGGGGGATGCTTATTGAATGGTTGGGACTAACACTTGAGATGATTCCCATAGGTTTGAGACCATGTGGGTGTTATGATCAGCACAACCTCTAAGAACACGTAATACATGCTTGGTGTGAGAAACAAGAAGAAATGGTAGTTTTGGAAGGCTAAAAAATCTATTTTGTCCCTTGGTAGGTGAGGCCAAATCCATAAGGGAGAGGGAAAGAGAGATATCTCTAGCACAAGTTTCCTCCCATCATTGTACCCTGTGCCCAAACGGAGACATAAAGGGAATTGAGGTTCCAATATCCCCACTTATTTTTGTAACCAGGATAGTCTCATTCGATGGCCTATCTGGCTATATCCCATGGGTATAGAAAAAAGGAATGAAGTATGAGAGGTCATGTAAGAAAAACTAAGGCCTTAATCTTGGAGGGGTGTGCTAGAAATGGTTCCTAGGAAAGAGAGGAGAATCTAATTCCATGTTAAAGGGAAATTAAATCATGATTCTCACCCTCCCTGCTCGGAATCAGAGGCCCCAGGTCTCAGAAACGATGATAGAATGGCACGATCCTGACCCTTGTATTAGAGACTAGGAGATCCTTGACACTACCCCCAGGGTCAGGGTCTTGGTGAACGGAGGAATTAAAACCCATATGCCGAAGTAGGACCCTACCCGTTGGGTTGGACTAGCCCGAGACACCGTTAATGTCACTAGAAGGGTCTCTCATAGGTCCCTAATTAGGAAAAGTGTCTTCACATAGGTGGTTTTCCACTAAGTGGGGAAAGGGTCCTCGTGCATGTGTCTTTGTGTTTGAGACCCTTAAGGGACTTTGATTTTTTAATACCACTTAATTCCCTCTTCTCTTGGGTTTTAGAGAGATACCTGATAGATTTTGGAGGACCTGAGAAAATGGGCTGCGTGGCCAGAGCTTTGGGGCATCATTCGATTTTTAATCTATTCAAATGAAGAGCCATTGAGTCTAATTTATAGGTAAATAGGGAATCCTAGTCGAAGGAGATTGTCCACATAGTTCTCTATCACCAGTGACCGACATAGGTACCCCGCACAGGGGTGGAGGTACTTCGGTGCTTTGCAAGGTTGGTGTGCGTAGGTTCCATGAGTAGGGGTGGATGCACCTTCTCGGCAGCGTAGGCCGGGTCTATGTTAACTAAGCCTGTGTAGCCTCTTTGTGCACAAGGTTGGAGCATGCAAGACCACCTATGCAAATGACCTACGAAACCCCGTTTCCCCATACCATGAGGACTGTGCCCCACACAGTTTCTCGTGATCAGTATCAGTGTGCAGTCTCTTCAATTGGATTGGTGTAGCCTGATCCAGTTGGGCCGAATGCTTGTGCCCCGAAATACACACTGGCCCGCAACTCCCATGGGTTAAACTCCACGGTGAGCACGTAGGGTTTTACAGGGGAAACACACCCCTATTATGTTGGTATGAGTGCTAAAGGCCCCCGACCCAAGTTGTGGTTCACTATAGAATCTACAAACACTCTAATAGAGCTGACTGACCAACACTGACAGAGCACTATATCAGTGCGGAATTTGGAGTCAACTTTACTCTAGCTTTTTGGACTTCCAGCTGGTAGCCATTGTAGAACTTTTCACATGGGTGGCCTCCTTTTACTGAAGAGACATGGAATTCCTAAGTAGTTGATGGAATAGTTGATCATCTTCCCCATTTGTATCCAATTTTGGGCTAGGGGTTCTTACTAAAAAAACTCTGTAATTGTGCTCCCAAATTTAGAGTGAATATGCTGCCTCTCCATGGACGTAGGTATTATTTCGAAACCACGTAAACCCTTATGTCATTATTCTTTTTTTTTCATTTACTCTTATGTAATCTATCTTTTGTTCAGTTTCTCCCAATGTTTCAGCATAATCATCCCTTTGGGTTACTCCCTCTACTACCATCACTGACCCCTATGATAAATAGTGAATCGCACTGCAAACATTTCATGTTAGGTTGAAGACATTTTGGGTCACGACACATGGAAATCCAATCTCCTCATTCATATAGAATACAACCATATTTCTACTCAAACAAAAAAATTTATTGTCTAAGTGATATTCACATCTTGAATCCTGTGGAAAAATGGACGGAACACATTTCTTTGTGTCAACATTTACATTTTTATATAATTTTCTTAATTATTTTTAAAACTCATGTGCGGCACCCACATGAGGAAGACCGAACACATATCACGTACAGTGATCATAACACAATGTTTCTTATGTCTGAGTTTAAGATTGTATTATAGAGTTTTGTATACAACACCACACTTATCTATTATGAGGAATCAAGCTATAGTAACAACTTATGAATATGAAACATCATACAAATAGTTCTTAACTCCGCACCTTGAGAAAACCCATGTATCATCTTTCCAGTCCATCGACACATCACTAACTTTATTGTTACAGAAAACATACAAAATATTTATAAAAATATAAAAACAATTATTGTAGTATGCATCCCAAATCATACATATGGTCTTATATGGTCTTTAGTATTCATTATAAAATAAACTCAAGATCTCCCTTAGAGAGATACCTTGGATATTGAGTTACTCTCCTTTTATCATTCTATATAGTATTAGATGAGGGTCTCTAACCCGATCCATCCCATCCATTTTTCTCTCATCCTTGGTTTTCCCCGGTTTTTCCCCTAGTCGGATGTAGCGACTCTCTAGCCAATGGTAATAATAATTGTGCATCACCCCCTACCATTTCTCATCTGACACACATCTCTCCCAGACGGTTCCCTCTAGGAAAGACCCTCCTTGAAGCTCCCTCATAGCGAAACCCTCTAGGAGGATCCCTCCTGGTAGATCAAGCAATGTCGGTCATCCACTCGTCAGTTTTCCTCTCACATGTGGTCCTTAGACTCTTTCGATTTTCCTGGAGATGACCCCCCTCCATCATTGACAACCTCTCCTAGGCATGATGGCTCCTTCCTCGCTGACTCCAGAAAATGTCGCCTAGTATGACGGTGGTGGCGTTTGAAACCTCAACCGATTCACTGGTTCCCCCTCTCATGTGTGATGACCGATGAACCCCTTCCTATCGTGCCTTCCGCTCTGATGCCACACTGCACCCTTGTGCGCACTAGCTCCCACAACACTACAAGATCATGCAGAATCTCCCTTTTCCACCACTCCAGACTGGAAAACCTCATCGTCTAGCCCTTCCTATGGTGACCAAGTCCCCCTACTAATTATGTCATCTAGATCTAGAGAATTACCTCCCCATATTGTAGGCCCTCCTTGTGCACCATCTCCTTTCACTGACTCTCATCCCCAAACAGTCCCATCAGACCTTTCCGGTCAGCCCACTTCCAGCCAAGACATGCCTCTGCTTCTGGTGTCATCTTCTCTCATCGGCCTCAACTACGAGGATCCCCCGCTGAGCCATGTCATTAGCCTTTCGACAAATATGCGGATCTCCCAGTGCACCATCGTCTGGTCCACCTGTGCAGCTTTCCCAATGCTCTGTCGTCCGACCCCACCTGTGCAGCTTTCCCAGTGCTATGTCATTTGGCCCCACCTGTGCAGATTTACCAGTGCTCTATCATCTGGCCCCACCTCTATGGATTTCCCAGCTCTACATTGTCTGACCCCACCTATGAGGATTTCTCGACACTCCACCGTCTATCCCTACCTGTAATGGCATCCTCATTCGATCTATTCATACTGGTTTTTCATGATAGGCTTTGTTCATTGGTAGATTTTTTGTGGAACAAGTCACCAAAATCATGTTGATTGCTAATAAAAATCTAATTTTCACCTTATAAATCAAATGGGTTGTGGTATCTATTGAGATCGGTGTCAGGGATCATAGTGGGGGCCACCTACAAGTGTAGGCTCTTGAGCTCGCCAGCCTGAGGCGGCAACATAGGCACACCAGTCATGGTGGTTGGATCACAAATTCGGGAAATGCAACACAACACGTGTGCCTGATCTAATGGAAGGAATTCGTGGCGGTCGTGCTCGGGGACCTGATGGTGAGGTCGAGGTTGAGCTCCTCGGTGGAGGGCTCCTCCACCCTAGTTTTTTCTCTTCCGTCGTTGTAGATATTTGAGTGGGAGTGAAACTAGCAAGGCCCTGTGAGGAGGGGAACTCTGGTTGAAGTGATGGAATTATCAGAGCCAAAGGCTAGGTTGCTAGGGAAGGCAGTGGGGATGTGGGGATTGTGTCTTTGGGGGACAATCCTATGGTCTAAGATCTTCCACTTTATGTACATGTTCTAGTAGTTCTTGAGGGATAGCAACAACCATGATAGTTTATATTTTGTTCTATTTTCTCTTGTTTTGTCATCAAGTTGGATCTGTCCATCATAAAGGGGAATGTTGAAAGTGTCATTGCTTTGTTTTACTTTGGTTTCTTTTCTTTAATTATGTGTCCAAACTAGGTATATCTAGCTTGAGGGGGAGTGTTATAGCCTACATCCCACATCAGACTTTTAGTCATATGTAGTCTTTACAATTCATTATAAAATAAACTCAAGGCCTCCCTTAGAGAGGCACCTTGGGTATTGAGTTACTCTCCTCTTATCATTATACAAAAATGAATTATTAGAGAGTGCTTATAATATCCTCCAATAGTAGTTATTTATTTTTAAACAAATAAATAAATAAGTGATTGCCTTTATAAATCGCTAATGGTACTACATTTTATTAAAAGATTGTACATATATAGATGTTATTTCATTAAAAAAATCCAAAATCTCTAGTATCATATTTCGACCTCCAAACCCACAATAATAATAAATTATTATGAAAATGGTAACATCAATAATTAATGTTAATACACAAATATAAAATCAAAATATCAAAAATTTCATAAAAATCGGCATAGTTCCTGTACAGATAGGACATGGAAAACCTATACAAACATGACACAGATTTACGATAAAAAATCCTTGAAACTATTTACAACAATCAATCTAATAAAAAAAATTTTATATTATATACCACAAACACATTGACCCTAAAATTTGACACCCACATTTTCTGTTAACTTGGAAAGCCTGCGTAAAACATTTAGTTAAAAATAATTAATAAAAGAGTATTCAATTAAAAACTCATTTACATATATTTTCTGTTTGAACCATGGTTAATTTTGATATTTAACAGAAAGAAACACTTGTATATAATATATTTCTTTTAATTTTTGAAAACAAAATCTCCTCTATCTAAAAAAATGAAATATATATAAACTAAACTTAAATAAAATAAAAATGACCTATATTGTGGATAGATATGTCCTTATTGATAGTTGTATGTAACATTCTATTGTATCCAAACCACTAATGTAATGCCCATGTGTTGTTTGGGTACCACCAAGGTAACAGGAAACTGATCTCATATGATCTATAAATAACAAAGGGAACAAATATTTATTATCTCATTAAACATGTGGTAAAAAAGGTTCATGACCTTCGACAAAAATTCATAAAAAAGGACATTACATCAATAATCCATATATCAGCCCCCAAATTACCCCTCTAGATGTAGATAATTGAAGCTTATCCATATGTTAGGGCTATAGGTAACATTCTTCTATAATTAATATCATTATATTCATGTAACTTCCATATGTCTACACATCCCGACTTATGGCAGTGGTTTTTAGAATCCAAATATAAAACCAACAAAAACTCCAACACAAAAGTGTCACCACGCTGGAATAATTACATATAGTCACAATGGTTCAATCCCTTTAACATATTTAACATCTCATTAGCGATTCAACCACTTATTACCAGTAGTTACCATGGTTTAGTCCCTTTACCAGTAGTCACCATGGTTCAATACCATTAACATATTTAATAACTCCATTACAAATGTGGATAGAAAAACATATTTACCATCTCATTAAACATGAAAAAAACATAGTTCAATCCATTTAAAAAATTATAAAAATAAAAAAGATCATTACTTTAATACTAAGGATTGAAAATAGAAAAACCTTTTTAACCTACCAAAATAATTAAATAATCTTCCATATTTATCATTGAAAAGGATAATTCAAAAATTTATTTAAATTTTTTTAGAGTTTATGTGCTAATTTGTTTCTCAGAAATTGAACAATAAAACCGAAAAAACACCTTAAATATTTTTCTAACAACTTATCACACACAATAAGTGTTGTAATATGTTATGTAAAATATTAATAGATAGAGAGAAAGGGAAGTAAATAGAATATATTAATGTATCCAAATTATATACGCAACACAATTTATAGGAATTAATATAGGTAGAGTGGGAATTATATGTGAGAAGGAGAAGAAGAATATAGAAAACTCCCTGGGAGACCACTTCCAGTAGAGTATTGCAAGTCCTACCAAGGACCAGCCCATGTAGTAGCTCCCAAGATGAGAAAGAAACAAAAGAATAGTTGTACCTTCCACCTCAACCAATTCACCTATTTTATAGTCCCTCAAAAAACTAAAATGATCTAATCCAATAACTTCTAGCAATAGTCGGTAACAACTAGCGACAGCTTGCGACACAATAGTAATAGTAAAACCGAAACTTGGGAAACCCCATATATTCCTAACAATTCTCTCCCACCTAAAAACCATCCTGTCCTCAAGGTAAAAAAATTCAAGCTTTTCTTTGATATGAATTGGGATAGCAGCTCCAGGTTATGGCTTTAGTGGAGGCCTCAGCATCAATGTATCTTCATTGGAAGTGAGAAACACACATGGGAATACTAAGATAGCTAGTACATGTGGACCATGTTCCTCTATGTCCTCCTTTCAGTCCCCCAAAAACCTAAGGAATATCTTGTTTTTGAACACAATAGGCTTTAATTTTTTCATAAATTATAGACATCCCTTATACCATAATTTCCACTTCTTTAGGCTTCTTTGGTTGACCCACAACTATAGCATTTTTCCATACTCAAAATTTAGTTCCAATTACATGCGGTTCGCCATCTAAAACAGTCCCCACAACCTGTGTAAAAACTTTTATGGGATCCAAAACTGATTTCATGTAAGCTACACCAGCCAAATGAAGAACTATAGAAGCAATCATCTATTCCATTGAAGAAAAATTGTTAGTATGATGCTTAACCTCATCCCAATGTAGTGGTTCTTGTTCCTCCATGACTTTTTTTGGTCCCCAACATTTACAACTCCTATTAAAAGTCATATGTAGCTTCTTATCTTATCATCTTAATTTTCCAATTTTATATGATTACTATGGTTTCTCATCCCATATAAAACCTTTTACATATGATTCCTTCTTAAATCAGCCTTTGCAAGAAACTAACTTCTCTAAAAAAATTCACTATGCTTAGACAGATTAGGATTTGGTATAGAAACTACTACATCAGTCTGAACTGGTGTGGAACCTAATTGACCCACCTCATAGTTTCTTCCCAGACCAGTTAGGAAACTCTTCAATCTCACTACTAGACTTTCAACATCTGCAAAGTAAAGGTTTTCTTGGAAAGCTTCATAAAATCATCTCTCCTCTTTCTCATTCTCACCAACTAGGAAACTAACTTCACGATCTTATGAACCATCTAGCAACAAAGTTCTTACAGCATCCCGACATAGATTACCTTCTGCATATGCTACATTGAGTTAAAATGGAACTATAAATTCATAACATGTTCATGTTTCTCTACACCTTTCTATTTGTGCACTATTGGAAGTACTCCCATACTCGAAACCTATATAGATAGAAGTGCCGATAGCAGACTAGGATCTAACGACTCCCATTATCCATTAATTCCTCAGTTATCTATGATGGAAATCTTATTAAAAATTTCCTATCCAGGAAGTATCATACTAGAATCATGATTCCCCATGTTATTCCCAAACTTCTCAAGTAGTGCCGGTTTCAGCTGCTCCCACTTTGAACCTGGGTTTTTATTCATGCAAGATAAAAAATATATAAAGTTGTAGTCACAATGCATACCTTCAGATAGTAAAGTTTTATGTCATTTTTTGCCCAATTTTTCTAGAATTTTTTTTGGCATTGATTATCTATCCCAAAGAATCATTTCCAGCACATGAAGGCAGTTCAACATGTTTTTCTATACTTCTTTCTCCATCATCCAGAGTCAAGTCAATAAGAGTAGGTCTAGCATTCATTTACATCCCAAACTCAATATTTTTGTCGCCGCTTCCTATAAGGAACTCTACAATGGACTGGTTCAGTTTTCTAGATACTGAGAATCATTCTTCCTGGGTTGGTAACACCTTTTTCTACTCTATATCTAGTCCCTTCAAACCCTGAATCATTTAATTACTTTTCTCCACATTTGACTGCAATTGTAATTTCTCCTAGTCCCTCCTCATGCATGAATTTTAGACAGTAAATCAAATTCCATTCATAAACATTGGAAACCTCCTTTTGATATTTTAGGTATAATTTAAGCTCATTAAACAGCCTTTTGATCCTCTCTTTTCTCCTAAAAACTCTTCTAAAAATGATATTTTCCCTTATGCCTTGGTCAAATGTCCTTCCATTATTCAGTCTGTAGCTTTGTAGAACTATATTCTGAATGGTCTCCTCTAATGAATGTTCCCCTACTTGAGCACAATTGGTTTTGTAACTCCAAAAAAAACTTCCTTCAATGAACCTCACTTCTATGATAAAGATATTTATCCCTTCCATATATATCTCCACATATAGTTTACATATTTTTTCTTATCTTATTTCCATCTACAGCACCAGCGTCGGACGCTACCCTGGCCAAATGATCTCCCAGTCATGAACATTCATTTATATATGTTTTATTCAATCACTTCAGGTGATCATTACCAACTCAGATGCTTCACTCGCTGCGACACATTTCCCCCCTGTTTGTGCCTCTCCTAAAAAACCAGTGAGCTCAGATCATCTACTTAGATCATGCTGAACACCCCAACGTATTCTCTCTCCCTCTATTCCTCAGTAGTGATCATCTATCTTCTCCGACAGTGAATTGATTTCTCTCTCCTGGCTTACAAAAATCTACCTACATTGGTCGTCGTCCTCTAGTGAACGACTGTGGCTTCTCTCTCTCTGGTGAATTCCCCAGCTTCAAATTTCTGTCATTATCCAACAACGAACAAAAAAAAATTTGCATGGTAATCCCCAAATGCAATCCTCCTCCACAATCATTCCTCTCACATGACAATCTCCAGTAGTGGTCCTACTAACCCGTGATGCCTATCTTCAAACATGTTCTTGTCCCTCTTGCCCAACACTCCCCACCAGAGTTGCTAGATTTTTATCCCATATATTGAGAGGGATACAAAGGGAAGTAAACAAAAAATATTGATGTATCCATGGTATATATAGAGAATTATCTAAAATAATTAAAGTAGTAATAGTGAAATTTATAGGTGAGAAGGAGAAGAATGAGATATGAAACTCCCCGAAAGACCACTTCAGTAGAGTATTTTGAGTCCTCCCATGGACCGGCCCGTGCAGCAGCTCCCAAGATGATCTAGAAAAAAAAGAATATCAGTGCCTTCCACATCAAGCCATTAACCTATTTAATAGTCCCTCAACCAAAAACAATCAACCCATCAAATAAGAGCTATCAAAAACAGGCAACACAACCACCAATGTACATCCCACACCTTGAAAACCCCCAATATTCCTAAAATAATAACATTTCAATAAGTGTATTTTTAGGGATCTAAATTAATGAAAAAATGGGCATAAAAAATAATGCATCCCCAAAATTATTATTTATTGATGTGGAAAGAAAAATAAAATATATAAATAGATAAATTTAATGAAGAACATTCAACAACACCAAGAAAAAGAAACCAAATCATGTTAATATTGAAAATATGACTTTGATTCTATCGTTTCCATTAATGAAATTATTTCTCAAACAACATTAATTTCACTATTTGTAAATGGTGAAATTTGAGATACTACGGGCGCTAAAACACGATATTTCAACTAAAAAACTATAATTACAAGGGAAGGATTGATACTATAAGGAAGATTAGGTTTTTAGCAAAAACATAAGATTGTCAAATCCACTTTTAATATCATGATATTAAAATTATTTCAATACATAAATGAAAATTCTCAAAAAAATAATGGGATAAAATTCCTAATAGAAAAACTTCATTGAAGATGTTAAGTTTCCAAAAAAGATACTACCATGGGAACCAATGGTTATGCATTTTAAAAAATAATAATAATAAATTTCTTCCCATATGTAATTAAATATAATTAGAAAATATATGTGGCATTTTCTATATTTAATAAAAATAACTACACATCAATTACACAAAACAAAAAAAATGAATTTTGTTCAATTTGAGGTTATGAAACACATACACATAAGAACTTATCATGTTTTATAAGTAATTTTTAACATTATGGTCAAATGGACCATGGTGTTTATTCTATTTAAAAAAACAATAAAATGTTAAAAAATAACTCTTAATATGGTATATAAAAACACTTCTCCAATAATAAATATTGTAATAATTAATCTTATGTGGTAAATTCTATAAGCACTTTTGACATCACCAGTTGAAAAGTTCTTAAAAAAATACCACCTATGTTATGATCATTGAAAAAACATATATGATCATTTTATTTAAAAATGTACTTTTCTAAAAAGCAATCTAGAATAATGATTATAGATGAGTGATTTTGAGGAATCAAATATTCCACCATATTCAATAATAAAAGGCTTTCTATCAAGTTCCATGTTTCATAACTTAACTACAATGCAATGGATAATTTTTATTTTCATGATTTCTGTGAAACCACAGGGAATTAACAGGTCCTACAAGTATAAAAAATAATCAAATAATTAACCTCAATCATTGATTTTATATGCTTTAATGATTCATAAAGCTGGCATGAAATCCTTGACCTCAACCTTACATTTACTCCTGTGAAACAAGTTTTCCTTCATGAAAGATTAATGACTAAGAATAAAACATGATTACAGCATCACATGATAAACCATGGCATGAAACATTAGTTTGGGGACCACCAATGGTGGATACCCATTTCTCTCCATCTTTAATACTCATTTCTCTAATAGTGTTAATTAGATGTATCATATAAATTAAGGGAAATAAAATGAAGTATTGAATTTAGAATAATTTACAATTTATTTTATCATCGATTAGTGCAATAACATCATTCTGCTTTTCAGAAAAAAGGTAAAAAATCTAGATAATTAAGGTCAATCATAGAGTTAATGAATAAACCCAAAATAAAAAAATAAAGGATTTTCAAAACAAAAAATAATTACAATGGCGTGTATTTATCTATTTACAAGTGAACATAATATAGCATGTAATACACATAAAAATTTAAATAAATGAAAATAGTTTCATGAATCATTCTTAAATATTTATAAATGAAAAAATAAACCTAAATTTAATGTATATATTAGTTGTGGGATTTAAAAATAGTAGAGTCAAGTTATCATAAGGAAAATTATCACAAATCCACATGGATTGATAAAAGTTCCTTCTTAGGATCTTAGTAATTGTTTTTCATTTATTTTCAATAGATAGAGTCAATTTAATATAAGTTATGTTTTGGACTATGTATTCTCTTTTAGGTGTGCCTTAAGTATCTATTAATTTTTATTTTATTTGATTAATATTTCTTATCACCAGCATGTCCATTTAATAAATGAGGTAAAATGAACTGATTCTATGTTTGGCCATTAGACTCCTGTAATACATGTTTACCCCAAAAAAAACTGAGTAACAAATAAATGAAATGAAATTTATTAGTGAAGCATAAATGGGATAATTTATATAGACCAATATACAAGGACACCGGTTATGATTATTATTTTTGTGAACTTTAATTCAATAATATAACATCTCTATTTCCTCACAATCATGAATGAATAAAATTTAAGGAGGTCATGGGATAGATTTTTTTTGAATAGTACCTGTTGTTCAACTCCAAATATAGAACAAATAAATTCAATAAGTATGTGTGAATAGAACATAAATAGAACATTATTTATAACAATAATTTCTTAAAAATCAAATAACAAATCAATATAGAGAATGGAAAACTTATGCACAATTTCAACTCAGATTTTGTGACATATATCAGAACCTGGGGGTAATTGGGAGTATTTGTAATTGTATGCGAATATTAAAACAGGTGAAGAAATTTAAAAAATGCACTAATTCATGTAAGATATAATATTATAAAATATCATGGGAGATATGATTGGGTAATTGATAAATGATTAAAAAACTATAATTGATGCCTAGAAACTGAAAATCATTAAATGACATAATCTATACCTGATCATAAACATAAAACAGTGTGTAAAATATTTGATATGTCAGGAAGAATGAAAAAATACAATGAAATGGATTTTCATATGATTTTTATAAATTAATTAACACATATTAAATTAAATAAAATTAATTATATAGGACATAATGGTATTTGGAATATTTGAAAAAATAATCAGTTTATAATTATTGGAAAATAGAACTAGAACTATTGGAAAATTAGAAAATATGATGATTGGGAAACCAAATCTATGAACTAAAAGATGTAGAATTAGATAAAATTTAGTTCTCTAAGTGGATAAAAATATTATACAATTTATTTTAAACCCATCAATTGCGTGAAAAACTAGAGAGGGAGGACACAAGATACATCAGCTGCATAGATGACATTTAGGGTGATGACAGTGCTGGAGAAGGGAGCGCAGTGGTAGCTGGCATCGAGGGTGTCGGTAGAATTCTTTTGCAGGATGGTGGATTTCCCCCTCCTTTGTCAAAGGGGGTCGGTGGTGTTAGGTGGTGGGTTCAAAACCCCCTAATCATCCTGCAGAGAGGAGCATCAGGAAGGGAAATACAGCCTATAAAAGGGGATCTCCCCCAATGGTTTTTCTCATCAATATCATTTAGTTTTGGAGTTCTTCAATTATTTGTGGTATTTTATGAGTCAGTTTCCCCACTTATTAAAGGGATATTTTTTACAAGGATTTTATCATTATAATAGTGAGGGAGTTTGTACCCACTTTTACCCCATAGTAATGATTCTATTTTCCTGTGGGTTTTAACACCTTCAAATTTTTTTTGGGGGGGGGGGTTCTACGTTACATATGGTTTCATTTATTTTTATGCATTTTTAACTTTTTTATTTCATAATTATTGCTACACCAGTGGAATAATAATTTAAGGTCCCAAAAATTTGTATCAGAGGCAAGGTTCTGGCCTGATACTGTTCATGTTTTCAAGTATTAATAATTATCGTACATTTGAGTATGCTATGTGATTAAAACTGTGGTTGATATGTCACATCGGATTTTTTTGTGATTATTAAATAAATCATTGTGAAATGAAGGAGGTTCTCCACTAACGGCATGTTGAGATGGTGGAAAATTTTGAGATCTAAAAATTGAACAAGAATAATTTTGTGGTTGTGGAAAATAAAGATGAAAGCAGTACTGTGGAAGGAAAATTGTCCACAAACAATTGATGAAAGAATAGTATATTTGATGATGGAGGGTGTTTCTAGTGGGAGCTAGAATCATGAAATTGACAGAATTATGGGGAGTACTTCTGGATATGTACTAGTCAGTGAAGCGGCAATTACTGCTATAATTAGACAACCTCTCAATGACACATGGATAATCAACTCAAGAGAAATAGAATACAAGACATCTCGATGGGAATGGTTTCATTAGTGTGAAACAATCCCAGAAGGACTTGTGTACATGTGGAACAATCACACTCTAAATATCATTGGAATCATTACCATCAAAATAGAAGATTCAAGATGGCATAGTATGGATCATTCAAGGAGTACATCATGTGAAGGGCCTGAAGAAGAACATATTGTCTTTGGGAAAATTTGATGGCATCATATTCAAGACTCGCACCATGAATGGATTGATGAGAATGTGAAGGGCTCACTTGTGGTAATGAAGGAGGATAAGATCTCAAAGAACATGTATGTTATTCTGGGTGAAACTTACAAGGAGGTGGAGATAGTTGTCTTATCAACTACCTCGACGTAATCATTGATGAAATTATGGCATCAGAAGCTTGGCCATATGTCAGAACGAGGCCAAAAGATTCTTGTGGACCAGAAGTTGTTTCCCAGTATTGCAAAGGTATCCTAACCATTGTGTGAGAATTTTGTTTTGAGTAAGAAACATAGGTTAAATTTTGGGACATCAACAGCAAGAAGGATATTTTAGAGTTTATCCATTCCGATGTTTGGAAATCACTGGTTATTTACTGTGGAAGAGAAAGGTACTTAATATCATTCATTGATTACAATTCCAAGAGATGTTGGGTATACCCAATCAAGAAAAAGTTGGATTTTTTGGAAGTATTAAAAACATTTAAAGTGTGGATGGAGCTTGAATCTAGAAAGAAGATCAATTATCTAATAACTAACAATGGCGGATAATATACAAGTGAATAGTTTGATATATTTTGTCAACATGAAGGAATCAAGATATAGTTCACAGTGGAGTACACTCCTCAAAAGAATGTAGTGGTAGAGCAGAAGAATAGAACCCTATTAGATAGAACAAGGGAGATATTAAATACTACTTGAATTGCAAAATCTTTTCGGGAAGAAGCAGTAAGTAATTCCCATTATGTTATCAATAGATCCCTTCAATAGTGATTGATCTGAAGACACCAATGGGGATTTGAACTTGTAAACCCACTGACTATTCTCAGTTACATTCTTTTTGATACCCTTTATATGAAATTTTTAAGGACAAGTAAAGATTGATGTTGGAATCGAGATCCATGAAATGTCTCTTCTTGGGGTACGCTGATTGTGTGAAGGGGTATCATTTATGGGACCCAAATACCAAAACATTTATCATCACTAGAGATGTGATTTTTTCATAAGACAAGGTGAAAATGTTAACTCATCGAGACATGAATAAGGGGAATATAAAAACTACAATAGATGAAGTTGAGGAAAAATCAATGGAAGTCCCAGTTTCTTCTAAGGCACTGCCAAATCCTGAAAATCAAGTACCAGTTGATTCTAGATCACGATGATCAACTCGAGAGAAAAGATCACAATTATGGCCCTTATAATATGTCATTGAGAGAAATATTGCATACTACAAATTGACAGGGGATGGAGAACTATCTACATTTGTGGAGGCAACCTAGAGTCCATATGTATTTTCATGGATGGTAGTGATGTCGGAGGAACATGAAGCCCTGAAGAGGAATAAGACTTCAGATTTTGTTCCATTACTTCATGGAAGGAAAGATATTGGAAACAAATGGGTCGTTAAGATCAAGAAATATGTAAAGGACAAGGTGGAAAGATATCCTGAAAGATTGGTGGTCAAAGGATTTTCTCAGAAGTAAGGTATAGATTTTAATGAAATATTTTCTATTATTGTTAGAATGATGATTTTTTGGTTAGTTTTGGTGAAGTGTGAGACATAAATGTTACATCTACATCAGCTGGATGTGAAGACTACTTTTCTTCATGGTGATCATGATAAAGGGATCTATATGCTCCAACCAGAAGACCTTTGAGATGATGGAAATGAGATCTTGGTTTGCTGGTTGATAAACTCATTGTACGATCTCAATTAGGCGTCGATGTGTTGGTACAAGAGATTTGATACCTATATCACTATCCATAGTTATATAAGAATCCAACCAAGTCCTTGTGTATATTTTAGGGGTTCATATGGTAATGATTTCATCATTCTTCTATTTTATGTAGATGACATGTTGGTTGTAGGCCCTAACAAAGATCAGATCCAGGAGAATAATATACAGGTGGATAGGGAGTTTGATATAATGTAATTTGGACCAGAAAACAAGATTCGTGGGATACAGATTTACCAAGACACAAATAATGGGAAAATTAGGCTATCACAAAAAATTACTTACAAAGAGTCTTGACATGTTTCAACATGCAAGACTGTAAGACAATATCAACCCATATTCCCATTAATTCCAATTTATCCTCGACGATGAGTCCTAGAAGTGAAGTAGGAATGATATAAATTTCTTGAGTAATATATGAATCAGCATTGGTTAGTCTAATGTTCTATATGGTTTGTACTATACCATAAATTGCACATGTAGTGTGAGCAGTTAGCTGGCACATGGCGAATCCAGGACAGGAACATTGGTGCACAGTGAACATGACCTGAGATATATGAAGGAGACCTCAAATGTTGCATTATTTTATATAGGATCATATTTCACTATCTGAGGATATTTTGATTCATATTTTGTTGGAGATTTTTACTACAGGAAGTCCACTACTAGTTATGTGTTTACTATTTCAATGGGAGTTATGAGCTGGATTTCAATCTTACAGTCAGTTGTAGATTTATCCATGATAGAGCAAAAGTACATGAAATCTATACAGTCTTGCAAAGAGGATATTTGTATGAAAAAATTGTTGGATGATCTCAAGCATAGATAGGATCATATTCCATTGTTTTGGGACAGTCAGAGTAACCTGCACATTGTAAGTAATCAATATTTTCATTCTAGGATGCATTACATTAGGGTGTAGTTTCACATTGTCCGAGATGTGGTGGAGGAAGGAAGTATGGAGATGCAAGAAAATTCATACTAAAGATAATCATGCATATTTCCTGATGAAGGAGGCTGACTTTGATAAGTTCAGATGGTTTCAGATCCTTGAATGGCCTTGAAGAGACATGAACAAGAAGTTTGGTAGATATAAATGATGTGTGTAGATGTGATTGGTTCATAATCAAATCCCCATGTGTGAGATGTGTCAAAAAAATTGTTTTTCAGGATGGCGGTGTCCCCCTCCTTTATCAAAGGGGGGATGGGGGTGGTAGGTGGTGGGTGGACAAACCCCACCAAAATCATCCAGCAAAGAGGAGAATTAGGAGGGGAGATATATCATATAAAAAAAGATCTATCCCAATGGTTTTTCTCATAAATCTCTTTCAGTTTTTGAGTTATCTAAATATTTTGCGGCATTTTGTGAGGTATTTTCCCTAATTATTCAAGATAGATTTTTTACAACGGGTTTCTTTTTACAATGGTGAGGGAGTGTGTACCCACTTTTACCCCATAGTGATCCTTCTATTTTCCCATTTTTTTACCCTTTTCATTGGGGGGGGGGTCCATGTTACATCTTGTGTCATTTTTTTTCATTTTTCATTATTTTTATTTCATAATTATCATTGCATTGGTGGGACAATCATTTACAGTCCCAATAGAGGGAAAGGGTGGTTTCATGGAAGCAAGAACCAAATATACATGATGAAATTTTACCAAATGAATGTGTGATTTTCTACATAATTGTGCAAATGGAAATCAATATTTTAATTGAGATATAATAACTCTAAAAAAATTGAGAAATAATAGCTCGAGATGGGAAAGAGGGGTCACACAAGTCTTCCAACCCGGAACACTTGGGATGACAGTGGTCAAGTGGGGATGACGAGGTAAAAAGTGGATGGGGGTTTTCATGGGGATTCCAGTCAGGGAAGCTCACAATGGGATACTAGCTAGGAATATATTTCATATTCAATGTAAAAAAATGATGTTCACCTAACATAAGAAATGCCACACCATTCTAGTTAAGGCATAGAATGGATACCACATGTTCAACACACACTAAAACTAGTGTAAATGTTGTCTTCCATTCCAGGAGGGGTATTAGAATCTTATTCCAAATATCGGGACCCCAACATAGCATGTAAACACCAATATATAACTAGTTTGTACCCTCATTTCAACCGACATTAATATAACTTCTCATGCACATATGTGATAATTAACATCATTATGGGGATTAATAACATTAATAAATAGGCTAAGAAGAATGGAGGTATTCATAGAACTCATCATCAACATAGGTTTCTTTCATGAAAAATTCCAAGCACTACCATATAATGTTATTTTAACAAATCAAGAAGAGGATCACAACACTTTCCATGTGGCATATTTTTGAGCCAAGGATCATGTGGTTGTAAAAACTTGGTTTACTTAAACAAAAAAGAATGGTCAAAGGTATTTCACAGAGTTAGTACAAGATAATAAAAAATATTTGAACCATGAAGATGAGAATATCAAAAAAACAAACAATAAAAGATGTAGTGTTCAAGTAAGAATTTTATTTTTTATCAATGAGTATAAATGTGTTTGATGAAAAATGTGATGTGATTCGTGGAGGATCGTTTATCCTCAAAATTTTATATGTGGGGATTGTTGGTGGGATGTTATTCATGTTAAAATGAAACTACTAATGGTGAGAGTGCCTTCCAAGACATTTAAAGGAATTTGGAAGGCCTTGGGATTCATTAAGAAAGGAAGGAGTTGTTTGTGAATTGTTTAGGAAGACCCTTAGTGATTATGAGAGGACTTCAATGCCTACGTAAGTATAAACCGTGATTTATATACCCCATGTAAATGTCAGAATCCCATGAGTTTCATAAAGGTAAATGATAAATTTTAAACTAATGTAGAGGAAAAAAACTACCTTTGTAAAGGTAAATTAAATATTATTGAGATACATAAATGTCATAAGTGACCTGCATAGAAGTCAAGTCAAAAATCAAATTATGATAAAGGTAATTATGAATCTGTTTAAAATCATTCAGGATAGCTATGATGATTCATAAAGTGTAACACCCTAACTCCAATAACCTAGAGTTGGTAGTTATTTTACTATGTGGACATAATATTCAAGAGCTCGCATCCTGAAGTATCAAATAGTTTGTATTCTTGAGAAACTATGAACATTCATGATTCTCAAATTAAATTGGAAAACATGAAATAAAACTCAAAAATCGTGTCAGAACATTATTATTTCTTAAAATATATCCCTTAAATCATTCATAGATCTCTTTTGGTATCCAGAAGAAAGGATAACATAATAAAGGGTGAGATCAAATGTTTAGTAAGAGAAAACATAAGATAGATTTCATCATAAAATAATAAAATCATGAATAATATAGCCGAGATAAATAATGATAAAATATGTCATATAACTAATATCCTAAAAGAAAAATATATCCATTAATGTCATAACAAAAATAATCACATAGGTGATAATGACTAGTTTTATAATAATATAATGCATAATGTAGGATTTCAAAATATCACCATCAAATCATCACGCCAAGAAATCTTAAATAATTTGGTAAGGTGTACATCAAATAACCAAAATAATTTGTTTCATGAGACCTATTGATGCATTGAGGGGCTATTGTAATAAGATAATATTTTTTAGGCATGTTACGAGTTAATTTCAGTATTTAATCATATTTTTCTTAGTTATGAATTTTTTGGGCTGAGTAATGAGGGTTTTGAATGATTTTAGAGTGTTATTAGGGTCTTTTAAGGGTGCATGATATGTGAATCGTTTACCCAAACCGTGTGAAATCTCCAGGAAACCATGAAATTAGAGGCAAAGGCTCAAGGGGTGGAACACGATTAAGGATAATGGTTTGAAAAATGTTACAGATTCATCTAAAAAACATGTGGTAAAGTCTAGTTTCCAAAAAAAATGGTTGGATCAATGTTAGATAAACTGTGTAGCTATACTGTGCAATTTTTCCAAAAGCTCATAAAGGGTGGATGGTTGGCATACTACTTGCCTAAACGTGTGGCCTAACATTGCATGCGTTAAATTAATTGCATATTTTCCCCTTTAATAGGCATCTATGGTCCATTTTTACCCATTCTAATTTTTATAGGAGGAAATATCGTATTCTATGTTTCCTCTAGCCTTCTATGATGATTTACTCTCCTTTAAATAATGTTTCCAATGAATTTAATTGTGTTGAAAATCTTGAATTGAGGTATGTGATGTAAAACTCTCTGTTATTTAGGTTTATCCTTGATCTACCTCATATTCTCTTGAGATGATTCATATATATATGACATATTAATTCATTATCTATGAATTCCAATGTCAACTAACAAAAAATCCTCTAATATTTGCTACAACAGTGGTGGTTTTGATGTGGTAATGACATCCCTTTTGACCAGAGTTAACTTCCGCAAGGGAGGTGGATGTTTTTTGGAATGTTTTCATATATATATCATATTGAGACTTTATTTATCTTGAATATATTTTTTATTTATGGAACATTTATGTATCTATGAACATTTATTAGACCTAATTTAATTTCATAGGGTTTTTGAGTGGGTCAAATTACTAATCCATTTTGAATTTTTGGTGTTTGGTGGGTAGACCAACTCTTTTCTTGATTATTAGAACATTATTATGAGAAAAACGTTATCCCAATAAATTTTTTTTTTGAGTTTCAATCCAAGATAATTGGATTGGGGTTTTTATTGAGTTTTAGGGGCATAAGAAGACAAAAACCAAAGTTTCCATGGTGTGGAAACTGTGGCGCACAATTTGATCAAACCGTGAAGCCTTCTAGGTGTAATCATGTGACCCAATAAGTTCTCTGTGCATGGATTTACAAAACATTATAGAGGGGGAAAAATGTTCATGTAACACCTATGTATTTTTTTAGCAAAGGTGGTTCATAAGGGTTCTGTACGGTTCGGTAAATAACATGGGACAATCGTATGAGGTGACCGTTTTGCAGTGGATACCGCACAGTTGATGCATTGTTGGAAAAATAATGCGGCCCATTAAAAAGTAGGAAATGAACAAAAAAACCCTCTGAACATTATTTAGTTTTCTCCTCCTTTCCTTCCTCATTCAGCCATATGCACAAGGGGATCCTCTCCTATTTTTCTCACCTTCTAGGTGTTGAGCCACAACCTTCATCCGATCTATGATCTTCTTATCATTGGATGTGTTGGAACTATATCGGTAAGTACTTCAATCCACTTGATTATTTTCCCCTTTTCTCTTTCCTTACAAAGTGATAAATCCTTATGAGCTAATTTACCCTATTTTCAGGGTGTTCATCTAAAACATTGTTTCCTTCCAAATCGGTTTGAGTAAGAGGTTTATATCAAATGAGAATATGTATACCAACATTATGTAGGTTGTGCTTATCTTTTTCAATGGTTTTAGTATTTTTTTTGTGGGTGTGTTATCAAGAGCTATGATGGGTATTCTGAGAGAGACATTAATAAACTATATTCTTTCCATTAAATTAAATATGAGACCATGTTGGGTAACTCTAAGCATTACCTAGCCTTTGATTCCATGACCGATCCTGGTGTGGGGATTCAGACCACTTAGGTGGTTAGGCCCGATGTGTTATTTTGTTAAATTGAATTGCATTACTTATATTAATTTCTTGTGATTTACATGGGAACTATATGGGATTATCTAGAGGATCAATGTGGTGATGACCACATAGTTGAGGTGATGTGATCTTTTTGTTGTGTTTCGCCTGAATACTCTGGTTTATGTTGATCACCAGTTGGGAAACATGGTCATTGGGATGAAGCGATGATGTCTTCAAGAAGTAGGCAATGACCATGTGATGTTAGATGGTGTTTAATATCATATTCATAGGAACAGTCATAGCGAGATAGGGTGCCTGGTTGATGTGGCTTAGGTACTTTGTTTATGATGTCCATTCATTGAGATTTTTCAAAATTCCATTAGAGTCATGTGCACATACATATGATAAGGATGATAAGGTGGTGTTGACCACTAGTATGGGTAGAGGCCTATGTTAGATGTAACATAGGATGATGTTTAATTGTTCTTCCCATCAAAATACATAGGTATGGTGAGGATCCATCGGTTGGCAGTGTTGATACCATAGTTTAGGGGCAGAGGCTCACTTTATATTGAGTTAATTGAGTTAGGACTTATTTGGGAGAAAGGAAATCATTATTCCTTGGGACATTGTCTGTTGATCAGATGATGTTTATTAATTACAAGACATATATAATTGTGCCATGGATTTTGTGATTCGAATATATGGGGACTCAACTAAGATGAGGTCCGTGGAAACAGGTACTCATTTCATGTGCGTGTCATTTTGGACTCCAGTTACCTGATTATGGCATGAGGTTCCAAGTGACATGGTTGGAGGTGGAAGCTGGGGCTTCACCTGGGTTGGTTTTTGAGAGGGGATTCCTTGGTATTTAGGATAAATATCCTCCCACTAAAGTTATATCATCGATGGATGAAGTAGGTGAATGCTTCCTTGTGGCTGTTAAGCACAATGGAAGTAGATTATTTATGTGATATGATGTGATACTTTTTTTCTTTTAGTATACACCTGAGTAATCACATATATAAGATAAGAACATATTGGTGATGGCCTAGTGAGATTATTTTTCACACCATACATGAGCCCCTAGGGATGCATGTAGAATTCATAGTTTTGCGATCTGGTAATGTTTTGGGCTCAAGAGTGGGACAAAAGAGATCACATCAGACCATTTTGCATGGGATGGATGGAAAAGGACCTTGGGTTCCTATATCAACCAGAGTTTATATTTTTGTTTATTTCTATCATAGTGTGCTTGTGTATGTGTGTGTGTGTGTGTGTATATATATATATATATAAATTCAATTAGTTCTACTACAACTGGCCCTTTTTATTGTTAACATGTATGACCTATCTTGAATTCTTATTTCTAAAAATGGTATTTTTTTATCTTTTAATTCAACAAATGGTATCTGATCTTGTTTTTATCATTGTTGATAATTTCTATTTCCATGGGAGGGTTTATAGTCCAGTGTTTGGTATTTTTTTCACATATATATATATATATATATAATAAACCATTATTATAACATAACTAAAGAGTATAGTCTCCACACTATCACATTTTTACACCCTTGCTGCTAGTCGGAAGCCTTTGGCATACAAGGAGTCATGCTTAAGGCTTAATGACCCTCTGACCTGCAGCACTATTCAAGTGGATAAACAGGGCAGGGAACTAAAAATTCTCTCAAAGGAGTTTCTTTTACCTATTTTTTGGTCTTAATATTTGCTCTATGGAAGATTAGAGAATAGGATGTTGTCAAAAATTGTCTTATATTCCATGATTGGGTTCCTGCAGCCCTATGTATTGGGGGAGAACTGAATTGTTAGGGGTGGGGATTAGTGTTACATTTTTATCTTTTTTAAATTGATATGATTTCCACATCTATTGGTACAATTGGGTGTTATTTTTATCTATTATTCTATGACATCCTTGGATGGGTATGGTAAGAGTGTTTGGACCCTTAGCCCAGTAAGGTATGTATGATTTTTATATTTTTCAGTTAGGCACAAAGGATGTTATATATATATATATATTTCTGTGTGTGTATAGTGTAAAGTGATAAATTTTTGGTAATTTTTATTTGGGACCTAGATTTTGATCATATGGTTTAGGTTGTTTAAAGCATCAACAAAATAAGATAAGCAATGTTTTCCCGCCTAGCCTCTCTTTAGTGGAATTTTACTCAACCAACCCATGAAAGTGGACCCAATGAAATTGGAATGTGATATGATACATATGTATGATATTGAATCTCATAAAATTAGGTTGGGATGATGATATGGGGTGATTTTGATCACCTGGTTGGGAGATGTGGTCAAAAGATTTAGGCGATGTGGTTTGTTAGGATGGGCATGGCCCGAGTCAAATGGGGGTGAGCTGCTTAAAATGTGAACATTGGAAGATAAGTTGTTTTTTCTGGCCTAGCTTCTCTTTGGTGGAAATTTAATTAATTATATTAGAATGATATGTAAATCTTATCTCTAATGTTTGTAGGTAAGGTATAATGAATCTGAATTTATATGTGATATTTCTCTCTGATATGGGCGGGTAATGGGCCGAGAGGTCAGATTTCTTGGGACATGGTTGTGGTAATAGATGTAAAGGGTAGTGATTTTTTGTTTCCTATTACTAAATTTCTTATCTATGTTATATATATATATATATATGTTATTATGGTTGTTTGGCCATTATATCGGTATTCAATGGTTTTCCACCAAGATGGATTCTGATGGAGCTTTAGGTGGGCGATGATTTGGTGTTTCTTGAGGATGAACAGTTTTAGAACCTTGAGGGTCATGATGAAGTACTATAGGGTTACGTAGATCATGAGATGAAGGTGTAAGCCTAGGAACAGGCTCCAGAGCAGGCAGGTCAATCACTGGATTTGACAGATTTTGTGTCGTGGTTGTACAAGAAGCTCAGAGCGAGCCTGGTACTGGTCATCAAGGGAATCGATGCGGGAGCTCAAGGAATATAGCCTTCAATGTCATACTTGACTCTAAAGTTATATTCCTATCACCCACTACAATTTCAGGGTGAGAGTGACCACAGGTGTCTTAAAACTGGATGAAGTCATCACTGATCTTTGAGTATCTTGAGACACCCCCATGTCGGAGGGTGAAACTAGAGACGTACATGCTTAGGGGACCAACAATGTGTTGGTGGGATGTGGTGTCTTAGGAAGGAAGACATAAGGGTATATCCTAGAAAGATTTTGATGCTAGGTTATTCAAGAAATTATTCCCTGAGATACTAAGGGTAGAGAGAGCTAGGACATTATTGAGCCTATAGCAGGGAGACATGTTTATCGTGTATTGTGTAGCTAATTTCACCAAGTTATCTCATTTAATACTCGGTATGGTGGGTGATGACACCTTGAGATTGATATTTTTCAAGGATGGTTTACAAAACACCATTTAGGTAGAGGTAAACATATTTAGGTTAACATTATTTCCTAGAAGCGGTGAATCAAGCACTGATAGATGAAGGAAATTTGAAACACCAGACTTATTCAAGACGAGTGATGGTGTCATGTGATTATAGTGGATAAGTTTCAAATAGCAGGAAGTAAGGCTGAGAGGAGTCTCAGTAGGGAATTCTGGATAGATACTCGAGCATACCACCTCAAATTGGATCATCAATGCTGTGATTCCAGTGAAGGCAATCAGGTCATGTGTGGATGTAGTGAAATAAGACATAAAATGAGTGATGAGCTTGTAAACTGGTGGGACATCTTGATATGTTCTATAATAATCCTTATCAAACAATCAAGAGATATGGACTGAAGAAGAATCGAGAATTTGGGGTATGATCAGGAGTGGTAGTAGGGGATTGTATCCAAGATTCAGTTTCACATAGAGTTCAAGGTAGATACAATGGCACCCAACATTGGGGTAAATGGCTAGTGGCCGGTGTAGCTCCATAAGAAGGTTAGGATTAAGGTATTTGAGCTTTAGACTAGGTGCATGAAGTGGAGAATCTAGGTGCTAAGAAGTATGAGGAGTCCGTTATGGTTAGAGGTACGTTGTGTTCATGAACATGGTTATTTTGTTTTTGTCTGACCCTTATGTAGTCAGGACTGTTTTTGGAACACGTGGTGAAGAAGACATATCTGTGGACTAACTAGAAACTGTTTAGTAGTTTTTCATCAGTTTAGATGCATTATAAATATACGAGGTGTGTAGCCCCGGGATTTATATTGAGGCATCAATGGATTGGAGTATTTTATGAGGTCCATTGTTATTTGGGAATTGATTCGATGAGGGTTTCATTTGAGGTGTGATCCACTAGGACTTCTTGGGAATTTTTTGATATGAAGGACCTCATGGTGCTATGTGCAACATGGGAACAAGGTGGGAATCTGAGAAGATGCAGTACTTAAGCGGTGTTAGATGTGACATGGGTATGAACTGAGCACCTGATGAGGTGTGGGAGTGATGATGCGTCACATGAGGAATTTTGAGTCTGGGGATGGTCAGTGGACCATTGATTTTATTTGTTTTTTTTGGCTCAGAATGAGACTGAGGTATGTAACTCCTAAGGTGGGGAGAACCTTGATAGAGTTTACTAGTGACTTTGAGGCCAAGGTACATCAGAGTTATGTGAGAGAGATTGGTTTGTTCTATACCATATTAGATTTATGATTTATAGCTCGGGGATGAGCTATGATAATTTTGAGAGATTTTAATGTTTGGAGTATTTGAAGTAGGTTGAATTTCTAACCCATTTTGAATTTTTGGAGTTTGGTGGGTAGAAAAACTATTTTTTCAATTATCATAACTTAATTATGAGAGTTATTTTTACCCAAGGAAATATATTTAGATGGGTTTTAACACTCGTTAATTTATTTAGGGTTTTGGTTAGTTATATGGTGTGTTAGAGGCCAAAACCCAGGTTTCTAGGGTGTGCAAACTAAATTCCACCGTTTGGTCAAACTGTGTGGCATTCCAGGTGTAACCGTGCATCCCCCTAGGTGCTCGGGGCATGGATAGACAAACCGTGCTGGATGGGATGAATGGCCATGAAATCTGTGTGGAAATTGCATGAAGTTCCCCCCTTGAATAGTGGGAACCACATGGTTGTCGTACTGTTGACCAAACTATGCCACCCAATAAAAAGTGTGAAATAAGAAAATTTCCCCTCCCTCATTTATTTATTTTTCTCTTCCTTTCCTTTCACTTTAGGATACATGTACATGGATCAACTCTCCCATTTTTTATCTTACTAGGTGTTGATTCACACTCTTCATCCAAGCATCGATATTCTCATCGTCAGGATCATTGGAACCACATCAGCAAGTGCTTCAATCCACCTTTCTCTTTCCTCATATTCTCTTAACTTATGGAGTGCTAAATCTGTACAAGCTAATTTACCCTATTTTCAGGGAATTTTTCTAGAACACCATTTTCTTCTAAATCTATTCATTTTATAGGTCGACATCAAATGAGAGGATATATTCAATATGAGGTGGGTATTTCTTATCTTTCCCCATGATTTTACATTTGTTTTGGGAGTTCATTATCAAGTGTTCCAATGGGTAGTCTGAAAGAGACCCTAATTAATTGACTCGTTGTATTTAAATTAAATATGAGACCATGTGGGGTTCCTCTAAATATTCTATATCATTTTATTCAATGACTGATACGAGTGTGGGGCCTACGACTCCTTGGTTTGTTAGGCCTGGTGTGTTATTTTGTAAAATTGAATTATTTTTAATATATATATATTGCTTGTGAGAACCTTGGGAACCAAATGATCTTAGCTTTGAAATTGAGGCGGTGATGACCACCTAGTTGAGTATATTTGATTGTCAAGTTTGGCTTGGACCGGATACTCTGGGTGATATTGATCACTAGTTGGGAGACTTGGTCATCGAGATAAGGTGATGATATTGTTAGGCTCTAGTAAAGGACCAAGTGATGTTGGTTGGTGTTTAATATTGGATTGAGTGATACAATCACATAGGCATAAATTTTTGGGTTTATGTGCCTTAAGTACTTTGTTGGTGATATCCAATCACCCTGATTGGCTGACACATCATTGGAGTCGTGTGCACAAAGATTGGTTTCAGATGATGAAGTGGTGTTGATCACTCATGTGGTAGAAGCCTCTGTTAAATGAAGCATAAGATGATGTTTTTAGGTTCTTGATATATAAATCCATAGGTATAGTTAAGAATCATTGGTTTAAGGTGTTGATATCATGGGTTGGGGGCTGAGGCTCACTGTATATTGAGGTCATGGGGACATGACTTATTTGAGAGGATGGACATCACCGTTCTTCAAGATGTTGACTATTGAGACGGTGGTGTTTTTTAATTGGAGGAAAAATATCACTTGGCCTTAGACATCAGGATTCGAGTGGATGAGGACTCATCTAAGATGAGGTACATGGTACCAGTTACTCATTTCATATGATTTCCATTTTGGATGTCGATTTCATGATTATGGAACGTTGTTTCGGGTGACATGGTTGGAGGTGGAACTTGAGGGTTCACTAGGGATGGTTTTTGATAGAGGATGTATTGAGCTTTCTTCTAGGGGTCCTCCAACTGATATTATAATGATATTGGTCAAAGTATGTAAATTCTTCCTTGTGTCTATTGAGCACAAGGGAAGCATGTTATATATGTGATATGATGTGATAGTTTATTTTTTTTGTATACACCTAGGTAAACACAGGTTTAAGATCGGTACACATTGGTGATGGCCTACTAAGATTTTTTCTCACACACTACACATGCCACTCATGATGCGTGTAGACTTTATGGATGAGACCTTAGTGATAACATTAGGCATTTTTATGGGACGGATAGAAAGGGGCCTTGGGTTCCTAAATCAGTTGGAGTATATATTTTGTTTTTTTGTACTAGAATGCTTATATACATATTCAGAACACACACATACACAAACACAAACACACACACAAACACAGACACACACACACACACACACACACACACATATATATATATACGTACCAAAGCCAATCCCAGGAAACCTTTTTTTTATTACCTTGTTTGACCTGTTGTGGATTCATATTTTAACAAATGTTTTTTTGGAATGTTTTAATTCTACAAATGGTTTTTGGGATTGTTTTTATTATTATTGTATCTTGCTTCCACCATGGGTCAGATACTAGTATTGTGTTTGGCCATTCATTTAATATGCTATATATAAATTAAACCATTATTATATCATCACT
Source organism: Viscum album (assembly GCA_963277665.1). Lineage (NCBI taxonomy): Eukaryota > Viridiplantae > Streptophyta > Magnoliopsida > Santalales > Viscaceae > Viscum > Viscum album. Next base: position 61,467 of record CAUJRU010000202.1, read on the forward strand.
ATAAGGTATAGTCTCCCCACCGTCATCTATTAACACCCTCACTACTAGTCTATGGACTTTCGCATACGAGGATGTGTGATTAAGGACCAATGGCCCCCCCGAGCCATAACAATATTCAGGTGGCTAAATAGGTCAGGGCACTACACTTAATGCCCTCTTCTATAATCAGTAGTTAATTCAAAATATATTATTTTATAAATGATGTATTCAATGAATTACATTTTCTTCATGGAAATAACTTATAATTAACTCCATTGATGGAATATTTGATGTATGTGATTATAGAATGATGTTCTTGACTTGGATTTTTCTTGAGCCAAAATTTTAAATTTCATTCATGATGCACTATAACCTGAGATAAAAATCATTGACATGTGAGTTATTATTCATGGGAGTGTGATGTGTTAGATCATTGATTATTTGATGAACCTTGGATTTATTCATCAATAACCTTGAGGTAGGAAGGCCCATAAATTTTGGAGATATTTTTTACACATGTTTCCTTGGTATAATTCTTACACCAACATAAGTTTTTTTTGAGCATGCTTGAGTATGATTGCATGTGGGTGTCCTTGTAGCCCATGGGTCCCGTTGATGTTTCATGACACCGTGATTATGATTATGTAGCTTATTATCCTAGTTTGATTTTGATGACATGTATTAGTGTGTTTATATTATTTTGTCATGATGATTTTTTAAAATTTCCTTGTATGATTTATCTTGTTTTGTGTGTTACCAGACACTTATAGGTTTTTCTTGGTACTTTGGATAGGTGGACCGTCATGTGATGTTTATACCATAGAGGGGGAGTGAACATGATATGCTTATGATGATGATTGTAGAACTAAGTATATATTAGGGGCATGATGGTCTGGAGGATTGACTCATGGCAGTCACATGAGGGACATAATATCATAGGGTCCTAACCTGAGATAGAGATGGGGTATGAAAACCTAGAGTCCTGACCTGTGATGAAACAGGGATACCATGTATTGAGGGTATAATCTAACTATATTCCTTGAGACCATTCTAAGACATGATTATAAGCCTTGTGGATTGTTCATGTTCAGTTATGACATCTTACCACTATCCATTAAGCATGAAGCCAAAGAAGGTACAATCAGGGGTTTGTGGCGGCTTAGCTAGAACATAACCATTCATTACATGTTTTTATGTGTGTTATTTATTGTTCCAAATTTATTATTAGCATGTAATATACCTATTATACCAGATCATACTTTTTATGTATGAATTACAAATGTCTTGCAGTGTTTTATTACTCACACCATGCATGTCCATCTTGATACTCTTTCAAACATCATGTTTTGGGATCAAATTCAGGTCCTGGGGCATGTGGTTGATGCATGAGAAGAGGAGTGTTGATATGGTGGTGAAATGTGAAGAAATCGGTATGATTACTACAATTTTATTTATTTATTATTTGTCTGTACATTACTCTATTTTTTTTGTTCCATTTATAGATCCATTTTGTTTATTATTTTTATTCCATGTATGTCATGCATTGTGACATTATGATTATTTTGTTTCTGGCATGTTACTATATTATATTTATATTTGATTATTTATGAATGGATTGATACTGGGGGTATAGTCTCCCAAATGTTGAACATGGACCCTTACTACTAGTTAACACCCCCCTTACGTATGGGGAGGCATGCATGAGTCTATTTGGTAATATGGATTTAACTCCATGGTTCAGGCTGGGGCATTACAAAATGGTATTTGTAACTCCCTAACTCCAGAAGCATGAAGGTGGTGCCTTACTATATTAATTTTCATTATTACAAGGAATGATATCCTGAAGAACCTATAAATTTATATGTTTTTAAAATATAGATTACATACATGATGCCCATATTAAATTAGGAAATAGAAAATACAACATGATACAAAATAAAATAAAATTAACTGCATCCTTTAAAGATCATTCAAAGATTTCATGTTCATATCCCAGTGAGAGGAAACAAAATGAGGGTGTTCTAAAATGATCATTATGGGTACGTACAAAAAATATAATGAATAAAATATCATAATCATAATGAAAAGGTAAACAAACTAAGCACGCATTTCATATAAATATATCAACATGGCATATTCAATTTGACACAATAGATAACAAAAACATATGTCATAAAATAAATAAACTATTTATGAAATACATCATGAATATGTCAAAGAAAAAATATCATGGATAATAATAATAATATAATTCTAAATAATAGAAATTCATAATTATTATATGTCATGATTCCTAGGAACATGATACCATTACCATTAATATTTATTCTCAAGATAATTTAAACTACTATGATTTGTCCAACAAATTTATCCCAGAAGACCACTGATACATCGAGGGGATTACATTAACTGGTCCCCAACCCAAATAGTGAATTTCCAAAGAATTCATCATATGTTGAATAATATATTTAATTAATTAACAACATGAATTATCATCAAATATCCATATTGATTTTAAGATGTAGATTTATCAATATTTCAAAAAAAATTCAAAGTGAGCATCATATATAAAAATGGAATGCAATTTAGGAAATATTGATATCAATTACATGAGAATATGGATATTTAAAATTTAATATTAAATAAAAATGATCAAAATTAAGTGATTGTTTCAAGATAAAATTAACAATCACAAAAGTAAGTGTTATTGCAAAGATAAATTTTACCAATTGGTAATTATCATGACAAAACACCATGGAAGTGATAGTTCAAAGTGAAACATAAAATATCATAAATTGTGAGTGATTCATGTTATTAAATTGAAAGGGAAAATATTTACCCATCATTTAAGTGAATTGGTATATAATAACAAATAAGTCTCAATGGAACATAAATTGAGGCGAAATCCCTTACCTTGTGTTTAATTTTGGGTGAAAATACTCTAACCTCTTGTATAAGGGTTTTAGACAAGTTACTAACATATAAAAAATCATAAAAATATTTATAATATCATATATTATCCTATTATAATATCTGATTACCTGTTAATTAGTAATATTTAATTATTCTCACAACTTTGGGTGTTAATTGTCTAGTTTCTCAAATATATTTTGACTTGTTATTTGTTGCTAATATTACTTAGATCATGATTTAATATTCTCCAAAATGTAAAACATGATTTAATAATAACATATATTTATTATATATTTATTTATAATAATAAATTATATTTTTATATAAGAAATTAAATGCACCATTCAAGGAGATGGTAGGCCGTATGTATGCATGAATGATACTTCAATTTCTGTATCATATTTATAATAATGAAAAGTAAAAAATATATATGTATATTATAATAAAAATATAATATTTATTTCATATATTTTACATTTTTTTTTAAAACCATTATTAATATATTCCATGTAAAGTTTGAATGAATCACATCGCTTTAAGGATACAATTTTCGTATCGTCCACAAATGATGTTCTCATATTCCCACAAAATGGAATAATTGAAGGTATGGTTATATAAAAAGATAGATAAGAATAAATAAATTATTATTATCATATATATTATATATATATACTATAAATAAATCATTATTCACACCCTTAAAGGTGATAAATGAATGAACAAATGATATCATGTCACGAGGCGGTAGTCCATCATACACACGAACGATGATTGTGTATCCCATTTTATGGATGTGTATGAATGTGTAGGTAGAAATATTAGCTTAAAAATTATCATTATATTTAATATACATAGGTTATTATATAATAATTATATAAAAAAATTAAGTGGAGGATAATTAAATGAAATAAAATTGATCGTTGAGGAATAATACCTCTTATTCGGGTTAATCCTTTTGGTTTATACCGAAATACTTCCTCGGTTTTATTTATTCCAAAAGTGAGGCTTCAAGGATGATGGGAGAGATGTGGGGAGATTTTTTTGGCATGAATTTTATGATCCAAAGGGATTAATAGGTATGGATTAGTGGGAGTGGTGACTACCCCTTTATAGTGGAGGAATGACATTCTGGAAAATATAAAAAGGTAAACACAATTGAGAGGTATACTTTACATCATGTGACACAAATAAATAACAGAATTATATAAAAGTTAATATATGGTCGAAATATATCCATAAAATAGGTTTTTTACATGTTTTTTTGGTGATTTTTCATTAAGTTTAAGTTTTACCCCGTTGTTAAGCTTAATTTAACCTTACCCGCTGTAATTAATTTTAGTTACATTCACAAATATTTTTGGTATGAAAACTAATTTGAACTTATTATAAATTATAAATTATTAATATTAAAAAAATGGATTCCATTTTTCAAAATTTCAATCACATAATTGTTAGAAATTAATTTAAATTTAATCCCGTAGATGGGATGACAAAATGAGTTTTTAAAGTAAAAATATTCAAAAGATTGGAATGTTTTTATATCGAATTTCAATGTGAATTTGATTAAAATGATCTAAATTAGATTAATTTATGTATAATTTCACTAATTATTCTTTAAAACGAAATTAAAATATAATTTATAAATATAAATATATTAGATGAAAAAGTAGTTTTTAGTAAAAAATTAGTACTTTTCACTATTCATCAAAAAAATAAAACTTCACAGAAAAATACCAAAAAATTCATCCTAAAATAATTTTTATTTTTTGATTTTGAAAAAAAAGTTCATTTTGACATTTACAATTTATAAAGTTTCCATAATTTAGTTTTAAAATAGGTCCACCATTAAAAGGAGTCAAAACTGTTATTTTAGAAAAATACAAATTTTAAGCGTAAAACTAGATTTATTCTTATCTTATGCATATCCAATATATTGGATGAATGTAAAAAATATTTGATTTAATATATATATATATATATATATTAAATTAATACCACTCAATAATTATAATTATTTTAATTTTTTAAGATAAATGACATTGTAATCATTAAAATAGTTTTTCATAAAAACATTCCCTTCATATTCAATTGGTTCATATATTAATTTATAAATAATTTGTAACCAATTAATTCATTTACTATTTCTGTAAACCATATATTTTCATATTTTACTTAATACTATCCATAAATTCTATTTTAACTTCTAGGTTATATATTATTATATTAAATAATAATATCGTAATAATATATTATTGTCTGGTAAAACTCAGCCTTGCGTGTAACCAAAATCATTGAAGAAAGTCATTATTTTATGTAATTTAATATATCCTATTTGTTCTACAAACATAAAGCTAAAACTTATGTTATGAAAAAAATTTACATGATGTGTGTGGCATAATATTAACTTGGTGTTTTCATTTAAAGAATCATGGAAACAAAATTAAATTTATTCTAAAATGAAAAATATTGTAAAGTCTTACGGTGTTACATTATCCTAAACATAATTAAATTTATTTAATACAATTTAAACCAGATCTTGATAATCAATAATTTGATATTTGAAAATACAATTATAGAAAATCCCACTTTGTTAATAAGGTTCAGAACACATATTTTTAATAAAAAGGAAAGTGAAATGTGAAGGTCCCCACAAAAATAGGCTTTTTAATAGGATAACATTAGTGAAAACCTAGACATGAAAGAGAAATATAACTAAAAATGTTTTGATGGAGAGTGATCAATAAAATGAGCAGGAAAATTTTTTTGGCCAGAAAACCATAAATTAGAGGTTTTAATAAAGGACATTGTTATCATCTAAAATGATTATAATAAGACAATTTTGTTTTTGTTTCAAGACCATTTTTCCTAGTGTAGATAAATTCTCACTATTGGAAAATAAGGATTTAACCATGGTTTTGGAGAAAACCATGGGTATTGGTCTCTTCTATATGCATAGTTTTCCAAAAAAAAATGTGGGTATAGGGTTTAGTTTATACCTACACCCATAGTTTTTCAAAAACTATGGGTCTAAGGTATGGTTTATGACATATACCCACAGTTTTGAAAAAACCATGGCTACAAGGTTTGGTTCAAGACATATACTCATATATCATCAAAAAAACATGGGTATATATTTTGGTTCAAAACCAATAATGATGTTTCTCCAAGAACCATGGGTATAGGTCATCTCAATAGCCACATTTTTTGTAAACAATGGCTATAGATTTTCCCACATAATCATAGGAAAAAATTCCAACAGGAATTCCTGTTTCCACAATTTCAACCTATATATATTTTTGAAAATAATATATATAAGTAAATATATATTTTCATTACAATGATTGTATGGGGTGTAGTGGTTTGGCGCTTAGATTATTTAATGGCATTCCAGGGTTGGAAACCTGCAGAATTCATTTTTTTAATCCTATAACCTTGGTTTTAGAACTGTGGGTATAGGGTTATTGACATGGTGGAATCACTAATTGGCACATTTTATAACCGTGGAAATAGATTTTTCAAACTATGGGTATAACTCATAGCCATACCGATAACTTAAGATCCTATGGTTCTATGAACTATGGGTATAACCTCTAAAAACGATTTTATGGGCTATACCCATGGTTTCAAACCATTGGTATATGGTAATTTTCCATTAGTGTATTTTATTCTCTAAGAATATAAGTAAATAAACTTACTTGATACATTTTTGTAAGAACAATATTCTTGTTTGTTCATGACTTTAACTATTTCTAATTTTTTTCTCATCCAAGGTTTCATCATATGGTGAATTAATACAATAATATCTAAAACCTCATATAAAGTTCAACTTATACCATTTCATAAATTGTCAACCTTATAACCCTTCCAAGTGCAATGATTCAAAAAATTATAATCATATACAAGGTAGTCTATAATATCAAATTTAATTTATCAATATCAATCATCTCTTTATCCAAGAATCATTAATAGGAACATTTTAAGGCTTATATTTCCTTCAACCATGAATTTTACAAAACATTTAACTTGCTACTGAATCACCTTTCTTGGTACTGTTTAACATATGATTTAAAATCTTTAATGAAAAAGTTGAAAATTACAATCCTTTTATATTTCATAACATCATTATTAAAATACTTTTACAACATATTCCATTGATTAAAATATAGAATCACATTAAACATTCCACTTCGGTTGTGTTAATATCATATGCTTGACCTAGATCCCTTAACTTCTTCTATGATACATTCCTTTGATTCTTGTGGAATTTATTTACATAGTTCCCCATCATTTTATAGTTGAAAAAGATTAATAGAATCATTTTCCATCTTTCATTTACATTATTTTTCTTGGGGACCCTTTTATACACACTTATAACAAAATCCTGATCCCTTCAAGAATTTTCCATGATGATCACATATGTTAAAATCATTCCTTCCATTATTTCATTTATCTATTATTTGTATTGTCATCCTCTTATTCTCTATCTTCCATTTGAATTCATAATACTTGGATAATTCCTTATCAATATTGATAGCATATAAAACTGTTTCATTATATAAAGAAAAGGATTGAGACACCAACACTCTTCAGATATTTGGATTACGACCATCAAAGAAGTGGTCAATATTGCACTCTATATTGTGTCTGAAATCTTTAGTATACATTAACAAACTTCTAAAGGTAGCGTCAATCAATATAAAAATTTCTTCTACCTTTTTCTTTAAACTAATTAATTTTCTCTTCATCTCAGTTTGTTTCTCATGATGAAAATATTTTTCAAAAAATGTATCCTTAAAATATTTCCAATATATGAGTTATACATCCTCTTACATCGACATATTCATGTTCAATTACAACCATTAATCAACATTTTCATTTATACAATATACTGAAAATGTAAAAGATTCCTTCTCACCATATCCCGATTCCATAAATACCTTCTCAAAAGACTTAATACACTAATCTATTGCCATTGGATTAGAAGTCCCACTAAATGATGGGGGAATCTACCATACAAAGAAATCCAAAATAAGATAGTCTCATTGGGAAACAGGTGGTTCCATCCATTCAAGTTTATGTTTCATAACCTGATTATTCTACCCTAATATATCAATAACCTTCTCAGTTCCAATACAATCTATATAGTCTTTCTCGGTAGGGAAACCTCTAAATTTACCATGAGTATTGATATCATTCTTCCTTATAGGATCCATTTCTAAAAAATTTCATATTCTAGGTTTGATCATAACATAATGTAACACAATTTATAATCCCAAAACTAGTGAAATACATAACATAAATTGAAAAATTTACGTGTATCTAATTTTATAATCATTAACATGGTTTCTTTGAGTGTATCTTTAATTTCAAGTCAATCATAATGGTTTGTAAATAAATTTTGCATTATCTTAATAATGTCTTCCAAGAATATCAAATCAAGTTCACAGTAAAGTATATTTTTGTGTACTAGGTTACACTCAAGTAAGTCCTACCACACCTTTTAAAGATGTTACCCCTAGTTATATCTATTCTAGAACCACATCCACTTTCAGTATCTTGAAAAGGATGTATTACAACAAATAACCACCTAATCTATACCTTACAAAAATTCAAGGATATTTTTCTATTATAATACTCAAATTCTATCTTAGGGTTATGTTGCCTAATATATATTTTTATATATCATGTTTAGAATATTTCTACTAAAAATCCTCTGATAACAACTATAATACCTTGACCTTAGAAGCCCGGAGCTGGTGCCTTACTATATTAAATTTTCATTATTAAAAGGAATCAAATACCAAATGACCAATCAGTTTAGCAGTTTTGGAAAACCAGATTATATACATAATACCTATATTATATTGAGAAATATAAAATAAAACATGATACATTATAAAATGAAATGAACTGCATAACTAAAATCTCATTCTAATATTTCATCTTCATATGCTTGGGAAAGGAAAAAAATAAAGGCAAGCTCAAATGATTAGTAAGGGTATGTACAATGGAAGAAAAAATGAATCAATGAGAATAATCATCATGGAATGGTAAATAACTGAGTACACATTCCATATAAATATTTTAATAAGTCATAATAAATATGGCATGGTAGATAACTAAAAACATTACATTTAAAAAATAAAGTGAGAGTAAAATGAATCTATAGATATTTCAATGAAAAAATCTCATGGATATAATAATAACTGAATCCTCCATAAATGTAATTATTAATTATTGGATGTCATGTTTCTTAGGAACATGATACCATTACCATCAAGATTTATTCTCATGATAGTTTAAACTAATCTAATTTGGCCAACTAATTCATCTCATAAGACTATCAATGCATCGAGGGGCTTGCATTAACTGGTCCCCAACCCATATAGTGTATATCAAAGGCATCCCTCATATATAAAATAAACCAATTTACGAAACTAACAACATTCCTTATCATCAAATATATGTATTGAGTAAAATATATATATATATATATATTTCAATATTACAAATAATTCTCAAATTGAACACCATATATAAAAATGATATACGGTTTAGGAAATAATGATATCCATTGAATGATAATATGAATATTTAAAATGTAATTTACAATAAAAATTATCATAAGTAAGTCATTATTTGAAGAGAAAGTTAACAATCACAAATGAGAGTGATATTTCAGAGATAACTTTTACCACTTAGTAATTTTCATGTCAAACCCCTTTGTATGAGATAGTTCAAAGTGAAACATAAAATAACATTATTTTTTAGTTATGCATGATATTAAATGAAAAATTGGTATTATATACACTACACTAAATTGAATTGGTGTATAATAACAAATAAGTCTCAATTATATGTAAATTGAGATGAAATCTTTTACCTCGCATATACCTTTGGATTTATATCCTTTAACCTCATGTATAAGGGCCTTAAACCTGTTACTAACTTATAAAAAACCATATTCATGTTTATAATATCATATATTATCTTCCTATAATTTCTTATTGCCCGTTTGTTATTAATCACTCATTATTTTCACTATTTCAAGTGTAAATTTCCATGTTTATCGAGTATGTTTTGACTTGTTATTTGTTTTTCATATCACCTAGATTATTATTTGATAATATAAAAAATTTAAAACATGACTTAATTATAATATATATTCATTATATATTTATTTATAACTATCCAAAATACTTGGAGACAGGAAATGAAATGCACTATTCATGGAGATGGTAGGTCGTACATACGCAAGAACGTTACTTCCATTTCATTGTCATTTTTAAAAGAATTAAAATTAAATTCTATATATTTATATTATAAATAAATTTATAATATTTATGTCATATATGTTGCGTATTTTTATTAAAATCATTATTAATACATTCTATGTAATTTTTGAATGAATCGCATCTTTTTGAGGAGGCGGTAACCCACAAGTCCACAAATGACTTTATAGAATTTCTAAAAAATGGAAGGCATGATTTTATCATTATATAAAAAGATCCATAATCATAATAAAATTATAAATATAAAATATATCATATATAAAAAATAAATCCATCATTATTTCAAACTCTGAAGGTGGTAAATAGAATAATGAATGACTTTGGTTAGCGAGGTAGTATTCTACCGTACACACGATGGATAACTGTGTATCCCATTTGAGGGATGTATGAGAAAGTTTAGGTAGAAATATTGGCATAAAAAAATCTCAGTATGTCTAATATACAGAGGTAATTATATAATAATGATATAAAAATAATTGAAGGTGTGGAGAAGTAAATGAAAAAAGTGATCGTTGAAGAACGCTAACTCTTATTCATGTAACTCCTTTCTGTTTGTACAAAACACCTCCTCAGTTTGATTTATGACCAATGTGTGGCTTCTAGGATTATTTTCTATATTTTTTTAGATTTTTTTCAGGATGTTTATGCTCCAAATGGTTTTAGATGTTAGAATGTGTGGGAGGGATGAGTTCCTTTTTTATAGTGTAGGAGGAGTGAAATTCTTTTAAAAATGAAAACGTAAACACTATTGGGAGGTCTACCTTACATCATGCACCAAAAATAATGTAATAAATATATCCAAGAGAGTATATTATTGAGATATGTCTAAACAATATGGTTTTTACTTGTTTATAGGTCATTTTTTCACATAATATTAAGGTTTAGTCCCTTGTTAAGCTTACCTTTACCTTAATCTTTGAAATTTATTTTAATTACATTAACTAATATTTTAAGATAGAAACTATGTTTACCATATTATAAATTTTAAATTATGAAAATTAAAAATATAGAATCCATTTATTCAAATTCTAATAAATGAATTGAAATAAATTAATTTCAATTAAATCTCACAGACGGGATGACAAAGCATGTTTTTAAAGTAAAAATATCCAAAAGATTGAAATGTTTTCATATCAAATATCATTGTGAAATTTATTACAATGAAATAAAATATATTATTTTATTTATAATTTAACTAAATATAATTTAAAACAAAATTAAAATATAATTTATCTATACAAATTAATTAGATGAAAAAATAGTTTTCAATTAAAATTCATTATTTTTTACTATTCATAAAAAACATTCAAAGAAAAATAAAAAAATTTCAACCTTAGATACTTTTGATGGTTTTATTTCAAAAAATAATTTTATATATACTTTTAAAATTTGTAAAATATAAAAAATTTAGATTGAAAATAAGTGTGCCATTAAATGGTGACAAAACTGTCTTTTTAGAAAAATACTATTTTTAATCGTAAAAATAGATTTGTTCTTATTTGAGGACTATAAAATTTATTGGATGAATGTAAAAAATATTTGGTTAAATAATATATATATATAAATATATTAAATTATTATCCCTCAATAATTATAAATAATTTAAGTTATTAGGATAAAATGGCTTCACGAGTATAAAAATAATTTTTTAAAAAAGATTTCCTTTTTCTTCAATTAGTTATTATATTATTTTTTATTTAATTTGTAACCATTAAATTAATTTAATATTTTTGTAAACTATATATTTTAACAATTTAATTAATCTTATTAATAATTTATAATTTAATTACTAGTTTATATCTTATTATATTAAATAATAGAGTCCTAATAATATATTGTTGTATATTAAAACTCAGTATTGCATGTAACGCAAGTCATTGAAGAAAGTCATTATTGGATGTAATGTAATATAATATTGTTGTTCTGTGTAGAGAAAGCTATAAATTATGTTTTTCATAATTTAATAATATTTTGTGTAGCATAATATTAACTTGTTGTTTGTGTACAAAGCATGATAGAAACAAAATTAAAATTATTTGAAAAGGAAAATATAGTAAAATCTTAGGGTGTTACATTCTTTCAACCTTAATTAAATTGAATAATCACAATTTAAACATGATCTTAGTCCTCAAGGGTTTAAATTTGAAATTACTATTATTGAATATCACACATCATAAATACGGTTCAATACTCATAATGTTAATAGGAAGAAAGTGAAAAGTGATGGTCACTACAAAACTAGGCATTAGAAAAAGAGAACATTAGGGAAATCCTAGAAATGGAAGAGAAACACAAATATAATGTTCTGATAGAGAGTTAGAAACAACATGTTCATGATAATGTTATTAACCATAAATCCATACAACATAGGTGTGATTTAATGTCATTGACACCATCTAAAATGATGATAATATGACAACAATTTTTTGAAGACCATTTTTTCCTAGATTTGAGGAATTTTTTTATTCTCTAAAAATACAAGTAAATACAATTACATGATATGTTTTTGGAGGTAAAATATTATCATTTGGTCATACCTATAACTATTTCTACTTATTTTCATAGCATGGGTTCTATCATATGGTGAAGTAATATAATAATCTCTAAAACCTCATTTGAATATCAACTTAAACCATCTCATAAATGGTTGACCTTATTTTCCTTACATGTTTTGTGATTAAAAAAATTATAATCAGATCTATGGTTTTCTATAATATCCAATTTACTTTTTCCATATCAATCATATCTTAATCCAAGAATTATTATCAGGAACATATTAAGGATTATATTTCCCCCAAATATGTATTTTCCAAAATGTTTAACTTTCTACCGAATCACTTTTCTTAGTACCATTTAACATATTATATCAAATCCTTAACAAAAAGGTACTACATTTCAATCCTAATATATTTCATAAAATCATCAATAAAATACTTTTAAAACATATTTCATAGATAAAAATACAAAATCAAATTGTCCTTTCCACTTAGGTTGTTTCAATAACATATGCTTGACCTTGATCCCTTAGATTCATATATGTTACATTCCCTTGATGCTTGGTGTATTCATTTTCCTAGTGCCCCATATCCTCGTAATTTTAACACTGAATAACTACATTTTCATTCTATCATTTTAATTCTTTTTCCTCTTAACCCTTTTTTCTGCACTTATAACAAAATCCCAATACCTTAAATCATTTTCCATGGTGATTGTTTTCAAAATTATCACATGTAGAAAAACCATTCTTTCCCTTATTCCATTTATCAATTTTTTGTTCTATTGTCTTCTTCTTCTCATGCTTCCCTTTGAATTTATAAGAATTGGATAATTCCTTCTCTATCTTGATAACACATAAAATATTTCATTTTATGAAGAAAATGATTGAAACACCAGTGCTCTTTAGAGATTTTTCTTAATATTTTCAAAGAATTTGTCAATCTTGCAATCCATATTGCTTGAGAAATATGTAGCATACCTTTCTAAACTTGTAATGGTAGACTCATACTGCCTAACACATTCTTCATCCTTTTTCTTTAAACTAAGTAACTTTCTATATATCTATTTTTTTGTCAAGAGGGAAATATTTTTCAAAAAATGTGTCCTTAAAATATTTCCAATCCATGAGTTCTAATTCGTATTCCTCCCTCATATTCTGGATCAATGATCACCATTAATTAGAATATCTATTGATCCAATACCCTTCAAGTGTAAAATTTTCCTTCTCACTACATACTAGTGCCCCAAATATCTTTTCCAAATACTTAATACATTACTCTGCTACCATTGGGTCAATAGTTCCACTAAATGATGGGGGTCACTGTCACAGAAAGAGATCCATCATCAGATAACCTCATTGTGGAATATGTTGTTTAACCTAATCAATTTTATGCGTGATAACATTATTATGATTCCCCAACATTTCCATATTATTATAATTTTCAATACCATCTATATCATCTATCTCACTAGGGAAACCACTACATTTTCTATGAGTATTGATACCATTCTTCCTTCCTGGTGCCATTTCAAAACAATGGAATATACTATATTAGATGATAACATTATGTAACATAATTTATAATTCCAAAATTAGTTAAATACATAACATAAATTGAAAATGTTATGCGTATCTCATCTCATAATCATAAGAATGGTTTCTTTGGGGATATATTTACATTTAAATATTTCATAATGGATTGTAATGAAATTTTTAATTGTACTGAGAATATAACTTGGGAGTGTCAAACTAGGTGAGTAGTAAGGCATGTTGTTTCTTGGTAGGTTACACATGAGTCAGGCCCGACACACCTTTTCGGAGTTGTTACCCCTAGGTACATTTGTACCAGAACCACATCCACTTTTAGAATCCTGAAATATATGTATTACTAAGAATAAAAACCTAACCTCTACCATAACAAAACTAAAGGACCTTCTTTATTAAATATCCTAAAATTCTATCATAGGTTTATGTTTCATAATCTAGTATTTCCTAAATATAGTTTCCAATATTTCTACCAAACTTCCCATGATACCAACTGTAATGCCCTGACCCCAAATTCCAAGAGCCAGTGCCTTACTATATTAAATTTGAATGATTTAAAGGCATAAAATCCAAAAGGAATGATCAATTTATTAGTTTTGTAAAACCATATTATGTTCATGATAACTATATTACCTTGGGAAATTGAAAATAAAACATGATACATAATAAAATGAAATGAACTACATCCTTGAAAGCTCATTCAATGATATCATCTTCATATCAAGGGGAAAGGGAAAAATAAGGGTGAGATCAAATTCCTTGTAAGGGTAAGTACAATGGAATCAATAATGAATCAATGGGAATAATAATCATGAATAGTTAAATAATTGAGAACACAAGCCATATAAATATATCAAAAAGACACAATCAATGTGGCATGGTAGATAACTAAGACACATTAAATTTAATCAATAAAATGAGAATGAAATGAATCCATAGATATGTCAAAAGAAAAAATATCATGGATAATAATGATAAATTAATCCTAAATAAATTCAATTATTAATTATTGTATGTCATGTTTCACAATGACATGATACCTTTACCGCCAGGATTTATTCCCAAGACAGTTTAAACTACTCTGATTTGGCCAACAAATTTGTCTCATGAGACAACTAATGCATCGAGGGACTTAAATTAAACATTCCCCAACACATATAGTGAATTTCCTAAAAATTTATAATATATCAAATATAGTATTTAATTTATTAACAACATTCCTTGTCATCAAATATCTGTATTGAGTAAAAGATATGGATTTGTCAATATTTCAAATAATTTTCAAAGTGAACATCGTATGTAAAAATAGTATAAGTTTTAGGAAATAATTATTTACATAGGTGAAAATATGGATATTTAAATGTAATATATAATAAAAATTATCATAATGAAGTGATTTTTTCAATAGAAAGTTAACAATCACAAAAAAAGTGATATTGTAAAGATAACTTTTACCACTTGGTAACTTTAAAGTCATAACCCCTTGGATGAAATAGTTCAATGTGAAACTTAAAACAAAATAAATTATTAGAGAATCATTATATTAAATGAAATATGGTAGGTATATTAACCATATTAAAGTGAATTGGTGTATAATAACAAATAAGTATCAATAGAACATAAATTGATATGAAATCTCTTACTTTGAATTTATTTTTAGTTGAACTTATTTTAACCTCCATTATAATGGTTTTAGACATATTAATAACTTATAAATGAACCATAATAGTATTTATAATATCATATATGATATTTTGATAATATCTTATTACTAGTTTTTCAGTAATTATTCATTATTTTCACTATTTCTGGTGTTAATTTCCTAGTTTCTCAAGTATGTTTTGACTTGTTATTTGTTTTTATTATTACATAGATCATGATTTAATACTATAAAAAATTTAAATCATGATTTAATTACCATATATTTATTATATATTTATTTATAACAATCCACAATATTTTTTGATAGGAAATGAAATACACTGTTCATGGGGATAATAAGTCATACATACGCATGAATGATACTTCCATTTCTTTGTCATATTTAAAAAAATAAAATTTAAATGATATATATGTTTATTATAATTAAAATATAATATTTATTTAATATATTTCAAATATTTTTTTAAAATCATTCTTAATACATTCCATGTAAAGTGTGAAAGAATCACATCGCTTTGAGGAGGTGATAGTCCACACATCTACAAAGGAAGTTATCATATTCCAACAAAATGGAAGGAATGAAGTTATGGTTATATAAAAAGTTATAGAAGAATAAATAAATTATATATATCATATATAAAATATAAATACATCATTATTCTATCCTTTAAAGGTGGTAAATGAAAAAGTGAATGACATCAGATTGCGAGGAGGAAGTCCACCATATACATGAACGATGATTATGTATCCCATCTGATGGATTTGTGTGAAAGTATATGTAAAAATAATAGAATAAAAAAATATCTTTATATTTAATATACTTATGTTATTATATAATCATGATAAAAAAATAATTTAAGGGGTGGAGAAGTAAATGAATCAAAAATGATCATTGAAGAATGTTACCTCTTATTCGAGAAACTCCTTTTTTTATACTAAAATACTTTTTTGGTTTTATTTATCCCTAAATTGATTCTTATATCATTATGGGAGGTATATTGGGGTATTATTTTGGTGAGTTTTTTTATGATATAAAGTTATTTATGGGTGTGAATTAGTGGCAGGGGTGAGTGCCTTTTTATAGGGGAGGAGTGACATTTTTATAAATATAAAAAAGCAAACACTATCGGAAGGTCTCCCTTAAATAATGTGCCTCAATTAATGAACCAAATTCTACAAAAGGGAGGATATGATTTAAATATGGACATAAAATAGGTTTGGACCTGTTCTTAGGTCATTTTGGACCTTATGTTTAAGGTTTAGTCCCTTATTAAGCTTAATTTTACTTTAATTGATGTAGTTGATTTTAATTACATTCACTAATATTTTTGGTCAAAATCTAAGTTTAACATTTGATAAATTATAAATTATGGTGATTCAAAATAATTAATACATTTTTCCAAATTCCAATCATATAATTAGATGAAATTAATCTAAATTTAATTTTTAAGATGGGACAACAATGCGGGGGTTTAAAGTAAAAATTTTTAAATCATTGAAATGTTTTTATATAAAATTTCAATGTGGAATTGATTCCAATTATATAAATCGGATTAATGGATTTATAATTTTATGAAATATATATTAAAACAAGATAAAAAAATAATTTAACAATAAAAATAAATTAGGTGAAAATGACGTTTTCAATTAAAATTCAGTATTTTTCAAAATTCAACAAAAAATGAAACTTCATAGAAAAAAATAAAAAATTCACCATAAGATAATTTTGATTTTATAATTAAAAAATTAATTTTTATTTTTAAATTAAAATTTTATAAAATTTTCAAAATATAGTTTTAAAAAAGGTGCGCCATTTAAAGGTGACCAAATTACCTTTTTAAAAAAATTCCTTTTGTATGCATAAAACTAGATTTATTTTTAACTTATTATTGTCAAAAATATATGATGAATGTAAAAAATAGTTTATTTAATATATAATATATTTATTATATTAATATCACCCACTAATTGTAATTAATTTAATTTATTAGGATATAATTAATTTATGAGAATAAAAATAGTTTTTTATAAAAACATTCCCTTTATATTCAATTGGTTTTTATATTAATTTATAATTAATTTCTAACCAATGAATTAATTTTATATTTTTGTAAAACATATAATTTCATAATATAGTTAATTGTATTTGTAACTTCTAATTTAACGGATAGGTTAAATCTTACTATATTAAATAATAATATCTTAAAAATATATTGTTGTTTGGTAAAACTCAGCCTAGCATTTAACAAAATTCATTAAAGAAAGTCATCATTGTATGTATTCTAATCTAACCTCGGTGTTCCATGTATTTTAATCTAAAATTATGTTGTGCGTAAAATCACAATGTTGTTTGTAGTATAAGTTTAACTTGTTGTTTGTGTATAAAGCTTGCTAACAACAAAATTAAATTTATTCTGAAAGGAAAATATTATAAAGCCATATGGTGTTACAGTATCAGAGAAAAAATTTCTTATTTTTCTTTTTCTTACCAACTAGGGACATGGTATAAAGGATATGGGTTATCTTGGACTTGAGTAAGAAAGATTCCATGTTTTTGGCCAAATCATGTGAAACAAGCCTCTGAGTCACAATTTATGGGATTATTATTACGGTTTTAAGATATTTAATTTACATTAATGCATTATGAGTAGGAACGTATGATCACATGTAATATATATACCTAATATTGTGATTTATAGTATTTCATTAATTTAATTCCTTGATTTTACTATCTATTCAGGATAGACCTATGTGCTTTGATTATGTGATTTATTTGCTATGTCATGGTTTTGTGATATATCTATATTGAAATTAATTAGTATAACCTATGAATGTTGTTATGTTTGTATATATATATCTATGACTAATATGTCTATATGGATACCTTGGTTAGTTCTAGGAGAGTTAGACCTTAGGTTGTGGGTAGACTCCTAGGGAAAATTTTGTGTGATCTATTTAACTGATTCGGATCTGCCTTAAATTCTCTAAATGTTCCCATTATTTTATAAAAGACACCACCTTGTAGAAGACTGATGAGACCACCAAATGATGTGGGATTGGAGGCTCCCACAAAGGAGGACACCCCTATTCCAATGCCTACTGGGTATGAGGTTTCTATGGATCTTAGTCATGTAACTTATCTGATAGCATAAACTATAAGACAACTCCATCCATGAGTCCTTTATCTTGTCCTAGCTAGGGTGAAGAAGAATCAAAGTCTATGGTTGACTACACCAGATAATGTAATCCCTAGCATCTATTGGCCTTTCAAGTAACTGGTGGACTGCAAGATGTAGATGGATGAATTAACATTATTAAAGGGGAATTTGAACTTGTTCAGACACCCATGGATGAGAATCTTAATCTGACTACATTCATGCTGCAGGGAACTACAAGGAAGCGGTGGGGAATGATGGGACTGGTTGAAAAATGTGAGGGTCTCAAAAGGGAGACTTATAGAAACCTATTCTTCAAGGAATTATTTCCTAATGTGCTATATCTCTATCGAAAATAGGTGTTCATGGATTTACAATAGGGGTCCATGATTGTATATGTATACTCTAATTTTTTCACTAAACTTATTTAGTCTTCTCCACTTTTGGTTTTCATTAAAGAAATACTCATCTACTCACCTACCCCAGAGCATCAAGCTAGACATATCAAGATATCCCTAAGTACACTTTTTGCACATCGACTTTATTCTAAGATTTCCAAGTGTAAATTTTGGATTTGGGAGGTGAAATTATTGGTGCATGTGGTGGATACGATATGTATATCCATTGATCTAGAGAAAGTGGATGTTGTGATTTATTATACATGTTCCCAAAATGTCTTTGAGATCAAGAGCATTATATGTTTAGTAAAATAATACTTATCTTTTCTCTAAGAATTATCTCAGTAACCAGTAACCATGATCATTATGACAAATAAGGGAGTGAAGTTTTAGTGGCCAGACCAGTGTGAAGGGGCATTTATTGAGATGATGAGTAAGTTGAATACAACTCCAATATTTATACTTTCTGATCTAGTTATTGTTTATGCTATACATTGCAATGAATTAGGATTTTTTTGGGAACAATACTAATGTAGAGGTAGAATATGGTACCTTATGGGACACATCAGCTACGATCCCATGATGGAAGCTATCCTACCCATGACTTCAAGTTAGAATCATTGTTCTATTATTTGAAGTGCTCTAGACAATGTTTCTTTGGAAAGAGGTTTTTTTCTACACTAACCATAATATATTTCACAATATCATCATATATAAGGACCTTAGTATAAGGCAGAGGAATTGGGTAGAGTATCTATAGAAATTTATCTTAAAGATAAATCATAAACACGGTAAATGTAATATATATAAAAATTATATTAGTCTTAGGACATAGGTAACTCAGGATCGGGGTGAAATGACTTCAGAGGAATTATGTTTCTGAATGATCTTAGTGACTGATTGGAGGGTGAATTCTTCTAATAGTAATGGATCAATGATGTGTGCTACTTTGGTGGTCACATCCTCTCTTGTGGACCGGGTGATGTCTAGTTAAGAATCTAACATAGAGTGTGTTGTGATGTTGGAACAACTGGATGGAGGTGATCTAATACTTTGTTGGTCATTGGATGATGATGATTTAATCCGTGTTCATGAGAGAGATGAATGCCTTTATTTCTTCTAGGAATATTTTATGATATACTTTCATACCTCTAGGTGGGATGATGATGATGATGTAATCCTTGTGATGTTGTAACAACTTGATGGAGGTGATGTAATACTTATGTGGTCATTGGATGAAGTTGATGTAATCCTTGTGCATGAGAGAGTTGTAGTCATTCTTTTTCTTAGGGAATATTTGATGAGATACTTTTATACCTCTAGGTGGGTGGTACATCCCAGTTCAAAAAATATTTACCATGAATTCAGGTGGTAGTTTTGGTGATCAGGGATGAAGAGTAACCTTACTGGTTTTTTTTCATGATGCCTTACCATCCAGAGAATAAATGTCGGGCACCAACATCCTAGTTTTTTGGTCTATCAACCTCTAGATCCCATGTGGATGTGTGAGGATTTCATAATATAATTTATGATGGGGTTACCCAAGACCCTTAGGATTTGTGACACTGTCTGAGTGATTTTCGATCGACTAAAAAAAGTTTCTCATTTCTTACTAATATATGTGACTCACTTAGTAGAAAATCTAGGAAAGTTGTATAATTGTTAGATTTTATGCTTACATGGAGTTCCCATGAAAATTATTTTTGAAAAGGATGCACATTTTACATTGTGGATTTGGAAGGGATTATAAAAATCATTAAGGTATCAGCTGAGATTGAGCACAATGTACCATCCCGAAACCGACAAAATTTTTGAGTGTATGATTTACATAATGGAGGATATACTTCAGGATTTCTCCTTAGTCTTAAGAAAATCATGGGTTTATCAATTTTTCTTGATTGAGTTTGCTGATAATAATAGTGACCAGGCTTCAATTCATATGACACCTTATAATTCTCTTTATGGGAGGCCATGTCATTCACCGCTCCTATGGCATGAGACCACAGAGGTAGAAATTGTGGTGCCAAGTATGGTATAAGAGACCTCGATGGTGGTGAAACTAATTCAAAATATGTTGATCCTATATTAGAGTCAAAACAATTTCTATACTAGTCATAGGATGAGGCCTTTGGAGTTCATTTTATGTGATCCAGTTTTTATGGGGGTGACTACTCATTTAGTACCCCGAAATATTAGGAAGAAAGGGAAGATAATGTTATGGTATGTTGGACCATTTATGATCACCAAGTGGGTTTTGATATTGGTTTATTGTTTAGATCTTCATTATCATTATGAACAACATGTTACATGTGTCACAACTCTATAGGAACATGTTTTATCCTATGAATTTCATCAGCTATGAGGATATTTAGTTGGAGATTAAACCATCGTAGGTGAAACACCCAATGCAGAGCGTAGACTGGAGTGTGAAATTCCTTCAAGGGAAGATGGTACTACTTATCCAAATTAAATTTTCATCATTAAAAAATATAGGAGGGGACCTGGGAGTGGAAGATAATGTTTGGGTATAATGGTCCTTGTTGTTCAAATAATATTCTTTGAGTTTCCTCTGAATGATGATAAGTATTTAGAAGGTGGATGTAATGGAATTGGATTGTTTATGTACTCAATGGGTTAATTTCAATCATTAATAATCTGTTTTTGATTTATAAATATTTTGGACTGAGTTTTGGGGGATTTCAAATGGTTTTAGAAAATTTTAATGGAATTTTTAAGGGTTATTGGTTTGTCCATGGTTTTCCCAAACCATTTGGACTCTCCAAGAAACTGTACAACTAAAGAAAAAGGATCAAGGGTGGTGTGTGGCTAAGGTGCATATTTTTACAAGCCATATGACCTCATATGTAAAACCACATGGTACCCTATGGTGGCCAAAAACATTATTGGCACACAATTAGATAAACTATGAGATAAAACCATGAAACTAGATTCCTTTAGCCTTCTTGGATGATTTCCTATACTCCAAATATTGTTTTTGGTGAGTCCAAGTGCATTGACAATCTAGAATTGATGTATTTGATGTATAACTCTCTTTTATTTGAGTTTTCACTTGATCTGCCTCCTTTAACTTGATATGATTCATAGATATGACATATCGATGTTGGATCTGTGAATTCTAATGTCAAATAATGATGGATTTTTGATTTTTTTCTATAGCGATGCTGGTTTTGGTGATGAAAAAACATCCCTTTTGACCGAAGTAAAAATTATCATAGTGGGTGGAAGTTTTCGAGTAAGTTTGTATAGATCAATCACCATGAAATTTTCTTCTTATTGAATATATTTTCCATTTATTTATTGTTAATGTATCGATGATCATTGGATAGATATGAGGAACTCTTTGAGAACTGAAAATGAATTCACAATCTGTTATTTGACTGATGATGAATTCAGTGACCTGGAATTACTTCCTCAAAATACCCCAAAATTAAATTCAGTGATGGAATATTTATAGTATATGATTCTTGTACAATGTTCTTTAACTATTATATCTATTATTTCTCTATTTTAAACATCTTTATAGATAAATCAGAACCCAATTCAGACATTCATAACTTGTGATCCATTCTCTATGGGCATGAAACATGGTTGGTATTTGATTCCTTAATAAAATTTTGAGTTCTTTATCAAAAACCCTAATGTAGGAAGTTCCTTACCTTTTGGGGATCTCAGTTACACATGTTCCATTGGTATAACTCGCATGTTGGTATAAGATGTTTAATTGTTCTTGAGTATTATCACATGTGGGTGTTCATGTATCCCATGAGACCCATTAATGTCACATGCATCCATGAGTATGATTATTTATCTTATTATACATGTTTGATTTTGATAACATTTATTTGTATGTCACTACCATATTATCATAATGATATATTATGATTTCCTTGTATGCTCTCCCTTTCCATGTGTGTTACCATGCCCTTGGAGTTTTTTCTTGATAGTTGGGGTATTTGGACCATCGTGTGATGCTTTCCATTAGAGGGGGAGTGAAAATAGATTGTGATGATGATAGTGATATAATTGAGAACATGGTAGGGGAACGATGTCCTGGAGGCTTAAATTGAGACAGTGATGTGAGGGGCATGATGTTTTGGAGGCTTGAACTGGGGCAACAAAGTGAGGGAGGTAAGACGACTTGGGTGCCTGAATCATGGTAGAACTGGGATACGGCTTTCCAATAGAATATTCCATCTCGATGCATTTATACCACTATTAGACATGATTATAATCCTTGTATATTATTCATACTCACTTATACCATCTGATGACTATCCTTCCCAGATGAATCCAAAGCAGGTATGATCGAGGGTTTTTTGTAGCTTGATTAGCACAAAACTTATTGGAACATGATTTTATGTGTGTTATGTCTAGTTACAAATTTATTATTATCATGTAATTCACCTTTAATAGCTAAACACATATGTTAAGGATGCATTAGTGGTGTCCTACTAGGTATTATTGCTTACACCATAAACAAGAAACTCAATGCATGTGAAAAATTCATGTTTAGGGATATGAGTAAGGTAAAGGGTCCCATGGATAATGTATGAATAGAGATGCATGGAGTTGATAGTGGTCGGAGATGGACTCTATAGAATTACACCATTTTTATTTATTTACTATTTTCCTAGACATTACTCTATTTTGTCTTTCCACATAGTGTAACGCCCTGACCCCAGTTACCCAGATTCGGTGCATTATTACATTACAATTTCATGATCACAAAAGATCAAGTATCGAAAGACATATTAATTTAGTAGCCTTGGAAGTACTAGATACATTAATAAGGTTTACATTACATCATAAAATTAAAAACTAAAACAACATTGTTTCCATAGACAACACTCAAATCCCATCAGACTATCCTCGCAGGTCAGTCATAAAATATTTATTCACATCCTGGAAAAAATAAAACATAGAAAGGGGTGAGCTCAGATGCACAGTAAGGATAACAATATAGTGAAAACTTTCATAATTAAGCATAACAATTTAAGGCAATGTATAAGACTAAAACAAAATCCTTTTAAACTTGAACATCAACATAATATGTCAAAGGGAAAATCAAATAATTCCATTTACTTACTCACATGGATATTCTACTAGTCTAATAGTCTCATGAAATATCAATAGCCACTTTAATATTTATGAAATGCATAATTCCATACTTTTATAACCACATAGTCAAGGCCTTGTTCCAAGACTACAAATAATATTTTTTCAAGGCCTTGTGCCAAGACACTAGTTTTTCTCATTATACCTACTGATGCATCGAGGAGCTATAGCGGGCTCCACCCACCACTTACTAAGTCCAATGAATTCCTCATATTAAAAGGTTTGAACATAACATAATCATTTGTATTAAAACTGACATACGAAATGTCAATATTTTATCCATAAACCATGAATGGTATGAAATAACACATCCATTGTCAAACATATCACAATACCTTAAATACATAATAAATCAACTACAAAAAAAATTAAAACCCATCAAAGGATGTTGACATAGATGAAATCAAAACCTTTTTAGAGAAATATCTGTTTATATTTTGAAATCATTTAAAAGTCACGTAATTAAATAAGAAAACATTTATATTTGAAAATATTCTCCAAATCTTGTAAGGTAAGCTTCGACGATGTTATAATGGTGGAGAATAGCCGCACCCACCGTATAAGTTAAAAAAACATTCTTACCTTAAATTTTTCAAAAATGTCAAATGGTACCTTGTTTGGAAAACAACGAAAATATTAATTTATAAACATCTTATAAAATTCAAACAAGGGTATAAATGACTTTAGCCCATATTCTATAAAATAGTAAGAATGTTTTCAAATACATTTTTAAGAAACATGGATGTCGATGATAAAGAGGTCCTAGTAGATAATTACATATAAACAACCTCGAATAATGAAGAGATTGTAGAATTAACCCTTACCTTGTAAATTTCCTTGGTCGAGGTTAGGTTAACCTCTTGTATAATGGTGAAATAATTTTTGTTAAATTATACAACAATCATATACATTAATATGATATCATATATGATCTTTTAATATTTCTTTTGTAAATAATATTTTAGTATTATAGTTGTTTCGGGTGTTAACTGATTCATTTTCATTTATATGATTTGTCACATAAGTCATATTTGTTATGGATGGGATGTATCTTATTCATGTCCAGAATTATATCAAGTACTTAAACATTATTTTTAATCATCAAATGAAAATTAGTCTTGAATGGATACGATGGGGAATGAATCTCATCGTGTTCATGGAGACGGTAATCTGTATGCACGCACGAGTGATAATATCATTTTTTGATATTAAAATAAGATATAATTAAATGGTATATCATATATAAAGAATAATTATCATGTTATATTTATTATTTACATCAATTACACATCATTATTACACCCATAGAAATAATAATTTATTGAATAACAATTACACCACGACGTGGAGACGGTAAGCCGTACATACACACGTATGGTGACATGTCATTCAAAGGATGGATAGGATAATGAATTTGGTTGTAAAATATTTATAATAACATCACAGTATATAGAAGATAATTGAGTTATTATTTTATAATGTAAACAACAAAGAAAATGGAAGTAGAATAAGAATGGAACTTTGAAGGAGGTTATGAAATATTTACATCGTTTTTGGGTTATTCCTTTTGATTTGATAAAAAAGGCTCCATAGGATGGATTTATGACTAAAGTAAGGCCTATAGGATGAAGGTA
This sequence comes from Viscum album, assembly GCA_963277665.1. Classification (NCBI taxonomy): domain Eukaryota; kingdom Viridiplantae; phylum Streptophyta; class Magnoliopsida; order Santalales; family Viscaceae; genus Viscum; species Viscum album. Next base: position 87,678 of record CAUJRU010000202.1, read on the forward strand.
GGATAGTTGAGAGGGTTTTTGGGTAGGTTTTGTCCGAGACAAATGATATTGATGGTGTGAGTTAGAGAGAAGGGGGAGTTCCCTTTTATAAGAGGGGTGAGGAGCACCTTAGGAAAAGCTAGAAATATTATTTTATAACAAAATTATTTTCGGATTATAATGGCTCAAAAATAGATTATATGAATTATAAGGTGGGGATGGGTCTAAAACCACTCAACCAATAAGATTTAGACATGTTTGAGTCAATTTATTAATATTATCTTTTAGATTTAACTCTTAGTTAAATAGTTTGACATTTACCATGTCTCTTTGTATTTTTATATTATATGGTTAATAAACATATTGTATACTTACAAGAGAACCCCAAGAGGTTAATTAATGATACAAATATGATTATATAAGTCTTTTCACCAAAATATAGATTTTTATGAATAGAATATCAATTAATAATATAATTTTTTTTAACTCTTTTATGTAAATTTTGACACTATTTGGTATTTTGTTTTTTCTAAATTCATAATAGCATTATTTCTTAGAATACAATTCGTTTAAGCATACATAATATTTCATATTAACCTTTAATATTAGTGGAATCCATAAAAAGTCTGAAATTACATTTATTTACATATTTATAAAATCAAATATTTTAATATTTAATTAATTTGGTAATTCCTACATCATCATTGTGTCATAAATAAATTAAATTATTTAATGTTTTAAAAATATAAATAAAATAAAATTATGTTGGAAATATTTTTTCGATTTTTAATTATTATTTGTAGTTGTATTTATCTTATGTATAACTCTATATTAAAAATAGTTCAGTTATTACACTTGGATTTTAACTCTTTTAAACTCTTCTTTGAATTAAATAATAATACATTTTTTAATATAAATCATCTAGACCATTGAGGTTCATATTTTATTCCTATGTTTGATTATGGTCGAATTATACTTATCCAATTTAATTAGGACATGTTTTAGGATAAGAATAATATCATTTTTACCCTTAATTGACCTATTTACTTTTAACCGTGGTAAATAAAAGTAAAAAGTTACTATTCGCTGAAAATTATTTCCAACTTATTGAACAATATTTTACTTACTGATATGAATTGTGTCTCTGGTATTTTTGAAATTCAACTCACATAAGTGGTAAAATTATGTTTTCTGTAAATTTTTAAATGCTCCTAGAAGGTGGGTAAAACAGGGTGAAAAGTTCAATAAAATTTTTATATATCTAAAATTATTATAAACTGACATCAATGAATTACATTGAACTTATATAGTTATTATGAAACTATTTTGACCTAAAATAATTTTAAATAAAACAAATAATTATTTAAATAATAATTCAGTTTTAAACTATAACTTAGTGTTTTTCACTATTCATCAAAAATTGAATGTTTTCAGAAAAATACCAAAAATTCACCCTAAGCTAATTTCGATATTCCGAATCCAAAAATGTTGTTCGTTTTGAAAGATAAAATTTATAAAATTTCAAAAAGTGGGTATTACTTTTCAAAATGGCTAGTTTTATTGATTGTGGTGTGTTAGAACTCAATGTTATGTACAATACACGCTACTATATTATTCAAAGTGAAGCGTATCGTGGAAGCATGGGGTGTTACATTCTCCCCTCCTTCAAATAATTTCATCCTCAAAATTTCTAGATTATTACTACGTAAAAAGACTCGGGTGGTTCTTCATCATAAGTTCCTCGAGTTCCCACGTTGCCACTTCCATCTTATGGTTTAGCCATAGAACATTTACCAGACGAGTTGTCCGGTTTCTCAGCACTTGTTCTATTGTATCAAAAACCTTAGTAGGCTCTTCACAATAAGAAAGATCGGGTTCTAGTTCTAATTTCTCATAGGTGAGTACATGCGTTGGGTCAGGCATGTATTTTCTCAACATTGATACGTGGAACACATCGTGAACTTTGGAGAGACTAGGAGGAATTGCCAAACGATAAGATACAACCCCAATTAATTCTAGAATTTCGAAAGGTCTAATGTACCTGGGACTTAATTTTCCCTTTATTCCGAAATGTATAACACCCTTCAATGGAGATACCTTTAACAAAACATGATCTCCTACCTGAAATTCCAAATCCTTCTTTCGGTTATCACCATAGCTCTCCTATCTACATTGAGCTACTTTGATGTGGTTTGTGATTACCATCAACTTTTCTAGCATTTCCTTAACCAGTTTTAGGCTTACTAGTTTTCTTTCACCAACATCATCCCAACAGGTTGGTGTGCGACATCTCTTTATTTATAATGCTTCATATGGTTCCATCTGAATACTTGAATTGAATTTATTATTATAGGAAAATTCTACAAGAGGTAAATATTTATCTCCCAAACCTTTAAAGTTAAGTGATCATGATCTCAACATTTCTTCTATGGTTTGAATAGTTTGTTCTGATTGTCCATCAGATAGAGGGTGGTAGGCATTGCTCAAACGAGGTTCAGTATCTAGGGATTTCTGAAGACTTTTCCAGAATCATGATGTAAAATGTGGATCGTGATCAGAAACAATCGATATGGGTACTACATGAAGTCTCAAAACTTTATTAATATAAATCCTTACTAGACATTCAAGTGGTAAATATTATCTTATAGAAAAAAACTGTGCTCACTTGGTAAGATGATCAACAATGACCCATATTGCAACGTTCTTTATAAGAGTCTTTGGTGGTCCCATGAAAAAGTCCATAATAATATTATCCCATTTCCAGTAAGGTATGGGAAGAGGTTGCATGACTCCTCCAGGATGTTGTCTTCTAGCTTTCACTTGTTGAAAAATCATACATCTTGACATAAAATCAGAAATTTTTGTATTTATGTTGACACACAAAAAATGTTCCTTCAAATCACTATACATTTTGATGCTCCTAGGATGTATAGAGAAATTGGAACTATGACCATCATCCAAAAATTTCGTTTTTAGATCAGGTGTATTGGGAACACAATCTCTCTTCCCAAATTTCAAAATTCCATATTCATATAGGAATTCACTCATTCTCCCATCATTCACAGCCTTAATTTCTTTTTGAAAATCTTCATCACTGATCTAATAATTCTTAATCATTTCTAGTAAAGATGGTTTTGAAACCATTTGAAAAAGTTTTTATTTTTCTCCTTCCATGGTGATTCCCATATCCATGTTTACTAGATCCATATATCTATCCTTTTCAACTCTCATTTTGTTCAAAACTTCATAATCCTTTCGACTCAAAGCATCTTCCACCATATTTTCCTTCCCCATGTGGTAGTGTATAGTGCAATCATAATCCTTGAGTAATTAAATCCATCACCTTTGCCTCATGTTGAGTTCATTTTGTGAGAAAATATATTTCAAACTCTTGTGTTTAATATATATCTCAAATTTTTCACCATAGAGATAGTGTCTCCAAATATTCAAAAAAAAAAGATAACAGCTGATAACTCAAGATAATTAGTAGGATAGTTTTGCTCATGAATTTTTAGCTGTCGTGATGCATAGGCAATAACCCTATCACTCTGCATAAGGACACAACCAAGTCCTTTCTTTAAAGCATCACTATAAATAACAAACCCATCATTACCCAATAGTAGAGTCAATATAGGATCATTGACTAATATTATCTTTAGTTCTTCAAAACATTCTTCACAATATGTTTTCCAAACAAATATAACCCATTTATATTTGAGCTTGGTTAATGGGTTAACCAATCGGGAAAAATTCTGGACGAAATGTCGATAATAAACTGTTAAACCAATAAAACTGTGTACCTCTGTTATACTTGTCGGTGCTGGCCATTCCTGGATTTCCTTGGTCTTTGAAGGACAAACAGATATTCTATCCTTAGAGGCAATATGTCCAAGAAAAAAAATCTCCTGAAACCAAAATTCACACTTGATAAACTTCCCATATAATTCATGTCTTTTAAGAGTCTTCAGGATAATGCACAAGTGATTTTCATGATCTTCAAATCTTTTGGTGTATACCAAGATATCATCAATAAATACCCCTACAAATCTTCGAGATATTCCTTAAAACACTATTCATTAGATCCATTATGACGTAGAGGGAATTAGTCAATCCAAAAGGCATTAATGTAAACTCGTAATGCCCGTACCTAGTTCAAAATGTTGTCTTCAAAATGTCTTCCTTCTTCATGCACAACTGATAGTATCAAGATCGAAGGTAAATCTTTGAAAAGTATTGATCTCCATGAAGTTGGTTAAATAAATCATCAATGCGAGGTAGGGTATACTTGGTCTTTATTTTTATAGCATTGATCATCCTGTAGTTAGTGAACCATATCATAGATCTATATTTCTTCTTAACAAAGAGAAAAGGGGATGCACATAGATAAACACTAGGGAAAATAAATCCCTCATTACTAAATTATTCTAGTTGTTTCTTTAGTTCCACTAATTCCACAGGGGTCTTCGATATGGTCCTTGAACCAGGAATTAAATCAATGGAAAAATCAAATTCTCATTCTAGAGGATGTCCAGGTAAATCCTCTAGAAATACAACAACATATTATATCTCAATAGGTACATCCTCTATTTGAACATTCATTTCCTCACCCATAGTTATTTCATTCTCTTCCTCCCCAATAATTGAATTTATTTGAGCTACTGGGGGTGGATATAGATAAAAATCATGTGTTGATGATTCTTCTCTAAAGACAAGGTGTTATTTATCATTGTCATCAAAAATTGTAACCTCCTTCTTCTTACAATAAATCTTCACATCATGGTCTGAAACACAATCCACCCTGAGTTTTATATCAAATTCAATCATGGGTATGATGAAGAGATCATCAAATAAAGAACATTTATATGCTCTAATGGGAACTAATTCAAAAAACGTTATTGTGATGATACTTCCCTTAAGAGTTTTGACTGACAACTCCCTTGTTAAATCAAATTGGAAATATCTAATTTTCATAGAAAATTGGGAAGATATAAAATAGTGAAATGATCCAGAATCAAATAAAGCATTTTCAAAACACGAGGAAACTATTAAATTACCTAACACCACATCTTTCGGAGCTTCAACCTCAGCAGTAGTTATAACATAAGATTGGCCTTAATCCCTTGGCCTTTTTTGAGGCAAGTTCCCCTGAAACATAGGGTATTCATTTGCATAATTCCCCCTTTCTCTACAATTGTAGCATTCAACATCGGCAGCCTCTTTCTTCCACTAGCAATCATGAGCCTGGTGGCCTTTTTCACCACACTTGTAACAAACTCCAATTCCCATTAGGAAAGTAACAGGGTGTTTCATCCAACATTTACTGTAGGATGGATATTCAACTTTTCCCATATTTCCCTTATTTCCATTTCTAGAGTGTTCAGTAGATCTTTTCTTATCTTTCTTTGATTTAAAGTCATAAGACATAGAGAAATATTTCTCTATCTTGATAGCACATGAGGAAATATCTTCGTACGACATAAAGGATTTTGAGACTAATGCTCAATGGATAAATTGTTTTAACCCATCAAAGAAATGTTAAAACTTACTTCTTGGGTTATTTATATAATCTGCGGCATGCCTCACTAACCTTGTAAATTTAGCTTCATACTTTGTGACATTATCATCCTCCTTTTTCCTCAGACTCGGAAATTGCCTTTTCATATCTGATAGATGGTCACAAGGAAGGTATTTTTCTAAGAAAATCTCTTTAAACTCCCTCTATTCCATATTTGATACTTCATAATCTTCCTTTCTATTTTAAATCAATGACCACCATTGATCAACATCTTCAGTGAGATGGTAAACTACCATGACAACTTTTTCCCTTTCACTACTCCTAAAGACATGGAATATTTTCTCTATGAAATTTATCCATTTCCATTCCACTAATGTATTCTTTATCCCGTTGAACGTTTTTGGTTGTTTCCTCATGAAGCGATATAACATTGATCCTCCACGCTATGGATCAGGGTGCTCAATTCAGGTAAGGTTATTATTCATAACCTGAGTGAATTATCCCAGTATGGGGATAAGCTGATCAACAACAGTTGTATCACCAGCTCCATAATAATTATCTTGAGTAGGTGGGAAATCACAACATGGTGTGTATTCATTAATATGGTTTCCATTCCTTCCAATAGGCTCTAATTCTAGACAATGTCATAAACCAGATGAGTTTATGAATCGAAATACATAAATCCAATATTGTAAAACACTTAACATAAATTGAAAATTTTATGGATATAATCCATAATCATAAAAAAAATTTATTGGAGGAAGTATATACTCATAAACCCTTCATAATGGTTTTTAATGAAAATTTGAATTATCCGAAGCCTATCCACTGGGAGTGTCATAACCAAGAGTGCAACAGGGCCCGTTGTCATGCACCAGTTCCCGTTCGAGTCTAGATCAAAGCGGTGTTTTTGAGTTTTAAACCTAGGTACATCTGTGCGAGAGCCACCTCTACCTGCTTGTATCCAGAGAGGGATTTAATTCTTGGAAAACTCACAAAATATCTACAATAACAAAATTCTAGGAAGTTCTTATATACTAATCCTCAAGGTCTATCTTAGGGTAATGTCCACTAATCAGATTTTATCTAAATCTAGATTCCATGGTTTGTACTAAGCTTCCTCTAATACCAACTGTAATGCCCCTACCCCAGTTACCTAGAGTCGGTGCATTATTACATAACATTGGCATGATCAAAAAATATCAAGTATCAAAAGACTGATTAGTTTAGTATCCTTAGAAGTATAAGATACATAAAATCATAAAATGAAAAACTACAACAACATTGTTTCCATATACCAAACTCATATCCCCTCAGACAACCCCTATAGATCAGTCATAAAATACTTCTTCGAATCTTGGGAAAAATAAAACATAGAAAGGGGTGAGCTCAGATGCTTAGTAAGGACAACAATATAACGGAAACTTTCATAAATAATATTAAACAATTAAGGCAATGTATAAAACTAAAACAAAATCCTTTTAAACTTGAAAGTCCCCATAATATGTAAAATACAAAATAAAATAACTCCATTTACTTACTCACATGGATATTCTACTAATCGAATAATATCATGCAATATCAATAGCCACTTTCTTAATGATGGAATGCGTAATGCCAAAATTTCATAACCACATAGTCAAGGCCTTGTTCCAAGACTACAAATAAGATTTTGTCAAGGCCTTGTACCAAGACACTAGTTTATCTCATGAGTCATACCAATTCATTGAGGAGCTATAGCGGGTTCCACCCGTCACTTCATACTTCCAATGCATTCCTCATATGAAATGGTTTAAACATAACATAAACAATTGTATTAAAACTGGCATACAAAATGTCAATATTTTATCCATAAACCATGAATGGTGTGAAATAACACATCCATAGTCAAATATATCACAAATACATCAATCAATATGGACGTTTTGTATCATAATAAATCAACATCAAACAATCTTAAAATCCATCAAAGGATGTTGACATAGAAGAAATCAAATCCTTTTTAGAGAAATATCTCTTTGTATTTTGAAATCATTTTAAAGTCATGTAATTATAGAGGAAAACATTTATGTTTCTATATATTCTTATAATATTGTAAGGTATGAATCGATGATGTTATAATGGAGGAAAATAGCCGCACCCACCCTATAAGTTAAAAAAACATTCTTACCTTAAATGTTTTGAAACGGTCAAAAAGTACCTTGTTTGGAAAACGACCGAAAGATTCCTTTATAAAAATCTTATAAAAGTCAAAAAATGTTATAAATGACTTTAACCCATACTCAATTAAATTTTAGGAATGTTTTGAAAATAATGTTTAAGAAACTTGGATGTGGATGATAAAGAGCTCCCAGTATATAATTACATATAAACAACCTTGGATAAAGAAGAGATTGTAGAATTAACCCTTACCCTGTACTTTTCCATGGTCGAGGGTAGGTTAACCTCCAGTATAATGGTAAAATAATTGTAATTAAATTATAAAAGAATCATATACATTAATAGGATATCATATATGATATTTTAATATTGCTTTGTTAATAATATTTTAGTAATGTTGTCGTTTCAGGTGTTAACTGATTCATTTTCAGTTATATGCTTTGTTATGTAAGTCATATTTGTTATGAATGGGATGTATTTTATTCATATCCAGAATTATATCAAGTCTTTGAATATTATTTTTAATCATCAAATGAATGTTAGTCTTGAATGGATACGATGGAGAATGAATCTCAACACGTTCATGGAGACAGTAATTTGTACGTATGCACGAGCGATAATATCATTTTTTTGATATTAAAATAATTTATAATTGGATGGAATATCATATATACAAGATCATTATCATGTTATATTTATTATTTACATCAATTATACATCATTATTATACCCATCCAAATAAAAATATATTGAATAACAATTACACCACGATGTGGAGACGGTAAGCCATACGTACACACATATGGTGACATGTCATTCAAAGGATGGATAGAATAATGAATTTGGTTGTACCATATTTGTAATAACATAATTGTATATAGAATATACTGGAGTTATTATTTTATAATGGAATAAAAAAAAGGATGTGGAAGAAGAAAGGAACTTGAAAGAGGTGATTAAATATTTACCTCTTCTTCAGGTGCTTCCTTTTAATTTTATCGAAAGGGATCCTTAGGTTGGATATATAACTAAAGGAAGGAATCTAGGATGAAGGGAGAATATTTTATAGGGTATTTGGATAGGTTTTTTCCAAAAAATATGGATTTTATGGTGTGACTTAGAGTGTAGGGGGAATGACCTTTTATAAGAGGGGTGAGGGGCACCTTAGGAAAATCTAGAAATATGATTTTATAATAAAATCATTTTCGGTTTATAATTGCTCAAAAATGGATTATTTAAAAGATAATGTGGGTATGGGTCTAAAAAAACTAAACCAATAGGTATTATATTGGATTGGGTCACTATATTAACTTTATCTTTTAGATTTAACTCTTAGTTAAATAGTTTGACATTTACCATGTCTCTTTATATTTTTATATTATATGGTAAATAAACATACTATATACTTCCAAGCGAACCAAAAGTGGTTCATTAATAAAACACCTATCATTATATAAGTCTTTGGGCCGAACCTTATATTTTTAGGAATATAATATCAATTAATAATATAATAATTGTTTTAAAAGCTCTTTTATGTCAATTCTGACACTATTTGGTATTTTGTTTTTGTTAAATTTATAAAAGCATTATTACTTCAAAACAAATTCTTTTAACCAACCCCAATATTTCATATTAACCTATAAAATTAGTTTAATTCATAAAAGGTCTCAAATTTCATTTATGTGGATATTTATAAAATCAATTATTTTAATATTTCATTAATTAGGTAATTATTGCATCATCATTGTGTCATAAATAAATTAAAATATTTAATGTCTAAAAAATATAAATAAACTACCATTATGTATGAAATATTTTTATATTTATAGTGAATATTTATATTCAAATTTATCATATGTATAACCCTCTATTAAAAATGTTTTAGTTATTATACTTTGATTTTAACTCTTTTAACTCTTCTTTTAATTAAATAATAATAAGTGTCCTAATCTGAACCAAGTGGATCAAAGATTTTCATATTTTATTCCTATGGTTGTTTTTTGTCAAATTATACTTATATAATTGAATTAGGACATGTGTTAGGGTAATAATAATATCATTATTTCCCTTAATTACCCTATTTAATTTTAATCGTGGTAAATAAAAGTAAAAAGTTTCTATTCACCAAAAATTAATTTCATCTTATTAAACAACATTATACTTACTGATATCAACCGTGTGTCACAGATTTTTGAAATTCAACTCACAGAAGCGTTATAATTATGTTTTATGTAATTTTTGAAATCATCCTAGGAGATGGGTAAAAGACAGTTAAAAGTTCAATAAAATTTTTATATATCTAAAATTTTTATAAACTGACTTCAATGATTTATATTGAACATATATTGGTATTATGTATCAATTTTTCCATAAAATAAATTAAAAAAAATAATTCTTAAAATAAAAATTCAGTTTTAAACTATAACTCAGTGTTTTTTACTATTCATAAAAAATTGAATGTTTTCCAAAAATACCAAAAAATCACTCAAAGATAATTTTGATATTGTGAATCAAAAAATGAAGTCTATTTTGAAAGATAAAATTTATAAAATTTCAAAAAGTGGGTATTAATATTCATAACAGCTAGTTTTATTGGTTGTGGTGTTTTAGAACTCGAAGTTGCGTACAACACATGCTACTATATTATTCAAAGAGAAGCATACCAGGTGTAACGCCCCGGCCCCAGTTACCTAGAGTTGGTGCATTATTACCTAACATTGGCATGACCATAAGAAAGATAAAATCTCAAAAGACCGATTAGTTTAGTAGCCTTGGAAGCACTAGATATATTCATAAGTCTTACATTACATAATAAAAATGAAAACTACAATAACATCTTTTCTTCATAGTCCACACTCATATCCCCACATACTATCCCTGTAGGTCATTCATAAATTACTTCTTCACATCCTGGGAAAAATAAAACATTGAAAGGGGTGAGCTCAAATGCCCAGTAAGGATAAAAATATAGTGGAAACTTTCATAAATAAGAATAACCATTTATGGAAATGTATAACTAAAACAAAATCCTTTTAAACATGAACTTCAACACAGTATGGAAAAAATGAAATAATTCCATTTACTAATTCACATAGATATTCTACTAATCGAATAATCACATTCAATCTCAATAACCACTTTCATAATGATGGAATGCATAATGTCAGACTATCATTACCACATAGCCAATGCCTCTTGCCAAGGCTACAAATAAGATTTTGTCAAGGCCATGTGCCAAGACAATAGTGGGTCTCATGAGACCTACCGATGCATCTAGGAGATATAGCGGGCTCCACCCGTCACATATTAAGTCCAATGCATTCCCATATGAAAAGGATTAAACATAACATAAACATTCGTCTTAAAACTAGCATAAGAAATGTAAATACATCATCCATAAACCATGAATGGTATAAAAATAACACATCCACATTCAAACATATCACAACACCTTCAATACAATACAGAAGTTTTGTATCATAATAAATCAACTTCAAATAAGCGTAAAAATCCATTAAAGGATGTTGACATAGATGAAATCAAAACTCTTTTTAGAGAAATATCTCTTTCTATTTTGAAATAATTTAAGAGTCATATATTTATAAAATAAAACATTTTATTTGAAAATATTCTTATAATCGTGTAAGGGAATCTTTGAAGATTTTATAATGCTGGAAAACAGCCGCACCCGCCGTATAAGTTAAAAAAACATTCTTTCCTTAATTCTGTCGAAAAGATTAAAAAGCACCTTGTTTGGAAAATGACAGAAAGATTCCTTTATAAAACTCTTATAAAAAGTCAAACAAGGGTAAAAATGACTTTAACCCATATTCTTGTAAATAGTAAAAATGTTTTGAAATACATTTCTAAGAAACATGAATGTGGATGATAAAGAGATCCCAGTAGATTATTACGTATAAACAACCAAGGATAATGAGGAGATTGCGAAATAAACCCTTACCTTGTACTTTTCCTTGGTTGGGGTTGGTTAGCCTCCTATATAATGGTGAAATAATTTTTATTAAATTATACAAGAATCATATACATTAATATGATATCATATATGATCTTTTAATGTTGATTTGTTAATAATATCGTAGTATTATCGTTGTTTTGGGTGTTAACTTACTCGTTTTATTTTATATGTTTTGTTAGTTAAGCTATGTTTTTCATGGATATGTTGTATCATAATCATATACAGAATGATATAAATTCCTTATATACTATTATTAATCATCAAATGAGAATTATACATGAATGGATACGATGGAGAATGAATCTCATCGCATTCGTGGAGACAGTAGTCCGTACGTACGCACGAGCGACAAGATCATTCTTTTGATATTAAAATAATATATAATTGTATGGTATATCATATATACAGAATCATTATCATGTTATATTTATTATTTAAATGAGTTACACATCATTATTATACCCATCCAAATAATAATTTATTGAATAACAATTACACCACGACGTGGAGACGGTAAGCCGTACGTACGCACTTATGGTGACATGTTATTAATAGGATGGATAGAATACTGAAAATGGTTGTACCATATTTATAATAACATCACAGTATATATAAGATACTGGAGTTATTATTTTGGAATGGTAATAACAAAGAAGGAAGAAGTGGAAGAAGAAAGGAACTTGGAAAAGGGCGGTGAAATCGTTACCTCTTCTTCGGGTTATTCCTTTTGATTTGATGAAAAGGGCTATTAGGCTGGATTTGTGACTAAAGTAAGGCCTCTAGGATGAATTGAGGTATTTTTAGAGAGTATTTGGGAAGAGTTTGGCCGAACAAAAAGGCTTTGAGGGAGTGAGTTAAAGAGAAGGGGGTGTGCCATTTTATAAGAGGGGTGAAAGGCACCTTTGGAAAAGCTAGAAATATTATTTTATAATAAATTCATATTCGGTTACTAATGGCTCCAAAGTGGATTAATTAAATTTTAAGGTAGGGATGGGTCGAAAACCTCTCAACCAATAGAATTTAGACAGGTTTGGGTCATTATATTAACCTTATCTTTTAGTTTTAACTCTTAGTTAATTAGTTTGACACTTACCATGTCACTTTGTATTTTTATATTATATAGTTAATAAACTTACTATATACCTCCAAGAGACCCCACGTTGTCCATTAATGATACACCTATCTTGATATAAGTCTCTTGGACGAACCTTAGATTTTTAGGAATTTTATATCAATTAATAATATATTATTTGTTTTAAAAACTCTTTTATGTCAATTTTGACACTATTTGGAAAATTGATTTTTGTGAAAATTATAACAGAATGATTAGTTAGAAAAAATTTAATTAAATAAATAATAATATGTCATATTATCCTATAAAATTATTTTAATTCATTAAAAGTCTCAAATTATATTTATTTGGGTATTTATAATATCAATTATTTTAATTTTTCACTATTATGGTAATTACAGAATCATCATTGTGTCATAAATAAATTAAATTATTTAATGTCTAAAAATTATAAATAAAATATAATTATGTAGGAAATCCTTTTATCTTTCTAATTAATATTTACAATCGAATTTATCGTATCAATAACCTTATATTAAAAATGTTTTAGTAAATAAACTTTGATTTTAACTCTTTTAACTCTTCTTTGAATTAAATAATAATAAATGTCCTAATCTAATCCAAGTGGACCTAAATGATAATATTTTATTCCTAATGTTGTTTTTGGTCGAGATACACTTGTCCAATATAATTATGACATGTGTTAGGGTAATATTAATATCATTTTTACCCTTAATTACCCTATTTACTTGTAACCGTGGTAAATAAAAGTAAAAAGTTACTATTCACCAAAAATTATTTTCATCTCATTGAACCACATTTTAGTACATAATATTAACCGTGTCTCTCGGATTTTTGAAATTCCATTTACAGAAGTGGTAAAATTATGTTTTATGAAAAATTCAGTTTTTTAACTACCACTTAGTGGTTTCACTATTCATCAAAAATTGAAGTTTTTCAGAATAATGCCAAAATTTCACCCTAAGTTATAATCGATATTCCGAATCCAAAAATGATGTCCATTTTGAAATATAAAATATATATAATTTCAAAAAGTAGGTATTACTATTCATAACGGCTAGTTTTATCGGTTGTGGTGTGTGTTAGAACTCGATGTTGCGTACAACACACACTATTACATTATTTAAAGGGAAACGTACCATAGAAGCTTGGGGTGTTACATTCTCCCCTCCTTAAAATAATTTCATCTTAAAAATTTCTAGAATACTACCGCATGAAAAGACTCGGGTATTTCTTCATCATAAGTTCCTCGGGTTCCCACGTTGCCTCTTCCATCTTATGGTTTCTCCACAAGACTTTTACCAGATGCGTCGTCCGGATTCTCAGTACTTGTTCTCTCGTATCAAGAATCTTGACGGGCTCTTCGCAATAAGACAGATCGAGTTCCAGTTCAAATTCCTCATATGTGAGTACATGCGTTGGGTCAGGCATGCATTTCCTCAATAGAGATACGTGGAACAGATCGTGAACTTTGGGGAGACTTGGCGGCATTTCCAATTGGTAAACTACAGCCCCAATTCGTTCAAGAATTTTGAAAGGTCCGATGTACCTGGGACTCAATTTACCATTCTTATCAAAAATTATGACTCCCTTCCATGGAGATACCTTCAGGAAAACATGATCACCGACTTGAAATTCCAAATCCTTCATTTGATTATCAACATAGCTCTTCTGCCTACTTTGAGCTGCTTTGATGTGATTTTGGATTACCTTCACCTTTTCCATTGTTTCCTCTACCAGTTCTGGACCTACAAGTTTTCTTTCACCAACGTCATCCCAACAGGTTGGTGTGCGACATCTCTTTCCGTATAACGCTTCATATGGTGCCATCTGAATACTCGAATGGAAGCTATTGTTATAAGAAAATCCTACCAGAGGTAAATATTGATCCCACATACCCTGAAAGTCAAGTGAGCATGATCTCAACATGTCTTCTATGGTTTGAATAGTTCATTCTGATTGTCCATCTGTTTGAGGGTGGTAGGCAGTGCTCAAATGAAGTTCAGTATCCAAGGGTTTCTGAAGACTTTTCCAGAATCGTCAAGTAAAATGGGAATCACGATCAGAAACAATCGATAGGGGTACTCCATGAAGTCTCACAACTTCATTAATATATAGTCTTGCTAGACGTTCCAGTGGTAGATCTTCTCTTATAGCAAGAAAATGTGCTGACTTGGTAAGACGATCAACAATGACCCATATTGCATCGTTCTTCTAGGAGTCTTTGGTAGCCCCATGACGAAGTCCATTGTAATATTGTCCCATTTACACTACGGTATGGGAAGAGGTTGCATGACTCCTCCAGGCTGTTGCCTTCCAGATTTCACTTGTTGACAAACAATACATCTTAACAAAAAATCAGAAATCTCCCTCTTCATGTTGTCCCACCAAAAATTTTCCTTTATATCTCTATACATTTTGCTGCTCCCAGGGTGTATTGAGAAATTGGAACTATGAGCATCATCCATCAATTCCCTTTTTAGATCAGGTATATTGGAAACACAAAGTCTCTTCCCAAATTTCAAAATTCCTTCTTCATACACAAAGTCTCTCAATCTCCCATCATTCACAGCTTTAATCTTCTTTTGAAATTCTTCATCATCGGTCTGAGAACTCTTAATCCTTTCTAGTAAAGATGGTTTGGCAACCATTTGAAAAAGCACTGATGTTTCACCTTCCATGGTTATTCCCATGTCCATATTCACTAGATCCATTAAAATTGTATCCCTTTCAATTCTCATATTGTTCAAAACTCTATGATTTTTTCTGCTCAAAGCATCTGCCACCTTGTTTGCTTTCCCCGGGTGGTAGTGTATCATACAATCATAATCCTCGAGTAATTCATGCCGTCTCTTTTGCCTCATGTTGAGTTCTTTTTGTGAGAAAATATACTTCAAACTCTTGTGATTAGTATAAATCTCACATTTTTCACCATAGAGGTAGTGCCTCTATATTTTCAAAGCAAAGATCACAGCTGCTAACTCAAGATCATGAGTAGGATAGTTTTGCTCATGAATTTTCAACTGTCGTGATGCATAGACAATAACTCTATCATTATGCATAAGGACACAACCAAGTCCTTTCTTCGATGCATCACTATAAATAATGAACCCATCATTCCCCGATGGTAGAGTCAATATAGGAGCATTGAATAATCTTCTCTTCAGTTCTTCGAAACATTCTTCACACTCATTTGTCCAAACAAATTTATTCCCTTTACGTGTGAGCTTCCTTAATGGGTTAGCCAATTGGGCAAAATTCAGGACAAAACGTCGATAATAACCTTCCAAACCAATAAAAATGCGTACCTCAGTTATACTCGTAGGTGCTGGCCATTCTTGGATTGCCTTGTTCATAGAAGGATCAACAGAGATTCCATCTTTAGAGACAATATGGCCAAGAAAAGAAATCTCCTGAAGCCAGAATTCACACTTGCTAAACTTCCCATATAATTCATGTCTTCTCAGAGTCTTCAGGATAATGCGAAAGTGTTTTTCATGAACTTAGTAGCTTTTGGAGTATACCAAGATATCATCAATAAATACCACCACAAATTCATCGAGATATTCCTTGAAAACTCTATTCATCAGATCCATGAATACAGAGGGTGCATTAGTCAATCCAAAAGGCATTACAGTAAACTCGTAATGCCCGTACCTGGTTCGAAATGTTGTCTTCAGAATGTCTTCCTTCTTTACACACAACTGATGGTATCCAGATCGAATGTCAATCTTTGAAAAGTATTGATCTCCATGCAGTTGGTCAAATAAATCATCAATGCGAGGTAGGGGATACTTGTTAATTATTGTTATAGCATTGATCTCCCTATAGTCGATAAATAACCTCATAGATCCATCTTTCTTTTTAACAAAAAGAACAGGGGTTCCCCATGGAGAAACACTAGGGAGAATAAATCCCTTATTACTCAATTCCTCTAGTTGTTTCTTTACTTCAACTAATTCTACAGTGGCCATTCTATAAGGGGTCTTCGATATAGGCCTTGATCCTGAAATTAAATCAATGGAAAACTCAACTTCTTGTTCTGGAGGATGTCCAGGTAAATCTTCCGGAAATACATCTACATATTCTTTCACAACAGGTACATCCTCTATTTGAACATTCCATTCCTCACCCACAGTCATTTCATTCTCTTCCTCCCTAATAATTGAATTTAGTTGAGCTATTGGGGGTGGATCTAGATAAGAATTAGGTGGTGACGATTATGCTCTAAAGATAAGGTGTTCCATATCATCATCATCAAAAATCGTAACCTCCTTCTTCTTACAATAAATCTTCGCATCATTGTCCGAAATCCAATCCATACCGAGGATTATATCAAACTCAATCATAGGTATGACGATGAGATCAGCAGATAAAGAACACTTATGTGCTCTAATGGGGACTGATTCACAAAACATTGTTGCAATGATACTTCCATAAGGAGTTTTAACTGATAACTCCCTTGTTAAATCAAATTGAAAATATCTAATTTTCTTAGCAAACGGGGATGATATGAAACAATGTGATGATCCAGAATCAAATAATGCATTTGCTAAACTTGAGGAAACCATTAAATTACCTGCCACCACATCTTTCAGAGCTTCTACCTCTACAGTAGTGATAGCATAAGCTTGGACTTGATCCCATGGACTTTTCTGAGGTAAGTTCCCCTAACGCTTAGGACATTCATTTGCATAATGTCCCATCTCCCTGCAATTGTAGCATTTAACATTGGTAGATTCCTTATTCCCTTTGCATTCACGAGCTTGATGGCCTTTTTCACCACACTTGTAATAGACACCCATTCCCTTCAAGAATGTACCGGGGTGTTTCTTCCCACATTTACCACAGGATGGATATTCAACATTTCCCTTCTTCCCTTTATTTCCATTCCCAGATTGATCAGAAGATCTCTTCTTCTCTTGCTTTGCTTCAAAGTCATAAGACTTAGAGAATTCCTTTTCTGTCTTGATAGCACACGAGACAATGTCTTCGTACGACGAGAAGGATTGTGAGACTAATGCTCGACGGAGAAATGGTTTTAACCCATCAAAGAAACGATCAATCTTACTTCTTGGATTACTTATATAATCTCCATCATACCTTTCTAACCTTGTAATGTTAGCCTCATACTTTGCGACATTCTCATCCTCCTTTTGTCTCAGACTCAGAAATTGCCTTTCCATATCTGCTCGATGGTCACGAGGAAAGTATTTTTCTAAAAACAGATCTTTGAACTCTCTCCATTCCATATTTGATACTTCATCATCTTCCTTCGTGTTTTGAATCAATGACCACCATTGATCAGCATCTCTAGTGTCGCGGTAAACTGCCATGATAACATTTTCCGTTTCACTACTCCCCAAAGCCTGAAATATTTTTTCTCTAGGGAATTTATCCATTGCTCAGCTACTAAGGGATTTGTACTCCCATTGAACATTGGTGGTTATTGCCTCATGAATTGATCTATCATTGATCCTCCACGTTGTGGATCATAGGGCTCCATATGGGTAAAGTTATTATTCATAACCTGAGTGAGTTGTCACAGTATCGTGATTAGCTGATCGGCACCAGTTGTATCACCAGCTCCACTATAATTATCTTGAGCAGGAGGGAAATCCCTACATGGAGTGCGTGCATTGATACAGTTTCCATTTCATCCACGAGGCTCCATTTGTAAATAATGGAATAAACTAGATCAGTTTATGAATCAAAATACATAATTCCATACTTATAAAACACTTAACATAAATTGATATATTTATGGATATAATCAATAATCATAAAAATGTTTTCTTTGAGGAAGTATATACTCATAAACCCTTAATAATGGTTTGTAATGAAAACGAGAGTTATCCTAAGAATATCCCCCGGGAGTGTCGTAACCAAGAGTGCAGCAAGGCCCGTTGTCGTGCACCAGTTCCCATTCGAGTCTAGCTCAAAGAGGTGTTTTCGGGTTTTACCCCTAGGTACATCTGTGCTAGAGCCGCCTCTACCTGCTCGTATCCAGACAGGGATGTATTTCTCAAAAAACTCAAAAAATCTCTACAATACCAAAATTTTATGATGTTCATCTATACTAATCCTCAAATTCCATCTAAGGTCTATGTGCTCTAATCAGAGTTTATCTAAATCTAGCTTCCAAGGTTTGTACTAAACTTCCTCTGATACCAACTGTAATGCCCCGACCCCAGTTACCCAGAGTTGGTGCATTATTACATAACATTGGAATGATCACAAGAAAGATAAAATCTTGAAAGACCGATTAGTTTCGTAGCCGGGGAAACACAAGATATATTCATAAGTCTTACATTACATCATAAAAATGAAAACTACAACAATATATTTTCTTCATAGTCCACACTCATGTACCCACATACTATCCCTGCAGGTCATTCATAAATTACTTCTTCACATCCTGGGAAAAATAAAACATTGAAAGGGGTGAGCTCAAATGCCCAGTAAGGATAACAATATAACAGAAACATTCATAAATAAGAATAAACATTTAAGGAAATGTATAACTAAAACAAAATCCTTTTAAACTTGAACTTCAACATATTATGGAAAAAATGAAATAATTCCATTTACTTATTCACATGGATATTTTACTAATCGAATAATCACATGCAATATCAATAACAACTTTCATAATGATGGAATGCATAATGCCAGTCTATCATAACCACAGAGCCAAGGCCTCATCCCAAGACTACAAATAATATTTTGTCAAGGCCTTGTGCCAAGGAACTTTTTTGTCTCATGAGAAGTACTGATGCATCGAGGAGCTATAGCCGGCTCCGCCTTTCACATATTAAGTCCAATGCATTCCTATATGAAAAGGATTAAACATAACAAAAATATTCATATTAAAACAAGCATACGAAATGTAAATACTTCATCCATAAACCATGAATGGTATAAAAATAACACATCCACATTCAAACATATCAAAAAAACTTCAATACAATACAGAAGTTTTGTATCATAATAAATCAACTTCAAATAAGCGTAAAATCCATCAAAGGATGTTGACATAGATGAAATCAAAACTCTTTTTAGAGAAATATCTATTTATATTTTGACATAATTTAAGAGTCATATATTTATAAAATAAAACATTTTATTTGAAAATATTCTTATAATCTTGTAAGGGAAGCTTCGACGATTTTATGATGGAAGAAAATAACCATACCCGCCATATAAGTTAAAAAAACATTCTTACCTTAATTCTATCGAAAAGGTTAAAAAGCACCTTGTTTGGAAAACAACGGAAATATTCCTTTATAAAACTCTTATAAAAAGTAAAAAAGGGTATAAATGACTTTAACCCATATTCTTGTAAATAGTAAAAATGTTTTTAAAAACATTTTTAAGAAACATGAATGTGGGTGATAAAGAGATCCTAGTAGATTATTACGTATAAACAACCTCAGATAATGAAGAGATTGCAAAATAAACCCTTACATTGTACTTTTCCTTGGTTGGGGTAGGTTAACCTCCTGTATAATGGTGAAATAATTGTTATTAAATTATAAAATAATCATATACATTAATATTATATCATATATTATCTTTTAACATTGATTTGTTAATAATATCTTAGTATTATTGTTGTTTCGGGTGTTAACTTACTCGTTTTATTTTATATGTTTTGTTACATAAGATATGTTTGTCATGGATAGGTTGTATCTTAATCATATCCAGAATGATATCAAGTCATTATATACTATTATTAATAATCAAATGAGAATTATACTTGAATGGATATGATGGAGAATGAATCTCATCGCGTTCGTGGAGACAGTAGTCCGTACGTACGCACGAGCGACAATATCAATCTTTTGATATTAAAATAATATATAATTGGATGGTATATCATATATACAGAATCATTATAATGTTATATTTATTATTTACAATATTTACACATCATTATTATACCCATCCAAATAATAATTTATTGAATAACAATTACACCACGACGTGGAGACGGTAAGCTGTACGTACGCACTAATGGTGACATGTTATTCAATGGATGGATAGAATAATGAATATGGTTGTACCATATTTATAATAACATCATAGTATATATAAGATACTGGAGTTATTATTTTAGAATGGTAATAACAAAGAAGGAAGAAGTGGAAGAAGAAAGGAACATGGAAAAGGTTGGTGAAATCATTACCTCTTCTTCGGGTTCTTCCTTTTGATTTGATCAAAAGGGATATTAAGATGGATTTCTGACTAAAGGAAGGCCTCTAGGATGAAGTGAGGGAAGTTGAGAGAGTATTTTGGCAGATTTTGGCCGAACAAAAAGGCATTGAAGGTGTGAGTTAATGAGAAGGGGGAGTGCCCTTTTATAAGAGGGGTGAGGGGCACCTTTGGAAAAGCTAGAAATATTATTTTATAATAAATTCATATTCTGTTTCTAATGGCTCCAAAGTGGATTAATTAAAGGTTAAGGTGGGTATGGGTCGAAAACCACTCAACCAATAGAATTTAGACAGGTTTGGTCATTATATTAACCTTATCGTTTAGTATTAACTATTAGTTAATTAGTTTGACACTTACCATGTCACTTTGTATTTTTATATTATATAGTTAATAAACTTAATATATACCTCCAAGAGACCCCCAACTGGTCCACTAATGATACACCTATCATGATATAAGTCTCTTGGCCGATCCTTATATTTTTAGGAATTTAATATCAATTAATAATATAATATTTGTTTTAAAAACTCTTTTATGTCAATTTTGACACTATTTGGAAAATTGATTTTTTTGAAAATCATAACAGAATGATTAGTTAGAAAAAACTCAATTAAATAAATCCTAATATTTCATAGTATCCTATAAAATTAGTTTAATTGATTAAAAGTTTCAAATTATATTTATTTGGGTATTTATAATATCAATTATTTTAATTTTTCACTATTATGGTAATTACTGCATCATCATTGTGTCATAAATAAATTAAATTATATAATGTCTAAAAATTATAAATAAAATATAATTATGTAGGAAATCTCTTTATATTTCTAATTAATATTTACAATCGAATTTATATTATGTATATCCCTATATTAAAAATGTTTTAGTAAATAAACATTGATTTTAACTCTTTTAACTCTTCTTTGAATTAAATAATAATAAATGTCCTAATCTAATCCAAGTGGACCTAAATGATAATATTTTATTCCTAAGGTTGTTTTTGGTCGAGATACACTTGTCCAATAGAATTATGACATGTGTTAGGGTAATATTAATATCATTTTTACCCTTAATTACCCTATTTACTTTTAACCATGGTAAATAAAAGTAAAAAGTTACTATTCACAAAAAATTATTTTCATCTCATTGAACCACATTTTACTACTTGATATTAACCGTGTCTCTCGGATTTTTGAAATTCCATTCACAGAAGTGGTAAAATAATGTTTTATGAAAAATTCAGTTTTTTAACTACCACTTAGTGGTTTCACTATTCATCAAAAATTGAAGTTTTTCTGAATAATGCCAAAATTTCACCCTAAGTTATAATCGATATTCCGAATCCAAAAATGAAGTCCATTTTGAAATATAAAATATATATAATTTCAAAAAGTAATTATTACTATTCCTAACGGCTAGTTTGATCGGTTGTGGTGTGTGTTAGAACTCGATGTTGCGTACAACACACGCTATTAAATTATTCAATGGGAAACATACCGTAGAAGCTTGGGGTGTTACACCTGGGAAGATTGGTGTGTAACATTCTCCTATCCTTCAAATAATTATGTCTTCGAAATTTCTTGAGTATTACTAGATAAAAAGACACGGGTGGTTTTTCATCATAAGTTCCTCGGGTTCCCCCGTAACCTCTTCCATCGTATGTTTTCTCCAAAGAACTTTTACCAGACGAGTCGTTCGGTTTCTTAGCTCATGTTCTCTTGTATAAAGAACCTTGATAGACTCCTTACAAAAAGACAGATCGGTCGCTAGTTCTAATTCTTCATAGGTGAGTACATGCGTTGGGTCAGGCATGTATTTTCTCAACAGTGATACGTGGAGCACATCTTGAACTTTGGAGACACTTGGCGGCATTGAAAAAAGGTAATGTACAACCCCAATTATTTCTACAATTTCAAAAGGGCCAATGTACCTGAGACTTAATTTTCCCTTCTTATCAAAATGTATAACACCCTTCCATGGAGATAGCTTCAAGAAAACATGATCTCATACCTGAAATTCCAAATCCTTCAGTTATCAGCATAGCTCTTCTGTCTACTTTGAGATGCATTGATGTGGTTTTGGATTACCTTCACCTTTAACATCGTTTCCTCCACCAACTCTGGGCCTATGTGTTTTCTTTCACCAACATTATCCCAACAGGTTGGTGTGTGACATCTCTTTCCATATAACGCTTTATATGGTTCCATATAAATACTTGAATGGATGCTATTGTTATAGGAAAATTCTACCAGAGGTAAATTTTGATCCCACATACCTTGAAAGTCAATTGAGCATGATCTCAACATGTCTTCTAAGGTTTGAATAGTCAATTCGGATTGTCCATCTGTTTGAGGGTGGTAGGCAGTTCTCAAATGATGTTCAGTATCCAGGGCTTTCTAAAGAATTTTCCAGAATCTTGATGTATAATGTGGATCACGATCAGAAGCAATCGATAAGGGTTCTCCATGAAGTCTCACAACTACATTAATATATATCCTTGCTAGACTTTCAAGGGATAAAGCTTCTCCTTTTACAAGAAAATGTGCTGACTTGGTAAGATGATAAAAAATGACCCATATTGCATCATTCATTCTAGGAGTCTTTGGTAGCCCCATGAAAAATTCCATCGTAATATTATCCCATTTCCACTCAGGTATGGGAAGAGGTTGCATGAATCCTACAGGATGGTTCCTTCCGGCTTTCACTTATTGACAAACCATACATCTTGACACAAAATCAGTAATCTCCCTCTTCATGTTGTCCCACCAAAAATGTTCCATCAAATCTCTATACATTTTGATGCTCCCAGGGTGTATAATGAAATTAAAACGATGAGTGTCATCCAAAAATTCTCTTTTTATATCAGTTATATCAGGAACACAATGTGTCTTCCAAATTTTAAAATCTCATCTTCATATACGAAGTCACTGAATCTCCCATTATTCACAGCTTTAATCATCTTTTGAAACTGTTCATCACCGGTCTGAGAAATCTTTATCCTTTCTTGTAAAGATGTTTTAGAAACCATTTGAAAAATTATTGTTGTTTCACCTACCATGGTGATTCCCATATCCATATTTACTATATCCATATATATAGGATCCTTTTCAACTCTGATTTTTTTTGAAACTCCATGATCCTTTCTACTCAAAGTATTTGCCACCTTATTTTCCTTCCCTAGGTGGTAGGTTATAGTGAAATCATAATACTTTAGTAGTTAAAGCCATCGCCTTTGCCTCATTTTGAGTTCTTTTTGTGAGAAAATATACTTCAAACTCTTGTGATCAGTATATATCTCACCTTTTTCACCATAGAGAAAGTGCCTCCAAATATTCAAAGAAACGATTACACCTGCTAACTCTAGATCATGAGTAGGATAGTTTTTCTCTTGAATTTTTAACTGTCTTGATGCATAGGCAATAACCTTATCATTCTCCATAAGGACACAACCAAGTCCTTTCTTTGAAGCATCACTATAAATAACAAACCCATCATTCCCCAATAATAGAGTCAATATAGGATCATTGAATAATATTCTATTCAGTTCTTCAAAAAATTCTTCACTATATTTTTTACAAACAAATTTAACCCATTTATATTTGAGCTTGGTTAATCGGTCAACTAATCGGGCAAAATTTTGGACGAAATGCCGATAATAACCTGCTAAACCAATAAAACTGCGTACCTCAGTTATACACGTTGGTGCTGGAAATTCTTGGATTGCCTTGGTATTTGAAGGATAAATAGAGATTCCATATTTAGAGGAAATATGGCCAAGAAATGAAATCTCCTGAAGCCAAAATTCACACTTGCTAAACTTCCCATATACATCATGTCTTCTAAAAGTCTTCAGGATAATGCACACGTGATTTTCATGATCTTCTTAGATTTTAGAGTATACCAAGATATCATCAATAAATACCCCTACAAAATCCTCGAGATATTCCTTAAAACACTATTCATTAGATCCATTATGACATATGGGGAATTAGTCAATCAAAAAGGCATTAATGTAAACTCTTAATGCGCTTACCTAGTTCGAAATGCTGTCTTCAGAATGTCTTCCTTCTTCATGCACAACTAATAGTATCAAGATAGAAGGTAAATCATTGAAAAGTATTGAGCTCCATGTAGTTATTTAATTAAATCATCAATGCGAGGTAGGGTATACTTGGTCTTTATTTTTATAGCATTGATCTCCCTGTAGTCAATGAACAATCTCATAGATCCATCTTTATTCTTAATAAAAAGAAAAGGGGATCCAAATAGAGAAACACTAAGGAAAATAAATCTCTCACTACTCAATTCTTGTAATTGTTTCTTTAGTTCCACTAATTCCACAGGGATCTTCGATATGGGCCTTGAACCAGGAATTAAATCAATGTAAAACTCAATTTCTCATTCTATAGGATGTCCAGATAATTATTCTAGAAATACAACAACATATTGTTTCAGAATAGGTACATCCTCTATTTGAACATTCCTTTCCTCACCCACAGTTATTTCATTCTCTTCCTCCCCAATAATAGAATTTATTTGAGCTACTGGGGGTGGATCTAGATAAAAATCATGTGGTGATGATTCTGCTCTAAAGATAAGGTGTTATTTATCATCATCATCAAAAATTGTAACATCCTTCTTCTTAAAATAAATCTTCACATCATGGTCTAAAATCCAATCCACCCTAAGTTTTATATCAAATTCAATCATGGGTATGATGAAGAGATTATCAGATAAAGAACACTTATATGCTCTAATGGGAATTGATTCACAAAACTTTATTGCGATGATACTTCCCTTAAGAGTTTTGACTGACAACTCCCTTGTTAAATCAAATTGGAAATATCTAATTTTCTTTGAAAATTAGGAAGATATGAAAGAGTGAAATGATCCAGAATCAAATAAATCATTTTCAAAACATGAGGAAACTATTAAATTACCTGCCACCATATCTTTCGGAGCTTCAACCTCAGCAGTAGTGATAACATAAGCTTGGCCTTAATCCCTTGGCATTTTCTGAGGTATGTTCCCCCGAAACATAGGGTATTCATTCGCATAATGCCCCCATTCTCTACAATTGTAGCATTCAACATCGACAGCCTCTTTCTTCCACTTGCAATCACGAGCTTGATGGCCTTTTTCACCATACTTATAACAAACTCCCATTCCATTCAGGCAAGTAACAGGGTGTTTCATCCAACATTTACTGTAGGATGGATATTCAAATTTTACCTTCATTCCCTTATTTCCATTTCCAGAGTGTTCAGTAGATCTCTTCTTATATTGCTTTGATTTAAAGTCATAAGACATAGAGAAATATTTTTCTGTCTTGATAGCACACGAGGCAATATCTTTGTACGACGTGAAGGATTTTGAGACTAATGCTCAATGGATAATTTTTTTAACCCATAAAAGAAATTATCAATCGTACTTCTTGGGTTATTTATATAATCTTCAGCATGCCTCGCTAACCTTGTAAATTAAGCCTCGTACTTTGCGACATTCTCATCCTCATTTTTCCTCAGACTCAGAAATTGCCTTTCCATATCTGATAGATGGTCACAAGGAAGGTATTTTTCTAAGAAAATCTCTTTAAACTCCCAACATTCCATATTTGATACTTCATAATCTTCCTTTGTGTTTTAAATCAATGACCACCATTGATCAGCATCTTCAGTGAGATGGTAAACTTCCATGACAACTTTTTCCCTTTCAATACTCCCAAAGACATGGAATATTTTCTCTAAGGAATTTATCCATTGCTCATCCACTAATGTATTTGTTCTCCCATTGATGGTTGGTGGTTGTTGCCTCATTGAAGCGATATAACATTGATCCTCCATGCTATGGATTAGGGTTCTCCAAACAGTTATGGTTATTATTCATAACCTGAGTGAATTGTCCCAGTATGGTGATAAGCTGATCAACACCAGTTGTATCACTAGCTCCATAATAATTATCTTGAGTAGGTGGGAAATCACAACATGGTGTGTATTCATAGATATGGTTTCCAATCCTTCCACTAGGCTCTATTTCTAAACAATGTCATAAACAAGATGAGTTTATAAATCTAAATACATAAATCCAATATTGTAAAAAACTTCACATAAATTGAAAAGATTATGGATATAATCCATAATCATAAAAAAATTCTTTGAGGGATTATATAATCAAAAACCCTTCATAATGGTTTTTAATGAAAACTTGAATTATCCTAAGCATATCCCTTGGGAGTGTCGTAACCAAGAGTGCAACAAGGCCCATTGTCATGCTCCAGATCCCGTTCGAGTCTAGATCAAAGCGGTGTTTTTGAGTTTTACACCTAGGTACATCTGTGCGAGAGCCACCTCTACCTGCTCGTATCCAGAGAGGGGTTTATTTCTTGGAAAACTCACAAAATCTCTACAATAACAAAATTCTAGGAAGTTCTTATATACTAATCCTCAAGGTCTATCTTAGGGTAATGTGCACTAATCAGAGTTTATGTAAATCTAGATTCCATGGTTTGTACTAAGCTTCCTCTGATACCAACTGTAATGCCCCAACCCCAGTTACCCAGAATCGGTGCATTATTACATAATATTGGCATGATCAAAAAAGATCAAGTATCAAAAGACTGATTAGTTTAGTAGCCTTATAAGTATAAGATACATTAAATCATAAAATGAAAAACTACAACAACATTATTTCCATATACCACACTCATATCCCCTTAGACAACCCCTGTAGATCAGTCATAAAATACTTCTTTGCATCCCAGGAAAAATAAAACATAGAAAGGGGTGAGCTCAGATGCTCAGTAAGGACAACAATATAGTGGAAACTTTCATAAATAAGCCTAAACATTTAAGGCAATGTATAAGACTAAAACAAAATCCTTTTAAACTTGAACTTCAGCATAATATGGAAAATGTAAAATCAAATAACTCCATTTACTTACTCACATGGATATTCTACTAGTCGAATAATATTATGCAATATCAATAGCCACTTTCTAATTGATGGAATGCATAATGCCAAACTTTCATAACCACATAGTCAAGGCCTTGTGCCAATACTACAAATAAGATTTTGTCAAGGACTTGTACCAAGACACTAGTTTATCTCATGAGTACTACCGATGCATTGAGAAGTTTTAGCAGGCTCCACCCGTCACTTCATACTTCTAATGCATTTCTCATATGAAATGGTTTAAACATAACATAAACAATTGTATTAAAACTAGCATATGAAATGTCAATATTTTATCTATAAACCATGAATGGTGTGAAATAACACATCCATAGTCAAATATATCACAAATACTACAATACAATATGGAAGTTTTGTATCATAATAAATCACCTTCAAATAATCTTAAAATCCATCAAAGGATGTTGACAAAGATGAAATCAAATCCTTTTTAGAGAAATATCTCTTTCAATTTTGAAATCATTTTAAAGTCATGTAATTATAGTGGAAAACATTTATGTTTCTAAATATTCTTATAATCTTGTAAGGTATGAATAGATGATTTTATAATGGAGGAAAATAGCCACACCCACCCTATAAGTTAAAAAAACATTCTTACCTTAAATTTTTTGAAAAGGTCAAAAAGTACCTTGTTTGGAAAACGACGGAAAGATTCCTTTATAAAAATCGTATAAAAGTAAAAAAATCGTATAAATGACTTTAACCCATATTCAATAAAATTGTAAGAATGTTTTGAAAAACATTTTTAAGAAACATGGATGTGGATGATAAAGAGCTCCCAGTAGATAATTACATATAAACAACCTTGGATAAAGAAGAGATTGTAGAATTAACCCTTACCCTGTAATTTTCCTTGGTCGAGGGTAGGATAACCTCTTGTATAATGGTAAAATAATTTTAATTAAATTATACAAGAATCATATACATTTATAGTATATCATGTATGATCTTTTAATATTGCTTTGTTAATAATATTTTAGTAATGTTGTCGTTTCGAGTGTTAACTAATTCGTTTTCCATTATATTATTTGTTATGTAAGTCAAATTCGTTATGAATGGAATGTATCTTATTCATATCCAGAATGATATCAAGTCTTTGAACATTATTTTTAATCATCAAATGAATTTTAGTCTTGAATGAATATGATGGCGAATGAATCTCATCACATTCATGGAGACAGTAATCTGTACGTATGCACGAGCGATAATATCTATTTTTAATATTAAAATAATTTAGAATACAATGGTATATCATATATACAAGATCATTATCATTTTATATTTATTATTTACATCAATTACACATCATTATTATACCCATCCAAATAACAATGTATTGAATAACAATTACACCACGATGTGGAGACGGTAAGCCATATGTACACACATTTGGTGACATGTCATTGAAAGGATGGATAGAATAATGAATTTGGTTGTACCATATTTGTAATAACATAATAGTATATAGAAGATACTGGAGTTATTATTTTATAATGGAAACAAAAAAAAAGATGTTTAAGAAGAAAGGAACTTGAAAGAGGTGATGAAATATTTACCTCTTCTTCAAGTTCATCATATTAATTTGATCAAAAGGGATCCTTAGGTTGGATATATAACTAAAAGAAGGAATCTAGGATGAAGGGAGAATATTTTATAGGGTATTTTTGTAGGTTTTGGCCGAGACATATGGATTTTATGGTGTGAATTAGAGTGAAGGGGGAGTGACCTTTTATAAGAGGGGTGACAGGCACCTTAGGAAAATCTAGAAATATGATTTTATAATAAAATCATTTTCTGTTTCTAATGGCTCTAAAATGGATTATTTAAAGGATAATGTGGGGATGGGTCGAAAAAAACTCAACCAATAGGTTTTAGATAGGTTTGGGTCACTATATTAACTTTATCTTTTAGATTTAACTCTTAGATAAATAGTTTGACATTTACCATGTCTCTTTATATTTTTATATTATATGTTTAATAAACTTACTATATTCTTCCAAACGAACCCCAAGTGGTTCATTAATAAAACACCTATCATTATATAAGTCTTTTGGCCGATCCTTATATATTTAGGAATAGAATATCAATTAATAATATAATAATTTTTTTAAAAACTCTTTTATGTCAATTTTGACACTATTTGGTATTTTGTTTTTGTTAAATTTATAACAGCATTATTATTTCAAAACAAATTATTTTAACCAACCCCAATATGTAATATTAACCTATAATTTTTTTTAATTCATAAAAAGGTCTCAAATTTCATTATTTTGGATATTTATAAAATCAATTATTTTAATATTTTATTAATTAGGTAATTATTGCATCATCATTGTGTCATAAATAAATTAAATTATTTAATGTCTAAAAAATATAAATAAAATACCATTATGTATGAAATATTTTTATATTTATAGTGAATATTATAGTCAAATTTAACTTATGTATAACCCTATATTAAATTTTTTTAGTTATTAATCTTTGATTTTAACTCTTTTAACTCGTCTTTGAATTATGTAATAATAAATGTCCTAATCTGAACCAAGTGGATCAAATATTTTCATATTTTATTCCTATGGTTGTTTTTTGTCGAATTATACTTATATAATTTAATTAGTACATGTGTTAGGGTAATAATAATATCGTTATTTCCCTTAATTACCCAATTTACTTTTAACCGTGGTAAATAAAAGTAAAAAGTTACTATTCACAAAAAATTATTTTCATCTTATTGAACAATATTTTACTTACTGATATCAATCGTGTGTCACGGATTTTTGAAATTCAACTCACAAAAGCGGTATAATTATGTTTTATGTAATTATTGAAACCATCCTAGGAGATGGGTAAAAGACGGCGAAAAGTTCAATAAAAATTTTATATATCTAAAATTATTATAAACTGACTTCAATGAATTACATTGAAATTATATTGGTATTATGTATCAATTTTGACCTAAAATAAATTTAAATAAAATAAATAATTATTTAAATAAAAATTCGGTTTTACACTATAACTTAGTGTTTTTCACTATTCATCAAAAATTGAATGTTTTCCAAAAAATACCAAAAATTCACTCTAAGCTAATTATGATATTCTAAATCGAAAAATGAAGTCCATTTTGAATGATAAAATTTATAAAATATCAAAAAGTGGGTATTAATATTCATAACAGCTAGTTTTATTGGTTGTGGTGTTTTAGAACTCGAAGTTGTGTACAACGCATGCTACTGTATTATTCAAAGAGAAGCATTCCAGGGAAGCTTGGGGAGTTATATTTTTCTTTCCTTCAAATAATTACATCTTCAAAATTTCTTGAGTATTACTACATTAAAAGACTCGGGTGGTTCTTCATCATAATTTTCTCAGGTTCCCACATAGCCTCTTCCATCTTATGTTTTCTCCAAAGAACATTTACCAAACGAGTCGTTCGGTTTCTCAGGACATGTTCTCTTGTATCAAGAACCTTGAAAACCTCCTTGCAATAAGACAGATTGGGCTCTAGATTTAATTTCTCATAGGTGAGTACATTCGTTGGGTCAGACATGTATTTTCTCAATAGTGATAAGTGGAGCGCATCTTGAACTTTAGAGACACTTGGGGGCATTGCAAAAAGGAAAGGTACAACCCCAATTCGTTCTACAATTTCGAAAGGTCCCATGTACCTGAGACTTAATTTTCCCTTCTTATCAAAATTTATAACACCCTTCCAGGGAGATAGCTTCAAGAAAACATGATCTCCTACCTGAAATTCCAAATCCTTCAGTTATCATCATAGCTCTTCTGTCTACTTTTAGATGCATTGATTTGGTTTTGGATTACCTTCACCTTTAACATCGTTTCCTCCACCAACTCTAGGCCAATGTGTTTTCTTTCACCAACATTATCCCAATAGGTTGGTGTGTGACATCACTTTCAATATAACGCTTTATATGGTTCCATATGAGTACTTGAATGGAAGCTATTGTTATAGGAAAATTCAACCATAGGTAAATTTTGATCCCACATACCTTGAAAGTCAATTGAGCATGATCTCAACAAGTCTTCTAAGGTTTGAATAGTCCATTCTGATTGTCCATCTGTTTGAGGGTGGTAGTCAGTTCTCCAATGATGTTCAGTATCCAGGGATTTCTGAATAATTTTCCAGAATCTTGATGTAAAATGTGGATCATGATCAGAAAAAATCGATAAGGTCTCTCAATGACGTCTCACAACTTCATTAATATATAGCCTTGCTAGACATTCAAGGGATAAATCTTCTCTTATTACAAGAAAATGTGCTGACATGGTAAGATGATCAACAATTACCCATATTGAATCATTATTTATAGGAGTCTTTGGTAGCCCCATGAAAAAGTCCATCATAATATTATCCCATTTCCACTCAGGTATGGGAAGAGGTTGCATGAATCCTACAGGATGGTTCCTTCCAGCTTTCACTTATTGAAAAACCATACATCTTGACACAAAATCAGTAATCTCCCTCTTCATGTTGTCCCACCAAAAATCTTCCATCAAATATCTATACATTTTGATGATCCCAGGGTGTATAAATAAATTAAAACTATGAGTGTCATCCAGAAATTCTCTTTTTATATCAGTTATATCAAGAACACAAAGTGTCGTCCAAATTTCAAAATCCCATCTTCATATATGAAGTCATTGAATCTCTCATTATTCACAGCATTAATCTTCTTTTGAAACTGTTCATCACCGGTCTGAGAACTCTTTATCCTTTCTAGTAAAGATGTTTTGGCAACCATTTGAAATATTATTGATGTTTCACCTTCCATGGTGATTCCCATATCCATATTTACTATATCCATATATACAGGATCCTTTTCATCTCTCATTTTTTTTTGAAACTCCATGATCCTTTCTACTCAATGTAGCTGCCACCTTATTTTCCTTCCCTAGGTGGTAGGGTATAGTGCAATCATAATACTTGAGTAGTTCACGCCATCGCCTTTTCCTCATTTTGAGTTCTAATTGTTCGAAAATATACTTCAAACTCTTGTGATCTGTATATATCTCACATTTTTCACCATAGAGAAAGTGTCTCCAAATATTCAAAGAAAATATTACACATGATAACTCTAGATCATGAGTATGATAGTTTTTCTCTTGAATTTTTAACTGTCTTGATGCATAGGCAATAAACCTATCATTCTCCATAAGGACACACAAAGTCCTTTCTTTGAAGAATCACTATAAATAACAAACCCATCATTCCCTGATGGTAGAGTCAATATAGAAGAATTGACTAAACTTCTGTTCAGTTATTCAAAACATTATTCACACTCTTTTGCCCAAACAAATTTAACCCCTTTATATGTGAGCTTGGTTAATGGGTTCGCCAATCGGGAAAAATTCGGGACAAAATGATGATAATAACCTGCTAAACCAATAAAATTGTGTACCTCAGTTATATTCATCGGTGCTGGCCATTCAAGGATTGTCATGGTATTTGAAGAATCAATGGAGATTCCATCCTTAGAGACAATATGGCCTGTAAAAGAAATCTCATGAATCCATAATTCACAGTTGCTAAACATCCCATATAATTCAAGTATTCTTAGAGTCTTCAGAATAATGCACAAGTTATTTTCATGATATTCGTAGATTTTGGAGTATACCAAGATATAATCAATAAATACCACTACAAAATCATCGAGATATTCCTTGAAAACTCTATTCATTAGATCCATAAAGATAGAGGGTACATTAGTCAATCCAGAAGGAATTACTGTAAACTCGTAATGTCTATAATTGGTTTGAAATACTGCCTTTGGATTGTCTTCCTTCTTCACACACATCTGATGGTATCCAGATCGAAGGTAAATCATTGAAATGTATTGATCTTTATGTAGTTGGTCAAATAAATCATCAATGCGAGGTAGGCAATACTTTTTCTTTATTATTATAGCATTGATCTCCCTGTAGTCAATGCACAACCTCATAGATCCCTCTTTCTTCTTAACAAAAAGTACAGGGGATCCCCTTGGAGAAAAACTAGGGTGAATAAATCCCTTATTACTCAATTCCTCTAGTTGTTTCTATAGTTCCACTAATTCCACAGTGGCCATTCTATAAGGGGTCTTCGATATGTGCCTTGAAACAGGAATTAAATCAATGGAAAACTCAATTTCTCATTCTAGAGGATGTTCAGGTAAATCCTCTAGAAGTACATGAACATATTATTTCACAATAGGTACATACTCTATTTGAAAATTCATTTCCTCACCCACAATTATTTCAATCTCTGCCTCCCCAATAATTGAATTTAGTTGAGCAACTAGGGGTGGATATAGATAAGAATCAGGTGGTGACAATTCTTCTCTAAAGATAAGGTTCTTTTTTATCATCGTCATCAAAAACCGTAACCTCCTTCTTCTTACAATAAATCTTTACATCATGGTCTGAATTCCAATCCATACCGAGGATTATATAAAATTAAATCATGGGTATGATGATGAGATCAGAAGATAAAAAACATTTATTTTCTCTAATAAGAAATGATTCACAAATATTTGTTGCGATGATACTTCCCTTAGGAGTTTCGACTGAAAACCCCCTTGTTAAATCAAATTGGAAATTTATAGTTTTCATAGAAAATTGGGGAGACATGAAACTATGTGATAATCCAAAATCAAATAAATCATTTTATAAACTTGAGGAAACCATTAAATTACCTGCCACCACGTCTTTCAGAGCTTCAACCTCAACAGTAGAGATAGTAAAAGCTTGGCCTTGATCCCTTGGAATTTTCTGAGGTAAGTTCCCCTGACGCTTAATACATTCATTTATATAATTAACCCTTTCTATACAATTTTATCATTCAAAATTGACAACCTCTTTCTTCCCCTTGCAATCAGGAGCTTGGTGGCCTTTTTCACCACACTTGTAACAAACTCTCATTCCCTTCAGGAAAGTACCAGTGTTGTTCTTCCCACACTTACTGCAGGATGGATATTCATCTTTTCCCTTCTTCCCCTTATTTCCATTTCCAGAGTGTTCAAGAGATCTCTTCTTCTATTTATTTTCATTAAATTTGCAAGACTTAGAGAATTTATTTTCTGTCTTGATAGCACATGATGCAATATCTTCATACGATGAGAAGGATTGTGAGACTAATGCTTGATAGAGAAATCGTGCTAACCCATCAATGAAATGATCAATTTTACTTCTTGGGATACATATATAATCTTCAGCATGCCTCACTAACCTTGTAATGTTAGCCTTATACTTTGTGACATTCCTATCATCCTTTTACCTAATCTCAGAAATTGCCTTTCCATTTTTGCTCGATGGTCATGAGGAAAGTATTTTTCTAATAAAATCACATTAAACTCCCTGCATTCCATATTTTATACTTCATCATTTTCCATTGTTTTTTGAATCAATTACCACCATTGATCAGCATCTCTAGTGAGGCATTAAACTCCCATTAAATCTTTTCCCTTTCACTACTCCCCAAGGCATGGAGTATTTTCTCAAAGGAATTTATCCACTGCTCACCCACTAATAGATTTGTACTCCTATTGAATGTTGGTGGTTTTTTCCTCATGAAACGATCTAACATTGATCCTCTATACTGTGTATTAGGGAGCTCCATATGGGTAGTGTTATTATTAATAACCTGAATGAGTTTTCCCAGTATGGTGATAAGCTGATCAGCACCAATTGTATCACCAGCTCCACTATAATTATCTTGAGCAGGAGGGAAATTCCTACATGGGGTGCATGCATTGATATAGTTTCCATTCCTTCCACTAGGCACCATTTCTAAACAATTGAATAAACTATATTAGTTTATGAATTGAAATACAAAAATCAAATATTGTAAAACACTTAACATAAATTGAAAAGTTTATGTATATAATCCATAATCATAAAAAATGTTTTCTTTGATGATGTATATACTCATAAACCCTTCATAATGGTTTTCAAAGAAAATGAGAATTATCCTAAGAATATCCCCTGGGAGTGGTGTAACCAAGAGTGCAGCAAGTCCCGTTGTCGTGGACCAGTTCCCTTTTGAGTCTAGCTCAAAGTGGTGTTTTCGGATTTCACCCCTAGGTACATCTGTGCTAGATCCACATCTACCTGCTCATATCCTGAAAGGGATATATTGATTGTAATACTCACAAAATCTCTACAATACCAAAATTCTAGGAAGTTCTTCTACACTAATATTCAATGTCTATATTATGGTTATGTGCTCTATTCAGAGTTTATCTAAATATAGATTCCAAGGTTTGTACTAAACTTCCTCTGATACCAACTAAAATGTCCCGACCCTAGTTACCCAGAGTCGGTGCATTATTACATAACATTGACTTGATCACAAAAGATCATGTCTCGAAATACCGATTAGATTAGTAGACTTTTAAGTACTAGATACTTTCATAAGGTTTACATTACATCATAAAATGGAAAACTAAAACAACATTGTTTCCATAGACCACACACATATCCCCTCATACTATCGCTACAGATCAGTCATAAAATACTTCGTTGCATCCTAGAAAAAATAAAACATATAAAGGGGTGGGCTCAGATGCCCAGTAAGGTTTACAATATAGCGGAAACTTTCATAAATAAGTATAAACATTTAAGTCAATGTATAAGACTAAAACAAAAGCCTTTTAAACTATAATTTCATCATAATATGTCAAATAAAAAAAATCCAATAATGCCATTTACTTACTCACATGGATATTGTACTATTCGAATAATCTCATGCAATATCAATAGCCACTTTCATAATGATGGAATTCATAATGCTAGACTTTCATAACCACATAGTCACGGCCATGTTCCAAGACACTATTTTGTCTCATGAGACCTACTGATGCATCGAGGAGCTATAACGGGATCCACCCATCACTTACTAAGTCCAATGCATTCCTCATGTGAAATGGTTTAAACATGACATAAAAATTCGTATTAAAATTGGAATACAAAATGTCAATATTTTATCCATAAATCATGAATGGTATGAAATAACACATCCACAGTCAACAAAATCACAAAACCTTCAAAAGAATATGGCATTTTTGTATCATAATAAATCAACTTCAGACATACTTAAAATCCATCAAAAGATGTTGACATAGATGAAATCAAGACCTTTTTAGAGAAATATCTCTTTCTATTTTGAAATCATTTAAAAATCACGTAATTATAAAAAAACTTATATTTGAAAATATTCTTATAATATTGTATGAGAATCTTCAACGATGTTATAACGGCAGAAAATAACTGCACGTATATGTTAAAAAAACATTCTTACCTTAAATTTGTCAAAAAGGACAAAAACTACATTGTTAGGAAAATGATTGAAATATTCATTTATAAACATCATATAAAAGTCAAATAAGTGTATAAATGACTTTAACCCATAGTCTATAAAATAGTAATAATGTTTTGAAATTCTTTTTTATGAAACATGGATGTTTATGATAATGAGGTCCTAGTAGATAATTACGTATAAACAACCTCGAATAATGAAGAGATTATAGAATTAACCCTTACCTTATACTTTTCCTTGTTAGATGGTTGGTTAACCACTTTTATAATGGTTAAATAATTGTTATTGAATTATACAAGAATCATATACATTAATATGGGATCATATATGATCTTTTAATATTGCTCTGTTAATAATATTTTACTATTATCATCGTTTCGGGTGTTAACTGATTCGTTTTACGTTATATGATTTGTTACATAAGTCATACTTGTTATAGATGGGATGTATCATATTCATATATAGAATGATATCAATTATTTAAACATTATTTTTAATCATTAAATGAAAATTAGTCTTGAATGGATATGATTGGGAATAAATCTCATCATGTTTGTGGAGACGGTAATCCGTATGTACACACGAGTGATAATATCATTCTTTTGATATTAAAATAACATATAATTGTATGGTATATAAAATATACATAATTTTTATCATGGTATATTTATTATTTACCCCAATTACACATCATTATTATACACATCCACTTAATAATCTATTTAATAACAATTACACCACGACGTGGAGACGGTAAGCCGTACGTACGCACGTATGGTGACATGTCATTTAAAGGATGGATAGAATAATGAATTTGGTAGTACCATATTTATAATAACATAATATTATATAGGAGATAATTAAGTTATTATTTTAGAATGGAAACAACAAATAAAAAGGAAGTGGAAGAAGAATGGAACTTGAAAGTGGTGATGAAATATTTACCTCTTCTTCGGGTTCTCCCTTTCGATTTGATCAAAATGGCTCCTTAAGTTGGATTTATGACTAAATTAAGGCCTCTAGGATTATGGGAGGATAGTTGATAGGGTATTTGGGTAGGTTTTTGCTGAGAATAATGTATTTTAAGGTGTGAATTGGAGAGAAGGGGGAGTTCCCTTTTATAAGAGGGGTGATGGGGACCTTAGGAAAAGCTATAAATATTATTTTATAAAAAAATCATTTTCAATTTATAATGCCTAAAAAATGGATTATATAAAGTTTAAGGTAGGGATGGGTCGATAACCACTCAAAAAATAGGTTTTAGACAGGTTTGGGTCACTATATTAACATTATCTTTTAGATTTAACTCTAAGTTTAATAGTTTGACATTTACCATGTCTCTTTGAATTTTTATATTATATGGTTAAAAAACTTACTATATACTTCCAAGAGAACCCCCAATGGTTCGTTAATGATACAAATATCATTATATTAGTCTTTTGTCTGAACCATTGATTTTTATGAATAAAATATCAATGAATAATATAATATTTGTTTTAAAACTCTTTTATGTCAATTTTGACACTATTTGGTATTTTGTTTTTTCTAAATCCACAACAGCATTATTACTTCAAAAAAATAATCTAAAAAACCCTAATATGTCATATTAACCTATAAAATTAGTTTAATTTATATAACGTTTCAAATAACATTTATTTGGATATTTATAAAATCATTTATTTTAATATTTCATTAATTAGGTAATTACAACATCATCATTGTGTCATAAATAAATTAAATTATTTAATATCTAAAGAATATAAATAAAATACCATTATTTAATAAATATTTTTAGCTTTCTAATTAATATTTATTGTCGAATTTATCTTATTTAAAACCCTATATTAAAAATGTTTTAGTTATTTAACTTTGATTTTGACTCTTTTAACTCTTCTTTGAAATAAATAATAGTTAATTTCCTAATCTAATCCAATTGGACAAAAGAGGTTCATATTTTATTCCTAAGGTCGTTTTTGGTCGAATTATACTTATCCAATTGAATTAGGACATTTGTTAGGGAAATAATAATATCATATTCACCCTTAATTACCTTATTTACTTTTAACCATCGTAAATAAAAGTAAAAAGTTACTAATCACCATAAATTATTTTCATATTATTGAACAAAGTTTTACTAGCTGATATAAACCTTGCCTCTCGGATTTTTTAAATTCAACTCACATAAGCAATGAAATTATGTTTTATGTAAATTCTCAAATGCTCCTAGGAGGTGTGTAAAAGACGGTGAAAAATTCAAGAAAATTTTAATATATCTAAAATTATTATAAACCAACTTCAATGAATTAAATTGACCTTATATAGGTATTATATATCTATTTTGACCTAAAATAAATTTAAATAAAATAAATAAATATTTAAATAAAAATTCGGTTTTAAACTGTAACTTAGTGTTTTTCACTATTCATCAAAAAATGAATGTTTTCAGGAAAATACCAAAAAATCACCATAATCTAATTTCAATATTCCGAATCCAAAAATGAAGTCCATTTTTAAAGATAAAATTTATAAAATTTTAAAAAGTGGGCATTACTATTCATAACGGCTAGTTTTATTGGTTGTGATGTGTTAGAACTCGATGTTGCGTACTACACACACTACTGTATTATTTAAGGAGAAGTGTATCGTGGAATCTTGAGGTTTTACATTCTCCCCTCCTTCAAATAATTTCATCTTCAAAATTTCTGGAGTATTACTATGAAAAAAGGCTTGGGTGGGTTTTTATCATATGTTCCTCGGGTTCCCACGTTGCCTCTTCCATCTTATGGTTTCTCCATGGAAATTTTACCAGGCGAGTCGTCTGGTTTATCAAAACTTGTTCTCTTATATCAAGAACCTTGACTGGCTCTTTGAAATATGAAATATTGGGTTCCAGTTCTAATTCATCATAGATGAGTACTGAAAGAGCGCTATCGTGGGCACCCTCAATTGATTAGTGTAATTTGAAGTACTTAGGTGCAGCAGAGTGGCTGACCAAGGTCGTCTCTCAAAGGAGGAAGTGAATTTAACAACCTATTAGAGGTATTCTAAAAAATAAAATAGAATAGAATAGAATAAAAACACTACTTTAAAGTATTGGGTTTTGTTTTAGTTTATGAATCTAGAAGAAGTTTGTTGGAAGAAGATTGTATAATTTTATTTTGTTTTTAGTTTTGAAATGAATTTCGATTAAAATGACACAACAAGAAGATGTTTTTTTAGAAATATATTTAAAAGGCATAATCGATCTAACTCTACCTCTTCACTTAATTATTAATCATTATAATTTAAATTAACATTCACTTAATTATGATCCCTTAATTTGTTAAATCCCGAACCCTACGAGAATTAACTTTACCACGAAGATGATGTGAATTTAACCCTAGGCTAACTTCGGAACATGCAAATCGCAGCACCCTGCTTTGATTGATGTTCTAATATTAGCTTATGGTCAGTGGTAAATTAAGGATCATATCCATTCTGTAAATGAGGATGAATTGTGTTTAGGGATTATATTTTAACTCTACAAATTTATCCCGTGTGGTCTTGTATTACCGATTAAGATCGCGCTCTCACAATTTACACAAAATCCCGACCTCGCGTGTTTTGTGTTAATGGTTCAATTGCTTTCTTAGTTTCTTACAATTTAAAAACAGAATTCATGGATCATATTAAATTAATTACAGTAGCTCAATGATTCAAAATAATTAAATGAAGAGGGTAGAAGATAGATCGATTACTAAAAGACTACTCTTCCATGGGTGGCGTAATCATCGTAGAAGCGCTTTGCATGTGCAAAGGTTTATAATGGGTATAACCCAATAACGCTTCTACTCAAGAATTCCAGCCCAAAGAGGAATATTAATAGAAGAATAAATTAAAAAAAAACAGAATAAAAGAGAATAAATAAAAGAAGAACAAATAAATTTATTACACAAATGAAAACATTATAAAATGAAGAAGAGAAGGAGGCTTCGATGAGGGGATCCTTGCTTCAAGAGATACCCCTCTTACAATGGTTGGAGAATTTGGGTGAAACAAATTCTCCCCTGCCTCAAATATCCTAATTTACGTCACAACCCCTCCAAATGAGAAAAACACCAATTTATAGAGGGGAGGGGAGGAGAGGTTACAAGTGGTTTCAAGTGTGAATGTGGAAATTCGGCCAAATATTTTAATGCAAATTACACCGCCCATTTGACCACCAAAAACGCGTGAATGGGACGGCCTTCCAGAAGGATCAAATGTGAATATATGGGTCCTCTATCTCCTGTCCAAATTTGGGCTCAATAAAAGCCCATATGTAGGAGTTATGGTCGCAATACAGAAGCTTATCCATTCTGGAGAGTCCAGCCCAGCTTTGAATTTATGGCCCAATTACTCCATTAAAATTCATTCTTTTGATCTAGTGTCCTGGATACAAGTTGTAGATAATTAAATTAGGAACATTTTTACAAAATCTGAAATTCAAATAATAAATATAAAAATATTTATATTCGAAATACTACAGTGCACTATTAAGGGTAAAACTGGAATTTTCACCAATTTTTAAAATGAATGATCAAATCCCAAATATTTTATAAATAAACATATTTAACACAATATGAGGAAATTCTATCATTTATTATCAATAAAATATTCAATAAAATATTGTTTTATAGACTCCCCCACACTTACCCTTTTTCACACCTGGGAAAAACCTCATATCAAGTAAACATCAATATCAAATCAAAACCAATTTTAAAACACATATCCTTAAGATCAATCAATTTCACACCAAGAATCAAAAGATATAATGCCATAGAAAAAACCTTATTTCAAGTTCTCCATTTATATCATTCAATATATTTCCACTTCATTTATCCGCCCATGCACAAAACACTTACCTTGCTTGAATTTTCTCTCATCACTCAAATATCAATTTTTTTCCAATGTATTTCTCATCCAAACTCATAAAAGGGTCACCATAGGCTTGATATATTCCTACATCGCTACCCGATGTGAGTCGAGGAAATGTGTTTATCATGAGGAATTTTCAGGGTTGTTCTGTGGCTTTTAGTTGGTAGGATTAAGATGTGAAAAACTCTGAGGCTGAATGAGGAGGGCTTGACTCTTTTTGAAGCAAAATTGCATTAATCTAATTTTTACTTAAATATGGTCTTCTCCTCAATCCCCATAGTATCAATTCAGCTCCATCATCATGAAAAGTCATGAATGGTTTACACCATTCATCATTTCAGTATAAAAAATGTCAATCTTTTCAAACATGATTTTCTTGAAAGCTCCATATGGGCACAACTTTCCACCTCAATTAGAAGCTCCAGAAAAGGCAGAGCTTCACTTGTCATGAAAGCTCTAGAAAAGGCACAACTTTCAATATAATGTCTTTATTTAGCAGCAAACACATCTCTTCAGAATTTAATTTTCCACCCAATGTATCACAGAATGTGGTGGCACAACAGAAGATAGATTCCCCCACAATTAAGCTCAACTACATTATGCAATTTCACTTCAAGAGTTGGTTGGATAGGGAAAATTGGCTTGTAATGTGGCTAACCTAACAGGCTGTGCATGGCTTCTAAGGGATACAAGGATTAAATATTCAAGGTAGTCCATTATAAAAAAGGATTATTTGAAATAGGGGCTTTAATACCAAACAAATGCCTCAATAATTTAAACATAAGTACCTCAAACCCTCAAGTTTTGACAGGAATAGATCAAATTCTGGTTAAATAAAGCATGGTTTGGTTCTCTCAAGAATTGAGATGAATGTAACGAATATGAAAATAATGGTTCAGAATCCTCAACGGAAAGTTATTTCAAATATAAAGACAGTGAGACGTGGCATGGGATTCAAAATTCCGTGTACTTTTCATGAAATTACTAAATATTTGATCTTGAAACAAAGTCATTTTCAGAATTCATTTAATCTTAGTTTCAAGGGATAAATTGTTTCACTCATTGATATGCATTTCAAAATTGTGATTAGAATCATTTCAGCTCAAAAATTTCAAAAACACAAAGAAAATTGAAAAATAAACACACAAAATTTGAAAAACACACATTTTTTTTGTTTTTTTAAAGGAAAACAATTGAAATTACTAAACTAAAAGGTTCCCTCCCCCACACATAAAATATTGAATTGTCCTCAATGTGAACCTATGAGATGATATATGCACATGAGATGCAGAATTTTTAAATAGGAAAAATAATATAAAAGTGAAAGGGTTAGGAACAGCCTGATGTGCTCAAGCGATGA
Source organism: Viscum album (assembly GCA_963277665.1). Lineage (NCBI taxonomy): Eukaryota > Viridiplantae > Streptophyta > Magnoliopsida > Santalales > Viscaceae > Viscum > Viscum album. The sequence continues at coordinate 131,159 of CAUJRU010000202.1, forward strand.
TGGGGTCATGCAGTGTGATAATATCCACTGCATCAGTAGGATGTCCCTCAATGTATCTCTTCAAACATCGCCCATTGATTGTAAATCTCCTTCCAGTGTCCTCTTGTGTGATCTCTACTACACCATAAGGAAAAACATTAGATACAATATAAGGACCTAACCATCTGGAACGCAACTTAACAGGCATCAGCTTGAGTTGTGAACTATAGAGAAGGACTTTCTCTCCAACATGAAACTCCCTTTGTTGGATCATTTTTTCATGAGCTGCTTTTAATATTTCCTTGTAGAGCCTTGAGTTCTCATATGATGACAGTCGAATCTCCTCAAGCTCTTGAATTTGCAGCATCCTTTGAATTCCAGCTTGGGCCAAATCAATGTTGCATTTCTTTATAGCCCAATATTCCTGATGCTCTACTTCCACTGGGAGATGACATGATTTCCCAAAAACAATCCTATATGGGGACATACCAATGGGTGTCTTGTATGCTATCATATAAGCCCACAATACATCATCCAAGCACTTGCTCCAATCCTTCCTATTTGGCTGCACCGTTTTCTCTAATATTTTTTTCAGCTCACTATTTGAAACCTCAGCCTGGCCATTTTTTTGGGGGTGGTATGGTGTTGATGTTTTGTGTGTCACCCCATAATTTCAAAGGAGGGAAGAAAAATTCCTATTTTAAAAGCGTGTCCCTTGGTCACTGATGATGGCCTTTGGTACTCCAAACCTGTAGAAAATTTGAGCCTTGAAAAAATCCACTACATCATGAGAATCATCAGTCCTGGTGGCCGTGGCCTCCACCCATTTACTCACATAATCAAAAGCAACCAAAATATACAAAAATCCAAATGAACTAGGAAAAGGACCCATAAAATCAATACCTCGTACATCAAAAATCTCACATAATAGTATGGGTTGTTGGGGCATCTCATGTCTCTTAGAAATGTTCCCAGTGTGTTGGCAATGAGAACATGACTTACAAAACACATGGGCATCATGGAATAATCTAGGCCAATATAATCCAGAGTCTAAAACCTTCCTAGCTGTCCGTTGGGGTCCAAAGTGTCCACCAAAAGCAAGTTTATGACAGAAATGCAAAACAGACTCAAACTCATGATCGGGAACACACCTCCTAATGACTTGGTCACTACACATGCGCCAGAGGTAAGGATCATCCCACACATAAAACCTAGACTCACTTTTTAATTTTTGGACTTGATGTTTCTCTAAATTTGCAGGGATTTCAGAGGCAACAATGTAGTTCACTAAATCAGCATACCAAGGATGCATACCTGAGATGGAATAAAGATGCTCATCGGGAAAAGTGTCTAGAAGTGGTACCTGGTCCAAGGTGTCATCCTCTGGTGTGTGAGTAATCCTACTCATGTGATCCTCCACCAAATTCTCTGACCCCTTCTTGTCCTTTATATCAATTTCAAACTCCTGAAGAAGGAGAATCCAACGGATAAGTCGTGGCTTTGCATCTGGCTTCATCAGGAGGTACCTTAAAGCTGCATGGTAAGAAAAAACAACTACTTTAGAGCCCAATAAATATGAACGGAATTTATCTAAAGAAAATATGACAACAAGAAACTCCTTTTCTGTGGTTGTGTAGTTCTATTGGGCTGAATCCAATGTCCTTGATGCATAGGCAACCACATGTGAACGTCCTTTCACCCTCTGAGATAAGACAGCTCCAACCGCGAAGTTGGAGGCGTCACACATAAGCTCAAATGGAAGGTCCCACCGTGGGGGCTGTATGATAGGTGGAGTGGTCAGACACTTCTTTAGCTCATCAAAGGAAGTCCTACAAGAATCATCAAACACAAAATCATATTATTTTTGAAGTAATCATGACATAGGATGAGCGATCTTACTAAAATATTTGATGAAGCGCCGATAAAATCTTGCATGCCCTAGAAAAGATCTAACATCACACACACATGAAGGATAGGGTAAGGATGAAAAAATGTATACCTTAGATCTATCAACCTATATCCCATGTTTTGACACTACATGACCTAAGACAATGCCATGCTCTACCATAAAATGACACTTTACAATGTTCAGGACCAGATTCTTCTCAATAAAAGGATTCAATACCTTTCCAAAACTACTTAGACATTCATCGAATGAAGACCCATACACTGTAAAATCATCCATAAATACCTCCATGCAGGTCTCAATAAAATCAAAAAAAATACTCACCATACATCTCTGGAAGGTACCTGGGGCGTTGCAAAGTCCAAATGGAATCCTCTGGTAGGAAAATGTGCCAAAGGGACAGGTGAATGTAGTCTTCTCCTGATCCTCTGGAGCTATAGGAACCTGAAAATATCCAGAAAATCCATCCAAGAAACAATAGTGTGTTTTCGCAGCTAGTCTCTCAAGCATTTGATCAATAAATGGGAGGGGGAAATGGTCCTTGCGAGTGGTCTGATTTAGTTTCCTATAATCAACACACACACGCCAACTGTTTTTCACCCTCATTGGTACTAAATCATCTTTCTCATTTTTAACAATAGTAAAACCAGTTTTCTTAGGCACAACCTGAATTGGACTTACCCAATGTGAGTCAGAAATAGGGTAAATTATACATGCCTCGAGAAAATTTTCAACTTCTTTATTAAAAAATTCTAGGAGGGTGGGATTAAGTCTCCTTTGTGGCTGTCTCGCCAGTTTAGCCCCTTCCTCCAAGAGAATCCTATACATGCAAATGGAGGGGCTAATACCTGATATGTCAGCCAAGGTCCACCCAATTGCCCTGATGTTCTCCCTCAAAATATTCAAAAGCTTTTCTTTATGTTCAAAAGGGAGATTGTTAGCAATGATAACAGGTAATCTCTCACCACTCAACAAATATGAGTATTTCAGATTTTGTGGCAATGGCTTGAGTTCTAATGAAGGAGGGTGTAGTATGGATGGAGACATTGAAGGAACCAAAATATGTTCACAAAGAGCATCGGTATCAGAATATACAACATCAAAATCAGAGAATAGAGCACCAAATCCATCAGCATACTCAATATCCATGTAATAATCAGAGTTCAATGATCAAAATCATAATATGATTACATTTCAAAATCAAATCTTAGAGAGTCTTGTTCCTTAAAAATGGGTGTAGAATTTCTCTTAGACATCAAACTAGAACCAATACTCATAATCTCACTAAGCATAGGACAATCCAATTCCATGATGTTTTTACTTAGTGGTTCAAAATGGGAGATAACAAAAGAAGAATGGTCCTCTGAGGGGTAATTCATGGAATCCATAACATTAAATATCACAACTTCATCTCCAAACTCCATGGAAAGTGTACCCTCATTGACATTTATGAGAGTTTTTGCAGTTTTGAGGAAGGGTCTACCTATGATAATGGGGGCATGAGAACTTACCTGATCATCCTCCATGTTAAGCACATTGAAGTCTGCTGGAAAGATCTTGTCTCTTACCCGAACAAGTACATCCTCAAGAAATCCCGCTGGATATTCCGTAGCTCTATTCGCCAATTGCACCACTACTCTTGTTGGCTTCAACTCACCAACCTGCAAGGAAGATAATACAGAGTGAGGCATCACATTTATTGAAGCTCCTAAATCACAAAGAGTGTCATAGAAGTGCAACTCCCCTATGGTACATGGGATGGTGAATGTCCTGGGATCCTTGCTCTTTGTTGGCATTTCTAGAGTTGGTGTAATGAGTGCCGAGACATTCTTCCAAGGTTGATCGTCTCATTTCCCTTGAGCCCTCTTTGATTGGTACCAAGTTCTTTTAAGAATTTCGCATACCTTTAAATTTTCTTAATGTCTTCAAGTAGAAGAATGTTGATCTCCACATGCTTGAATGTGTCCAAAACCTCCATTTGCATTACTTCTTCAGCCATCTTCTTGGTTTGAACAACCCTGTTTGGAAAAGGAAGGGGTTTAGGAGGTACATCATCAATCTTTTTCTTACCTTTTTCTTTCTCCTTGGATTGCTCATCAGTTGGTATGGAATGCGGCTTCTCTAGAGTAGAGGTGAATCCCGGTGGAATGGTAGGTCCAGATGTATCATTCATTTTCTTCCCACTTCTCAATGTGATGGCACTAACATTCCCCTTTGGATTTTGAGTGGGGTGGGAAGGTATATTTCCATAACTCTTACTCACAAGTTCATGGAGGGCGGTGGCAATCTGACTCATTTGAGTCTTCAACTCTCTCAGCTCTGAACCTTGACTCTTCAGCTCATTCTGTTGATTAAGAACAATTTGTTTCAAAAGATCATTAGTGTTAGAGTCTACCTTGTGTTGGGTATTCCCTTGTTGCTGACTCGTTGATGTTTGAGCTTCGAATCTCCTTTGGGGTTTTTGGAAACCCTGTTGGTAAGGTGGAGGCTGCTGGAAGTTTGGTTGAAAAGAGGGCCTTTGTTGTTGTCCAGAGCCATACCTCATGTCTGACTGATCTTTACACCCTTGGTTGTATACTGTATCAAACTTCTTTTGGGGATATTGGTGTTGTTGTTGCTGGTGAAATGGTCTCCCAGGGAACACTGCTGCACAATCTTCTGTCTCTTGTAGTTATGGGAAACAGTCAGTTGGGTGGCTTGTCTTAATGCAAATGCCACATGGCCTTGAAAGAGGGGGTTGGGATGTCTTTTTAGCCAATGCAATCTGCCTCACCATAGTTTTCAATTCTTCTAACTTAGTATCATTCAAATGACTTTCAAGAGAAGAAGGACTTACTTGATGTACTCCTCAAACATGTGGTGTACCTCTATCACCGAATTGTTGAGAGTTTTGGGCCATTTTGTCGATCAATGCTCGTGTAGCTACTAGTGTCTTGTCCACCAATGTTCCTCCAGCTGCAGCATCCACCATGCTCCTCTGCATGGGTGTGATTCCTTCATAGAAGTACTGGATGAGTAGTTTCTCACTGATTTGGTGATGTGGGAAGCTTGCACACAACTTCTTGAATCACTCCCAGTACTCATATATTGACTCCCCTTGTGTTTGCTTGATCCCCGATATCTCCTTTCGAATGGATGTGGTCCTTGATGCTGGAAAAAATCTTTTCAAGAAAAGACGTTTCAAATCATTCCAACATGTTACATCTTCAAGTTTCAAATAATACATCCAATCTTTTGCAGCTCCATCAAGTGAGAATGGGAATGATCTTAATTTGATTTGATCTTCAGAAACATTTCTTGGTTTTAACGTTGAGAAAAACACATTAAATTCTTTAAGGTGTTTGTTGGGATCCTCACCGGAGAGGCCATGAAACTTTGGAAGTAAGTGAATTAACCTAGATTTCAGTTCAAAGTCCGATTCAAGATTTGGGTATGCAATACAATTTGGTTGATAGTTATCATCAGGTGCAGCCAATTCTCGAATGGTTCTATTAAGTTTATTTCCATTTTTTTCAGCCATTGGTTCTTCTTTTATGTTTGAATTTGAATAACTTCCAATTCCAATGTTTCCAGAAGAGAGGAATTCACCATCTTGATGAATATTGAAACTTCCCGTAGACTGAGAATTTCTGATTCGAGCCCTACGGCTACATTCAATCTCAGGGTCAAGATCTAAGAGATCTTCGGGATTAGTTCATGTCATAGATCAAATAAAAATGAAAAGAAAGAAAGTGGACCATTGTAAAATAAAAATGAGAAGTTTGAGTTGATGGTCCAAAAAGAAGTAGATGAAAATAAAACAAGAGGAAGAAAAATCAGATTGGGTAAGGAAGGAAGAAAGACGAGAGGAAGAGAATAAAATGTAAAATAAAATAAATACCTCTAATTGGTTGAAATAATTACTTGCCTCCCCGGAAATGACACCAATTTGAAAGAGCGCTGTCGTGGGCACCCTCAAATGATTAGTGTAATTTGGGGTACTTAGGTGCAGCAGAGTGTCTGACCAAGGTCGTCTCTCAAAGGAGGAAGTGAATTTAACAACTTATTAGAGGTATTTTAAAAAATAAAATAAAATATAATATAATAAAAACACTACTTTAAAGGATTGTGGTTTGTTGTAGTTTATGAATCTAGAAGAATTTTGCTGGAAGAAGATTGTATAATTTTTTTTGTTTTTAGTTTTGAAATGAATTTTGATTAAAATGACACAACAAGAAGATGTTTTTTTAGAAATCTATTTAAAAGGCATAATCGATCTAACTCTAACTCTTCACTTTATTATTAATAATTATCATTTAAATTAACATTCACTTAATTATTATCCCTTAATTTGTTAAATCCCGAACCCTATGAGAATTTACTTTTCCACGAAGATGATATGAATTTAACCCTATGCTAACTTCAGAACATGCAATCGTAGCACCCTGCTTTGATTGATGTTCTAAGATTAGCTTATGGTCAGTGGTAAATTAAAGCTCATATCCATTATGGAATTGAATATGAATTGTGTTGAGGGATTATATTTGAACTCTACAAATTTATCCTGTGTGGTCTTGTATTACCGATTAAGATCGCGCTCTCACAATTTACACAAAATCCTGACCTCGCGTATTTTGTGTTAATTGTTCAATTGCTTGCTTAGTTTCTTACAATTTAAAAACAGAATTCATGGATCATATTGAATTAATTACAGTATCTCAATGATTCAAAATAATTAAATGAAGAGGGTAGAAGATAGATCGATTACTAAAAGACTACTCTTCCATTGGTGGCGTAATCATCGTAGAAGCATTTTGCATGTGCAAAGGTTTATAATGGGTATAACCCAATAACGCTTCTACTCGATAATTATAGACCAAAGAGGAAGATTAAGAGAAGAATAAATTTAAACAAAATAGAAGAAAAGATAAGAAATAAAAGAAGAACAAAGAAGTTTATTACACAAATGAAAACATTACAAAATGAAGAAGAGAAGGAGGCTTCGATGAGGGGATCCTTGCTTCAAGAGCTACCCCTCTTACAATGGTTGGAGAATTTGGGTGAAAGAAATTCTCCCCTGCCTCCAATATCCTAATTCACGTCCCAACCCCTCCAAATGAGAAAAACTTAAATTTATATAGGGGAGGGGAGGAGAGGTTACAAGTGGTTTCAAGTGTGAATGTGGAAATTCGGCCAAATATTTTAATGCAAATTGCACCGCCCATTTGACCACCAAAACGCGTGAATTGGCCGGCCTTCTAGAAGGCTCAAATCTTCATACATAGGTCCTCTATCGTCTCTCCAAATTTGGGCTCAATAAAAACCCATATGTAGGTGTTATGGCCGCAATACAGAATCTTATCCATTCTGTCGAGTCCATCCCAGCTTTGACTTTATGGCCCAATTACTCCATTAAACGGCATTCTTTTTATCTAGTGTCCTGAATAAAAGTTGTAGATAATTAAGTTAGGAACATTGTTACAAATTTCTAATTCAAATAATAAATATAAAAATATTTATATTCGAAATACTATAGTGCACTATTAAGGGTAAAACTGGAATTTTCACCAAATTTTCAAATGAATGATAAAATCCCAACTATTTTATAAATAAACATATTTAACACAATGTGAAGAAATTATATCATTTATTATCAATAAAAAATTCAATAAAATATTGTTTTATCAAGTACATGCATTGGTTCAAGCATGTATTTTCTCAATAGTGATACGTGGAACAAATCGTAAACTTTGGAGAGACTTGGTGCCATAGCCAAATGGTAAGCTACAACCCCAATTTGGTTCTAGAATTTTTAAATGTCCAATGTACCTGGGACTTAATTTTCCCTTCTTATCAAAATGTATAACACCCTTCCATGGAGATACCTTCATGAAAACATGATCTCCTACCTGAAATTCCAAATCCTTCCTTTGGTTGTCATCATAGCTCTTCTGTCTACTTTGAGGTACTTTGATGTGGTTTTGGATTACCTCCACCTTTTCTATCATTTCCTCTACTAGTTTTGGGCCTAAATGTTTTCTTTCACCAACATCATCCCAACAGGTTGGTGTGCGACATCTCTTTCTGTATAACTCCTTATATGATGCCATATGAATACTTGAATGGAAGCTATTGTTATAAGAAAATTCTAACATTGGTAAATATTTGTCCAATATAACTTGAAAGTAAATTGACCATGATCTCAACATGTATTCTAAGGTTTGAATAGTACATTCTAATTGTCCATTATCTTGAGGGTGGTGGGCAGTACTCAAACAAATTTTAGAATCCAGGGATTTCTGAAGACTTTTCCAGAATCTTGATGTAAAACGTGGATCATGATCAGAAACAATCGATAGGGGTACTCCATGAAGTCTCACAACATCATTAATATATTACCTTTCTAGACTTTAAAGTGATAAATTTTCTCTTATAGCAAGAAAATGTGCTGACATTGTAAGACGATCAATAATGACCCATATTTCATCGTTCTTTCTAGGAGTCATTGGTAGTCCCATGACAAAGTCCATCGTAATATTTTCTCATTTCCACTCAGGTATGGGAAGAGGTTGCATGACTCCTCTAGGTTGTTTCCTTACAACTTTCACTTGTTGACAAACCAAACATCTTGACTCAAAATCTGTAATCTCCCTCTTCATGTTGTCCCACCAAAAACGTTCCATCAAATCTCTATACATTTTTATTCTCCCAGGGTGTATAGATATGTTGTAACTATGAGAATCATCCAACTATTCTATTTTTAGATCAGGTATATCGGGAACACAAAGTCTCTTCCCAAATTTCAAAATTCCATCTTCTTATATGATGTCAATAAATCTCCCATCATTCACAGATTTAATCTTCTTTTGAAACTCTTCATCACCGGTCTGAGAACTCATTATCCTTTCTAGTAAAGATGGTTTGGTAACCATTTGTAAAAGTATTGATGTTTCACCTTCCATGGTGATTCCCATATCCATCTTTACTAGATCTATATATATATATATATGATCCTTTTCAACTCTCATTTTGATCAAAACTACATCATCCTTTCTACTCAAATCATCTTCCACCTTATTTTCCTTCCTCGAGTGGTAGTGTATAGTGCAATCATAATCCTTGAGTAGTTCAAGCCGTCACCTTTGCCTCATGTTGAGTTCTTTTTGTGAGAAAATATACTTCAAACTCTTGTGATCAGTATATATCTAAAAATTTTCACCATAGATATAGTGTCTCCAAATGTTCAATGCAAAGATTACAGCTGATAAATCAAGATCATGAGTAGGATAGTTTTTCTCATTAATTTTTATCCATCGTGATGCATAGGCAATAACCCTATCATTCTTCATAAGGGCACAACCAAGTCATTTCTTTGAAGCATCACTATAAATATCAAACCCATCATTCCCCGATGGTAGAGTAAATATAGATTCATTGACTAATATTCTATACAGTTCTTCGATCATTCTTCACATTGTTTTGTCCAAAACATTTTAACCCATTTATGTGTGATCTTGGTTAATGGGTTAGCCAATCTGGCAAAATTATGGACAAAATTCCAATAATAACCTACTAAACCAATAAAACTGCGTACCTAAGTTATACTCGTCATTGCTAGCCATTCTTAGATTTCCTTGGTCTTTGAAGGATCACCGAAGATTCCATCCTTAGAGATAATCTGGACTAGAAAAGAAATCTCCAAAATCCAGAATTCACACTTGTTAAACATCCCATATAATTCATGTCTTCTAAGAGTATTCAGGATAATGTGCTAGTGATTTTCATTATCTTCGTAGATTCTGGATTATACCAAGATATCATCAATAAATACCACTACAAAATCATCAAGATATTCCTTGAAAACTCTATTCATTAGATCCATGAGGAAATAGGGTGCATTAGTTAATCCAAAAGGCATTACTGTAAACTCATAATTCCAATACCTAGTTCAAAATACTATCTCTGTAATGTCTTCCTTCTTCATGCACAACTGATGGTATCCAGATAAAATTCCATTCTTCGAAAAGTATTGAACTCCATGTAGTTGGTCAAATAAATCATCAATGCGAGGTAATGGATACTTGTTCTTTATTGTAATTGCATTGATCTCCATATAGTCAATGCACAACCTCACAGATCCATCTTTCTTCTTAACAAAAAGGACAGGGGCTCCCCATTGAGAAACACTAGGTAGAATAAATATTTTATTACTCAATTCCTCTAGTGGTTTCTTTAGTTCCACTAATTCCATAGTGGCCATTCAATAAGGGGTCTTCGATATGGCCCTTGAACCTAGAATTAAATCAATAGAAAACTCAATTTCTCAATCTGGAGGATGTCTAGGTAAATCCACTAGAAATGCATCAACCTATTCTTTCACAATAAGTACATCTTATATTTGAACATTACTTTCCTCACCCACTGTTATTTCATTATCTTCCTCCCCAATAATTGAATTTAGTTCAGCTACTGGTGGTGGATCTAGATAAGAATTAGGTGGTGACGATTCTACTCTAAAGATAAGGTGTTCTTTATTATCATCATCAAAAATTGTAACCTCCTTTTTCTTACTAAAAATCATCGCATCATGGTCTAAAATCCAATCCATACCAAGGATTATATCAAATTCAATCATTGATATGACGATGAGATCTGCAGATAAATAACATTTAAATGCTCTAATGGGAACTGATTCACAAAACTTTGTTGTGATGATACTTCCCTTAAGAATTTTTACTAAAAAATCATTTGTTATATCAAATTGGAAATATATAATTTTCTTATCAAATTAGGAAGATATTAAATATTCCAATGATCCATAATCAAATAAATCATTTTATAAACATGAGGAAACCATTAAATTACCTTCAACCATGTCTTTCAGAGCTTCAACCTCTGTAGTAGCGATAGCATAAGCTTGGCCTTGATCCCTTGGCCTTTTCTGAGTTACGTTCCCATGAAGATTAGGAAATTCATTCGCATAATTCCCCCTTTCTCTAAAATTGTATCATTCAACATCGACAACCTCTTTCTTCCCCTTGCAATCACGAGTTTGGTGGCCTTTTTCAACAGACTTGTAACAGATTCCCATTCCCTTCAGGCAAGTACCAGGGTGATTCTTCCCTCATTTACTACAGGATGGATATTCAAAATTTCCCTTGTTCTCATTATTTCCATTTCTAGAGTGTTCATCATATCTCTTCTTCTCTTTCTTTACATTAATGTTATAAGACATAGAGAATTATTTTTCTGTCTTAATAGCACATGAGGTAATATCTCTGTATGACAAGAAGGATTGTGAGACTAATGCTCAAAGGAGAAATGGTTTTAACCCATGAAATAAACGATCAATCCTACTTCTTGTTTTACGTATATAATCTGCAGCATGCCTTGCTATCCTTGTAATGTTAGCCTCACACTTTGTGACATTCTCATCCTCCTTTTGCCTTAGACTCAGAAATCACCTTTCCATATATTCTTGATGGTCACGTGGAAAGTATTTTTCTAATAAAATATCTTTAAACTCCCTCCATTCCATATTTGATACTTAATCATCTTCCTTTGTGTTTAGAATCAATGACCACCATTGATCAGTATCTCTAGTGTGGCGGTAAACTTCCATGACAACTTTTTCCCTTTCACTACTCCCCAAGGCATGGTATATTTTCTCTATGGAATTTATCCATTGATCAGCCACTAATGTATTTTAAATCCCATTGAATGTTGGTGGGTTTTTCCTCATGAAGTGATCTAACATTCATCCTCCACATTGTGGATGAGCCTGCTCCATTCGAGTAAGGTTATTATTCATAACCTGAGTGAGTTTTCCCAATTTGGTGATAATCTGCTCAACACTAGTTGTATCACTAGCTCCACTATAATTATCTTGAGAAGGAGGGTAATCTCTATATGGAGTGCATGCATTGATATGGTTTCCATTCCTTCCACTAGGCACCATTTCTAAACAATGGCATAGACTATATTAGTTTATGAATTGAAATACTTAAATCCAATCTTGTAAAACACTTAACATAAATTTAAAAGTTTATGGATATAATCCATAACCATAAAAAAATGTTTTCTTTGAGGATTTATATACTCATAAACCCTTCATAATGGATTATAAATAAATTGAGTATTATCCTATGTATATCCCCCAGGAGTGTCGTAACCAAGAGTGCAGCAAGGCTCATTGTCGTGCACCAGTTCTCGTTCGAGTCTAGCTCAAAGCGGTGTTTTTGGGTTTTAGCCCCAGGTACATCTGTGCCAGAGCCGCCTCTACCTTCTTGTATCCAGAATGGGATGTATTTCTTGGAAAACTCATAAAATCTCTATAATACCAAAATTCAAAGAAGTTATTCTATACTAATTTTCAAAGTCTATCTTACTGTAATGTTCTATAATCAGAGTTTATCTAAATATAGATTCCAAGGATTGTACTAAACTTCTTCTAATACCAACTATAATGCCCCAACCCCACTTACCCAGAGTCGGTACATTATTACATAACATTGGCATGATCACAAAAGATCACGTCTCAAAAGAACGATTAGTTTAGTATCCTTGGATGTACTAGATACATTCATAAGGATTACATTACATCATAAACTTAAAAACTACAACAACATTGTTTCAATATCCCAAACTCATATCCCCTTAGACTATCCCTATAGGTCAGTAATAAAATACTTATTCACATCCTGGGAAAAATAAAACATAGAAAGGGGTGAGATCATATGCTCAGTAAAGATAACAATATTGTAGAAACATTCATAAATAAGTATAAATATTTAAGGAAATGTATAAGACTAAAACAAAAGTATATTAATCTTGAACTTAAATATAATATGGGAAAGAAAAAATCAAATAATTCCATTTAAATACTCACATTGATATTCTACTAGTCGAATAATCTCATGCGATATCAATAGCCAATTTCATAATGATGGAACGCATAATGCCAGACATTCATAACCACATAGTTAGGGCCTTGTGCCAAAACTATAAATAATATTTTGTCAAGGCCTTGTTCCAAAACACTAGTTTGTCTCATGAGACCTACTGATGCATCGAGGAGCTATAGTGGGCTCCACCCGTCACTTACTAAGTCCAATGCATTCTTCATATGAAAAGGTTTAAACATAACATAAACATTCTTATTAAAACTGGCATACGAAATGTCAATATTTTATCCATAAACCATGAATGGTATGAAATAACACATCCAATGTCAAACATATCACAAAACCTTCAATAAAATATGGATGTTTTTTATCATAATAAATCAACTTCAAACAAACTATAAATCCATCAAAGGATGTTGACATAGATGAAATCAAATCCTTTTTAGGGAAATACCTCTTTATATTTTTATATCATTTAAAAGTCACGTAATTAAGGAAGAAAACATTTATATTTGAAAATATTCTTATAGGCTTGTAAGGGAAGCTTGGATGATGTTATAACGGTGGAGAATATCCGCACTCACCGTATAAGTTAAAAAAACATTCTTACCTGAAATTTGTTGAAAAGGTAAAAAATTAACTTGTTTGGAAAATGAAAAAAAGATTCAATTATAAAAATATTATAAAATTCAAACAAGTGAATAAATGAATTTAACCTAGAGTCTATAAAATATTAATAATGTTTTGAAATACATTTTTAAGATACATGGATGTGGATGATAAAGAGGTCCCGATAGATATTTACGTATAAACAACCTCAGATAATGAAAAGATTATATAAATAACCCCTACCTTGTACATTTCCTTGGTCGAGGGTAGGTTAACCTCCTGTATAATGGTGAAATAATCGTTACAAAATTATACAAGAATTATATACATTAATATGATATCATATATGATCTTTTAATATTTCTTTGTTAATAATATTTTAGTATTATCATCGTTTCGTGTGTTAATTGATTCGTTTTATTTTATATGCTTTGTTACATAAGTAAAATTTGTTCTAGATACGATGTATCTTATTCATATCCAGAATGATATCAAGTCTTTAAACATTATTTTAATCATCAAATGAAAATTAGTCTTGAATGGATACGATGGGGAGTGAATCTCATCGCGTTCGTGGAGACTGTAATCCGTATGTACGCACGAGCGATAATATCATTATTTTGATATCAAAATAACATATAATTGGATGGTATATAATATATATTGAATAATTATCATGTTATATTTTTTATTTACATCAATTACACATCATTATTATACCCATCTAAATAATAATTTATGGAATAACAATTACACCACGACGTGGAGACGGTACGTCGTACGTACACACCTATGGTGACATGTCATTCAAAGGATGGATAAAATAATGAATTTGGTTGTACAATATTTATAATAAAATCATAGTATATGAATGATACTGGAGTTATTATTTTCTAATGGAAACAACAATGAAAAAGTAAGTGAAAGAAGAAAGGAACTTGAAAGAGGTGATGAAATATTGACCTCTTCTTTGGGTTCTTCCTTTTGATTTGATCAAAAGGGATTAATAGGTTGGCTTTAAGACTAAAGGAAGGCCTCTAAGATTAATCGATTATAGTTGATAGGGTATTTGGGAAGCGGTTTTCCGATCCAAATAGCTTTGATGGTGTGAATTAGATAGAAGGGGAAGTCTCCTTTTATAAGAGGGGTGAGGGGCACCATAGGAAGAGCTAGAAATATTATTTTATAATAAAATCATTTTCAATTTCTAATGTATCAAAAATGGGTTATTTAAAGGATAAGGTGGGGATGGGTCGAAAACCACTCAACCAATATGTTTTAGATAGGTTTGGGTCAATATATTAACTTTGTCTTTTAGATTTAACTCTTAGTTAAATAGTTTGACATTTACCTTGTCTCTTTGTATTTTTATATTATATGGTTAATAAACATACTATATACTTCCATGCGTCCCCCAAGTGGTTCATTAATGATAACACCATCATTATATATGTATTTTTCTGAACCTTATATTTTTAGGAATATAAAATCAATTAAGAATATAATATTTGTTTTAAAAACTCTTTTATGTCAATTTTGACACTATTTGCTATTTTGTTTTTCCTAAATTCATAACAGTGTTATTACTTCCAGAAACAGTTCATTCAACCAATCCTAATATGTTATATTAAACTAGAAAATTTGTGTAATTCATAAAAATTCTCATATTACATTTATTTGAATATTTATAAAATCATTTATTTTAATAATTCATTAACTAGGTAATTAATGAATCATCATTTTGTTATAAATAAATTAAATTATTTAATGTATAAAAATTATAAATAAATTACCATTATTTAAGAAATCTTTTTTTATTTATAATGAATATTTATAGTCTAATTTATCTTATGTATAACCCTATATTAAAAATGTTTTAGTTATTAAACATTGATTTTAACTCTTTTAACTCGTCTTTGAATTAAATAATAATAAATGTCCTAATCTAAACCAAGTTGACCAAAAAGGTTCATATTTTATTCCTAAGGTTTTTTTTGGTTGAATTATGCTTATACAATTGAATTAGGACATGTTTTAGGGTAATAATAATATCATTTTTACCCTTAATTACCCTATTTACTTTTAACCGTGGTAAATAAAAGTACAATGTTACTATTCACCAAAATTAATTTTCATTTTATTGAACCACATTTTATTTACTGATATCAACCATGTTTCTTCGATTTTTAAAATTTAACTCACAGAAGTGGTAAAATTATGTTTTATGTAAATTTTCAAATGCTCCAAGGAGGTGGGTAAAAGACGGTGAAAAGTTTAATAAAATTTTTATACATCTAAAATTATTATAAACTGACTTCAGTGAATTAAATTGAACTTATATAGGTATTATGTATCTATTTTGACCTAAAATAAATTTAAATAAAATAAATAATTATTTAAATAAAAATTTGGTTTTAAACTATAACTAAGTGTATTTCATTCTTCATCAAAAATTGAATGTTTTCAGAAAAATACCAAAAATTCCCCCCAGGCTATTTTCGATATTTTGAATCCAAAAATTAAGTCCATTTTGAAAGATAAAATTTAAAAAATTTCAAAAAGTGGGTATTACTATTCAGAACTGCTAGTTTTATTGGTTTTGGTGTGTTAGAACTCAAAGTTGTATACAACACATGGTACTGTATTATTCAAAGGGAAGAGTTTCGTGGAAGATTGGGGTGCTACACATAGGGAGCACTTTTTTATTATTTATATTAATTGTGTGTCATGAATTACGACTTTATGATTATTTAGTATTCTATATATTACTATGTTATATTTACTTATTATTATTTATGAAAGTATTTATATTGAGGGAATAATATACCCACAGATGATCTTATACTTTCACTGCTAGTCGTAGCCTCCTGTATATGGGGAGGTGTGCATGAGGCCGTGTTGCACTCTAGATCGGACCTGATGGTTTGGTATAAGGATTTTTAGATATAATGGGACCCTACTATATCTTAATAAGTCTAATACATTCATCATGTGAAATAAATGAAAAAAAATCAAATCACAATCAGCATAAAAGTTCATATAGAAAAACTAGCATACAAAATGTTAAAATTTTCCCCAGTCAATCACTTTATAAACATGATACTAATACATCTAGAGTAATATTATGGATGCTATCATAAGAGAATATCCCAAATAAATCATACGATTCACTTAAGAATTTTTACATAGATGAAAATAGTTTTAAAATAACAGGGTAACATTTATTGAGGAAAATACCCTTTTTATTTTAAAGTCATTAATTTGAAATCTAAAAATTTCATAATGTTAGGAATTTTTTAAATGAACAATGGAAACCTATAAAACAATCTTTAAGGTAAAAAATAATAGTGAGTATAGAAAAAACCATTCTTATGGTAAACATTAAAACAAATATTTTATTCACATATTTGGTAAAAAATAACTCATTTGTAAAATGAAAACAATATTCATTTTAATTTTTTTATAAAAAGTCAAAAGTAGGAAAATTTCAATTTAATAAATAATTTTATAATAGTAAAAATATTCTTGAAAACATTTTAAAAAAAATTTAGTCATTTAGTTAAAATATACCTGACTGAATAGAAACACAATGTTATTTTTCATTAAAAATAATCTTTCAGGATTTTGTGTACTTATAGAGAGGAAAATGAAGGAAAACATTTATTTTTCATAAATGAATAGAGGAGAAGAAAATTGATTTGGTTTAAGATAAAAATATTATATAATTTTTCAAATTTAAACATAAACATAAACAATATGTAATAGATATGAGATTGTGAAATAAACCCTTACCTCTGGTCTGACTTGGTTTGTAAGTACTTGTACCCTCTAATACAATAAATTCAAATATATAAGTACAATCAAAATGAAACATATTAAATGGAATAAACATATAAAAAAATTAAAAATAAATAATTATGTAAATATACTGAACAAAAACTAATTCACATGACATAAAAATTTTTGTTTAAAAACTTGTTATTTACACGTGAAGATTTATGAGCATAATAATTATTATATATTACATTAATATTTTAATTATTATAAATATTAAATAATATAATTATTATTTATTAATTATTAAATTAATATTATTTCATATTAATAAAGTTCAATAGCATAATTAATAGTCCATTATAAATATAATTGATAACAATTAATAAAGTATCAAATATTAATTAAAAATAATAAAAATATTAATTGATCCTGGGATGTACCCCCAAACCCCAGCCCACCAAAACCACTCAGGGCACACCGATGGTTGTGAAATCTTATAAACTGTAATCTATAAATATGATATAAATTAAATTTATAACATTTACAATACACATAAAAATATTTGTAAATAATAATTATTTCATGAAAAAATAATAATAAATAAATATAATGATACCAAAAATTGTTATTTCAAAACATAACATTTATACTTTTTATTTTTTTCATACATTTTCTTTTATTGAGTAACTATAGAGAATTCATTATACTATTAATTAAAATGTTGATAGGTATTGTTAAATAAATAAATAATTAGAATAGTTTTTACAATTATAAATATAATTAATTATTATTAATCACACTACTTGTTATGTTATTATGAATTACTATAGTTTGGGTCAAGGAAAAGTGGTAAAAGTGTCCTAGTAATTCTATATCAACTAGGGATCAAATCTTAGTGGGGGAAGGATTTTTGAAGGTACTATATTATCTGCATTGCAGGTGTTCTAGCGGCACTACAAGAATATTACTATTCACCCAATTTGTTATTTTGATCCATGTAATTGTGCCTTAGGACACTAGGGCCTTCGGGCCACCATTAGTGGCAGGTGGTGACATGGTCTGACCATGAGAACAACTATGTTCAATATCCCGGTAGTGCATCATGGTTACACACAGACGCCACCGGTTGTGTGAAATTAAAAGAGGGATGGGAATTATGGCACAAATCAACCATCCTTCCATCGTCTTCTGATCTAGAATGAAGGAGTACCTTTCTATGTGATTATCTATGTAGTGAAATTAGTTTATTGATATGACAGAACAGACATGAGATGCATCGGGGCATCACACAAGAACCATTGGGTGGATGGCTCAAAAAAGAGATAGGTATGTCAAAGCTTATCATCTATTCCTCTTCCAGCAAAAATATCTAAGGTTTTCTGGAGAAGTTCCCTACCATAGTGTTTTATAGGCCAGAACAACACAAAAATTCATGATAGGGGTGACATGGATTTCTAACTAGTAACACAATTAAATGACTACTGACATGGGGAGAGACATTACGTAAAGACCAATGATATGAAATGATACATATTTCTCACTCTGGACTTCAGATTATATCTTATAAAGATATTAATTCACATTTAGCCAAGCCATCAGGCCATCAAGGGTTTTGGACATCGGACCATTAATTTGTAATAAAATTATTCTAATGAGTGTTTTTCATTCATTATGGGAAGGGGTAATTATTGATCCACTAGGGTGCCAGAGTGTTTGTGTTTGTGGTTTTAAATCCCATCTACCCCATTTACACACACACCCACACACACTCACCTATAATTACTAAATTATTAATTATCTATACTTACATTTGAATTCAATATTCATTTGAATTCAAATTAAATTTTTTACTCACTACTAGAAGGAAGGTTTAGGATCTGAATTTTCTTAGTCATAAAATTTATTAGAGAAAATAAAAATACAGAAAAACAATGACTCAAACCATTTGGCATAGAAAGCACCAACAAACGGAAATGTGGAAGACCATCACAACCCAAAAATAAAACCAATGAAATTTCTCCATCAAAATAATTAAAATCGATACCCAAATACCATCACTATTTCATGCTCATCGGCCAAAAAAACAATCAGAAGACCCTTAGAAACTGAGATGAAGCCCCACTGTGGGATCCTATGCAACCACCAGGCCCGCCATCCCACAAAGACCCTTGCACACCTGAATCCTAATATCGATATGTTTTCATCAGTAAAACTCCACTATGATGATGTCATGGTGACATTTAACATCATCACCCTTGCATAATTCATGTGCCAACACTTCATTTTCATACTTTTTCCATGAACCCTTCAATGTCCCATACCATTGACGGTCTCCATGAGATTCAACCAGCGACTTCCCATGCCATGGATAACCGCTCAAGAGTCATGAACAAAATAACACTGATTAAAGAGATGTCACCATTTCCAATCAAGATAATCTCTCCTTGATGTTTTCTTCTATGCATAGAGTTAACCCATATAGAATGGTGTAATGGATTATTTGGAAAGGCCTAAGATAGGGCCCGCTAAAAGAACAAAAAGAAACCCACCACGCCCGAATCTTCTCAAAAAAGCATCCAACTTGTACTGTATGCAATTTAAGAATCAAACTCTCTAAGTCATCCAAAAAACCTAATGCTATTTGACTCCCCATGAACCATAGTCAATGATTTCCTGATCCCAATGTCACCTCCATCCCACTCCCCACCATGTCTTCAGCCTACCCACATCGAGTTAAACATTAAATTCCATAGTTTCTACCACCCCATCACCAGCTAGGGTCACCATCCACCACTATCAGATCATCATGTCCAGAAACTCACCAATGGGCCTCCATCATCAACTCCATCAAGATACCAAACAAATGACAGCTTTTCCCACCACTAACCCAAACCAAATCATTAACCCTATCTTTGGGTGGGGCTTCCTACTATTGTGATCATTGCTAGTTTTTGTCCCTTGATGTTTCATCTATAGCCTTAATTGATACCAATGGGGTCCCATAACTGATACACAACCTATCACTTATCACAGAACCTAGAATCTCTTAACAAGGGCATCAATGATCTCCGACCTTCACTGCCTCTTGGTTTCCATACCCCTATATGCATGTGGAAATCATGAAAAAATGTCAATATGAAATATCTTGATCCCTACACCACTCTGAATGCTCCCTCATCACCCCAATTGAGGTTTTGGATTCACACCATGATATATTAACACCAAGAAGATAGTTCATCCTCCTGAAATCATAATTTGAGGAAGTTTTTACACCCTTATATGAATTTAAAACATCCTTAACCAGATAATAGGGGTAATTCGAACATCATAAAAAATGAAGGCCTTCAAGTGATCCCCAAACATCATTTCCGCCTTTTTTGAATCATCCTTAATTAGCTCAATCATATTTTCTAGGTAGTAGATGGAAAATATATCCGTATGACCTATGATATCAAAAAGAGTTCAATAATCTTCACAAATACATGATTTAGAATTATCAATAAAATGATCTCCATAATATGATAGAGAGAGATGATCTCCTCCTAATAGAATCCATCATAAAAGGGTGCGATGGATGGGGTTTTAAGGGGTGTAATATTTTTAAAATACATTACTAAAACTAATGTTGAATAAAATAAACTATTAAATACTATTATATATTTATATAAACTAAAAATACATTTTGTTAGACAATAATAAGGTGTGATCTCATTTAATGCTTTCTTCAAGTTGTTTATGAAGAAGGTGTTGAATGATAAAGTGCCTTCTTCATAAATTTTTCAAAGAAGGTTTAGAATCATTCCATTCCATTTTTAATGAAAAAACATTCCTTGAATAGGAATTAGTTTCCTCAATCTCACATATATGGAATTTAGTTTTTTATTTTACTTTTATAAGAAAATGTACCCAAGTATTTCATGTTGAAGATGGTGAAAACACATGGAGGAGGTGTTGAAACATTAATTATTAAAGGATCACTAGTTATAAACGGTATGGTGATGATATATAGAAGGTATATAGTTGACCTAGAGTTACAATTTCATTGGTAACACAAAAAATTCTTGTTTTATGGTATCAGAATGTTGCATGCGTTCAAAGTAATATCGAGCTGCCTGTGTAGGTGCTGAAAGGTGTTACCACGGATAGTATGAAATCCTAAGGGTATGATATATATGTCATGGCATTCATAACATCCAATATGTTGGTCTGCGACATAACAAATCTCATGCTAAAATGAAGTAATTGTTTTGGTTATTTTTATAAGTTATTATTTCATATTACAAGTATTCCTAGGTTATTTTTTTAAAATAAGCCAGATAGGAGTTATGGGTCTTCTTGTATTTTGGAATTTTTGGTAGGGACTAAATTAATTTGATCCCTTAACTATAGTGACCTGAAATTTTATAAATTAACTAACCTATTGATTGAGTAAATAACTTATAGTTAAAGAAAATACACACACCACTTTTGTTATTTTGGACCAATATAGCCTGTTGGATTTAAAATACTATTAATAATCTTAACCATTCATAATATACATATCATGCACTGATGAATAAGATTAGTATATATCAAGGGTTATGTTAATGTCTAATTGGCATATATTAAAGAAGTGATGTCTTCGAGCAGAAGGATTGTACCCTATGAAGCCCGTATATCAGAGCATCAATGGGAGATTACATCACATGGATTTTCCTTTGACCAAGACCAAGATGAGATTCAAAAACTAAATCTCAAGAAAAAACAATTGATGGGGGAATTTAATGCTTATTAAGATCAAAACCCAAACCATGTTTTCCAAAACACCCCATGGAAGCACCACTACTGAACACCTTACCCTTAGGAGGCATGCTAGTGAAATAAGGGGTATTATATATAGACCACAATAGTATGAATTTATATTTTACTTTATTAATGAAATAATGATTTTATTTATCTATTTTAATTATTACATTATAAATGACTACATAAATCATTTAATAAAAATTATAATTTTACAAGATGAAATCAATATTATATATTTTTTGGAATATATGATTTCAATTAAGTCACTCTTTTGATAAATTCAATAATTTTTAAAATAAATAATAATTTAATAAAATATTCTTATTAGATAATAATCCTTTAAATATTAATGATAATATAATTTAATGAATCCCCATGTAATTTTTATAAGGGTTAGAAAGTAGTAAATATCATAAAAACTAATATTTTTCAGTAAATAAGGTTTCTTATTTTAAAATGAAAAATCTCATATTTAAAAAAACATTTTGATAAAATAAATATTATTTTATAAATCATCATGTAAAAATTATCTAATGGTAATTTTTTTACAATTTTATGAGATGGTCAATTTTTTCATTAAAAAATAAATATGGTATATATATATAGTTTATATTATGACAACATAATGACCCAAAAGTGATGTAATAAATGACATAAAATGAATCATAAACCAAATATATATTTATCCTTTAAAATAATTTTTTTATGTTATTTTATTATTTTTATAATACTTATCGAATCCTCCAAAACATATATTATATTTCAAGGTTTTAAAATAAATTATTTATAAACATGACTCACTTCCAAATCACAAAAGATATTATTTTAAAGTGTCTATTTTTTATCCGAATAAAATATTTTAAAAATATCCTCTTTTAAAAAAGCATAGGAAAAATCATGGGTAGTATTTTTGGTTTGATTGTTTTGTCATATAATGTCCAAACCCTATGTTTAGAAATTAATAATGTACTACCTTCTCTTTTACTATAAATACACACCCACCCTCCCACTCCTCTTCACTAAACCCCATTTATCATGAAGTTACTATACCTATATATCTCTAAATCCCTCCCAATGAATTAAAAAGATCTTAATAAGCTCCTCCTATGCTTTTAGAAGATGCCTTAAAGGTAAGGGATCTTCTCCTCTTCCTTTTTTATTCCAAGTAATTTATTTATACCAAATATTTTTATTTAAAATTTTTTATATTTTAATTTTTTAAACGTCCCTTTACTATCTTTATTATTACCATGTAATGAAAGTCCACCTTTCACTCTCATTTGACTCTCTATTAGACCATTATGTGCACCCGTTATGCTATCGAAATTATCCTGTTATTTTTCCATGCCAAACATGTGTGTAGTGAATACCCATACACATTTCCATTCAAGGGTATTCACCTAAATGTACTATACTTCATTTTTATGTTAATTATATATATATATAACTCACACACTTTAATCATGGGATTTAAATTGATGAAACGCGTTTTACGTTGTATGAACTATGTGGAACACATATGCATGTACATGATATGAATGTGATGGATGGGACTAGAATTATATAGCCCCCCATTGTATTGGATAATGTTTTTATCTCATGATATTCCATGTATTGTGCATGTTAGGATAGAATAAGACCACTATGTAATTATTTCTTAGTGGTTAACCTTGACTTATTCTTCTGATGTCATGTTTTATGTTGTTGCCACATTTTTATGTTGTCATGATGTTATTATATTATACCAAGATTCGATTTTCATGTCTATGATTATTACCCAATTTATGTCACCTTTATTTTATTATTGAATAAAATGTATTACTTTAATCATGTTATTCCTTGATTATTCTCTTACTGGACTTTATAGCTCACCCCTTTTTTATGTACATCCCACTACAAGAAAACAACGTTTTAGCAGCAGTTTTGAAAACCACCACTAAAAAACCTCTGTTAAATATTTATTAAAATATTTTCGATAAATTTTTTAAAATTTCTTCCCAACAAAAATTTATAATCTTTTAGTGGTGATTTTTAAAAAAACTGATGTGAAATTGCGACGGTTTTGAAAAACCTCCGCCAAATTAAAGGGAAAAATTTATAAAAAAATATTATTTTTTTATTATTTATTATTAAATATTTATTATTTAAAATAAAATATTGTTTATTATTTATTATTTTAATTATTTATAATGTGACAATTAACATATATTTATAGTTTTTTAGTTAATAATATTTTTAAACTTAAAACAAATCTCTAATATGTTGAAAAATAGACTTCGACAACAAATAATCATAACTTCAGATCCGAGAGTCCATTTCAGCTACACAACTATTCAAATCAAATCTTATAAAATGAGATAAACTAAATAAGATCTAAATCTTGTGATAATCAAATGAAAAAAATATATTAAAAATTCAAATGTTGAAAATTAAACTCGAACATCAAATGACCATAACTTTTAATCCGGGTGTCTGTTTGAGCTCTGCCACATATCAAATTAATGCCTACAATGAGATCTATAACATTGAGGGCAGGTAAATACTCCTTGGGTATTTTACTACCTTTTATTTTTCAATAAAGACCCATAAGGACTCCCAAATAGTGGTTTTAGTTGCAAAACCCGATTTCTTAATATTCAAACGGTTATAACTTTCGATGCAAGTGTCTATTCGGAATCTACCACATATCAAATCAAATCACATTTCATGATCTTCAATTTGACTGGTTATGGTGCTGAAAAAGGAGTCCCAAATCAGATTTTAGGATCATTTCAGTGTTTTTAGGATTTTAGAGGTTCTTAACGTTTTATGATTTAATTAATTAATTATCTTATTTATATATTTATTTAAAATTTATTTATTAAATAACTATTAGAAATTAATTAATTAATTAATATTTATTTATATTATATATATATACATATATTTAATTATCAATTCAATTAATGATAAGTTTATTTATTCATTTATTATTTAGTTAATATCAACAAATTAATAATTATTCTATTTTTAATTTATTAATCAATTATTTATTATTTAATTAATTATTATTTAGTTATTATTCATTATTTATTTATTTATTTATTTATTTATTATTCATTATTTATTAATTTTTATTTAAAATATTAATTATTAATTATTAATTATTAATTATTAATTATTAATTAATTAATAATTAGTAATAATTTATATTTTATTAATAATTATTAATAATTATTAACTATTAATTTTTATTAATTAATTATATAATTAATTAATTATTTATTTATTTATTTATTTAATATTTAATATTAATTTTTTTATTTTTATTATTTATTATTTAATATTTATTATTTATTATTTATTATTTATTAATTTATTTTAAATTAACTAAATATTAAGTTAATATTAGTTTATTATTCATTTATTTATTGTTTATTTTTTTATTCAATAATCAATATTTATTTATCATTTATTAATAATTTATAAAATTTTAAATATTAATAAACAATTATTAATTATTAATTCTTAATGATCATTTATTAATTATTAGTTATTATAATTATTAATTATTAATTACTAATTATTAATTATTAATTAATCATTAATCATTATTGATTAAAAATTAAAAAATAATTATTATTTAGTGTGTATCCATTTTTATGTATTTTTTGTTTTTTATAATTAATATAAATATATATAGATATATTAAATTCAATTTATTGACCACATGAGTAGCTTGCTGAAGTGGTAATGTTTTTGAAGAATAAGAAAGAGGTAAGGGGTTCAAATCTCATCCAATGTAGAATTTCTATATATGGCATGTGTTTGTGCATGAACATGGGCTTGTCCACGGAGATGGGAATGAGCAGGGTAATAATAAATAAAATATAAAATATAAAATATAAATAATAAATAATAAATAATTAATAATTAATAATTAATAATTAATAATTAATAATTAATTAATTAATTGAAATTAATTAAATAAAAAATAAAAAAATTGAACAAAATTAACAATAAAAAAAATTAGGGATGGTTTAAACCACTGCTAAACCATTCTACAATGGTTTTATAAAACATCCACTAATTGATTGCGGACACACAATTTACCAGTGATTTAAACCACCACAAAATGAAAAAAATCATAGCTAAATGAAAATTTTCACATAGTATCACCAGGTTATTTAGTACAGTATTAGAAGATCAGTGAAATAATAGAGAATGTGTTAAAGTTTTTAAATAATGTCATTATAACCATGTTTCATGTTATTATGTTGTGTATCTAATTACCCAATGACATTAGTCCTCACTATCTTTTAGGATTATATCATGTGTGACTTTACATAATAAATCATGAAATAATGAATTAAAATGTTTTGAGTTTTCATGGTTGGTATCATAGACATGTTTATTTTTTAGGGATAAAGATTATAAAAATTTAGTAAAAGCCTTAGAGATAAGACTAAACATGGTAAAACATCCCTAAATTAATGTAAATTATAGAGTAAGTCTTTCCAAACAAAAAAACCCTATCTAAATAATAAAAGTGAATGTGTCATTGACATAGTTGTACCTAAGGAAAATAATCTGGAAAATGGTGCATTGAGGATTGAATCAATCTTCACCAGGTGTCTAACAAAGAGGAATTACTACACACCTTGTTTAAAACTCCCAGAGGATACAATTTGGTAAATTCACAAGCCCTCTATGAACCATTATAAAGTGAATAAAAATTCTTATAAATTATTATGTTAGGAGATAGACCATGGATAACTTATATTGAAACCTATAAATTCATAAGTTAAGTAATGGAGTCAATTTATGAGTTATACCTTCAATATTCATAATTTCCCTTTTATGTGTTTAATAGTTTTAAAATGATAATTCCTAATTTCCCTTACATTTTAATCAATGGATGGGAATAGGAGGAACCAATTCAATTAACAATGTGATGATAAATTTAATATCTTCCCAACCAAATGGTAGAAGGATTCTAGAAATTCATTATATTAGTTACCCAATTAACTCATGTTATGAATATAATCTTGAATCCTAGGAAAAAACCGCACCCATCCTAGGAATGATAATGTTGTAATTGATACATTTATGTGATAAAAGCCTCTGAATTTTGCCAAATCTTCTGATCATTAAGGCATAGAACAATGGGTCAACTCTATTGAAAAAATCATCTTCATTATTCAATGTTCTGAGAAAGAAAAGTTCAATAAAGTTGTTTATCATATAGAGGGAGAAGTTGACCAATGGTGGACATTTATAAAAAATATAAAACCCAAGGATGAGACCTAAGTGTTAGGTTGGAAAGAATTCTGATGTTTTTTCTATAAATATTTTCCTCGCACTCTCTAACATAAAACCATGATGTATTCCCTACAAAAAGGTAGTATTTAGTAGTATAAATTTATAAGGGGTTATTTTATAGCCCTTCTATACAAAAATTAGAAGGATTTAATACTAACCCCTTCATAATTAGAGTTGGTTTTGATGAAAAAAACCAAAAAGTATTAACCCACCCCAACTTATTACCTCTATAACATCACCCTCTCCCCTATTCCAATACTATTTCCCTACCCCTACCCCCAATAACCCCTCGAACATCACCCCTCTACTCCCCTCTTCCCAAAAATCAATGTAACCCATAATAAACCCACCCCCAATAACTTCCCTTCCCTACTATCACCCCACCCCCGGTAACCCCTCTTCCTTGGCATCACCCTGTCTCTACCCCCACCCCCAATAACCCTATTTGCACTCTACGATCACCCCTCCCAGAGATCCCCTCTCTCACATCAGCTGGTATTTCCATGCACCCTATCCCATTTGGGAGCTTCCCCTACCTCACATCACACTGGTCCCATCCATGCTCACTCTTAGATATCCCTGACATCCATCATAATAGTGGACCCTCTCTTAGACATTGATGTTGTATCCCCATTAAAATCATGATGGCGCCCCCTCCCCCAGCTCATGAGGTCACCCATCTCTCTTAGATCTCGTCGCCCCTTAGATCAAGTCTTCTACTCCTCATGTGAAGGTCTCCTTGATGCTACAAATAAAACATGTACATATCCCCACTAATGTTTCATTTCTTAATCCTACGGTGGTCATTAGATTTTCACATGAATCATTATTATCCCACTACGGTGGTTTAGGTATGTTTTCCAAATATCCTTTTACCTTTTCAGAACACTTCGTTGATTCGAATGATAGGAAACCTTGTAGGAAGATTTCTTTGTTCTGATAGCCGCACCGAGGCCGTGTGTCAGCTGGTGAATCCATGGGTCTGTATTGAAGTGGATGCTTCTTGTTTTTCCTTCGATTATGTATGGATTACTATTGAAGAATAATACAGGTGGAAGCATCATGTGGTTTATGAGAATTGGATTGAGTTCTGTCCATCTTGCAAGCGTTTGGGCCACCCTTTGGAGGTTTTTTGCAGGAGAGACACTGCTCCGTCGTTGGAGGTACACCACAGGGGGAATCAGGTTGTGGAAATAAAAGGGGATGTTGCACCGGGTGAGGATCCAATGGTTGTTGTGATGTCTGTTCTGGTCATGGAGGCTTTGGGGTCCAAAGTTGGGGGAATTCTTCAGCCGAGTCCTATGGTAAAGGTCCACCGGAAGGATCCCCATAAGGTGACTATAATGGACATTAATACTTCTGAATCTCCTAGTGTTATGTCAACTCAGGTTAACCCGATGATAGAGGAGGTTTTCAACTGGTTACAACATGATTTGGAGGGCTTCTCTAATCATTTGGCTCAGAAGTAGTTTGGTTCAGTTTATAAAGAGGATTGTTTGGAGCAGCACATGGATAGGGAGAATACGCTGAAGGAATATAGGGTGGGGATAAAGGGATATACCTCGGGTATGGCCAGTCTGAACAATGCTGCGGGTTCTAGACGATTAGACCCCTCGGCTATACCCTTCCTCACGCTAACAAATAGGTTTGAAGGCCTTTCAGAAGGAATTTCTGAAGAAGGATTGGATTTTGGTATTTTTCTCATTGCTGAATCTGAGGGGGCCTATGTGGGAGGGAATAATATAGTAAAGTTGGGTCATGAGGAAGTCCCTATGACCAGAGAAGAGGATGCTACAATGGTTGGGTGTCTTACCTCGGTTGATAATAACACACCGGTTACAAGGAGGGGGAATGCTTCGGGTTGCAAGGATAATGCCCCGAGGACCAAAGGGAGAAATGTTTCTGGGGGAAATAAGGAATATATGAGTGGTCCAGCCTACCTTTTATATAGTGACATTGTACATAATGGGACTGGAAGGATGAATTAGTGTGAAGGAACTCTATTTATTACACTAATAAGACAAACATGGAAAGACTACTCTTATCTTCTGCGACTGATGTTTAAAAGATCTTCCCTTAAGCGGGACAATGGTGTGATTCTTGCCTTTAAAAAAGACAGCTTGATAAAGCAACCTTGCCTAGTGCATCCTTTGCTAGACCAGATAGGGAACTTTGAGCACAGTAATTACTTCTTGAGGTGGCATAAATCGGCCTCTGAGTGGGAATTAGCTATGGAAGAAGGGGATTTTTGTGTGAGATGTAGAGATGATTACAAGTATTATGATATGTAGTCTTGTGGTGATCTGGTTGGTTTTTGGTTATACTACATATGTCTTTTTTGTGAATGTTTCAAGTCATTATCCGGTTTGTGTCAAGGGTTGTGCGGTTTTTCACTTTTCCTAAAAGTGTTTGGAAATAAAAAATTTACTTTTAAGCATAACAAAACCCTCAATGAACTAGTTGTTTTTTATTTTTTCCCTTTTCTATGGGGCACAATGTTTCCTTGGATCTCTAGGATACTAATTTTTAAACTATGCTACTATCAACATCTGTGAGGTAATTAGACTGCTCAATTTTAATCTTGGTTTCATTATAATTATTTAGATAATTAATGTTAAATACTGTTTCCTTTAATTTCAGCATTTATTTTATTTTGTTAATTACAACCTTTAAAACCACTGCTTATTTATAAAACTATGCATATTCACTTTAGTACCCATGCATAATCACCAAAAAAATTATTTTTATCTGAATGATCTGGTTTTTGGCTTCTGTTACTCTTAATTTCCTATAATACATATTATATATAATAATTTTCACTTATTTTAGTGGTTTTATTTTTAAAATAAATGTTCATTTAATTAGAAACTGAAAAAAAATATTGTCTATTATTACAATTTTTTGTCATAACTGATAATGTCTATGAACATTTTTCAATAAGAAATTCCATACTTTTCTGAATTATGAGTTTTTTGTTGAAAAAACTACTCATGTTTTTTATATAATTGTTAAAATATTTTTTTTTTGTTTTTGTGTTGTAATGGAAAAAATAAACTTTAAAAAATTATTTTTTAATTTTCTTAAATGGTAATAAGATTTAGATTTTATATTTTTTAATGAAATTATTTTATTATGAAAATTTCTTCTGATTTTTTCTATTTTATAAATCATTTATAGATTTTTATTATTTTTATGTATATTTGAACATATTTTATTAATATATTCTATTTAAATTAATGAAGTAGAAATGGGTAAATCATGGATTTCCTGGTCAAGAAAAATTGATGAGTATAGGGAATGATTAAATATATTTTTCAATTTTTCATTTGAGTTTGAGGGAAGAATAATATGTCCTTATCATAGTTGCAAAATTAAGAAATGGTTGACCAGAGCTGAAGAATATCCCCATTTGATTCAAAAACAATTTCTAATTAAATACACCATGTGGACATGACATGGAGAATTTCTATAATTTTAATTGCCATCTCGTAAAGAACAATAGAATGAGACTTATCCCCGTAATATTGATCCTATATATCCTATAGAGAAAATCTTCAATGATGTATTTGGGATTGATAATATGCTTAGTAAAAATGATGTAGACTCAACTCTTGGTGTAAACATGGTTGAAACTTCTATATAATTTTCTATATTATTGAATTATAGGAATGAATAATTATACGAAGGCAATAAAAAGTACTCCAAATTGTATTTTATAATTAAACTTTTCTACATACAATGTTTATGTAGAATGAATTATAAGGTAACGATAATGATTTTGTATTTTTTAATAGATTCTATTGAACATGAAAAAATCTATAACTATTTTTATGAGGCTAATAAAATAATCAATAAACATGGGCATAATTATATTAAGATACATTCTTGTAGGAATGATTGCATGTTTTATTGGGGGGTGATGAGGATAAACAAATATGTAAAAATTGTGAAGCATCTAGGTGGAACGAAAATGTTTTTTGAAAAAAAAGAAGGAACAACCATCAAAATTTTTCCATTATTTCCCACATAAACAAATGTTTCAATAACTATTTATTTCTATTAAAAATACCAATAATATGCATTGGAATGAATGTAAAAAATGTATTGATGAATTGGTGAGTCATGCTATATATTTTGAAGCATGGAATAAATTTAATCTCACACATCCTAAATTTTATTTAGATCCTAAAAAATGTTCTCATAAGTCTTGCAGCTGATGTTTTTAATCATTTTGGTAGAATGAGTTCAAGATATAGTATTTATAATATAATATTAATACTATATAATATTCCCCTAAGGATGTGTATGAATTAGACATATATGATTTAGTCAACAATCATTCTTGGGAAGTGAATTCAATTAAATGGAATAGATGTCTATTTGAGTCCTCTTTTAAAGGATTTTAAAGAGTTGTGGGTGGATGGATTTGACACATATGTTGTCTCCATGTCTAGAAAGTTTAAAATGTGAGAAGCATTACTATGGACCATCAATGACTTTCCTAGATTCTATACCTTATTTGGATGGAATTGTTATTTCAGATTAGATTTTATCGCTTTTAACATTCACACAACTGCATTCAGTTATCCTCATATTAGAAAGTGGTGTTTTTGGGGGAACTATCAATTTCTTGGTTATAATCATAATTTTAGATTTATGAGATTATATTTTAGTGGAAAAAAAATATTTTCAAAAACCTTCAAGTGTGTTGTATGGAATGGATATTTTCAAATAGGTAAAAACCATAAATGTCTCGTTTGGAAAGACAATATCACTAGTAGTTAAAGGAAATAGATCTTGGGGAATAACATTGAGGATATTTATGAACAATGGAAAAAGTATATATTTTTGAATTGCAGTATTGGGAGACTAACATGTTACTTCATAATCTTGATTTCATACTTGTAATGAAAACTGTATGTGGTAATGTCATTTATACTTTTTTTAATAAAACTAGGAGGAAAAAAGATCATCATAAGACCCAAAAATATCTCTAAACAATTGTTATAAGAATTGATATGTGGAATAATGATAAGGTTAAATATTATCCTTGTCTTTTTACAATGAAAAATTCCTTTCTGAAATGTCTGGTGAATATGAATTTTTTCAATTGTTATTTGACAAAACATTATCAGTGTATCAATATGAAATATCAAAAAATGTCTGGATTGAAAAGCCATGATTTTCATTTCATTATGGAGAAATTAATTCCCATTTCAATACATAATGTTTTTCTGAAATTTTTTTTGTAGTATAGGTAAATTTATATGATTTTTTTGTCAAATATGTGGCAAGGTTATCAATCCTGTTGATGTTGAGAATTTCCAACATCGAATTGTTCTCACACTTTTTCATTTGGATTTTTTATTTCCCCCATTATTTTTTACGTTCATGATTCAACTGTGTGTTCATATAGTCGATGCACTATAATTAGATTGGTCGGTAAAATATCGAGGGATATATACCACTAAAAGGTAATTTAGAATTTTATACATATATTATTTTAGACTATAAATTTTTTTTTCTTATTATAATTTGTGTATTTTATATAGATATTTGGGGAATATAATGTCGTATTTTTTTAATAAATCCCAAACTCAAGGTTCTATTGTGTAGAGATATATATCAGACGAATGTTTGGCATTTTTTCATGATATTTAAATAGGATTGAGACCAAATTAAATAGGTTAAGTCATGTTAATGATGAAGTAATTGATATTGACAATTACAAAGTGTATAATATATTTTCAAAGACCGGAAGACCTGTTTGGAGTTGTACTAATTTTTTCATAACTTTCATTGAGATAAAATAAGCACACTGACATGTGTTATTCAATTACGAAGAGATGGATCCATTCATAAAGTAGGTATCAGTTTATGTTTGTGTAATCATTAATTTATGTATTATGATTTATTATGTTAATAATCATTACTTATAGGGAATACACATTACACGTAAAGAGAAAAATGTGGAGTCGAACACGCTTATCTTCTGTAGTGTAGAATATTGTAAGTAAAGGATTTGCTGATTGGTTTTCTAGATGGGTTAGTTAATGGAATGATTGATAAATCAATATGTATTGATAATTTTTTTTCTTAATTATTATTGTTTTTTAGGTATTTTTAGAATATTTGGTTGGTACTCTATCAGATTATTTGAAACATCTGTCACACGTCCCACTACTAGAAAAACACCCTATACCCACGGTTCAAAACTGTGGGTATAGTCCCCAAAACTGTGGGTATATTCTATACCCATGGTTTTGGGAACCGTGGGCTAGAACGATGTCGGTATAGGTCCTCGACCTATACCCACGGTTTTCCAAAACCATGGGTATAGGTGTTTTTCCACCATGTCAACGAAACATACCCAATTGCCATGGTGTCTAAGGATTTTCTCCACAGTTTCAAAACCGTAATATAGGTCCTAAAATAATGCGTCATGCGGGTTTCAAACCGCAACCTCTCTGCTATAGAAGAAGCACCTAACAACTACCCCAACACCGCTTTTATGTATACATATTTGTATTTAGTTATATATAGTTATATAAACCATGGGTATAGAGGGAAGAACAGTGTGTATCGGACTCCCGCAAAAAAAAATTCTTTCCCGCGGAAAAAAAAATTTCCCGCGTACACACGGGAAACCTATACCCACATTTTTTTACAACCGTGGGTATAGGTATTTTAACCCAGACCTATCCCCACAGTTTTCCCCAAAACTGTGGGGATAGGTACCCCTATACCCACAGTTTTCAAAAACCATGTGTATAGGGGTACCTATCCCAACAGTTTTGGGGAAAAGTGTGGGGATAGGTCTATTTTCTAATAGTGTCCCTCTTCAAAACACTAAAAGGGTTTATGCATTCAATAATAATGGATTCATTTTTCGTGGAATGGATGGTGAAAAGGATTAAAAAATTCTAGAACCTAATTTTTTTCATTTTACCATGATGGAAATGGAATTGATGTTGATATTTTTAATTATGGGAAGTTGAAAGATATTATCGATCTCAATTAGAATAGAAAATATGTGACTCTTTTAAAATGTATATGGTCTAATACAATAACTGATAGAGGTTTTAGAAAGGATGATTTTGGTTTTAATGTTGTCAATTTTAGTAAATTGACTTACAATGGAGAATATGAAGAGCATAAACCTTTCATTTATGCATCTCAAGGTCAATTGGTTTATTATGTGGAGGCATCTTCTGAATATAGTGTTTTAGAGCGTATTAATCCAAGATATTTGTATGAAATTGTTGAATATGATGCGGATAGATGTGATCATACACCTTTTTAAGAACAAGATTTGAGTAAATATTTCAACAATAAAAGTGAATATATTTAACTGGTAGGAGAAGAGGAATATGATGATATTTTTTCTATGAATTTGGAAGATGTTGAAAACAGTTTGGAATAAATAATTTCATTTTTTTTCTGAATTTTTGGAATTGTTTTGAATAACTAAAGAAAACATATTTATTTAGTGTTCATTTTTTCTAAAAAAAAATTTATGTTGTGGGTATGATTTTTTTTTCATGTCATGGGAAACCACTGTGTTGTCTTTTTTTCTTAAAATAGTTAAAAGAGAAAATTTAATTTTTTTAACAAAATATTTTATTTGAAAATAATGTTGGGGCTTGTTTTTTTCTATATATCAAGGAACAATATATTCATTTGAATCAATATGGAATTTTTTAACAATTTTTTGTGCTAAATATCTATATATAAACTGATCAAGGAAGCTTTATTTTTTAGTTTATGAAAAAATGGTCTTTTTCCAAATATTTATGTGTTCGATCAGAGGAGGTGTTAACATTATTAATTAATGTTTTAGTTTTTTATGTTTTCCAATGTTTTTAAATATGTTTCACATGATATAATAATTAATGAGTCCTATGAATTGTATATTTAACTAAAATTTGTAATAACTTCATGAAACTGGATAAGAAGTATGTATGTTTGAATAGTGAAGTTGTCTTGTCCCCTTGTATTCACATATTATTATGAAGGAAGACAACAAGACAAAAGGAGTTAGGCACCACTATAAACCAACTAATGATATAGACTAAGTCTACATTTCCCATGTCTCTACCCCAATGTATTTTCATAGTTCATAGTCGGTGTTGAAATTGAAGATCACTGAACCCATTACATCATGCACCAAGACACCCCCTCTCATAAATTAATACACAAAATATCCATCCATATTAGTTATCAGCCAAATATTGGATAGATTCCATTTATCCCATCATATTTGAAGGATCCACCCGCTCTTTAGGAGGATCCCTTGATTGAATATGATGACCTCTTGTCTAGGATATGTGTCTAATGATCCACTACAAGGTAATTCACCTGATTTAGAATATAGAGATTATAGTAGGACCCACCTTCTCTCACTCCCTTGATTCACATAACACCCAACACACCACTACTAACATCATTCCATACACTTTTATTCCATTACCATGCGACTAGCCCACTTAAACTAGGATGTGATAAATATATACAAGATGTATACATGATAAATTTGAAATTTTATATTGAGCCTATCTATAAAATGGATTTGTAACATTTTTTTGTTATTTTTTATTTTAACTGCATTATAATTTTTTCCTTAATACATTTGATACTTTTAATTACCATATAGATATGCTGAAGTCAAAATTTACAAGAGTTCAGAATATAAATGGAAAACATATAACACAATTAGAGATCAAGGTGAATGTTCATCCTTATCAATTGAAGATGTTCCATCAAGCTCAACACGAGTGCAGACCGTCCAATAAGTTTACTCCTAACAAACACATTCTAATTATGGTCAATTAGCACAGTTCACATTTTCAGAGTCCAATGAAGATGGAAATCCTAGATTATCTAGTCATGAACGTGGTTTTGGTGTTAATGTTAAGATGAATGTGAATATTTCTATAACATGAATTGGTGTAAGGAGGGAAAAACAACAAACTTGTTGGATATGAAATGTTATAGGTACATCTAGTTTAATTAATGCATTATTTATTTTAATTAATACATTTTTAAATATATTTCATTATTTGATTAGATTTTGAGGGTGTGACAAAAATGAAAAAGTTGAGAATGGAGAAAATTTGGTGATTGGTGAATTGAAAAGTTATAGTGAACTTCAATGATCAGGGTCATCCAAATGGGGAAGAACGAGGTCTATTTTTACGTGTAATGGGACATATAGCTAGGAATAAATTTCTTATAGATTATGAATCTAAGTGAAGTATACCAAATTCTATAAATGTTGACATGTTATGAATATTGGTTATGTAATGTTATTTATTTATTTATATAATGAATATTTATGTTTTATTTAAGAATTTAACAACTAATGTTTTTTATTTTGTCGGAAAAGTTATACTTTCAGTTTCCACATGATAATTTGGAAAAGTGCTTTGGTAACTATGCAATACAAAAAATATGGAGAGGTAATAGAGGGAATTTATTTCATTAGCATTATGATTCTATCTAAACTTACGAAAAAATTTTTGAGTAGAACTTTCCAAATGTTATAACAAATTGGCAATGGAAAAGTTATACTCTTACCCGTGATAAGAAAAAACACAAGGTATTTCATAATTTTGTATTACCATCATATTTTAATATTTTTTTTATTCATTAAATGTTACTAAAATTTTCATCTTTAAATGTGTGGGACATGTGTAAAAAATGCACTAAATTGTTGCAATCAAACCATTCCACATACATCCACAACTAAAACATTTACCTGTAAGGGAGATGATATGGTAGTATATCATTTACAATTTTTAAAATTAATTGCATATTATTTATTTTTATAAATTTTGTTATTATAGGAGATGCAATATGGACATTTGATTGGTAGGGACAATCTATGGGATGTGGTCTATTGAAAAAGTGACAGATCATATGTAAATGATAATGAAAAAAATAATCCAAGTAAGAATTCATATTAAAGTTGTGTCACTTTTTGACGTAACCAAAATTATGTCATGTTTAAGTATAAAAAATTGAGTGTGGATTTAATTCAACAAGAATCATCACAATATTCAATACATTCTCTAGATTATGGTTTTGGAAAAGTATTTGGGAAAGACCATACTGGCCGTGTATGTTCTCTTTGGTTGGGAGAATGTCTGTAATGTGTATTTAGCTCATCCTCTCAACAATTTAGGGGAATCATGGACACTATATCAGATTTATGTCCTACATCTGAAAATGAGTTAGTTGATTTGAAATCAAGTTTGAGTCAAGAATAATTGAAATTACCAATGAATGAAGATAATTTATCCTAAAAAACAAATGATTAGGATCATTGATGTTGTTAAATTAATTCGGGCCAATATTCCCTAAACAAATTTCAACATAACCACTGAATATAGAAAGGTATTTTTCCATTAGATTTTGTGAAGTGTATGTTTAAATTTCCATTACAAATATAGATGTTCTTCTAGGAATGTTTGGACAGAAAAAATGATGCTTCCAGTAAATACAGCTGCTAGTAAATATTGGAAACTACTAGGATTGTTAATATGGAATAACATAATGTTATCTATAACTCAAAAAAACGATAAAAAATGATGATATGTTTAATAATTATTGCTGTTGTAGTTCTATGGGAACAAAACTATAAATGGTCTGGACTAGTAATAACACTTGGAACATCATCTTTACACTATTTTTTGAGCATAATAACCTTCATCTCTTTAAGTTAGCTTGAAAATAACAACATATTTAAGATATATACAATTGTTCATGTTAATTTTTAAAAAATAATAATGCCTTGGGGTTTTTCAAATTGTCAACTCCACTATCAAAGACTTCACAACTTGGGTGGAATTATTTGGATCCAGGATGGACAATATCCAAGTTATCTAAAACAACATGCCAATGAAACATGTGTTTTTCACCATTTTGATGACCATTATAACTATCAATGCTGCCATAATAGTTTATACGTATGAGATGTAGACCAATAACATATGTGAACTTTGTGTTGGGAAGTTTACCAAACCCAAATACATACATTGAATCCCTCTTATTCTAATTGTAGACAACCAATTGATCATTTATGGTTATTTTTTTCATAAGAAAACAAGTGCATTATTTTAATTTTTGGAATGGTTTATATCACAAAGTGTTATGATATTCAAGTATCCAATAGTTATCCATTTCTATGGTTTATTATTTTTATTATTAAATAGAAACAAATATTTTTAATATATGTTTGTTGAATTTTATTATTTCTACATGTTAAAACATTATGTTTTTTAATATTATTTAAGATTCCATTAATGATGATGATGGGGGAAACTAGAGGTCAACCTTCACTGCATTATAGAAGATCATATGGAGTAAGTGATGTTAATTATAAAGTTTCACATGCCCATGCTTCTGTTGTGTATTTGATACACTAGTGTTCTAATTTGAGGCTTCTCTCTAATATTTTTTCCTTTGGTTAGTATCCAGAGTCCATAATCATCATCCATATGGTTTATCTACTTCTAATTTACTTTTATTTTGTCTTCCAATTATACTAGTGACTCAAATCCCATATTAACTTAAATCCTGGTTTCCAAATCCATAGGTGGTGGAATATATTCTCTTACCATCTTAGGTATTTTCAAATAAATGCCTTGAGTGACTAATTTAATTACGATCTTAGGTATTTTCACATACACATACATAATATTAAGTCACAATTTTGAGAAATTATATGAATAATTATTCCACTGTTTAACCTGCCCCATTATCAATATCTTTAAACAAATACCAACAAGTTTATAACCAATACTCATTTACTTCTTTCTACACCTTATGGATTTCATGGAGTTTATATCATTTCCATTCATTATTTTTATCAACATAAATATTATTAACAACTTCTCTTATAGGGATGTGATTATTTAATTACATGTTATCCCATCAGATTTAATATTCTTTATGTCCTATAATAATTAGGATTTATTAACATTTAGAATATTTACCCCTTTATTAATGATATATTTAATGTCCAAGACATGTGATAGAAGATATAGAAACATTATCTCTTAATAGATGGTATCAATATTTATAGAACATGTCAACTTCTTAAATATTGATGTTGTTCATTAACTTCATAGATATCATTAGTAAAATATATAAATAGTTTCCTTGAGAAAATATTTAGTTCTCCCATGTTATATTCCATATGAATATCATGAAAATATTCTTACTTGATAGAACCATAACATTGTTATATATTAAATAAAATATATTAGATAATGAATGATATAAATCCTCACAAAGAGTGTTTTATAAGAATAACTAATAGGCCCCTGGACATATTAAACAACCACTGAGAAGAGTGGGGTGAATCTAGGGGAATAATTCCTATCGAAGAATGATCCCAATAATGAAAGATATCCTCCTCCACTAGATCTAGGGGAACACTTCAGAAGAGGTTATCAAGGTGATCAAAGACAGACATCACAAGAACAAGGATCTTCCGTACTAGCACCCAGAGGCTCCTTCGGTGACATCCAAAGATATATGGAGGATGTGTGGATCACCTCTAGAGGATTACTATCCATTGATTCTACATCACAATGAATCCACACATGAGACCCATGATCAAATGGATCAATGATGAAAGAACCACCTTGGAGGTAAATCATTTATTTAATTAAATTAATTACCAACAAATTATGTTGATCCTCTCTTCTCAGTTCCAGGTTATCTCCATTGTCTCTTATCATTGATTCAATTCTATAGATACTGGCATTTATCATCGTATTGAACTCAGATTAATCATCGATCATGGAAAATTTTAAAGTTTGGTACACACCCATCATGGGCTTCCGCTGCACCCATAATGTACATATGCATGGGAATGAAACACAATAGCCTTCGGGTTAACATCATAGGGTAAATGTGAGAAGTTTTTAGTGACATGATATTTTATAAATTAAATTCCCTTTTTGATAGGGTAAATACCTTATTGTTAAATAAGACATTTGAAATAATTTGGTTATTTTGAAATAATTATAAAATATAGCTTGTCAAATTTAAAATAATATTAATTAGCTTTACCATTGATAATATAATTATTTCATAGTGATCATTATGATTAATATATAATAAGGGTTATGATAAAGTCTAGTTGACCCAAACAGAAGTAGCGAGGAACTCGACTAGTAGAACCATACCCTATGAAGCACATTTATCATAACTTCTGAAGGAGATGGCATCACCAGCATTTTCCTATGACCAAGCCGAAGGTGAGATCAAATAACTAAATCATGGACAAAATATTTTATGGGAGAAGGTAAATCTTATACAGATCAAATCCCAAACCATATCCTCCAAACCACCCAAACAAAGCACCAACAGCACACACCTTACCCTTTGGATGTATGGTTGTTTAATAAGTGGTTATGTATTATATATACCCAAACCCAGTTTCATAGATCTAGTACCTTAATACATTACATTGAGATGATTACGAGAAATTCATATCCCAAAGGAATGAGTAGTTTAGTAGTTTTTGAAAACCATATACATAGATAGGTTCAACATTGCAACTATAAAAGAAATGCAACATAAAAGTTTTATTGAGAATATCCACAACTCTAATTTTATTTCTACAGGTCATTAATAATAAACATATTCATGTTTTATGAAAAAAATAAGAAAGGGGTGTGCTCAGATGCTCAGTATGGGTAAGAAATACAATAGAAGATATCATAAACATAAACATTTGTCATGGTGAATAACTAAAACACATACATTTAAAAATAATCTTGAACACATTATGGTAGGAATAAAAGATTAATAAATATTTCCATAATAAAGAATAATAATGGGTATTCTACAAGTCAAATAACCACATGAGCTTTGAATTACAATTTTCGTATTGAGGGAAATGCATATTCCAGACATTCTGAACCATACCGTCAAGGCCTTAGCCAATACATCAAAAAATGATTAAGGATTAAGAAAAAACAATAACTAAAAATGGGAAAGGCCTCAGCAATGTCCATATCTATTTGTCTCATGGTACCTATAGATGCATAGAGAGGATACATCAGCCCCCACCCATCAATGACTAAGCTCAATTCACTATTCATGTGAAAGGGGTGAGCATAATCAACATATACATTCATATTGAAACTAATAATTGAAATTTACATAAATTTTCTCAATTATTTTACATACACACTAACTATTGAGAGTAAAATGGTGATTGGTATCTAGATAGAAAATCCATTATCAAAATAATTAGAAAAACTTCAAAAACATATTTTAGATGATATAATAAGAGATATACCTCAACTAAGTACAATATTCCACAAGGGATGTTGACATAGATGAAGATACATTTAAAATACATCATTGAAATGTTCTCGAGGAAATCATCCTTAATCATTCTAAAGTGTCTCATTCCACCTTGAAACATTAAAATCGTAATCCATTAGAATATAATGAGAATAATGAGACATTTGATATGATATACCAAAGGGAATTACATACCACACCTGCAAAGAATGAGTGGTGAACAAGGCATATATTTCATAAAAGCTAATGTGAGAAGACAACAATCCTTTTTACTTTTGAAAGAAGTGTTCTTTTGAAAAATCATTTGTAGTTTCCATGAAATCAGATTATAAAATTGTATAGTAAATAAAATAAAAGTCCAGGACAATGAAATTATATTTTAGGCATTAATGAAGTCCCACTGGAGGGAAATCATGTAATAAGAGTTCTTAATAATCTTTAGAAATATAACATTTTAGATCATTTTATAAAAAGTATTAAGGATAATTTTAAACTGGAAAAGAATGTGTTTTTTCTTAAAAATAGAAATTCTCCAAGTTATTTTTCATTATAAAATAAATGGTTTTATAAAAATAATTTTGGCTGAAAATAGAATATGGTGTGCACCTGAAAACAGGTAAGTATTTGAGAAGTTCCCTTGAATCGGATTTGTTTATCGGTATATAATTTTGAATGATCCTTTTTAAAACATGTAAATACCAATAAAATAATGAAATATTATGGTTGTTAAACATATATAGAACATTAAAAAATGTATTT
This sequence comes from Viscum album, assembly GCA_963277665.1. Taxonomy (NCBI): domain Eukaryota; kingdom Viridiplantae; phylum Streptophyta; class Magnoliopsida; order Santalales; family Viscaceae; genus Viscum; species Viscum album. The sequence continues at coordinate 173,483 of CAUJRU010000202.1, forward strand.
TGATTAAAAAATAATAAATAAGAATTTAATTAAGGTCAGTAGTGAATAAGAGTAACCAGAATGAAAATAGAGGTTCGAGTAAAAATCCCTTACCACATTGTAATAAATCGGGGTGGATGCCCCAAAACTAATAATCCTTAAATGATATATTGAATAACATGAAATTAAATCTATTCAAGATATCATATATCAATTGGAAGTATACATACACCATATAAAAGTAATATTAGTGAATAAGTAATATCTCACAAAAATGGAAGTGCGATGAGGAAACCCCATACCATAAGTCTGATGGTGTTCTTCACATGATCTTAATGACCTGAATAATCAAATTTAAGTTCATTAATTAATAATTATAGAATTTAATGTACATGTAATTTATTTATTATAACATTATTAATTTCATTCATGCCCTTTTTGACGGGTTGAGAGGTTCAATTTCATTGTTTGGGTCCGTTTGTTTCATGATAAGTGTACTTATATAATGAATGAAGAATCATGTAAAATAAGGATTATTGTACACAATTTATGTTATATGTTATTATTGAACATTATAAAAGGTTACATGATTATAAATTTAAATTGGTTTTTTGGATTGAAGATAAATCATTGTATAAATTATTTAATGATAACTGTTTAGGTTAATTAGCAGTTTTGAACACAATGAAATACTTTTTCATTATAAATCAAAACCATATGTTCAAAAAGATTAAAAAACCATACATGATACATGAAACATATATTATTGTATGTTTCAACCATATTAATGGTTTCATGAACAGAATTGAAGACAATAATATAAATTGAAAACCCATCATCCTTGAATGTGGTAAATTAACACATCTCGGATAGTATTTTTTATTACTAGTATAAAAGAAGTTTAAAAGAGAGACGATAAAAATTATTCCACAATAATAACAAAATTATAGTACATGTATGGTAATGGGGGTTTCATAACATTTGGATGAGGAGAGTTGAAGATATAAAATAAAACTAATGAACTTGAAATGAATGTTAAAGAATTGAAAAGAGGAATTTACTTCTTGAATTAATCTCCCCTGAGATCCTCTTTAAGAAAGAATATTGGGTATTTTTATTAGACCAAGGGATTTTGGGTGTGGGGAAGGATCTTGGAAAGAGATTTGAGTAGTATTCTGAAAAGGTACAAGGATTGAGTGTTGTGAGGAGAAGAGGGGAGTGTTGGTGGTTGTTATAGTGGAGGAGTGGATGCTTTTATTAATATTTTAATCATTAATTTAGTAATTTTCCATAGGATAAGAAATTGAGACGATTCGATGATAAAAAATAGTAATAAGTACATGTGAGTTATAACCACGGGTTCATACATAAGCAACAATGCTGGGAATAGTGTATTTAACTCATAATGTATATATACTGTAAATTAATGTATTTCACTATACATAAAAAATGAAGTATTTTGGAAAAATGACAAAAAATAACCCAACTATTTCTTGATGCGTAAAATTAAAAAATTAAATCCATTTTTTGACCTTATTTGTCTATATATCTTTAATTCAATTTTTTAATAAAATCGTTATATATTTAAATAACTTCTTTAAAACTATAAATCATTTTATAACACTTTCAAAGGTTATTCAAGGCCTCCTAAAATTCTGTTATAACCACAATACAATAAAATAACAATTTAAGATTACATTTTATAAAAATATATTTCCTTTTTAAATAATTAAATTAATCGTAAAATTGTAATTAAAATATTTATAACTAAAAAAATACCAATTCTTATGCTATGATCATTTTGATACTTATAAGGTGTCTAAATTGTATTTATACATTAATGGGTGAGGTTTCTATTTTTTCGTTGATTTAATATTCAGTACTATTCATAAGGGTATGTTACTATTCATAAGGGTGAAGTTATTATTCACCAAAAATGTATGTTGATCCTATCAGACTCTAAATAGCTTACTGAATGCAACTATTTATATCATTTTTTTTGAAATTCAAATCACAGAAGTGAAAAAACTATGTTTATGGTCTAGGTTATAAAAAAGTGTTATTTTTTTTAGAGATTTAGTGTTTTATGTATTCAATATTTATTTTTAAAATCCTGGTTTTTTATATGTATATAGACAACAAAATTATTTTTTTATATTTTATTTTAAATTAAATAATGAATATATTTATCATATTTTTTTATTACTTTATCAATAATTATACAATAAGTTATAAAAAAATTATATTTTGAGACCTGTAAGTCGAAATTTTATTTTTTAGGAAATACAGAGTTTCAATTAAAAGAATATTTTTATAAATTTTAGATTTCATGAAATAAATTATATTTCAATAACATTATTTATAGATAATAATTATTTAAATATAAATGATAATATAATTTAATGATGTAAAATGAAATTTTTATATTGGTTAAAAAGTGGTTAATATTGTAAAAACTATTACTTTTTAATAAATATATATTTTTTATTTAAAATTGAAAATCCATGAATTTAGAAAATTATTTTGATAAAATAGTTTCATTTTAATTATCATGTCAATATTATGAAATTGATATTTTTTCCTAATTTTATGAGACAATCTATTTTTTGGGTAAAAATTAATTACGATATAAATATACAATGTGTATTATAACATAATAATAAACCAAAAGTGATGAAATAAATTCAATAAAATATATCCACAACCAAATATATATTTATCCTTTAAAATAATATATTTTTTATGTTATTTTATTAATTTTTTAAGCCCTTAATGAACCCTCTAAAACCAATGTTTTATTTTAAGAATTTAAAATCAATTATCTGTGAACATGACTAACTTCCACTTCACCATGTGTATTATTTTAATGATTTAAGTTATTAGATTTAGAAAACATATAAAATCACATATATTTGGTATAAAAAATTCGTAAAATCATGGTATGGTTTTTGGTTTTTATTATATTATCATATAGAGACCAAAACCTATGATTATAAATTAATAATGAAAAACCTCCATTTTGATATAAATACACACCAAAACTCCCACTCATCTTCACATAAAACCCATTGATCATTTATTTATTCTCCATATACCACTATAAATCCCTCCCAATTTTTACTCAATCTCTTAATAATATCCTCCTAATCATTTAAAATATCCCTATCGATGTAAGAGATTCTCTCATTATCTTCTTTATTCAAGAACATTCTTTGTATTATTTAAAATTTTCATATTGTAATGTGTTTTTACACAGAATTTTTACTATCCATATGATTTCAAATTAATTATATACCATCTTTAACTCTCATTTAACCCTTCCATAAATCGTTATGTAAACGGATAATACTGCTAAAATTATCATGTTATTTTTCCATGACAAACATTTATGTAGTGAATACACATCCTTATTCCCTATAAATAGTATTCACGGAGATGTAACTGTCCATTGATTTTTTTACTTCCATGTATTCAACCAAATATCCTTAATCATGAGATTAAATGTGATGAAATATATTCTTATAGTGTATGATCTATGTGTGACATAAATTCATGTACCTAATATAAATGTGATAAGTGATTCCAAAATTATATAGCCCTATAATGAATTTTCAAATGTATTTTATCTCATGATACTCCATATATGGTGCATAAGATGTTATGATAATCATACTATGTTATGATTACTTGGAAGTAATCCTTGATTTATGCTTATGATGTCATGTTTTATGTTGTTTTCCATATTCCTATGTTGTCTTGATGTTAGAATTTTATATCATGCTTCGATGATAATGTTTATGATTATAAACAATTTCATGTCACCATGATATTCCAATTAACTAAAATTTATTACTTTTATCATGTTATGCCTTGTCTATTCCCATACTGGGCTTTATAACTCACACATTTCTTTTGTATGACTCAAAGTTATCCTAGGTAGTTTATAACAGGGATGTAATTTTAAGAGCATGTTGTGGAGTTTTGAGAGATTTTCTTTCATCCTAATTTTGATTTATTATGTTATTTATATAATTAACTAAAGAAACTAGGCCTCAAAATATTTTTGGATTGTAATAAGTTTTTCTTTATGTATTAAATAAAAAATTAAAATTTACTAAAGATATGAGTTATACTAGTTGGTATCCGAGAAAGTTATAGTTATTTTTCGGGTTTAGAATTATATAACCTTAGTTAAATCATTAAGGATTATACTAAACATAAATAACTACTCTAAATTTTGTTAAAGTATATATTACATGGTTTACATATAAAAAAATAACTATCTGTATACTATAAGTGGATATGGATTTGGAAAACTTTTACCTGAGGGTGATAACCCTAAAAATGGTTCATTGGGAATTGACTCAATCATTACTTCTTGCATGAAAAAGAGGCCTTCTTATACACCTAGTTTCACACACTATAGGGATATTCTTTGTTAAATCTACAGGATTTTTATGAACCATTATGAGGGGAATAAAAATACACATAAAATTTTATATTAGGAAATAAAACATTGATAAATTAGAAAGAAATATATAAATTCATAGGTTAGGGAATTTCTATAATTCAAGGGTTATCTATTAAAAGTTTATAGATTCCCTTTTATATGTTTAATATATTGAAAATTATCATCCCTAATTTTTCCTTTATTTTAGTTAGTGGGTAGAAATAGTAGGAAACGAGTCAATAACCAATGTGATGGGAAATTCCCAAACCCATGGTAGTAGGATTAAAGAACTTAATGAAAATTCTGAATAAATTTACTCTAGTTATGAATATAAACTTGAATCCAAGGGAAAACCCACATCCCCAAAGAAATATAACGTTGTAATTGAGACCTTCATGGGATAAATACCTCAGATAATCATTGGATCTTCTGATCATTTAATCAGGGAACAATGGATCAAATTCATTTAAAAAATGTTCTCTATCCAACCATTATTTGAGAAAGAGAAGGTCACAATGAATATTTATCAAATTGATGGAGAAATGATGTTGATAAAAAGAAGAAGCCTAAGAAGGAGAAAAAAGTGATAGAGTATAATGAGTTCTGAAAAATATTTTTCAATAAATATTTTCTTCCCACTATCTAATTTTAAATATGGAGTGATTTACTTATCCTTAAGAAAATGGACGATGAATCCATCAGGGCATATGATGTAGAATTTACAATATTTTCATGATATGTCTTTGACTTTTTCATTTACCCAAAAAGGAAAGTTCACCACTTTTTTGGGTGGATAAATCCAAGTATATGAAATTATATGGTGATTCAAGACTTTAATAACTAGGAGTAAATTTTTTAATGTGACCTCAATGTCGAAATGACGATCGATGAATCTCTTGGGTCTCATGGGTCATGAGATAGGAAGAAAATAATGGATTTTAATGTTAGTGGAGGGATAGAGAAATATCATATTAGAAAGAGATTCCAACATACAAACTTCCAAAAGTGTAGAAAAAATAATATTTGAAGTTTATTTATGGGGATATGGAAATAATTTAGGTTTAGTAAGGAAGAGCACCAAACTCGTGAATGCTGATGGGAGAAACCCACTAATTTGGTGGAATAATGAAATACTACAATCAACCATAATACTGTTATACAATGCTTCAAATACAATGAAAAAGGACACAATGTGAATAAATTCACTGAGCTAAGGGTTTTCAATGATAACTGATATGAATAACCTCTATGTCGTAGAGAAAAAGGGTGAGATTATATCATCAGAACTATTAAGGTGGATCCTGAAAATGATGTTGTGAAATGTTTTCTTGATATTCAATAATGAATAGATAATGTGATATATGAATCTAGTTCTAAGAATTCTTGTATATAATTAAAGTATCATAGGACTATTAAGAAACCATCTCAAAAAATTAATGTTGATATATCTATGAAAAGGAAAAATGGATCAATTATTTTATCCCATCTATATAACATCTCCCTTTTCCATATTTGAAGGATGAACTTTCCAGTAAATATTGTGATACTATCTTTTGCAGAATTAAATGAAATTATTGGTATGTATTGTATTAACTTATATAGATCCACAATAATTTTCCAAGATAAGGATTTCATTATATAGATCTAGTATAAATTTCAAAGAGAAGGAAATCACCCTCTGTATCATGAATAACCCTATGATTCTTTAAAATTGTAAGGAGGAGGATGAATTTACTTTGGTAACATCATATCAAGTATGTATATTAATGGCATATGAGAAAGTGTATCTAGATAAAATGATTGATACTAAGGAAAATATCATTCTGGATGACATTCCCAATGAAAGGGAATATGATGGTGCATTTTCTAAAGACTTTTTAGGACTTCCTTTAATCCATGAGGTTGAGCTATGAATAAAGCTTATACAGGGAGCTTTGAAAATATCAAGGACTCCATATTTAATGGCAATTTATGAACATGGGGAGATGAAGAAGAAACTAATAGTTAATCTAGAAAAATGGTTTAAATTCCCAAGTTCTTCTCCATGGGGTGAGCCAATCCTCTTCATCAAGAATATGGATGGGTTAGTGCACCTCCTCATTGATTATCTTGAGCTCGATAAGATCATGATAAAAAATTATCCTATAACACAAATTGATGAATTTATTGATTATATATGTGAAAAAAATACTTCTATGTGGTAGATCATCAGTTGGGATATTTTGATGTAAAGGTGAAGATAAAAGATATCATCAAGACTCATTTTCATACAAGGTATGGGAAATATTAGTTGATAGAAATTTTATTTGGACTCACTAATGATTCGACCATATTTATGGACAAAATGGATAGATTACTTAGGAATTAACATGATAAATTTATAATAGTCTTTATAGATGATATTATTATATAATCTAAAATAAAGGAGGAACATGAAAAGCATTTGAACACAATACTGAAGACCTTTCAAAAGAAAACATTATGTGATAAGTACAATAAATACGATTTTTGGATAGAGAATGTAATATTTAAGAGTCATGTTATCACCAGTAAAGGAATATCCATAGGTACATCGAAAATAGAGGTAATTGAAGAATGACCCAGACCAACATATGTGATAGTGATCCATAGATTCTATAGATTAGTTGGGTATTATCACCAATTTCTGACACAATTCTCAAGATTTTCAATCTCACTAACCATGAAAACTCAGAAGGGGATGAATTTTGTCTATAATTATGAATGAAAAATATATTTAAAGAGTTAAATAACAGGGTAATAACTACAGTCGTGCTCAAATTACCCACTAGTTAGGAAGGTTTTGTGATCTACAACAATTCACCCAAAAAAGGATTGGGTTGTGTACTCATGCAAGGTGGAAAAGTGATTGCCTATTCCTCCCTCTAATTAAAAATCCATGATTAGAACTACCCAACACATGATCTAGATTTGGTTTTAGAGATAATCACATTGAATATTAATTGACATGATCTCTTCTGGGAGAAGTGTGACATATATATGGATCATAAAATCTTCAAGTATATATTCACATAAAAGGATATCAATATGAACATATTAATACGGTTAGATTTGGTCATGGATTATTATTATTCAATCCATTAATATCCTTGGAATATGAAAATAGTGCAAGATACTTTGAATATGATGGGTCGTAGAACCCTATCCCTGATGGAGATTGAATGTGATCCAATATTCTTAGACTTGGAAATGATGGACATATAAATCATAAAAGTAAATCCATCAATAAAGAATATTATTTTTTTCATATATTAATTTATAATATTATATTAATTATTTTGGAGCTATCCACTAAGATGATGTGAGATTTTGAGACCCAATGAGACAAAAATTAATTTTTGAAATGTAATAAATATATGAAATATCACTCATGGGATGTTTTCAAGAATATGTAAAATTAATCCTAAATGGATGATCGAACAATACATATGAGGATTATATTGATCACAAATATATGTATTTACCAAATTCATGATATAATATTTTTCAATGTTGGACAGTTTTATAAAGCACACTCACGGAAAAATTAATAAAATAAATAAAATAAGTTATTTATTTTATTTAATATGAGGAAATGACATAAAATACTCTATAATTATACATTTATGAAGTGATATTAGGGTTTTAAACTTACCCTAGTCACCTATAAGACCATTTAAGGATATTGTTCTTGGAGGACAACATTGAATCATATCGAGATCGAGGATCGTTGTGTCATCAGAATTTGAGGATATCATAAAGGGCAATAATGCAGATTTGTTCTTCATAAGTGATAAATCCATCTCAAGGTAATATTTTTATGTGGATTTATCCATTTTTAATTATCCTATGATGAATTAAAATAAAAAAAACTAATTTATTGAATCATGGATCGATCATATTGCGGGTATTGGTTTATTTGTGGGGAATTTTTGTGGAATTGTTTATTTTTATGGAAATTCATTTATTATTCTAACATAAAATAATCAAGGTCAACCAATACATATACATAGTTAATTCCTCACGTTTGTTTCATGGTTTTATAACACATATATCTTCACCAGCATATCATATGGCCCTCGTAGAGCATTGCGAGCTAAGGGTGCAATTAAAGGACTTGTAGTATAAGGGATTTGTTAGGCATCAGAGTAGTTATTCTATTTGAAACTAACCATTAGAGATGAGGATGAAGTATCTTTAGACCAGTATATGGTTTTCACCACTCATCTTTAAGATGTAGTTAAGGAGGCACAACATGGGGATACGAACTGTGAGACCCTAGGTACTCAGATATCCATTTTACATGATTTTGATAGATTTTATGAAGGTGGGGATCATGTTGATATTTTTATAGGATAAGAGATGGTACAAATTTCTCTATGAGATTAAGTGCTAAGGAAGTGTCAACCATTACCCTTAATGGTATACCTAGGTGTGTAAATAATGTGTTAGGGCCTTTGGTAGCAGTTTTGTTGGCTAGGGATGAAGAATAAACTTGTAGAGTTTGTCTCTCAATGCCTTGTCAGAAAGTGAAGGCTAAGAACTAGGTTCCAATAGGTCTATCTCAATACATTAAGGTTATAGAGTAAGAGTGGGATGGTATATCTATGTACTTTTTTATGTGGTTACTATGAATTTCTAGAGGAAGAGATTCCATCTGGGTGATCATAGAATGACTCACCAAGTTGGCCATCATCCTAGCTATTTGAGAGTAGTGTTCGTTAGAGAGATTAGGATGAATCTATATATAAAAGATAGTTCAACTCCATGGATTTCACCTAACTGTCATTTCTGAATATGATCTTTTCATTACATCTTGGTTTTAGGAGGTATTGTAGGAGGCCTTGGTTCTCAGTTACATTTGAGAACAATGTTTCGTCCCCAGTTTGACGACTAGAATGAGCAGACCATTCAGGTCTTGGAGGACATGTTGTGGTCTTTACTGGTAGAAATTGTTTGTATTTGAGAGAATCACCGACCATTGATGGAGCTTTCATAAAATAATAGCTTCGATTCCAATATCAATATGATACTATTTGAGGCCTTATGTGGGTGACCCTACATGTCGCCACTATGCTGGACCGACATAGGAGAGTCATCACTTATAGGGCTGGAGTTGGTGAAAGCCATAATAGAGATGGAGAAGATTATATTGGAGTGGATAAGGACTACATAAAGTAATTATAAGTCCTATGTTGACTAATTATGGATTCCTTTTGAGTTTAAAGAGGGAGACCATGTGTTTCTGAGGGTCTCACTATGATGAGAGATATAGTGATTTGGTCATGGTGGAAAGCTATCTATGTGATTCATTAGTCTAATCCAAATAATAAGTAGAATTCGAAATGTGGCCTACCACTTAGCTCTACTGCTGTAGACCAGGTACAGAATGTCTTCCCTGTATCATAGATGAGGAGGTGTGATTATGAACCGTAACATGTTATAAATTGTGATGAGATGAATATTGAGGATGAGGATACTTTTCCAGAGTACCTAGAAGAGATTTAGGATTGGAAGGAGGGGATCCTCCATATGCAAGTTATTCCATTAGTACGTTTCTAGTGGAAGCACGAGAATCAGTATGAGAGTACCTGGGAGAAGGAAACCCATATGAATTATCAATACCCATATCAATTTGTGTATTATTTTTTTGGATTTACAAAATGTAAATTACCTAGGTGGGGATAATGTAGATACTTTTATTTTTTCATGCAGTACTTTATAATTTTATATGGAATATTTTTTAGGCTAATCACTAAGACGATATGAGATTTTGAGGCCTGGTGAGCCTGGAATTAATTTTTGAAATATATTAAATATCACATGTGTGTAGTTTTCTTAAAAAAGTTGAATAAATAATAAATTGAAGAATGAATTAGAAATATGATACCACTTTTTAGATCAGAGGATGAGCTTTACCCTAGGCATGACATAATCTTTGTCTACATTAGGAGTTTTAAACAGTGATGTTGTATTCGAATTAATAAAATAAAGAAAATAAATTAATTATTATATTTTTATGATCCAGTGACCTGAAATAATCTATATATATATATGGTTATGTAGAGATCTCAGGGTTTTGTGCTTACCCCTAGATACCCAAAGGACCATTGGAGGAGTGTGTTCTTGGTAGACAACCTCATATCAGATTGAGATAAAGGCACATTGTACCATTGGATTTCGAGGATATTTCCAATGATAATAGAATTTATTAATTCTTTATTAGTGATTGATCCATATCAAGGTATTACATTTATTTTATGTGGATTTATCCCATTTTTCTAATCCTGTGATGAACATGAATAAATCGACCAAATTTTTTTTTCATGGATTGATCGTGTAGTGGGTACAAGTTTATTTGTGGGGAATTTAAGAGAAATTGACTATTTGTTTTGAATATTCATTCATAGTTATAATGGAAATGAATCAAGGCTAACTCAAACATGGATGAGGTTCATTCCTCTCTTGTCGTTCTAGGTTTTCTCACACCATTATTTTTTCATTCAATGTCGATGATTTTTTTGGATGGTTGTTTGATAAATACCAAATAATCAATCATTACACACCTATTTCTTGTTAAAATGGATAGATATCATAGACCTGGGATCAAATCGATGATGGTATCAAGCTGTGATGATAGTGATGGTGTATTGGGACAAGATTTTGGATGTTCATGTGTGGTTGGGTGTTAAGGAAACTGTATAGCTACAAGACAATTTTTGAGAATACGAGATGGTGAGAAATTGTCTATCTAATGACTAATGATCTTAGTTGAAAAAAATGTGAAATCTATAGGTGGTATTTGTAGTGGATTTGGAAAAAATGATGATATTTTAGAAACCAACATTAAGAAACTATTGGTTTTGTAAAATTTCATATTACATAGTGTGTATTTATGGAACACACGTTCTGTATGGCACCGTGGCTATGGAACTAGGGTTCCGTATGGAGTTAAGTATCACAAGACATGTGACCCCTGTCACACAGTGTGTGAATAAACTTCGAGAATCAATGTGTATCTTGGAGGATAAAAATCTATACATACACAAACACAACTATCTGTACATGAGCACTACTAGGAATACACAAAAACAGTCAGGAGTACATGGGGGGTTAGACTTGTCTTGCACTCGAACATAGATATGGGCATGAGCTGTGATACGTGAGTAGAATTCGATACTGAAGGGACATGTCATTTACATCCATTACACACCGTTCAATCCTTCAAATATGGATTGGATCCCTTTTCCTATTCAACTTGGACAAGTTTCTTTAGGGTATAATCCCGGGATCTATTCCCTGAGGTTTTAATATGGAGTCGCATTATTTTCATAGGATAACGATCTACTATAATGAAATTTAGTGTTAGATATATTTTTGGAGTCCTTATATGAGGTCGGAAGTGAGATCCTATATCATAATTATTTCCGAATGTGGGGTCCTTGGTATCATTATGAACAACACTACAGGAGCATCGATCCCCTACATTGAAGGTTAATACATATTGGGTTATTAGTATACCCCTTGGCCATGAGTGTGGTCCCAATATGTACATCATTATCTTCATACTTATAGCATCTAAATATTATGGTGGGGCCCTAGGAGCATGCAATCTTGGATGGATGCCATTAGTGGTTTATGACTCATGGTGTGTGTTCACCGAGACGAGTATTACAAAGAACCATCAAGTGGGAATCCAAGGATAGATTTATGGTTGAGATCTTACCTTGATACTATGTGTATACTTTGAGTATATCTGTATCTTATTTATTGTGTATTCTATTGACATGTCCCTATGTTGATCTGGTTATTATTATTGATTCTATACGCTTAGTGATTTCGAGGTATCCTACTTGGTATTGTTATAATCAACCTTGCATTGGATTTTCCCACATGTGTCCTATCTTATGAAAAAGATAAAAATTTTGATGAATTCATAGAGAGACCAGGACTAGGAAATGCTTCATGAGACTGAAAAATTGAGGTGTATTCATGCGGTTACCTTAACATTAACCCTATTCCATTGTTTCAGGTTGTACTTGTTTTTAGTTTCTTTTAGGTATGCAGGTATTTGGACCTTTATCTTTTATGTACTTTTTTTCATACTCCGAGGGTAGTATTTAAGATGTATTTATGCATGGTTATCGGCTTACTTAAATTTTATCATTGTATCGGCATAGAGATGTGTTTGTATGTATAGGTACATTAGGATAAGGCCTTTTATGTGTGTGATATACTTACTCGACATTGGTCGCCAGTCCCTCGCCTATTAAATGTGGCCATGGGGTAGTCTTAGAATGGTCCCCATTGGTATAGATCATGATATCATCCTACCTTTATCAATTAACATGTCAACCATCAATTCTTGAGAGGATCAAGGAGGCCCAAAAGGATGACAAAGAGCTAAAAAAGATCATGAATATTCTATATTTAATTTTTTATAAAGATCGAGTCATACCGTTTGGATGTTGAATATGTGTCTCATAAAAAAATAACCAGAAGAGGGAAATTTTGGATCATTAAAATAACTCATCCTTATCCATTCCTCTAGGAATCAAAAAGATGTACAGATATTTGAAGAAAATGTTCTCGTGGGATAACATGAATATGTAGATTAAAAAATATTCATCTCAATGACTGGTATACCAATAAGTCAAGGATAAAAATAGAAGTTTATGGGTATTATTACACAATTTTCCATACCAATATGGAAATGGGAACACATAAACATGGATTTAAACATAGGGCTCCCATTGATACCAAAATACAATAACACCATCTGGGTGATAGTTGATCACCTTACAATATTAGGTCATTTCATTACTATCCTGGAAGATTTATCTATTGAACAACTCACCAATATATACATAATGGGAGTGTTAATGTTTCATGGAGGGACACCCTCTATTTTATCTAATAAAGATATAAGGTTTACCTTGAGTAACTAAAGAATCCATCCTTAAGAGTTGGATACATAACTGAGTTTCAGCACTACCTATCACCCATAGAATGATGGTTAGTCAGATATAACATTACAAATTCTAGAGGATATGATTATATCCCATTCAAGGTATTTCCAAGGATTTTGTGACTAAAACCATCCCCAAATGGTGTTCTCAAATAGAAACAGTTTCTAATCTAGTATTCAAATGGCACCTTATGAGGCTCTGTATGGGAAGAGGTGTCAGACTCCAACATTCTGGGATAAATTTGAAGAGATAAAGCTTATAGGACAAACTATTATCCAATATATGAAATATATTATTAAAAAAATTCAAAATAATATGAAACACACACAAATGAAACATAAAATCACTGTCTATTTTCATCGATGAGAATTGGAGTTTGAGATCATGGATAAGGTGTTATGTGGTATATCATAAATGAATAAATTCATGAAGTTTGGTAAGAAGGGAACGAATATTAATATATACATCCCCCTTTTATATCCTTGATTGTATCATAGTTGTGGCCTATAAACAATCACTCCCTTATAACCAATCTCATGTACATGATGTGTTCTATGTATCCGTCTTGAAGTGGAACACATAGAACCCCTCAGATGCACTAAATCTTGAGGTGGTACTCTTAGAAAATGATCTTTCATATAAGTAGCTATCAATGTATATCTTATATAATATTGAAAATTTCATTTGATATAAGACAACTCACCAAGTCAATGTTTTATGGTGGAACCACAAGTATGAAGAAGCAATATAGAAATTGGAGGAAGTAATGAAATAGATATACCTGCATCTATTTTAGTGTATAAAATGAAATTTTAAGGGAGAAATTTATAGATGGGGAAGAATGTAATGACTCAAACTTTTATAAATGAAATTTCCTTTTTGATTTATTAAACACCTTATATTTATAGAAAACACGTTAACTAATTTGGTTATTATAGAACGATTATGAAATATAGACTATCATATTTTAATGAACAGTAAGCCTATTAACCATTGATAATATAACAATTATATATTGGCCATTAATATTATTATATAATATGGGTTTTGATAAAGTCCAATTAACACAAATAGAAGAATTGATGACCTTGACTGGTAGTATCATACCTTATAAATCCCTTTTATAGAAGCTTCCAATAAAGATGGTGTCACTAGTATATGACCTTAATCAATACTAAGGGGTTATGTACCTAGACTCTAGTGTTATAAATTTTATATATTATTTTGAATTAAATAAGGATTATATTTATCCATTTTTTATTACATTCTTAATGATTATATAATGATTTTGATAAAAATTAGATTTCGACACCAAGAAATCAAAATTCCATTTTGGGAAATATATAGTTTCAACTAAGATACTCGTGATAATTTAAAGAATTTTTGATATAGATGATATTTTAATAAGATATTTTTTTATATTATAATTATTTAAATATAAATGATAAAATAATTTAATGAAGTCCAATGTAATTTTTATAAATGTCGGAAAGTGGTTAATATCATAAAACTAGTATTTTATAATAAATATGTATATTTTATTTAAAGAGAAATTTATAATATTTAGAAAATTATTTTTATAAATTATTTTTTTTTGAAAAAAAAATGTTTAAATTATCCAATGGTGATTTTTTAATTATTTTTTGAGACAATCAAATTTTTGGGTAAAAATAAAATATGGTATAAATATAAGGTCTATATTATGAAATCATAATGGGCCTAAAGTGATTTAGTAAATTCCATATAGAGAATCCATGACGAAATATATATTTAAACTTTAAAATAATTTAGTTTTGAAGTTATTTATTTAATTTGTAAAATCTTAATGAATCCTCCAAAACATATATTATATTTGTAGGTTTTAAAATCAATTCTTTATGAATGAAAATCACTTCCACATCTCCAAGGGTATTATTTTAGTGATTTTGATTTTTTCCCTTAAAAAATATTTAAAACCACTTCTATTTAGTATAAAAAATGGGAAAAACCGTGATAATGTTTATGATTTTGATTATTTTATCATATAGCATCCAAAACATAAGTATATAAATTAATAAATAAATCCCTTCTCTTTAGCTATAAGTACCCACATAACCACCCACTACTCTTCAATCAAAACCCACTGATCATGAATTTGATCTCACTATACCTCTATAAATAACTCTTAATGTGTTCCAAATCTATTAACAAGATCCTCCGAATCTTTTAAAAGTTCCCTCTCAAGGTAAGGGATTCTCACATTCTCCACTTTATTCAAGAACAGTCTTTGTATTATGCCATTTTATTGCCAGTTTTTTGTGTTGTAATGTGTTTTTACACATAGATTTTACTATTCTTATTATTTACAAGTAATGAGAGACCCTCTTTCACAATAATTACTTCCTTCCATTAATCCTTACGTATATCCATTATACTGCATAAATTATCCTCTTATTTTTTCATGCCAAAAATTTGTATAGTGAACACCCATCCCTATGTCCAATCAATGGTATTCTCCTAGAAGTAACCGTCCATAATTTGTTGTATAATTCCACACACACACACAAATATATATTTATATAAACCCCACTTCTTAATCATGATATTCAAAGTGATGAAATACATCCAAATGTTTTACGATCTATGTGGCACACTGTTGTATGTAAATGATATGAATGTGATGGGTGATCCCAAAATTATATAGCCCAAAACTTCATTGAGTAATGTTTTTTATATCATGAGGTACCATGTATGGTGAATTGTAGTTTATTATAACCAAAATACTTTATGATTTCTCAGTGGTTATACATGACTTATTCTTATGAAGTCATGTTTTATGTTGTTGTCACATTCATATTTTTCCTTGATGTTATCATCTTTTATTATGATTTGATATTCATGTTTGTTAGCATCAACCATTTTATGTCACCTTAATATTCCTATTGAATACAATTTATTACTTTCATCATGTTAAGATTTATTTAGTCCAATACTTGCTTTATATCTCACCCCTTTCTTATATACAACCCCATGTTATCCTTTGTGGTTTAAGAAGAGTGATGCAATTTTAAGAGCACGTTAAAATTTTTTTAATAATATTTTTGAATGCCTATTTTAATTTAAATTTTTATGTACCTAATTACCCAAATAAACTATCCCTCATGATCTTTTGATATTTTTTCAAGTGCATCATTATATATTATGTCATAAATTACAGTGTATAAAAAATATGGGTCGTCCTAAAATATATGTACAACCAGATCATAGATAGATAACTACCATCTATAGAGGTATCATACCCAGCTATTTCATGGCCTATAAATTATTGTAAAATCATATTATAGTTTCTATGGACAGTTTATAGAGATGAAACATGATATATAGAAAGAGAAAACATAACTACCACATCCTATAGGGTGATGGAAATCTCCCCTTGGTAAAATGGAATATATGAGTCTCGAGTCTCCATTTCTTAGTAAGGGAAACAAATATGCAATGATAAACAAATGTATAATTTGATATAGAATAACCATATAATCCAACATGTCATAGGTATGGTTTAATAGTTGGTGGAGGTGGAATGTGATGATAATGTTGTGTCCTACGCACCCTAACCTGTCAAACCTCATTACACAGTAGAACCTCATGAGAAAAATGCCTTTAAATGTTAATCAGTAGTGTAATATCCTCCATCTCTACACATAAAAATGAAATAACTATTATTTAAGTATAAAACATAAATATGATGTTATGATTGATATAATGTAGTATATAAAAGATATGTTAACACCCTTTTATCATTATTTACTTGATAAAATGGATTGATATTTTTTTATCAAATAGTGTATTGTACAAAATTACATCTAAATTATTCTTGAATACCCATTTTGATCATTTTACATTGATCTTGTTCATGAGTCTTTTTAAAATTTTTAAATATTTACTTAGATCAACACATTTATCTAAATTAGAAAATTCTAAATAATCCCTAAAAGCGTAGGAATAAACATGGTTAGTAGACTTGAACAATCACATGAGGTGATTGAGTGTTTTTTGGAAGATTGGTTTTAAAATTAATAATTTATATGTTTTCATAAGGTTATTTTTTAATCAATAATTTTATTATAAATCCGTAAAAAGGGTGACTTGAGGTTTGAACCTAACCGATTTTCGGAGACTTAGTATATTACATTATTTGTAGGCAATACATCATCATGTATAAGAATGAGTACCCAATCCATAAATGTTAGAAAATAAATTACTATTATGACATTTCCTATGATATATTTTGAATCTATGGTATTTTACTTATTGTTGAGTCTAGAAAATATCATTCAAATTTATACTGGACATCATCCTTCCTCTTGGTTGAAAACTATATATGTTAGGTATCAATGTAGGTTGATATTTGAGCATTGGATAATGTATAAACATCCCAATAGGCATCCATGGTGAACTTTAGTGGTTAAAAATGGTGTCATTCTAGTACACTGGATCATGATTTGGTTCCCATGGTATATTCATTGAGGGATTTCCACATTGGTAGGCACACATAGGAACTACAATTCCTTGAAATTTCCACATTCATAATGCATTGCGTCTAGTAATACCATAATCACACAAAAACTACTACCTTTGATAGGGTCCTAAAAACCCATCACATCAAATAAAATTTCTTCTCAGTTAAGAAATATCACTCAATAGGTGGAAGCATCATCAATCTTCTTGTAATTCTATCATTGAATGTGTCATCCATACCGGATCCTCGGATGAATCCCACCAGTGGGTTGTCATCCTCTTTATATAAAGTACTTTACACAATGATCAAATTTATCCTAAACTAGTCTATTTATATTTAACTATAAAATCTCTTAAAGACTCCATTTATTCGCTCCATAATTTTTGTATTCTTCTGTCCATAAATCTTCCCCTCATCGTATGTCAATGTACATTTTAATTATAGAATATACATAATGTAATTATATACCTCTTTATTATACCTATAATTCCTTTTAATTAATTCTAAAAACATTTCTAATTAAGATCATATGTTGCATGAGATGGATCATATTACACATAAATTAATTTTGTTGGTGCATGGATAAAGAAAAAAATTAGAAAAAAAAATTTCTAAGAAGATTCAATATATCTTTCTTTATTTTTTCATCATGAAACATCTTTCACAGATTATTTTAAATGTGTCTAATATAGTATCAATGATCTAAACTTGGGGATCTCCACATAAAACTATTTTAATTTAATTCCTCATTGAATAGATTATGACAATGAGATATCAAACATACACCCCCCCCCCGAATGTGAGTGAAATAGTTGTTGAAACATTACGGAAACCAACTCCAAGATTTATAGTTTTCGTTATCTATGAGGGAAAATGAAAGCAACATAGGTGTAAAGTTACCACAATGGGATGCCATACTCATCAATACGCCCATGAAATTTTCATATATAAAAGTTATATCAAATTTTATAAATATTTTTCATAAAATAACGAGGAAATACATGGAATTAATTCATAGAACAACCGATGAAATTTTACAAGAGAAGGATCATGTTAGTTATGTTTAAACACATGTTTGATTGTATTAATGTGGATGAAAAGTTGTTTTTTGGTATTATTATAGATAGAAATTTTGGAAATTCCAGATATGAGTCATCCCAATGACCATACATCATGAAATTTTTCATATATTTCAATATCCATTCCCTTCCATAAGAAATATTATAACCAAAATTCTATAGTATTCTCTCTTTTACAAGGGTATATGCACATATTGGTAAGTCCTGATCATATAAAAACTATTATATAAAAAAAAATTAGCATCAAATTATTTATAATCTTGTATAAGGGTTAGGCTACATGCATGTATGAGATTATTTAATCATATAAATTCACTACCCTTCAAGAGGAATATTAGGAATCAACCTTAAGTGAGATATATTATCATCACCATATTTATCGCATCGTTTTATTTATTTTGATTAGTTTTACTCATGGTCTAAATATTTATAATGTCACTCAATTTAAAATATTTTTATAATTTTTTGGATTGTGTATTTTCTTGGAAAATATCATCCAATATATAATGTTTTTCAAATTTGACCAAACCCATCATCTATAACTCTATGAAACTTAGTTGCAGGTGTGATAATATTTTAGTTGAATTTAGTCAAACATTACACATATTATCTATAATATATGAAGAGTAGTTGATGATTTATTATGTATAGAGGATGTTTTATAACTATTTCATTTATAGAAACATATTCCCCAAATTATCCAGTATCCTCCTCCTCATCACTATTTTCTACAACTATTCCATAGCTAAAAACTACCTCTTTATGAAAATTCTCTTATAACATATCTGGGTGATAAATTTGGATATCTTCATTTTCATGATATGGAAGAGTCACGTATTCTTGGGACAAAACTTATTTGATTAATATTTCATGCATCTATCATTGTATAATAGAATTATACTACTGGATAGTTGAAAACTCCAAAAACCATCATCAAATAATTATAATTCAATTGTTTAAATAAGGACTTTTATTGTAACCAATACTATTTATTAACAAATGAATTAGCTAGATGTCATAGCCTATCATAGAATTGAAAATTTATATATCTAATAGTTTTGATCTCCTAATCGGGTCTCAAGTCTAACCAACAACGAATTCATTCCCAATGTTTTATAAGGATTACACAATTAGTTATCCTAACACTTCACGTTGGTTATGTACTTATAAATCCCCTATACTAATTTGAATAACTTCTCGATAGTAGTAGCCAAAGGTAGATATGATTGTATAAATGAAAAATGGTTTACGATCATGCTTATAATAGTGTAAATAATATTCACAATGAGGAATAATCATGTAGTGTTGACCATGAAATAATTGTGTAAATTTATTTCATATTACAAGAATATAATTATATGTTCAACAGTTTATAAAGAGAATGAGAAGCATCCAAAAATACCCCCATGAGTTTCTAAACAAGTGTGTAGTTATACCTCATTTTCATGCACGAGATGGTGATTTAGTTAATTCCCAATCTTCCCTTTTCAAGGTTATTACCCCTAGTTACATTTGTACTAGAGATTACATCCACTTGTAGTATCCAGAAGGTCATTCATTTAATAGATAACTACCAAATATTTACTTTACTGAAATCTTATAATGTTATCTTATATCTCCAATGATTTCACTAATGTTTCATAATACAAATTTTAATATTTGTAAAAGTATATAATGATTATAATTAAAGATAATGTGAATAATCTAAAGTATATCCCATAAGAGTGTCAAACTATGCATGAAGTCAAACCACTTTTTCATGCACTGGGGGACGATTGAGTTAATATCCAATATGTACTTTTTGGGTTTATTACCCCTTAATACAATTGTGTCAGAGCTTGCATCCCTTTGTATTATCTAGATGTGGATTTCATTTCTTGGACAACCATTAAATATTTAATTTACAGAAAAATTTATATTTTTTGCTTATATCCCCAATGATTACACAAATGTTTCATAGTCCAAATTAGTTAACTAGTAGTTAATCGTTCGTTAATGAATATTAAATTAATATTTAATAAGTAGATGAATAATACTTAATTATTAATCACATATGATATATTTGTTATTAAATAATTAGTTGGTCAATAGTTCATCAATTTTTAATCATTATTTAGTAATTAACTAATCATGAGTTAACCATTAGTTAAGTATTAGTTAATCATTAATTAATCATTAATTAATCATTAATTAATCATTAATTAATTATTAATTAATTAATATTTAATTAATGGTTACTTAATAGTTAATTATTAGTTAATAATTTGTTAATAATTAGTTAACAATTAATTTATCATTAGAAAATCATTTTTTAATCATTATTTGATCCTAAGATAATATTAATTTAATCCTAAGTTAATTCTTTTTTAATCATTAGATAATCATTATTTAATCCAATGTTAATTCATAGTTAATAATTAATTAATCATTAGATAATCATTCAATAATAAATTATTAATCAATATTTATTAAGTAGTTAATTTATAGTTACTTAATAGTTAATTAATAGCTAATGATTAGTTAATTATTAGTTAATTATTTTATAATAATTGATTAACCATTAGTTTATTATTATTAAATAAATAGTTAATGATTATTTGATCCACATTTAATCATTAGTTATTCATTATATAGTCTTATGTTGATCATTATTGAATCATTAATTAATCATTAGTTAATAATTAGTTAATCATTAAATAACCATTATTTAATCTTTGCTTGATCATTAGTTAATTAGTGGTGAAACATTCATTAATAATTCGATAATAATTTTTTAATCATTAATTAATTAAAAGTCATTTAACATTTAATTATAAGATAATTAATAGCTAATAATTAGTTGATTAATACTTAATCATCATCAAATTGATATTAATTATTAATTACTATGTAATTAATCAATAGTTGACTTTTGTTTAATCATTACTCCTTCATTAGTTAATCATTCATTAATAATTTGATAACCATTCATTAATCATCCATTAATTAATATTTAAATAATAGTTAATTAATATTTAATCACTAGTTAACTAATACTTAATCATTGTATACTTAATATTAATTAATAATTACTAATAAATTAATTATTAGTTAATTAAAATATTACATTTAATATTTTACTAATTATATATTAGTTAATAATTACTATTTACTAATTATTTATAAACTAATAAGGAATAATAAATAATAATCATTTCGTAATAAATATTCAATTACTAAGACTAATTATAAATTAATTACTAAATATTCATAATTAAATAATAATAATTTACTCACTAATATTAATAGTTATTTTCGAATTACATATAATTAACTAAAACCCGAAACAGACAAAATATTTAAAATAAACTACAAACTAAACAACTAAATATATAAATAAAATATTTAAATAAATCATAAAAAATAACTTTAAATGAAGATTTAAAAAAATTCACTCCTTTAAGGCCACAAAAAGAGTTTTGTGCAGGGGTTAAAAAAACCAAGACAAATTTATAGAGAGAGGGTCCACAATAGGGTGAAGTTTAGAGATAGGTAGGGGAAATCCATGAAATGCAGGGGATGAAGATTTTATATGGGGGGAGAAAGGATTTTCCACTCAAAATTCGTTTAGCCTTTTATTAGGCAAAATGAAATTTCTCTCCAATCTCTATTCACATGATGAAAGACAAAATTCATTTTGGGTGATAATGCCTTTACCACATCATCAATCTAGGGTAAAGTCATGGTGTGCCTTAAAGCCTTTCGTATTTATCTGAAAGGCATTAAATAAGACGATGCCTTTATAACTTAAAATTCAAAATATTTTAAACCTTGATTTATTTTCTTAATTATTTTGAAAATTTTATAAAAAACATTATGTTTTATGTTAAAGAAACATGGTTTGTTATGGGAATATTAAAACACTTGATCTCAAATAACAAGATAGTTTATGGTCTCTTGAGTCGCTAATACAGAATTAACAGTACCCTAGGTCAATTATTATCACCTTCTTGTTTCTCATCAAGTGTTTGTAGAGTTTGTGATGGGTGGTAAGGATAATACGCGAGTTTTCTCAAGGCACTGATGTGGAATAAGAAGTTGCAAACTCCTTATATGATGTTGTAGTTGGATAATGTGACATTATAGATAAGTTTTTTCTTAGGCTTGATTCCTAAAATTAGAGAATCATATCACTTAATGAAATTTTTTCAAATACTGTTTCAATCTGGGAAATAGTCAGCATTCGGTAGCATATGTGGTATGGGCATGGGGTGGTGGTCGTAGGATCAAGTCCTCAGACCGATTTTTTTCCTTAAATGAATTGTAATAAAAATATTATATTATATTTTTATATATAATATGAGTTATAATAAATTAAATAACATATAATTTGTATTAAAAAATAGTGACTATAATGGGTTTTAGAAATATAATTTAAATTTTTATGTTAAAATATTATATTATAATAGTTATATTAATACACAATAAATAATAAATGTCAAAACAAGTTAGGGAAAACCAATTTATTAAAGAAAAAACATATTTTTAATTAGGTTGAAAGGAAACCCTTATATGAGCTGAATACCCAGTGGCACAAAGGCCTTAAATACATTTCCGAAGGCCCAACATCCTGGAAGCCAATTTTTTAGTCTTCACCCATAACCATGTCATGGCTACACTTTATGTCTTGTAACTTTTGATTCCAACATCGTGGCTTGTTCATTTACATTTTAGCACCTTGAAATGTTTTTCCTCATTCATTATGTATTTTAGTCCTTAAACGAAGCACCAAAAATTCCCTGACCACTAAATTTCACTTTGTCGTGACCCACCCTCTTGTGTCATAGTACCCACATGCCAACACTGTGTCCCATTACCCTACACTGTGACCACTATCATTTCTCTGTGGTTATAACACCCCAAATATAGTAACCCATATTGGATAGTTATTTTACTAAATTTCAGAAGATAGACGGGATTACATCTTTATTTATTGAATAGTGGAGTAGTCTTTGGAGACAAGATACATACATGATTCTCAAATTAAACTATAAAAATTAAAACACAACTTAAAATTCCTTTGATAAATTTATTATTTCTTCTAATATGTCATTTTAATAATTCATAGTTATATTATTTATATCATGGTGAGTGTAAAACATAATAAAAAGTTATCTTAGATGATCAATAAGGGAAAACATACAACAAAATCCTTTATAGAATAAATAGAGCATAAATAATATGGGAGAGATAAGTTATAAAAAAATATTCCATATAACTAATATCATAAAGGGGAATATATTCATGGATGACATAACAAACTAATTAATTACATTGATAATAATAATTAGTTTCAAAATCATAGAATGTGTAATTTTATACATCATAATATTATTTATAAGGCCTAATGCCACAACATACTACATAAACATGTATGGTTGACACCAAATACCCAAACTAGTTTGGCACATGAGACCTACCAATCTATCAAAGTAATATAATAAGAATGTTTTATCACTTATTGAGTCCAATTAATTCATCATATGTAATAAATAAATGCAAATTAAATGCACAATCAACATAAACATTCATATCAAAAAATTATCTAACAATTTGATAATATTTCCCTGAGTCAATCACTAGAGAAACAAGATCATAATACATCCAAATTATTATGGTGGGTGGTATCATTAGATTATATCCCTATTAAAACATAATATTCATAAAAGTATGTTTAAAATGATTAAAATACATTTAAATGATCAGTAGAACATTTAATGAGGAAAATACCCTATTTATTTTGAAATAACTTATTGAAAATATAACAATTTCTAGATTACTAGTATTTTTTATTTTAAATAAGCCATGAAATCATTTAAAGTAATTTTAAATCTAAATAATTTTCATTATGGTTGGAAAACCCATTCATGTGGTAAGCTTTAAAATAAATATTTCATTCACACCTTTGGTAAAAAGTACCTCATTCGGAAAATGACATGAATATTCTATTTAAACATTTTTATAGAATGTAAAATATGGGTAAACAATTACATTAACAAATCATAGTACAATATTGAAAATATTATTGAAACGATTTTAAATATAATGTGTATATGGAAGAAAAATATTCCTGATTGAATAAGAAACGAAAACTACTTTTCCTTAAAAACGTTATTTTTGAATTTTGAGTACATAGATAGAGGAAAATTAAAAAAAACTTGTGATTTAAAAAATAACCATAAGTGATTAAAATATTTGGTTTTTAATATAAAAATATTATATAATTCTTATAATGTAAAATTAAATATAAATAGTCCCGAATAAGGATGATATTGTAAAAATGACAATTACCTTAGGTCCAACTTGTTTCATAAGTGATTTTAAATTCCTATATAATAAATTTATATTCATTATACATACATACCATAATAATATTCCTACTTATAATTCAAACATGGTTAATTTATAACATATTATCAATTTTTCATTAACATCCTTTCATTATTATCATCGTTTCAAGGGTTAGCTGCTTTATTTTTCATTTATGTTTTTATTGGGATGTTATGGTCCTTGAATCATGAATATAGATAAATCATCTCTAAAATGTTAATAATGATATAAATATCATATATATTCATAATATAAATATTTCAAGTGACTCATACAATTTCTAGATCGAGAAATGAATTACACCATTAATGGAGACAGTAGTCTATACGTATGCAAAAATGTTGTTCTCATTTTAACAGAATGAAAGGAAGATT
This sequence comes from Viscum album, assembly GCA_963277665.1. Classification (NCBI taxonomy): domain Eukaryota; kingdom Viridiplantae; phylum Streptophyta; class Magnoliopsida; order Santalales; family Viscaceae; genus Viscum; species Viscum album. The sequence continues at coordinate 199,219 of CAUJRU010000202.1, forward strand.
TATAATATTTTATCATTTATGAATCATAATTAAATCATAAATATAATATATATTTATTAAATACATCATTATATCCATCAATTTGAAGTTGTGATGGAAAATTAATCATATCGCTACATGTAGGTGGTAGTCCACACAAATGAATAAGTGATACTTTCATTTCCCACTTGATGAAATGAATGTGGAAAATGGTTATCCTATAATCATAATAACAACAATGAATATTTATGATACTATATTAATTATATTATTATGAATAAAATATATTTATTTAAGAATAATTTGAAATAAACACTTAATGATTTTCGTAATACTAATAACAATTCATTGAAAAACCTCCTTTGGATTATATTTTAATCATGTTGGCCTCAACTGTTTTTATAATCCCAATTATGCTTTCATATACTTTGATAATATCAATCTAATGATTTTATATATATTAATTCTTTCAATATATGATCATGATGATAATAATAATAAAATAATCCCTGAGATATGTTAATCCATGTCTATCTGTGTTTATATGAGTTATGAAGTTCTTCTAACGCATTCGGATATGTTTTGCATAAAACAAACAGGTGTTAAGTCACTAATCTGGGTATAGATGCTGATATAGAGCTACCAGTACTCAGCCTACCGATAGACATAGTCTACTGATATACAGAGTCACCGATAAGCTAAGGCTACCGATATGTACAGAGCTACCGAGAGAAACCGAGCTACCAATAGAATATGTCTACCGATATGCATAAGTCCACTGGTAACCAAGTCTATCGACAGAGTCAGTCTACCGACACAGAACACTAAGAGCTATCGATATGAGCTACCGACCGACCTACTCATACAGAGACTGGAGACTGATATGAACTGACTAACACAGTCTACCGATACAAGTATAAAGCTACTGATAGAACCAGTCTACAGGGATACCGATAGAGTAAGTCTACCGATAGAAGGATTTACTGATACCTAGTTCTACTGATACCAAAAAGCTACCGATGCAGGTTCAAAGAGATAGCGATGGAAGGTTCTGCTACACAAAATACCACCGTACACATTTACTAACACGAGCAACTAATGATTGACCAACCAGTCAAACTCTATACTCTCAACACTATTTATTTATTAAGCTAACGGTTACATGGGAAGTTTTTAATACAGTTAATGTTATTTAATAATCTCTATTTCCATGTCAGGGAACCGTACCTAGTACCCATGAAAAAGTTAATCATTCCCATTTACCGGATCTGAAAGCTATAAAAGGGAAGATAAAGACCTAGCTGAAAAGGATGCGAATTAGAGAACACTGGGTGTTCATATGACAAGCATCAAGGAACTAAAAAGGCACACGGGTGAAAAAGAAAATGTCTGAACATCATTCAAACATGTTTCATTCGTGAAAGGCTACATCCATATTTCAATAACACTAGAAATACACGAAGCTACTGATTTTCAAGGAGAACACAAGCTGCACCTTGAGTGAAGAACTACCAAAAACACTTCATACACTCAAGCTGAAAAACTAGACCAAGAATCAAAGAAGAAAACAACACTCTGTTTTCTAAGCAGAAATAAGAGAAGGACTCAGAAGTTTTTCTAATCAACCAAACAATTCTAGAGCTGCACTGCCAATCACTAAATCTTTTCTAAACTCTTTCTCACTTTCATTAGTGATTCTATCTTTACATTTCGAGCAGTGTGTGTACCTTGTTTATTTTACACACAAACTGTCTCTTAAGATAAACTGGAGGATTCTTAAATCCCCACTCAAACTTCATAACCCTTTTTCCCAACTTTGGATAGTGGTAGAGGTCGAGTAAGACATGGACAACTTGTGTGTTGTTGATTGTGTTTCCCACATAGAACTGTTGTAGAGGACTTTGGACCTTGAGAGTAGTGTACTATTGTTTACCCCCAATCCAACATGTGGATCAATTTATATAAATTGTTGAGAGGACTAAGTCTCGGCTTCAGACTGAACCTCTCGGTTAACTCTGATGTGTTTTTTATTTTATGTCATAAGCATTCTGTATATATTTGTTTCATAATCCACTGCTCTTACTTTGAAATAAAGAACTATTTTAAAGCTACTTTTATAGTTAAATTATCAAGTGTTTATACTTATTTTAAACCAGTAAGTTAGTTTCAAAAGTTAATTTAATCTTCAAATTAAGTCAACTGAGTCCTAATCAATCTTTGAGAAAGTGATTGAACATTTACACTCTGTATATATTCACTATAGTTTAACTTTGTTTATAAATTGGGGGTTTTTCAGAGAAATATTTTTAATAGAAATTTTTATTGAAACTCAATTCACCCCCTCTTGAGTATCCACTCCGACAAACATTTTCTATTAGAGGAGTTATTGATTTTCAAAGATTTAAAAAAAATATGTTTTTCAACTGTGATGTTAGTTGCGTATTTAAAGATCTTTAATATCTGTTAGTTCTAAATTTTATCTCTTCAAAATTTCTTTTCTAAAATCTAGTTATTGACAATAGACTATAGGGTGATTCTACCAACATGCCACCTTTATTTAATAGAACCAACTATGCCCAGTGGAAACTTATGATCAAAATTTATTTAGAAAGTATGGGTTTTGATATATGGACTACTGTAGAGTCTCAATATAAAATTACAGAAACTGAAAGAACAACATGGGATGAACTTAGAAATACTGCATACAATAATAATTGTGATGCTATGAATGCCCTATACTATGCCTTAGGAGATGAAGAGTTTAATAGAATATCTGCTTGCAAAACTACTTATGAGATATGGGATACTATGGGTGATTCTCAGGAAGGAAAAACCACTATTAAAGAAATGATATTGAATACTTATACTATTAAATATGATAATTTTAAAATGAAAACTGATGAACTTATTTATGATATGTATCTCAGGTTTAATGAGATAGTCAACACAATGAGTTCACTTGGAAAAACTGTTCCAGCTAAGGAACAAATTATGAGGATACTGAGATGTCTGCCAGAACGATGGAGCGGCACTTCTGTTTCAATCAGAGAGTCATGTGACATTGGAGCACTGCCTGTAAAAGAGATTATTGGTAAATTAATGATGTATTAAGAAGAACTAAAGGTAAATAAAGGGGAAGATGATGAACCCAATAGAAAATACGTAGATGTCAAGTCTACTACATGTAAGATAAAATACAAGGAGACAATGCAAATACAAACTAAAAGTTCAACCAGTGAAGATTATGATTCAGACAGTGATGCTGAAATGGCTCAAATAGCTAGGAGATTCAAGAAGTTCTATACGAATAAGAAATTCTTTAGAAAATCTAACTACAAAGGAAATTATGATTACAAGGGACATTGTAAAAAGGATTGGAAAAATCCTGACAAGGAGGATGATATAGTCTGCTATGATTGCAAAAGGAAAGGACACATCAAGGATGACTGTCCAAAACTGAAATTCAAAATGAAATATGATTATAAGGACAATATATACAAGAAACCTATGAAAGCGACTTGGAGTGCTTCGGAGGACAGCACAAGTGAATCTGAAGTTTTTAATTTTGAGAAGAATCGTGCCAACATGTGCTTCATGACCAACACATCCGAGGTACCTGCTTCCCCTGTTCTAAATGATTATTATTCTAGAAATAACAGGGATTCAGACAATGATGGAAATATTTCTAAGGATGAAATGTTTGAATAATGCAATATGCTAGAAGAAACATTTAATGAACATAAAGACAAATATAATTCATTAAAGAAACAACATTCTCTCACTCGCACTTCTAAATATGCCTTTGATATAGAAAAATAAAAGAATTCTCAACTGTTAATGGAAAATACTGAATTGAAAATGTCTAATGAGAAACTTAGAAAGGACTTAGAAAAGTTCATATATGGAAAATATACACTTACACAGATGTTAAGAAAGCACGTTGCACCTAAATACACTACTGTTTTGGGATACCAACATGGAAAAAGACGGTTCCCTAAAACCCGATTTATTCCTAATTCTAGACAAAATTCTATTTATTCCAGTTCTGGAAATTCGTATGCTTCAACTAGTTACTCATATGGTTATAGATCAAATAATGTTTATCTATCAAAATATATTGATTCTGTAAATTATATGAGACCCATAAGACAAATATGGGTACCTAAAGCTTTGATTGCTAACCTATTTGGACCCAACATGATCTGGGTAGCAAAATCATTTCTTATCTAAACCTGTTTTGTAGGAAACATGATTGAAGAGTTCTCAAAAGAAGGTATGGTACGTGGACAATGGATGTTCAAGACACATGTCTAGAGATTATTCATGCTTCAAAATCTAAATAAAGGTTGATGGAGGCCATGTCACCTTTATTGATAATTCTAAAGGAAAAATCATCAGCCTAGGCCGGATTGGTAACACTGATTTAGTATTAAATTCTAAAGTTTTATTTGCCGATGGACTTAAATATTACCTGTTATGTATTTCTCAGTTATGTGATGATGGATTTAATGTGAGTTTTGAATATGATTCCTGTAATGTTATTAATTCTAAGAATGTTTTAGTATTTTCTTCTTTAAGAAATGAAAATGTTTATTCTATTGATTTAAATGTATTAGTTAAACAAAATGTTACTTGTTTAAATGCTTTTCATAGTGAATCATGGCTTTGGCACAGAATATTAGGACACTGTAACATCTATTCACTTAGAAAGCTGACTAAGAAAAACTTGGTTAGCGACCTACCTAAACTTGAATTTACAAATTACAAAGTTTGTAATCCCTGTCAAAAGGGAAAGCAACATAAAGTTTATTTTAAATCAATGAAATAAGTTTCAACTTATCAATCTCTCATGTTGGTTCACATGGACTTGTTTGGACCTTCACGAGTTTCTAGTTTAAATGGGAAGCACAATTTCTATGTCCTAGTAGATTATGTTTCTAGATATACTTGGGTATACTTTTTAGCTCACAAAATTGAAGTTTGTTATTACTTTGTTAAATACTCCAAATCTGTAGAAAACCTTAGTGGACTTAAGATTAAAACCTTGAGAAGTGATCACGGCCGTGATTTTGAAAATCAAGATTTTGAATCTTATTTCTCACACAATGGCTATAGTCACAACTTTTCTGCTCCTAGGAAACCTCAGTAGAATGGTGTAGTAGAAAGAAGGAATAGAACCCCTCAAGAAATAGCTAGAAACATTCTTAATGAGTATGATCTGCCTATTTACTTTTGGGATGAAGCTGTGAATACTTTCTGTTATATTATTAATAGAGTCTTAATTAGACTAGTTCTCAAGAAGACCCCATATGAGTTATGGAACAATAGAAAACATAAAGTAAGTTAATTTAGAGTCATTGGCTGCAATGTTTTTATTCTTAATACAAATGATAATATAGACAAGTTTTCTTTTAAAAGTGATGAATGAATTTTTCATGGTTATTCTTTAACTTGAAAACCATATAGAGTCTTTAATAAAAGAACCAAATGTGTGGAAGAATCTGTTCACATCAAGTTTATTGAAACTGATCCACATGAGCCTAAAACCTCTCTTGAAAATCATGAAGAATATTTGAGTGTTATGGACCTTAATGATAAATCTAATGAATCTAATGAACCTGCTGTAAACATAGCCAGTTCTGGACATATTCTAGAATCTGCTTCTGTTGAACCCGAACTTGGAGATGAACCTGAAATTTCTAGTCCTACCTTTAATAGATCAACACGGATTTTAAAGAATCATCCTTTGGATGCTGTTGTTGGTAATCTTGATAGAGGGACACAAACTAGAGCTTCTCTAAGAAACCAGGTTGGAAATTAACAATTTCTTTCACAGCTAGAACCTAAAAATTTCAATGATGCTATCAATGATGAATTTTGGGTAATGGCTATGCAAAAAGAGTTAAATCAATTTGAAAGAAACAAAGTCTAGGAATTAGTTGACAGACCTAAGGACACTTTAACAATAGGCCCTAAATGGGTTTTTAGGAACAAAGTTGATGAATCTAAAAACATAGTTAGAAACAAAGCTAGGCTAGTTGCACAAGGGTATAGTCATGAGTAAGGTATAGAATATGAGGAAACCTTTGCACCTATAGCCAGATTAGAAGCTTTTAGGATCTTACATGACTATGTTGCTCATCTGAATTTCAAGTTATATCAAATGGATGTTAAAAGTGCTTTTCTAAATGGTTTTATTGTCGAAGATGTTTCTGTTGAACAACAACCTAGGTTTACTAATTCTCATATTCTAAATCATGTTTTTAAACATTCTAAAGCTCTATATGCTTTAAAACAAACTCCAAGAGCTTGGCATGATAGACTTAGTAATTTTATAATTTCAAAAAAATTTACAAAATGGATTCCTGATCTAACTATTTTTATTAAAATAATTTCTAAAGATGTTTTAATAGTTCAAATATATGTTGATGATATTATTTTTGGATCTTCTAGACATTCCACATGTACTGATTTTTCAAAGAGTATGCAAAATGAATTTGAAATGAGTTTAATGGGAGAACTCAATTATTTTCTTGGATTTCAAGTTTTCCAAAATGAAAATGGTATTATTTTGAATCAAAGTAAATATACAAAGGATCTTTTAAAACCTTTTGGTTTGGATAGTATTAAGGAATTTGATACTCCTATGAGTACTGTTTGTAAATTGGATGCAGATGAAACTGGGAAACTAGTGGATCAATCCAATTACAAAGGTATGATTGGAAGCTTACTTTACCATTCTTCTAGTCGACCAGATATTATGTATAGTGTGTGTATGTGTACAAGATTTCAAGCTAATACAAATAATCTCATTTAATTGCTGCTAAAATAATTTTTTAGTATCTTAAACATACTGTAAACTTAAGTTTGTTTTACCGAAAAAAACAACCCTTTGAGTTAATGAGTTATTCAGATGCTGATTTTGCTGGTTTCAAGTTGCATAGAAAAATCACTTCAAGAACATGTCAATTATTGGGAAAATCCTTAGTATCTCGGTTTAGTAAAAAGCCGAATTCTGTAGCATTTTCCACTACCGAAGTAGAGTACATAGCTTCTAGTAGTTACTGTGCACAAATTCTGTGGATGAAACACACTCTTTTGGACTATGGATATGACTTTAAGCATGTTTTTATCAACTGTGACAACACTAGTGCAATAAACATCTCGAAAAAACCCTGTGTCTCACTCTAGGACCAAACACATTGATGTAAGGAACCATTTCTTGAGCGATCATTACCAAAAGGGTGATATTATTCTTTATTTTATAGGTACTAAACATCAATTAAAAGATATTTTCACTAAACCATTGAGTTTGAAGAGGTTAAGTTACATTAGACTTGAGTTAGGTATGTTTAACCTTGATCGATAGCTAATCTCACCGATGAAAAATTCTCATCGTTGTGAAATTCTCACTGATGTAAAATTCTCACCGATGTAAAATTATCACCGATGTAAAACTCTCACCGATGTGAATTCTCACCAATGTAACCTCACTGATAGGAATTCTCACTGATAGACCCTACCGATGAGTGCGTTATTTTATACTTCTGTCTTCCACCAGAATGTGAATCATTTTTGCGTTATTTCATTTTATTTATTTATTCTATAATTCCTAAATGATAAAACTAATGTCAGAGCTACTTCTAAATCCACTGAGCCTCAATCCTTTACCCTCAATGCTTATCTCCTGAATCCTTAGAGAACCCTAAATCCCTCGAATCCTAGATGGCAAAAACCAAAATCCCTTCTGTTAGAGATGTTGCTGATGAGTCTAAAGCAAAGAAACTAAATTCTGTGCTAGAAGAAAGTGGTAGTGCCGGAAGGACATGATTAGGAAGATGAACAGTAAATCCTCATCTGTAAAATCGAGTTATTATGATTGAAAAGAAGCTGTGTGTAGAATGGATGGTGCCTAGCAAGTCCTTAGTGCTCGAAGTGCTTGAAGATAAAAAAATGTGTGGAGTGTTTTTCGAAAAAAATAGTCCCTAATTTCCAACGTTACTGAAATAGTTTTAAGATTTTGTAACTTTTGAGAAATCTGAGACTGAAAACTGAGTGACTTCATTTGTGAATTGAAAGGAGATATCGTTTTCATCTGTTGAATGTGATGACTGCTTAAGAATTCCACATGAAGGGGTATCGAGATATGTCTCGAGATCCATGCCACCTACTAGTGATATTTTCGACTATGAGACTGCTTTAGAAGAGTTGACTGGTGATGGAAGTCAAAGACATGTAGTTGCTGCAGAAATGGATGTAGAGAACAGATTATTGTTCAAATTTGTTCAACATATCTTGATACTGAGGAGAGGAGACTTTTCAAAATTGAGATATCATGATATACATCTCTTACATCTTTTAAGACATTGTTTAAAATTTAATTTGTGCAGATTGCTGATGATCCAAATGGAAGACATGACAAGGCCAAAATCAAAGACAAATGCCATATTCTTTGCTAAGTAAACTTCTGTGATGATAAAGGTAAAATTGGTAGTTGAGTCTCAAGATGAGACAGTATTAGTAAAGAATAACTTTTGTATCACATCCACAGTGGGAAATGCATGAGGATAAATTGGAACCCTTGGAGAGGATAATGGGTCAATGATGAACATAAGGTATATGACAAATTCAATCCTATGGATCATCCTTCAACAACAAAGGATGTGAGGGATCTAGGTGTGGGACCTAATGAAGAGGAGCCAGAATATTGTGATAATTCAGAATAGGAAGAGTCCTCTACTGATGAAGGATGAGACCCTGACTTAGATCCTAGACCAACTCCTGAATATCAATATCAACATAAATCAGATAAGGAAGAAGCTGCTGTAGAGAATGAAGAAGATGTTCATGAATGTGAAGCATCTCTGTCAGCTGATTTGAGCCTGAGTCCAGTGATTGGACAATATTTAGTGCCTGCATGCATTCAAATGATGTTGACATACCCTTGACTAGTTTGGAAGACCCTTCAGCTATTACAGAGAAATAATTGATAGTGGAAGATTCTCCTAAGAAAGTAAGACCAGCTCAAAATGCTGAGAATGATGTTGTTTTACTTGAAGATGCACCAATTGAGGGGGGGGGGCATCAAACAAATGTTGGATGTTTTATAGTGGCTTTTGGAATTGAATATTAGGCAGAAGATGCAGGTTTTATAGTTTCTCGTTTAGACTATCCTGATTCTGAAAATGAAGCTTCTCTCAATAGACCTATGATTACAAATGATGTTGAGACTGAGTCACTACCTGCAGATGTGGTCAGAATGCATGACCTGGATACTTTAAAGAAAAATCATATGGACAATTTTGTGTAAGAGGTAAAGAATATGGAAGATTCTCTGGTATCTTTAGTTCAATCGATCATGACTAACTCAGTGGTCAGTTTAGAATCTGAAGAGTAGCCACTACAGTTGCACCTACTGATATGATCCCCTGGACTGATCTGTAATCTTTGAAGGATGAGCTGAAAGAATGTTTTAATGCATCAGTTTCTGAGTTGAATCTTTGTTTTGTTGAAGAGATGAGGACGTTGGAAAGATCATTTGAACTCTCTCTAGGTTGTAATTTGTCAACCTTCATGGCAGAAATATTGGAAGAAGTTAAAGACTTCCAGGCTCAAGTTTCTGGACTTTAAATAGATCTTGAAGCTCTAAAGAAATCTGTTGTTTCTTTAGACTCTTACATGATCTCAAAATCCCAATCAGACAAGGACTTGGCCTATTTCAAGAGTGTGGTAAGCCAGATGTTTTCAGTGTTCGAATGTTTTAAAACATCCATGAAAGATAATGTTAAAACCCAGGATTCTCAAGTTCAAAATCATATTAGTGGTTTAACCAAGAACTTCAAGGAAATAGTAACCTTCTCTGCTGGTTCTATTGCATCTAAACCCTCAGTGTATTTGAATCAAATTCGAGCTGTGATGAAGGAGGATCTTGGTTCAACTTCAACTAGGGGCTCTGTGGACTCATCCGAGATAAAAAAAGTTGTGATTGCTACTCAAGATTCAGCTAGAGAGATAATGAAGATAGTCCAAGACTACATGAGAGAAGCTTCTTCCTCTTAGAAAGAAGTGAAAGATAAAGTGGACTCCTATTTCCAAAAGATTTACACAAAGAATCAAATTACGAGTCACTTCAAGCTTCTGATAGAAAATACGAAGTTTCCTCCTGTCAATCAAGCTTTCTGAGAACAAGTTAGAAAGATAATGGAATTGACTCCCGTATTGGAAGAATTTATGGAGAACAAGGATTACTTCATATCTTCTATGGAGAGAGGAGGAGGAATAATTATGGATTTCAGAAATCTGTTGCTACATTTTTTGCATGTTGATGTTAGGCCAGTGATTGTCCCTCCTGCCTTACCAGCCTCTGCTCTACTGCTTCTCCAGTTCAGATGACTCTAGCCCAAGTGATTCGAAGCCTCACTCCTATGATCACTGAAAGATCTCCTTAGTACAGACCAGGAATATTTTTTGTGGCTCAGCCTCCAATGATCATTTCTGGGATTCCTAATCCCTCACATCCAACAACTTCACCTGAATCCTCTTCTGCTCCTAAGGGAAAATATCACATTGAGGATGTGTATTGAACAAGTGTCTAAACTATTTGATAGGAATCCATTATATTTTGTTTATTTCTTTGTACCTTATTTGGGACATGAAATGAATCTGGTTTTTATCGCTTTTTTCATTTTTATTTTTACTCCTCTTCCCTATGGTTTCCCACTTTTTGATTATCACAAAGGGGAGAAATATTTTACCAAGATATTATAAAGGGGGAGAAGTATTAAAGGATTAATAAATAATGGGGAGAAAGTATCAAAGGGGGAGAAATATTTATCTAAGGAAGAGCTATCTTGCTTTTCCCCTCTGATACTGTTACATTTCATTCACTGATACTATTTTCTCTAACTCGATGATGCCACTAAATTTTACATTTGATGTCATTGAATTTAATTTTATCTCTAATACTATCAAATTTTCTTCTACCCCTGATCCATTATGTTTTATAACATAATTTTTCCCTTAGATAATTGCATTTAATGATATATCCTATGATACAACTACTTACTATTTTAAAATGATATTATCATAAGTTGTGATTATCAAAAAGGGGGAGATTGTTGACCACCCCTATTTTAACAATACCAATTATGCTTTCATATACTTTGATAATCTCAATCTAATGATTTTATATATATTAATTATTTCAATCTGTGATCAAGATGATAATAATATTAAAATAATCCCTGAGATATGTTAATTCATGTCTATCTATGTTTATATGAGTTATGAAGTTCTTCTAACCCATTCGGATATGTTTTAAATAAAACAAACAAGTGTTAAGTCACTAATCTGGGTATACCTGCAAATATAGAGCTATCGGTACTCACCCTACCGATAGAATTAGTCTACCGATAGACAGAGTCACCGATAAGCTAAGGCTACCGATATGTATAGAGCTACCGACAGAAATTGAGGTACCGATAGAATAGGTCTACTGATATGCATAAGTCCACCGATAATCAAGTCTACCGACATATTCATTCTACCGATACAGAACACTAAGAGCTACCGATACGAAATACCCACCGGACTACTGATACACAGACTAGCGACCGATATGAACCGACTGACACAGTCTACCGATACAAGTATAGAGATTCTGATAGAACCAGTCTACCGAGATACCGATAGAGTAAGTCTACCGATATATGGAGTTACTAATACCTAGAGCTACTGATACCAACAAGCTACTGATGCAAGTTCAAAGAGCTACCGATAGAAGGTTCTGTTACACAAAAGACTACTGTACACATTTACCAACACGAACTACTAATGATTGACCAACCATTCAAACTCTATACTCTCAATACTATTTATTTTTAAGCTAACGATTACATGGGATGTTTTTAATGTAGTTAATGTTATTTAATGATCTCTGTTGCCATGTCAGGGAACCGTACCTAGTACCCATGAAAAAGGTAATCATTCCCATTTGCCGAAGCTGAAAGCTATAAAAGGGAAGATAATGACCTAGCTGAAAAGGATGAGAAGTAGAGAACATTGGGTGTGCATACGACAAGCATCATGGAACATAGAAGGCACACAGGTGAAAAAGAAAAGGGCTGAACATCATTCAAACATGGTGCATTTATGAAAGGCTACATCCATACTTCAGGAACACTAGACATACACGAAGCTACTCATTTTCAAGGAGAACACATGCTGCACCTTCAGTGAAGAACTACCAAAAACACTTCATACACTCCAGCTGACAAATTGGACCATGAATCAAAGAAGAAAATGACACTCTATTTTATTAGCAGAAACCAAAGAAGGACTCAAATGTTTTTCTGATCAACCAAACGAGTCCAGAGCTGCACTGCCAATCACTAAAGCTTTTCTAAACTCTTTCTCACTTTCCTTAGTGATTCTATCTTTATATTTCGAGCAGTGTGTGTACCCTATTTATTTTACACACATTGTATCCTAAGATAAACTATAGGATTATTAAATCCTCACTCAAAAGTCATAACCCTTTTTTTCCCACTATGGATAGTGGTAGAGGTCGAGTAAGACCTGGAAAACCTGTGTATTGTTGTTTGTGATTCCCACGTAGAACTATGGTATAGGTCTTTGGACCTAGACAGTAGTGTACTGTTGTTTACCCACGATCTAGGGTGTGGATCAATTTATATAAATTGATGGGAGGACTAAGTCTCGGCTTAAGACTGATCCTCTTGGTTATCTCTACTGTGCATTTCAGTTTAAGTCATAAGCATACTATATATATTTATTTCATAATCTGCTGCTATTACTTTGAAATACAGAACTAAATTAAAGCTACTTTGATAGTTAAATTAGCAAGTGTTTATACTTATTGTAAACCAGTAAGTCAGTTTCAAAAGTTAATTTAATCTTCCGATTAAGTCAGCTGAGACCTAATAAATCTTTGAGAAACTGATTGAACATTTACACTCGGTATAGATTCACTACAGTTTAACTTTGTTTTTAAATTGGGGGATTTTTAGAGAAATATATTTAACAGAAATTTTTATTGGAACTCAATTCACCCCCCTCTTGAGTATCCACTCCAACCAACAACTCCATCTTAGGATGGTCTAAATGAATTATGATAAGATCATGAATAAAGGGAAGGAATATAGGATGGTTCGTGGTAAGGTCTTAGAAAATTTAATTTTCTCAAAGTTTGTGAATAAGGGAGGATAAGATGTGCCCTTTTATAAGTTGGGGGGACACATGGAATTACATAAATGATTTAAATAATAAAAATTAATTTATTTGGGGAATGTGGCCCCAAATAGTCAGGAAATAGAACTTAGGATAATATAATGTCAAAATAAGTTTAACTAAATTTATTTAGATAATTTTATGTGAGGTTTTTACCCTTATCTCCTAGCCTAACCCTTCTATAAACCTGTTTTAACCATTAACAAAGTGATAAATTTTTACCATAGATACTATTGATAATGAAAAAAATTAAACTAATCATATTAAATAATATTAATTATTATGATTCCAAATATAGAATCTATTTAATAGGATTATACTTGTATAATTGATATAAATTAATTTTAATATGATTGAAAAACAAAATGAAAATCCATTTTAGTAAAATGTTTGATTTAAACATAAAAATGACTTTATAGAAAAATAATGTAAAATTTGGATTCCAATAGAATTAATTAGATTATTATAAATAAAAGGATCATAATTTTTATTTCAAACTAAACCAAAATCAAATGGAACCACATAAATACATGATTAAGAGAGAATATCAGAAGACACTTTTAAATGGAACAAAAATGTTACTTAGATTTCTAAATGTTAAGCATATGTATTTAAGTTCAACAATATATTTTTATAAATATTTTGTAATATTTCATGTTATTATTATATAATTTTAATTACATAAGTGTTATTTTTTTTAAAATCATTTTTTAACAATTTATCTAGAAATCAACTATTTCTAAAAATCTCAAAAATTCACCCTAATATAATTTTGACATGATGAATTAAATTCAATTTATAAAATTTTGGAATATTTTTTAAATATCATTCTTAAATAAAACTATGAGCATTATGATATTATTCATTTAGAAGTAGTAACTTATTATAATTAATTCTTGGACCCTACACTCTTCCCTCAATTAAACATTTCATCCCCAAAATTTCCATAATATCACCTCATGAAAAGATATAGGTAGTTATTAATCATAAATTTTATAGGTTCCCATGTCTCTTCTCCATTATTATTATTTTTTAAAATTATATTTATCATCCAAGTCATCTGATTCATCAACAGATATTCTCTAGTGTCAAGAATGAGGACATGGTATTGAAAATAAGATAATTAGGATCCAATTATATTTCATTATAGTTGAGAAAATTAATTGGGTATAACATTTACTACATCAGTAAATATTTACAGAACACATCATGGACATTTGAGAGGTTAGGTGGATTGTCCCAATAGTAATACATAAATTAAATTATTTCTAGAGTCTCAAAAGTCCCAATATATATAGAACTTAGTTTCTCTTTCTTATCAAACATAAAAACACCTTTACATGAAGGTACCATGAAGAAACCATGATTTCCCACTTGATATTCAAAATACTTCATTATGTTATCACCAAAACTTTTGTCTACATTGAGTGGCCTTATCATGATTCTGAATATTTTTCCCTCTCATTATTGTATCTTCTATGATATTTAGTCCTATAATCTTCCTTTCTCTAACTTTTTCCTAAAAATTTGGAGTACGCCACCTATTACCATAAAATGCTTTATATGGTTCCATTGGAATTCTTGAGTAGATGCTAAGGGAAAATAAAAATTCAATATAACATTAAAGTAATATGATAATGACCTAAATATTTCTTTTAATGTCTAAATAGTCATTTTAGACCACCCATTTGTTTTAGGATGACATGTACTGCTCAAATGTATCTCAATGTTCAGAGCCTTTTGAAGAATCTTCCAGAATTTTGATGTAAACCAAATATCATTATCAAATATAATCAAAAGTGGTGCACTATGAAGTCTCACAAATTTATTAATATAGATATTAAATTGGTGATAAAAAGGTATAAATTCACTTATATTTAGTAATTGTATGGAATTGGTAAGATTATAAACAATAACCCATATAACATCATTATTTCTATGAGTTTTAGGAAATCTCAGGAAATATTACTTAATAATATCATTCCATTTTCACGTAGGAATAGGTAGAGGTTGCATAAATTGTTTATAAAGTAGTCTATTATACTTCACTTATTGAAAAAATCTAGAATATTGATACATATTATACAATTTCCTATTTCATATTATCCCACCAAAAATTTTCATTCAAATTCTGATGCATTTTGATAATACCAAGGTGTATAGATAAATTAATGTTATAATTTTATTTTAAGAATTCTCTTTTTATCTCATTATTTGATGAAACGCATAGTTTAATTCCATATTTCAATATACTATCTTTAGAAATTATGTCTACAAACTTCCCATCATTCAAAATTTTGATTTTATTTTGAATACTCTTATCCTAAAGCTGTGAATTTTTTATTTTCTAAAATATCGATAGTTTATCAATAATTTTCAATAGTTGTTACAGATCTTATTATTTAGTTATTTTATTATCTAAATGTTCTAAATCCATGAATATAGGATATTTTTAAATTCTTATTTCGGTAAAAAATTCCTAATATTCTCTACTCAACACATCAACCATCTTATTTTCCATCCCAAGGTGGTAGTGTATTGATTAATCATAATATTTGATTAGTTTCATCCATCTAATTTTCCTCATTTTGATATATTTTTATGAGAATATATATTTCAAACTTTTTTTATCAGTATATATTTAAAATATTTCATAATAAAGGTAGTGCATGTATATCTATAATGCAAATATTACAACATCTAAATCAAGATCTTGGGTTGGATAGTTTTGTTCATGAATCTTTAACTTCCATGATGCATAGGTAACAACTCTATCATTCTCATTAAGAACACATCCAATTTCATACATTGATACATTTATAGATATCCCAAATCTATCCCTGCCTAATAGTAATGTCAAATTCAATGCATTGATCAATATACTCTTTAATTATTCAAAAAAAATTAAATTAATTTGACCTCATGAATTTAAACACTTTATTTATCATTTTTGTTAACTGGTTAAATATTTAATAAATTTTATAAACAAATCCTCAATTAATACATGTTAATACATGGAAACTACATACTTCAGTAATATTCAATGGTGTTGGCCATTCCAATACTGCCTTTATATTTTAATGATTAGATGATATTATATCCTTAGAGATTACATGACCATGAAAAGAAACATCCTAAATCTTGAATTCAAATTTTTTAAATTTTTGATATCAGTCATTTTCTATTAGAGTCTCAACAATTATTCAAAAATGAATGTTATTATCATCCTTGATTTTAGAGTATATTAAGATATCATCAATTAATACCACAATGAGATTATCAAGATAATTATTGAATACTTTTTTCATCAAAAAAATGGTTCATTAGTTAATCCAAATGGAATAACTAAAAATTCAAAATGTCCATACCTCATATGAAATGTCATATTTGGAATATATACCTTCTTTAATTATAGTTAATGATTCCTAGAATGAATATTAGTCATTGAAAAAGACGATTCTTATTGAATTTGATCAAATAAGTCATCAATGTATGAAAAATGATACTTGTTATTTATAGTAATGGATTTGATTTCCCTATAACTAATGCCCAAACTCATAGACCCATATTTATTATTAACAAAAGGAATAAGAGATCCCCATGGTGAAAAAGGGCATATAAATCCCTTATAAAAAAACCCATATAAGAGTTTATTTAGGTCCATTAATTATAATATGGATATCCTATTAGGAGTCTTAGATATAGCTTATGAATCAAAGATGATATCAGGTAAAAACATAAACTCATGCCCAGGTGGATGCCCATGTAGTGATTTAGGAACACATCAATGTATTTCTACACAATAGGTATAACTACTATTTTAAGGATATCATTCTCATTCATAGGTTTTTTCCACTCTTCTTATCTAAGAATTTCATAATGAAGAGCTACTGGAGGTGGATCTGGAAATGATTCAGATAACATTGTCTCCCCTCCAAATACTAGGGATTCCATACCTCTATCACAAATCAAAATCTCATTCTATGGGTAATATGTTTTAGATTATAATTTGAAATCCAATACATACCAAGGATTAATTAAAAGTCAAACATAAGTATAGTAATCATGTTTTCACATAGGTTATATATACGTGTCATAATGGGAATTTATTAAAATATACTTGATGTATGATTATTTCCATTATGAGGGTTAATTAAAAACTCCCTTAATAGGGTTATATCGGAATATTCAATTTTCTTGGAAAAAATGGAAGATATAAAAGAGTGTAAAGATTGATAATAAAATATGGAATTGGTTAAATTATATGTTACAATAAAAGTACCTACCAGAAAATCTAAAGGAACATCATCCTAGGTTTTAGTGATCACATAAGCCTGAACTTGATCACTTTCACTTTACCAAGGAAAATTACCTTGACACTCAGGGAATTTGATTGAATGATGACCCATCTTCCTATAGTTGTCACATTTGACATTGGTGGATTCATTCTTACCCTTTAAATCATGAGTTTGATGGCCTTTTTCTCCTCACATAAAATAAAAATTCATTCCTATCAAGCTTGTTCAATAGGGTTTCTTTCTATATTTATTATAAGTTAAAATTCCACCGTTAGCTTATTCCTAGAGTGCTCAGCAAGCCAATTCCTTTCTTGTTTTCCCTAGAAAAAAATGACATATAGAATTATTTCTCTTTAATGATAGTAATTGACACAATATCCTCATATATAGAAAATTTATCAGAGAATCATTCCCTTTTAAGGCTAGGCTTTATCCCATTAAATAAATGATAAATATTACTTCTTAGATTACGTACATAATCCGAAATATGAGTTGTTATCTTTTTTAAAGTTAACATCATATTCAGAAATATTTTCTTATTTCTTTTGAAATTGATTATATAATTTTCTCTCTATATCAGCTAAATAACCATGAGGAAAGTATTTTCAAATAATATTCCCTTGAAATTCTTCCACTTCATACTATTTGTTTACTTCAGCTCCTTAGTGTTTCGGATCAATGGACACTATAGATTACTATCTCCCTTAAGATAATAAACTACCATGATAGATTACCATATTTAAATTCATTCCAAAGTTAGAAATATATTCTCTAGGGACTTAATCCATTGCTTTGCTACTAACGGATTTTTATTCCTATTGAATGATCGAGGTTTCGATTTGATGAAGTACTCTAAAGTTTTTTGTACCATATTGGGGATCAATAGGATTCTCCATACAGACAAGGTTATTGGTCATAACATAAGACAACTTAAAAAATATTGTTATCAATTTTCATCTCTAAATCTAACGTCATTGAATTTTAAAGAGGGTAATCTATACATAGATTATGTGCATTGATATAATTTCAAATCTTTCACCTTGGTCCCATTTATAAACAATGAAATATACTAAATTAGTTTATAATGTTTTGAATTTTAAATCATATTAAATAATTTTAAACCCGGTGTCACACTTACCATAAATTGAAAAATTATGTACAACTAATTTCAGAATCATATAACTAGTATTATGATAATATCCTTAAATCATAAAAATATTTTAAAATCTTTCACAATGGATCATAAATATTGTGTGAATAATGAAATGAATATCCTGATAAAGTTTTTACTCAAGTTTGTAATCTTAATCCCACTCATCATGAATCAATGATGATTGAGTTAATACCTAATCCACCCACTTAAAGGTTGTTACCCATAGGGGAAATTTTACTATATCCACATCCACTTGTCAATATACAGTCATGGATTTATTTTCTAATAAAATATCATAGTCTCTAATTATAAGATATTTATAATATGTTACTGTACATGACATATGCTTAGAGTCTTTCACATCATTATGTTATCAAATATATGTTTTCCTTAATATAGTCCCTAAGATTTATTATAAACTTATTTTAACCTAAACTGTAACACCCTGACTCTAGTAACCCAGAGCTGGTGGTTATTTTACTATATTGGTACAAGATACATTGGATCATATCTTGATAGATAAAATAGTTTAATAGTCTTGGGAGACTATATACATACATGATTCTCAAATTATAATAGAAAACAAGGGATATAGTTTAAAAATCTTATGAGAATATAATTATTTATTCAATTATACCCTTGAAATCATTCATAGATCCCTTCTCAAAATCCTAGGGAGAGGAAAACATGATAAAGGGTGATATTAGATGCTCAATAGTGGATAACATAAAACATAATCTATCATAGAATAAATAAATCATGAATAATATTATAGAGATAAATAAAAATAAAATATTCCATATAAATAACATCCTAAAATTTGAATATATCCATGGATGGAATATCAACATAAATAATCACATGGATAATAATAACTAGTTTCATAATTATATAACACATAATCTTATACATCATAATATCATCACTAATGCCTCCCTATAATACATTTTACATATGTCAGTAAGGTGTATACTAGATACCCAAACTAGTTTATTTCATGAGACCTGCTAATGCATCAAGGGGATATAATGGTATTGTCCCATCACTTACTAATCCCAATTCATTCATCATATGACATAAAAAAATCAATACATAATCAATATAAACATTTGTATTGAAAAACTATTATACAAAATGTTAATATTTTCCACTATTAATCACTAGAGAAACATGATCATAAGACAACTAGAGTAATATGGTATATGATATCATTATATCATACCCCTATTAAAGAAAAATATTCATGAATGGATGATGACATATATGAAAATATTTTCAAAATATTAATGGAGCATTTATTGAGAAAAATACCCTTTTCATTTTGAAATCAATTATTTAAAATCAAAAAAAATCCAAAATATTAGTAATAGAATATTATTTGAAATTATCCATGTATATTTTTAATGGATTATTCAAGGTAAATAATATTCATGATGATGGAAAAATTTGTTCATGTAGAAACGTTTAAGATAAATATTTTGTTCTCACATTAAGTTAAAAGTATGTTGTATTGATAATAACAATAAGATTCATTTTTAAACATTTTATAGAAAGTAAAACATAATTAAAAATGACACTAATAAATCATTTTATAATAATAATAATAATTTATAACTTTTTTAAAAAATATATAGTCATGGAAGAAATATATTCCTGATGAAATAGAAAAATAATGTATGTTTTCCTTAAAAATATTAATTATGGATTTTGATTTCTTAGAGAGAGGAAAATGATAGGAAAACATTTAATTTAAAGAAATAAGAAAAGGAGAATAAAACAAATTGGGTTTAAATAGAAATATCATATAATTAATCAAATAAAACCTTAAACATAAATAATCAGGAATAAGTATGATATTGGGAAATAAACCCTTAATACCAGTTCCAATTGATTTATAAGTTCTTTTAACATCATATATAATAAATTTAAATTTATTATATTTATATACCTGAATAATATTCATACTTATAATACTATAAATTGATTAATTATAAAATTTATCATCCTTTCATTAACAACAATTTAATATCATCATTGTTTCAGGTGTTTTTACTTATTATTAAAAGTAAAGACCTCTTTTTGACTGGGTATAGGAAGACACATTACATATCCCAAAGGATTAAGACCAAGTGGTCTGGATACAAGGCCCGAAATCCCAATCTTTGGCCCAAATGGCACTTTAGTGAATAGTACTACTATATTACCCCAGCTTCTATAGTACCTTCTATAGTACTTAAACCACTATAGTTCCTGCTATAGTACCCTTCACCTCTTCAATACCCTTCACCGCTACAGTGTCACCACTGCTATAGTCTCACCACTATTAAAATACTACTAAAGTTCTAAAATAGTGCAGCTACAATACCCTTGCTATAAATCCCTACTACATACCTTACTACTGTACCTGTTACGATGCCCCTACTATAGTACCTTCTACAGTACCCTGCTACAGTACTCAAGAATTCCTCCACTGTTTGTTACATATTTTTTGATATATGATTGAATTTGACATTTATGATCCTGGGATCTTGATCATGGTTCAATAATATAATTAAAAGTTAATAATGATATAAATATCATATTTTCTCATTATATACATATTTATAGTCATAAAAAAGTGGTATAGATAGAAATATTAGTTACACCATTCTTGGAGACAGTAGTCTGTACGTACACATGAACATTATTTTCATTTCCAAACAAAAAGGAGTAATGAAAGTTGAATATTATTTTATCATTTACTAATCATAATTATATTATAAATATAATTATGATTAATTAAATACATAATTATAATAATAAATGTTAGGTGGTGATGGAAAATGAATCATATAGCTATATAGAGGTGGTAGTTCATATGTACGCACAAGTGATACATTCATTTTCCATTTGATGGAAAGGAGGTGGCGAATGGTTGTCCATTAGTCATAATAATTTCTCAATATATTTATGAAAATGATATAATTATGTTAGGATGAATATAGTATATTTATAATATGTATAAGAAGAAATAATCATTGAAAGAGTCATGTAAAAAACATACCTCTTTTTTGAGAGAAAACTTTTGTGTTGCATGTTAAGCCTTATTAGGATGGTCTTACAGAAATAAAAGAAGATAAAGAACTAAGGTATGTTTTATAGGAAGTTTACTTTGGTAGGATGGGTTAGATATATATTTCTCAATGTTTTTGAATAAGTGAGGATAATTGGTGCGCTATTATATGTTTTGGGAGACACACGCATTGAATTATATAAAATATTTAAATAATATAAAGTAATTTTATTATTCAAGTGGAACAAAATGGATAGTAATAGGAGGGTAATATAATATAACATCTAAATATCCTAAACTTATATGTTTATGAAATTTAAAATTAATTTTTACCTTTATCTCTTAGTTGAACACCCTAAAGCTCGTTTTTAACCATACCGATGTCATAAATTTTTACTATGGTTATTAATCATAATGACTAAAAATTATGTCTACCATATTGATGAATATTATTTATTTTAATTAAAACTATTAAATCTATTTTTTGAGATCCAAATTTTAAAAGTGATAAAAATTAATTTTAATATAAGTGCACCAAACACAACGAAAACATTTTTAGAAAAATGTTTCTTTTAAGAAAAAAATGATTTTAAATAACAAAAAAGTATAATATTGATTATAGTGGAATTAATTGTATTATTTTAAATAAAATTTCAATTTTTTTCTTTAGAACCAAACCAAACGTGAAAGTAACCTTGTAAATACTTGATTGAGAGAGAACAAATAAAAACAATTTTTATTTCAATAAAAACATTACATAGATTTCTAAATTGTTAGGAATGTATTTCTAAGTTAAAAATTATACTTTTTATATAAAATATATTAATTATTGAATATAATTTTTTTTATAAAAAGGTTTCATAATATTTTAAATTATTCATGTATCATTATACTTTTATAATAGTGATTGTTTTTGTAAAATTAATATTTTTACTATTCACTCAAAAATAAACCATTTAAAAAAAATTAAAAAATTCACCCTAAGATAATTTTGATGTTTTGAATTAAAAAATAAAATCAATTTCATAAAATTTAGTTTATATATTTTTTTGGAATTTAGAGTTGGATCACATTCTTGAATAAAATTATGTGAATTATGTTATTTTTTCATTAGAAAGAAATTATTAAAATAATTGAAACTCGGTTGTTATAAGGTGTCATATAAAAATACCCCCAAATTTAGTTATAATTATGATATATAATTTTAATAAAAAATAAGAAATTTATATATAACATATAATTATATATAATTCATATAAAAATGTAATTATAATTATTTATAAAAAAAATTAATTTTGGAACATAATTTATAAGACACCTCATAACCAAATATATATCTGTTTGAGTGTGTAAATACATTTTCAAAATTATTATATATCAAAAATGACTTGAATTAATTACGTAATTACATGTTTATTGAAATCAAAACAAAAAACAATAAAATGATAAAAACGGGTGATATATAATGTTTTCAATCATGAAATCCACACCACAAAATGATAGAAGAATTTAGTATAAATTTTCAGTAATCATATACCCCCAAACTTAATCCATGTTTTTCCTCAATCATCAACCTTAACATTATCACTAATGAATAGACTCCGTAAAAAGGTTAATCATTATATTATTTTGACACATGAAATCATGATTTTTATGAATTTTTATGATTAAAAAGATGGGTTTCTTGTTTCATCACTCCTAAAATGAAGTTAAGAAAAGTTTGTTCAAGTTAATCCATTCTAAATATTCACATTAAATGTTTAAAAGATATTGGAAACACAATTATTCATATGATAATCACACATCATCCTCCTTTAAATATATATATATATATATACATATTTGAATATATATATTTACATATAAAAATTTTATTTTATTAAAAAATATATATTATAAATATATAAACTATATGGAAAAAATGATAATAAATATTATTTAAAATGAAAAATTAATCATTTTATATAACATATAAAAATTTATGGATTTGTAAACACCAATATAAATATATTTATGTTTATATATAATTATATGCGTGTGCATTAATATATATATATATATATGTATGTATATATATATATATTAAAATAATTATATATTGTGAAATATATATACATATATCTAAATTTATCAATATATGAAATATAAAATCTATTAGGCTGGTGGTAAGAGTTCTTGTTGTGATTACAGTGGGTAGGGCTTTAAATCTTAACCATTATGAATTAATTCAAGATTTAAGGATATGGGGTTTCATATGTTTTGTGTCCCATATGGGGTGGATAAACTAAATTTTTACACATTTTTATAAAAAAATATTAAAAAGATTGTTTTTAAAAAGAATATTCTAAAAAACCTATTTTTTTAAAAAAATACTCTAAAAAGAGTTTATCAGTGCTAGAAAACTAGCGTTGATAAAGGAAACTTTTATGAATAATTTTATATTACTAATAAAAGTGACCAAATTTTATGTTTTCCTTCATCATTACAGTTTTCATAGAAAATTTAAATATATATTATAGCACTCATAATAGGATGGTTTAGAGTAGTGTACGATTGGACATACACACCATGTTATTTTTAGATTTTCTTTTCTTTTTTTTATCATTTTAAAGTTGTTTTATGTATGGAACATGTTTAGTTATAAAATATATAACTAAAACATTTAAATCAAAAAGAAACCTTAAGGATATGTGTAAAAACTAGGTCATGAGAGAAATATTTGACAGTCGGCTCATAGAAATTTTTTTATTCAAGCACAAGTTTTGCTAATATAGAACTAATAAATAACCATATAAAACACCCTAGAGACTCTCTGTGATATTTAAGGATGAAATAAATATAAAAAATAAACTCTTATATTTACCTTAACTCTTATTCATGGACTATTTTTTGGATATAATTTTTGTTGTTCTTTATTTTTTTTCTAACACCTTCTCAAATTATATTTGAAAATTTCAAATTGTGTTTTTTATATTATTAATACCACTCTGAGATATTTCAATATTGATTAAACTTTTAAATCAAAGAGTTAAAATTTCTTCATTTTTAAAAACTCATATAATCACTCAAGCTAGTATTTCATGATCCAATCCATTATTAAAATTTAATAATTCATAAATTCCCAATTCATTTGAGACTGAAAAAGAAAATTTGATAAGAACCAAGTCATGAAAGTTAATCCAAAGTAACATATCTATTAGAAAAGTAAATTTAACAAGGTTTAAGTTCATATCTATAATTATAATTTATTTATCACTTATGCTAAAATATAGATCAATGAATTTAACTAAAAAAGGTATAAAAAATATATAGTTGAATTTAAAATAATATAAGGATAAGCATAAAAGATAAGGAATATAATGAGAGTCCCTATATGTGTACATCCAATCATTACATAGTGGGTTGAGTTCTCCTCCTATTCATCCATATAGAGACTTTATGTATCTAAAAAATAAATGGAAGGATTACAAAAAGTGGGTTTTTATTTAAAAAAATAATACAATAAACTAAATATAAATACAATAAATAAAATTAAATAGAAATTCCCTAAATATTTGGGTTCCTCATAACAAGTTATTGGTTTATAGTCTTTAACTAAGATTTATTGTAAAACTACCACCAATATATAGTGGGTTTGGCTTCTTGAGATGGAACCACCGAGTGTGGATTTCTCTTTTTCTCATCAAAATGAAAACAACTACTTTAATTCCAGGATTATTTCTGGTAGTAACCTTGAATGGAAATAATGTAATGGAACCATGTAACACCATATATCTAGTGGAATATAAGATTTATTCTACCTCATAACTACAACTAAAAGCAGTCTAAAAATTCCCCTTTATTCTGGTTTTTTAAAGAACAGATAAAGATGTGTTTTTTATCAACACTTTTAATAAATCACTAATAATGGCCGCATAATACATGCCTTTTATTAGTGGAAAAAAATAAATTATAATTACGTACCCTTTATCCATTCCAAAAAAAGGGAACCCTTTATCAATGTTAAAAATTGATATGATTAAGGGTTCCCTTTATCAGTGCTTCTCTTAGCATTGATAAAAGGAAGACTTCATAAAAAACTATATACATTATTAAATTTTATATTTTAATATATAAATATTTGTATATTGATATAAATTTAATATTTTTTCTTAAATATGATTTATATAGTATCAAATATGCATTTAAACTTAATATATAATTTAATTAATTAAATACGATTTAAAAACAATTAATAGATGGACATAATTATGAATTTTTTAATTATGATTGAGTAATACACATTTGATAAAAATTTGGTCATAAAAAATAATAATTAATATCTTAAAAGAAGTTAAAAATATGACTTTAACTTCAAACAACCATAACTTTTGATTTGGGTGCTCGTTTAGGCTCTACGAGATATTAAATCCTATATTTCAATGTTATTTATGAAATTTAATATAGTTTGGTCTCAGTTTCATATTTTTTATCTTTCAATAAAGGATGAAAAGGCTTCTAAAATTGTTTCTTAAGTTAGGGTACCCAAATTTTTGAATATTTGATGTAATTTTAATTTAATTTTGGATGGTCTTCTTGACCTTTTTGGATGGAGTGTGAATTTATTCATCGAGATAACATTAAAATTTATACGATGGTGTTAAAATTTTATTTTTATTTATATAGTAGTGTTATTTATGAATAAATATATAAATTAGATAAATAAATATATATATATTGATATATAAAAATTTAATTATATAAATATAGATATAAACATATAAATATATAAACATATTTAAAAATAAATAAATATTTTAATATAAAAATCATATTAAATACACACACATAATAGTATTTAAATATATATAAACATATATAATATTTATAATTATATATATAAGTCACACACACACAGAAATATATTAATAAAAATATATATTTAACTATATATATACTAATATATATAAATAAATATTAATATATATATATATTTATATGTTAAAATAATGACATGATAAAATGTATATATAGATATATAAATATATAAATATATAAATATATAAATATATCAATTTATAAATATATCAATTTATAAAAAATAAAATCATGCGGGGTAGTGTAAATAATTATTCTCATTTAATTTGATTTAATTATGATTCTCAAATGTGTGGATTCAATATTTCGGGTCATGTGCCGAGGGTGGTGTGTGTGTTTCTGATTCCTTTATATGTGATGGTTACAGAACAATTTGTTTATTAGAAAATAATTTAAAAATATTTTGATATGTTTTTTCACCGTTAATTTTTGTTATAGATAAAATCACATTTATTAGTAATACACATGGAACTAATTAAAGGTTTCTTTTATCATTGATAGATTTTAGTGCTTATAAAAACCTTTCAACTTTTATCATCACTAACATTATTAGTGTTTTTATATAATTGATAAAATTTATTTTTTGTGCCAATAAAATCTCATTTCTTTTATAGTGCATCTTGGATTAATGCAATTTGGGTTAAGTACTCAAAGTGTCGTAATGAATTTTGGGTGTCCCCCGAAATTATTTTCTGATGTTCACATACTTAAGACATTCCCTATATAAAACTTTTCTCATGTTTTTCTTCTTTTTATACTTTTTTTCTTCATCCTTTTTACTTCTCTTAAAATCATTCTCCTTAGAAAACACATGGGCTATAGTGAAGGCCTCTTATAATTGTTCTTGATTTTTTTATTTTGTTCTGTTTTCCTCAAACTATATCTATTATAGTCCTAAAATGGAAGTATTAAATTTTCACACCTTCTTTATTTATTATCATGCATATCTCTCCAACCATGAATATCCATATATACAAAAACAACGTGACATAGTGAAATACTCGAATTTGGGGTAAATAATTATAAATAAACAATATTAACCGATGAATAATAATAAAATTAAATAAAAATGAATTAAAATATGAATATTATAATAAAGATTATAATTTTTTCTTCTAATTTTTGTTTTGTTTTCTAAATTTTAAAATTTTATTTACATTTTCCAAAAATACAAGTAACCTATATGAATTATCACCATAAATTATACCACAAGTTATTTATTTAAATGTGTAATGAAATCTAGAAATCCATATAAGTATATAGGGCCAATCCAGTACAATACTGGTTGAGGACCAGGTTATTTCACTATAGGGATAGTTCTTGAATAACAATAATTTTTAGTTGAATTTATATAAGGATAATAGTAAAAAAGGGTTGAATTGTGTTGTATTAGTGAAAAAATAAGGTAGAAATCACATACACTAGATTTTACTACCCAATGAACTTACCTCCATTAGAGTGGCTATAAGTAGGAAGAAAAAACAACAAAAATCACTAAAAATCACTTTCTATGTGTGTAAGTGAAATAAAAAACCACCCACATATTCTTTAGAGTGTCCCTTTGGCACACCCCAAAGTATTATTAATGAATTAGTGGTTCCTTATGAAGTTTCCTATCAAGTCCCACTTCAGAGGGTGAGGTTCAATGACTCTATAGTGTTTGTGTTTCCACTATGTAAATAGTTTAATCTTGTTGTATACGTTTTCATTCGACACAAGTATGGTTTTTCCTGACACTCTTCTCTTAATCTAATTATAGCATCTATAACTTTTTTCCATGATTCTAGTTTCAACCATTGTTACTTCAATCGAGTAATATGATTATCAACAATGTGATTATCAAAGAGGGAATTGCATTTTAGTGATTCTAATCCACACAAAAACACACAAATAATGTAAATTAAAAGAAAAATTTATTAAAAACCATTCACCACATTAAAAAAATTAATAAAATAATAAGTAAAATAAATCAAATGGGAAAATAAAGAACAATGATAATAGATTCTTAAAATTCCTCATGATGGGCTCTACAATTATTCTCTCGATCCCTAGTTCTCTCCTCCTATTTTATCTCATGGTCCTAGAAGTATCTTCTCATTATACAATAAATCTTTACCCAAAACCAAATGATATATTCTCTAAATTATTGGAGAGTCCTCCATCTCATTGTTATATCCATATCCTTTATCTAGATTATTCAATCGAGCATATCTTCTTCATTTTTTGAACACATATATTTAAAAAGATTGGATAAAATCTATTTAATATCTTTAATCATTCCTCTTTCTTTATGTAAATTGATTTTTTACACCTCTATGATCCTAAATTTAGGAATATTACACATGGAAAGTGGTGAAGTCCATTTTCTAATTTTCTGAAATAAATTTATATGGAAATGCTATGTATTTTTCATAGACACCACATATTTTGATGATGAGATCTATGACTATATTCATTATTATTGGCCCCATGTTTAATATTCTATAGCACCCATAATGATTATAATGATTATGTATGTGCATTATAGGATAGATCAATATTTTCAAAAATAATAGTATCAAATAATGACATATTCTTATTCATAGGATTTACTCGTATTGCAAGATGTTAAATGAGTTGTCACTACCGATGTTATAATGGAAGGTGGCATCGGTACTTGTAGTGTGTGTTGAGCATATGGGCCACAGTCTATATGTGATGTAGTATATGGTAGTTTAACGTGTTGTGAATGTTTATATTCTAATAATGTGTTTCCTTATATAATCATTCTGTTCATTGTCTATCAAAGCTACATTATGATGTTCATTGTTCTAGGATGTTCTAGTTTATAACATCAAATAATATCACTTCCTTTTATGTAAACATGGATAATTTACCCGAAAAATACATTACTTATATCTTGGATATTTTTGTATCATCAAAACATTTGATTATTTTAAACTATAATATATCCACTTATATGCTTGTATATGTCGTGTTATACATATACAAGTTTTATACTACTAGAAAACAGAGAAACTACATAAGGGGAAATGGGCAGCTTCTAAGGGAAATTGTTAACGGATAGTAATCATGACCAACTTAAGAAGTCACTAATTTTTAGTTATGATAAAATAGTTACCCCTTTCAGTACCCTTTAAATTATTGGAATTTTTTTAATGACAGATAAAAGTTATTTTTAATAATGATAAAATATTGTTTTATTACAATTTCTCATTGATATATGAAATTTGGATTAAATACCATATGGATGGAAATGAATTTTGGGGGTCCTACTCAACTGTTCCATGATGTTCACAACCTCAAGACATTACTTATTTAACTGAATTCCCTCTCCTCCTTCTCCTTCTAATTTTTCACTTTTCATGACATAAATCATCATAAAAAAACTCATGAATTTTATTCTAGGACTATTATAGTTATAATTTTTTCCAATATTACTAGTTTTATCATCCTTTTTAAATTATACTACCAAAATTGATTTATTAAATTACCCTATTTTCATTAAATTCTATTGTGCATATTTCTCCACACAAGAATATCTATATTTTCAAAAATAGCACTATATAGTGAAATACTAGAATTTGGGGCAAAGAATTATTAATAATAAATAATTAATAATTAATAATATCAATGTGATATAATAATGAATTTAAATAAAAATGTAACATTGAAGATTATATTTTTTTGAATTTTTCTTTTTCAAATTTTATTCTTTATTTCGGTATTTATTATTTTTATTGACTTTTTTTTGAAAAACATAAGTAACCTCAATAACCTATCCCCAAATATAATACCTAAAGTTCTTTATATAAATGTGTAATGGAATATAAACCCTTTATATAAGTTCATAAGGCTAATATAGTACAATACTGGTTGAGTACTAGGAAATTTCACTATAGGTATAGGTTTTGGATCACAAGTGCTTTTGGATGAATTTTTTATTTGGATAATAATAATACAAACGGATGAAGTATGTTGTATTTGTGAGAAATTAATGTATGTAGAGTAGAACTGAATACCTAAGGAACATTCCTCTATTAGAGTGGCTATAAGTAGGAGATATGATATTATCCAAACTCAAATTCACTTGATTCTTATTCAAGTATTGTAAGAAACCACCATCTTATTCAATTTATCATTTCATTGAGACCCCAAAGAATTATTAATAAAGTCATGGGTCCTCATGATTATTGTTATGAAGACCCACTTAGGAAGATGAGGTTAAATTACTCTTTGGGGATTGTGTTTCCATTGTTTAAGGATTTTAATCTTGTTGTATACATTGTTAGGCCACATAGGTATGGGTTTCAAAGACACCATTATCATTATCCAATTAATTTGGCTTAATTATATGGAATGATTCTAGTTTCAACCAAAATTATATCACTAGAATCATATGATCATACAATATATGATTAATTAAGTGATCTTTACATTATAGGGATTTACACCAACACACAAAAACTCCAAGAATGTAATGTAAAAGAAAATTTTATTAAAAAAATCTCACATATAACAATAATAATAACCTGAGAAGGAAAAGTAATAAAACAGAAAATGATGAATAGTGAAAGGATATGCTTAAGAGACATAGTTATGGCCTCTCCAATCCTTTAATGGATAACTAGTTCTCTCCTCCATCTTCATCTCATGGACAAAAAAGTCTCTTATTATTATAGAAGAACCCTAAGCCCATACCAAATTTTTTCTCTCTAAATTATGAAGATTACTATATATATTTGTTTTGGATAACTCCATTGACGTACTTATGTCCGAATGGATCCTTGATAGGGGAGGGGTGAATCAATGATCTATTTTCATTTTATGAATGTTTTCCCTCTTTAAATTTATTCTTTCGGTCTAATTAAATCCTCAATCTTCTCATATTTAATATTTTTTCCTCACCTTTAATGTAATAGAAATAGAGTGAATTAATTACATATAAGGATTTAAAATGTTCGGTTGAAAGGGATAATCCTTGAAACATTGGTTAGATTCCCCAATATGGATTCTTCACTATATGAATATGTGACTAAAACATTATTAATCTGATAGCCAACTAAAATCCTACAATAACTAATTAGATATCATAATTACAAATATCCTCATCTACAATTGGATAGAAACTCCAATTATAAACCTCCAACAACTAGTTATAAACCTCGTTGATAAAACTCTTCCATAAATAATTAGACATCCCAAATACAATCTCCTTTGATTTTTATCTATTGAAGGAAATATATCCATTTTTGGGAATTTCCTTCACCACATGATTAAATAAAATATCTTATACACAAGTGTACATGATTTAGTGTAATCGTGTATAGTTATTAAAGATATTTAATAGATTCATGGACTAGTTTTTTTTCTATGAAAAATCTCTCTAGATGTCAAATAATTTGGTTATTCTTTAACTCTTCAAATACATAAGGAAATTAGGTTTATTATTTATTTATTGACTCCCACCCTTGAAATCTCCTCTCTCCTTGATACAGGTTGGTATTAGACTCCAATAATTATTCTCCAATCATGTGGGATTCTCCAACATAAAATAACTGAAATGGAATATATAATTACACTCAATGTTTTCTTTATCCACATCTTATATATTAAATACTTAAAGAATAGTGTGGTGAATTGTTTTTCCAAAATAGATTTATAGTGTCATGGCACGCCTTCACCAAAAGGAGGGAAGGGTCAACATGTTGCCAAGACCTTCCTTCTTTAAGTTGAAGGAGAGATAATGACCCCCGAAACCCGCCTTTTATAGGTCCCGAAGTGGCGACTGGCACCAAGGGTATGAAAATTATACACAAGTGGAAGGCATTACCCTTTTCGTGTTATAGGATCGGGAGATAAGATTATGAAACCAAAAAAAACCAAAAGTAAAAGAAAAGTAAAGCCAAAAGTAAACCATTCCCACATGCATGTTCCAAACGTAAAAGCCACAGGGTACAAAATTGACTACAAGGTTAAGTACCAAAGAAAGGAAACAACAACTACGACTGCCCCAAAGATCTGAGCTAGTACGGTCCTTGCGTGATCTCCAAAGTCCTCCTGGAAGCCTAAAAGTAGTTTTATATACGTATGGTGAGCATACAAGTACACTCAGTAGAGAAAACCAAAGACTCTCGTACACAAGTGGGGGGACGTACTAAAGTCCTGTGAGAAGTAGACAACCATTTCTATAAAGGATTTCACCCATCCCACTAACCGGCTACACTCACCAAGTAAAGAAAACCAATTAATATATATAATAAGAGAACATAGATGTTTGGGTACCTCGTGCCACTTTCCCACTGGTTATTGAGACATCTTATGGATCGAACCAATCCCGCCATTCTCTCCGCAGTCCCACTGCCACACCCACCCGCACACACCTGGGCCACAACCGCACGCAGTCCCACAGCCGAATCCCACCCTCAAACACATGGGCCACAACTTTAACACGTACCACGCCTGAACACACCTAGGCCAGAACAACCACCACCATGCCCGAAGACACCTGGGATAAAAGATCCACTGCCACGCCCGAAGAGACCTAGGCCTCATCCCGAAGATACTTGGGAAACTACCTACCTGCACACACATGGCTCATAACCACCACTCTACCCCACCTGAAGATTCTTGGGCTAATAATGGACCTCAGGCCATCACAACCTACCCTACCGTACTTGGGCTATCCAAGAAAGGGAGTAGAAAAGAGCTAATAACCAGCCACTGAGAATAGTGTTGGGAAAAACACCCTCCCCCATGAAATGGGGTTGTTCGGCACTAAGTGGTCAACATGGGTGGGGCGAGAATTAGAAACAAAAAACTATAAGTATTTATATAGGTTACAAGCTCTCACCCAAAGTTAGGTTTTTCATCAGACAGCCTACATATCATAATAGCACTGAAGTCCGAGTCAAGACTCTTGTCAACAAAACTTGTTTGTCCCATTCTTATTTTCATGTTCAGTAATAATTTTTAAATAAGTTCATGCACCTACTTGGGAAACTAACACCATAAGAATAACCAAGGAAAGAATCCAGCCAAACGTCAATCTAAACATTCACACGCTGTTCTCTTGTAATGTTACAACAACAAGGGGATAAGTGAGATCCCTCGAAGTACTAGAAACAAAGAAACCCTCGAGACACTACATCGTTTCCCCCAAAATGGTTTCTCTTCAACAGAGGATCCCAACTCAATTTGTGATATAAACAAGGTAACCATCCAGTCTTAAAAATCACAACCACTGAATCCATATCAATAGGGGATCCCATCCCCTCCAACATCTCTAGCAATCATCCCATAAAAGAAAACAACCAAACCACTACCACCAACACAAAGCAGGTCCATGCCGATATTTTCAGATTTATAAGATT
The DNA here is from genome assembly GCA_963277665.1 of Viscum album. Lineage (NCBI taxonomy): Eukaryota > Viridiplantae > Streptophyta > Magnoliopsida > Santalales > Viscaceae > Viscum > Viscum album. The sequence goes on from CAUJRU010000202.1 coordinate 233,179, forward strand.
TAACACACTCCATGATTTCAATTTCGTGTGCTTTAACCGGGGGTTATCACAGAAGGGTTGATCCTGGGGATTTCAATTCATTTAGCCAGGTTTACATGATTAACCAATTGCCATGTTTACATCAGGAGTTCACAACCACAAACAATTCATTTCAAACATCCCCAAGGGTTCATTAGTGAAACGAGAAAGACCAAAAACGACCATGATTTTTAGTAGGCGGCAAGCCCGCACAATTCAAAATGATAATCATAACATAAAACAACATCAACGATCACAACCCCCGTTCTTTTCATTATCTTTATTTAGGTCTGGTTTAACCAATTCTACAGAATCAAAAGTACGCCCACCCCACATGATACAAAAAAGCGAGAGATGAAGAAATTCCCTACTTGTTGATCAATGATCGACGCTAAGGCCAGGGGAAGAACTTCACGGATAGCGATGCGGTTCACCTGAATGAAAAGCGTCTCATCTAGGCGAAGGGTACTCTTAATACATGGTGATTGTGAAAAGAATAAACCATGGCTAACCATTATATTATAAGATCCACGGACGGTTGAGATAAGAACTCCAAACCACGTAAGGTGCAGGGGTCGTGGGTTGACCACGCGACCCCACTCGTTATTAAAGGGGTCGGGTGGTGTAAACCGATGCACACACCAAGTTAATTTATTAAATATCTAATTATAACATTTATGGGTGCTACCGGTCTTTAAAAAAATCTTAAAGGGGGTCAAAGAAGGGTTTAAAACTCAATTTGCACATGTCACTGGAAAAACCCTGACAAAGCCGGGTGACGCCGATCGGTCTCACCGATCGGTCTAACGGATTGGTTGTGCTGATCGGTCACACCGATCGGTCGCGTCGATCGGTCTCACCGATCAGTCTCACTGATTGGTCGCGCCGATCGGTCTCCCCGATCGGTCGTGCCGGTCGGTCTCACCGATCGGTCTTGGTCGCGCAGATCGGTCGCGCCGAGATGATACCCCTTTAGGATTCAGAGTTTTAGTAAAGGAAAGGACCAAGAGAGTCCGGGTCATCACATCAGATACCTCTCAAACTATTCTCGCCCTCGAGAATTTAAACAACCCAGAAGGAAAAAGCGGGTCCAAACAACCACCTCGAAAGACACCTCTCAAGTGTGAACCTCATTGTTAACTAAGAACACTTTCCTGACATGAACCAAGCAACATATCATGTCAAACTGCCCAGTCATGTAGGGGATGGGGAGTCTCCTTCCCCATGTCAAGATATTATCCGCTTTGGGTGGCACTGACTCACCCGCACGGGTTTAATCGCATCCACCTTAATTTGTCTTGATTAGGGGTTGGGTTCTCTCCTCCCTCATAGCTTGGAATTTTCACACACATTCAGAGGAAAAAAAGACTAGCATTTCATAGCCGACATGGTAAAATGTCCAATCCCAATAGCTATAACAAATAGAACATAACTCAAAACAACTCTGGGTTCTGGGCACGCATCTGTGCTTCCCTCTCCCACATACTCTCCTCAAGCCTACCTTGTCTCCACAACACATGAACCAAGGGAATGGTTCACCCACGAAGCACCTTTTCATTGTGATCCTCAATCATCACTGGTCTCTCCACAAAAGTCACGTCATCCTTGATGTCATGCTCCCCCTAGACGAGGACGTGTGAATCATCGTGCAGATACCTACGGAGCTGGGACACGTTGAAAACATCATGTATCCTCAGTAGAGGTGGTGGTAACACTAGATGATTGGCCACTTCGCTGACCCGCCGTAACACTTTGAAGGGTCCGATGAAACTGGGAGAAAGTTTACTCCCTTTGCCGAACCTCCATTGTCTGTGCCGAGGGGAGACCCTTAGGAAAACGTGGTCTCCAATCTCAAATTTCAAGGGCCTCTTCCTGGTATCAATATATGACTTATACCAGTCCTGGGACACCTTCATCCTTTCTCGTATTAGTTGAACCTTCTCTGTCGTGCTCTGCACCAACTCCGGGCAAAGGATGCATGCCTCTCCTACTTCGGCCCAACACACAGGTGAAAGACATGGCCTCCTGTACATGGATTTGAATGGGGCCGTACCGATGGAAGAGTGATAACTATTATTGTAGGAAAACTCTTCCAGCGGAAAGTGTCGCACCCATGATCCTCCTGAGTCTAGAACATATGCCCGTAGCATATCCTCCAAGGTATGGATGGTGCGCTCTGTTTTTCCATCTGTCTGGGGATGGAAAGTAGTGCTAAGGCGTAACTGTGTGCCAAAAGCATGCTGAAATCCTTTTGAGACCCGTGAAGTAAACCGTGCATCCCTATCTGAGACTATAGACCTCAAAACTCCATGAAACTGCACCACCTCATCCACGTACTTTCGTGCCAAAAGATCCACAGTACTTGACTCCCTCATCACCAGAAAGTGGACCGATTTCATCAACCAATCCACTACGACCCAGATGGCGTCATATGCCCCTTGGACCTTGGGAAGTCTCATGAAGAAATCCATCGAGATGTCATCCCACATCTACTCAGGGACATCGAGAGACTGCAGTAGGCCACCTGGAACATGGTGTTCAGCCTTCACTTACTGACACACTAAGCACTTTGGCACAAACTCTACCACTGGTCTCTTCACTCCGGGCCACCAAAACTATCTCTTCAGTCCCTGGTACATCTTGGAAACTCCTAGGTATACCGCCAGGGGTGAGTTGTGGAACTCAATGAGAACCTTTCTGCGCATCACTCGTGGAACAAACAACCTTCCCTGGAAAAGCATCTGGTTCTGACCATCCTCTGTCCATCCTTCCTAATCATTTCCCAGGTCAACTCGGTCATGCATCAATACGCACTCTGGGTCTCCCCACTGAGACTCCTCCAATTGCTGCAACAAAGACGACTGCACTGCCATCTGATATAGGCAACCTCTACCACCATCCATCCTCACATCTAGGTGTAAGGCAGCCAACTCCTCCATCACCTTCCAAGCATCCACTGACTCTCAAACCGCATCCTTATGCGTCCTACTGCTCAATGCATCAGCCACTACATTTACCTTTCCCTCAGTATAAGAGATCTCGAAGTCATAATCATGGAGGAACTCCACCCATCTCCGATGTCGCAAGTTTGGGTCCCGCTGGGAGAAGGCATACCTCAAGATTTTGTGATCTGTGAAGACCACAAAGCATTCTCCGATGAGGTAGTGCCACCATAACCTTAGTGCAAAAACGACCGTTTCACTCTCTAGGTTGTGGGTGGTGTAATTACGCTCATGAGGGCGTAGCTTCCTGGACCCATAAGAGATCACCCCTTGTTTCTGCATCAACACACATCCCAGGCCCTGTCCTGAAGCATCACATAACACCTCATATGCCACCTCTTCTTCTGGAAATCTCAGTTCTAGGGCACTGACCAACTTCTCCTTTAGATAGTTGAAGGCTGACTTGCACTGCTCACTCCACATGAAAACCTGGGCTTTCTTGGTCAGGGCTATCAAAGGGGCTACAACTCGGGAGAATTTGGGTACGAACCTCCGATAGTAACCCGCTGACCCAAGGAAACTACGGACCTCTGCCATATTATGGGGTTCTGCCCAAGAAACAACTACCTCAACCTTTGATGGGTCCCCCGCTACCCCCTGCTCGGACACCACGTGCCCGAGGAAGTGCACTTCTCGTGTCCAGAACATGCATTTCGACAACTTCCCATAGAGATGATGATGTCATAGGACCTTCAAAACCGTCCTCAGGTGCTATGCATGGTCATCCTCTGATCTTGAGTAGACCAGGATGTCGTCGATGAACAGAACTACAAACCGATCAAGGTACTCCCGGAAGATGGAGTTCATAAGCCCCATGAACATAGCCGGGGCATTCGTAACACCGAAGGGCATTACTATGAACTCGAAGTGTCCATATCTGCACCTGAACACCGTCTTTGGGATGTCTTCCTCCTTCACTCTTAGTTGGTGGTACCCAGACCGCAGGTCTATCTTCGAGAACCATCCTACCCCTTTCGGCTGGTCGAAAAGATCGTCTATCCTCGGAAGAGGGTAGCGATTCTTGATCATCACCTGATTCAGCCTCCTGTAGTCTATGCACAACCTAAGACCACAATCTGCCTTCTTTGCGAACAAGACTAGAGCACCCCACGGTGACGCACTCGGCCGCACATAAACCCTATTCATTAGATCATCAATGTGGATCTGCAACTCCTGTAGCTCTGAAGGCGCCATTCGGTAAGGAGCCATCGAGATCAGACAAGCATCGGGCTGTAGTTCTATCCCAAACTCGATATCCCGTCTAGGGGGTAGAGTCATTACCTCCCCTGGAAAGACGTCCATAAATTCACGGACAACCTCTGGAACCTCCACCATCTCAGCATCTACTGATTCCACTGACAGCTCGGCCAACAAGGGGAGGATGGGTTCCTCTCGCCTGCTGACCTTCTGACTGCTCCGCTCACCGGTGAAGGTAACACGCCGGCCGCCCAAGTCCGAAAACACAACTTTTCCTCAGAAACAGTCGATGACGGCACAAACATAAAATAACCATTTGATACCTATGATGACATCGTATGACTGTATTTGTAGCAGAAGAAGATCCCTAACCGACTGATGTGGCCCTATCATCAGTCTGCATCCCCGACAAACAAACAACAAGTCGGTCTAACCTTCGACTGGTGTGCTCAACACCAGGGGCACTGGAAGTCTCTTGGCATCTAGGCCCAAGGAACGGGCTAGACTGGGTGCAACAAAGGAGTGCGAAGCTCCGATATCAAACAAGGCATAGGCAAGAGTCCTAAACAAACTGATCGTACCTCGAACAACCTCCGGCCCTACTGGAACTGCTGCCTCCGCGGCGTGTAGCTTTCCATGCTCGGCTCCTATGCCCCTCGGCTGTCGACCACCTCCCAGACCATGCCCTGGTCGAGGTCCCTGTGGAGTGCCCTAAGGTCGGCCCCCTCCTCCTACGTCTATCCTCGGAGGAGCGGGAGCTCGCTGTCCCTGCTGCTGCTGCTGGAAAGGCCTGGCTGGAAGATACTGCTGGGGTGGGTTCTGGGGTTGTCCGCCACCACCGTACTGTACCCGGTCCGAGCATTGACTCCAGATATGTCCATGGTACTCATAGACGAAGCATTGCGGTCCCAGGCCCAAAGGAAAAGGGCGAGGACCGGGGGATCGAAACTGAAACTGCTGCGGCCTGCTCCCTGCAGGTCGGAACCTAGAGGGTCCTGACGCTGGAGGCTTGGTGTTGACGACCTTCCCCTTCGATGGTCCCAGCTGGATCCCCTCTCGTGACACACCTCCTAGAGCGTGCATCCTCTCCACCACTTAGGCCTTCTTCTGTACCTCCAAGTACGTCGGGAAGGTAAAGGGGGTAACAACATACTGGAGGGAGGGTTGGAGCACCTCTTCTAGACGTCTTGACCGAGACTCCTCATCGGGAAAGAGGTCCGAAGAAAAACGTAGGAGGTCTTTGAAATTGATTCCTAGCTCCCTCACTAACATACTCCCCTATTGGAGGGGCAGTTGCTCCTGTCTCCTTTCTGCCTTCATCATCGAGGAGAGGAATTCCACCCAGAACTACTTCTTGAAATTAGCCCATGGCACCTTAGCCTCTCTCCTCTCCATCAGCTAAAGCGTCGACCACTGACGCGCCGCTCCCCAGATCTGGCTTACAGCCAGAGGAAACCATCACTCGGTCAGGGCCCAAATTAGGCCGAAGGCTATCACTAGCTCCTCTAGCCAGGATTCCGTCTTCATGTTAGATTTGATGCCCTCATACTTCTCGAGGGTGTGTCGCTATAAGTCCCAAAGAGTCTTCTGCCTCTGGTCATCCTCTTCCTCCCGATCAGCTCTCTTCTGATCGGCCAAAGTAGTCTCTGGGGCCTCGATCACCTGTACCACATGTGGTCTCCTTCCAGGTGCCATAGCTGCAAGGTAAACAAGGAATTCCTAAGCCCAAGTAGTGCAGAATATTGTTCTTAAAATTTCATGAACTTTTCATTTAATCTTAATTCCCAAGACATCCATGAAACACGAGAACACAACTCATTATGATTCATGTACCTTTCCTAGGGTCTCTACCCTTCAATCAGCGTGGCCTCACTTGGTGATTCGGTAGGTCCATAGTGCTTGGATCGGATCACGGGGGACCCTAAAATCCCATGTCCTAGCCGGTCTTCCCTGGCCTAATTCATGCACCAAGGTCACCCGACACTGTTTCCCTACCATCCCATGCAATCCTCACTGTGCCTAACTCCAGACACCATCCTATCTCTCATCCATTCACCTCTGATACCATTCTGTCATGACCCGGCTTCACAAAAAGAAGGGAAGGGTCAACAGGTTGCCAAACCATTCCTTCTTTAAGTTGAAGGAGAGATAATGACCTCTGAAACCCACCTTCTATAGGTCCCGGAGTGGCGACTAGCACCAAGAGTATGGAAATTACACACAAGTGGAAGGCATTACCCTTTTCGTTTTATAGGATCGGGAGATAAGATGATGAAACCCAACAACACCAAAAGTAAAAGAAAAGTAAAGCCAAAAGTAAACCATTCCCTCATGCATGTTCCAAAAGTAAAAGCCACAGGGTAAAAAAGTGACTAAATGGTAAGTACCAGAGAAAGGAAACAACACCTACGACTTCCCCAAAGATCTGAGCTAGTACGGTCCTTGTGCGATCTCCAAAGTCCCCCTGGAAGCCTGAAAGCAGTTTTATATACATAGGGTGAGCATACAAGTAAACTCAGTAGAGAAAACCAAAGACTCTCATGCACAAGTGGGGAAATGTACTAAAGTCCCGTGAGAAGCAGACATCCATTACTATGGAAGATTTCACCCATTCCACTCACCGGCTACACTCACCATGTAACGCAAACCAAGTAATATATATAATAAGAGCACATCGATGTTTGGGTACCTTGTTCCACTTTCCCACAGGTTATTGAGACATCCTACTCATCGAACCAATCCCGCCATTCTCACCGTAGTCCCACTTCCACACCCACCCGCAGACACCTGGGCCACAACCGCACACTTTCCCACTGCCAAATCTCACCAGCAAACACTTGGGCCACAACTGTCACACATACTACGCCTGCAAACACCTAGGCCAAAACAACCACCACCACGCCCGAAGACACCTGGGCTAGAAGATCCACCGCCACGCCGGAAGAAACCTGGGCCTCATCCCGAATATATATGGGAAACTACCTGCCCGCAAAAACCTGGGCCATAACCACCACACTACCCCGCCCGAAGATTCTTGGGAAAATAATGGACCTCAGGCCATCACAGCCTACCCGATGGTACATGGGCTATCCAGGAAAGGGAATAGAAAAAAAAGATAATAACTAGCCACTAAGAATAGTGTTGGGAAAAACACCCTCCCCTATGAAATGTGGGTGTTCGGCACTAAGTTCTCAACATGGGTGGGGCACGAATAAGAAACACAAAACAAAAAGTATATACATAGGTAACAAGCTCTCACCCAAAGTTAGGTTTTTCTTCAGACAGCCTACAGATCACAATAGCACGCAAGTGCGAGTCACGACTCTCGCCAACAAAACTCGTTTGTCGCATTCTTGTTTTGATGTTCAATAATAATGTTTAAATAAGTTCATGAACCTACTTGGGCAACTAACACCATAAGAATAACCAAGGAAATAATCCATCCAAACGTCAATTAAACATTCACACCTGGTTCTCTTGTAATTTTACAACAACAAGGGGATAAGTGATATCCTATGATGTACTAGAACCAAAGAAACCCTCGAGACACTACCGCTTGTCCCCCAAAATGGTTTCTCATCAACAGAGGATTCCACCCCAATTCGTGATATAAACAAGGTAACCACATGGTCTTAAAACACACAACCACTGAATCCATATCAATAAGGGATCCCATCCCCTCCCATATCTCCAGAAATCGGCCCATAAAATAATACAACCAAACCACTACCATCAACACAAAGTAGGGCCATGCCGGGTATTTTCAGATTTATAAGATTTAACACACTCCATGATTTCAATTTCATCTTCTTTAACTAGGGGTTATCATAGAAGGGTTGATCCTGGTGCTTTCAATTCATTTAGCCAGGTGTACGTGATTAACCAATTTCCCTTGTTATAGCCGGTGTTCACAACCACAAACAAATCATTTCAAACATCCCCAAGGGTTCATTAGTGCATAGAGAAAGACCACCAACGACCATGATTTTCAGTAGACGTAAGCCCACACAATTTAGAAAGATGATCATAACATAAAACAACATCAACGATCACAAACCCCCTTATTTTCATTATCTTTATTTAGGTTTGGTTTAACCAATTCTATAGAATCAAAAGTACACCCACCCCAGATGATACACAAAAGAGAGAGATGAAGAAATTCCCTACTTTTTGATGAATGATCGACGATATGGCCAGGGGTGGAACTTCATGGATAGCGATGTGGTTCACCTGAATGAAAAACTGCTCATCTGGATGAAGGGTACTATTTACACAGGGTGATCGAGAAAAGAAGAATCCACGGCTAACCCTTAGTTTATAAGAGTCGCAGACGGTTGAGATAAGAATGCCAAACCGCGTAAGGAGCGGGGGTCGTGGGTTGACCATGCAGCCCCACACGTTATTAAAGGGGTCAGGTGGTTTAAACCGACGCACACACTAGGTTAATTTATGAAATATTTAATTATAACAATTATGGGTGCTACCAGGCTTTAAAACAAGCTTAAAGGGGGTCAAAGAAGGGTTTACAACTCAATTTGTGCACGTCACTGGAAAAACCCCGACAAAGCCGTGTGACGCCGATCGGTCTCCCCGATCGGTCGCGCCGGTCGGTCTCACCGACCGATCGCGCTGATCGGTCTCAGTCGCGCCGATCGGTTGCACCGATCGGTCTCCCCGATCGGACGCGCTAAGACACTACTCCTTTAGGATCCATATTTTTGGCAAAGTAAAGGACCAAGAGAGTCTGGGTCATCACATATAGAAACTTCTTGATCATGGAAATTAAGTGATCACCTCATATAAAATGATTAATAATATTTTCTATTTACTTATTCATTAAAATTATTTAAAATTTATATTGAAATATTCTCTATAAATATATTAAAGACTCATGTTATTTTCTTCTTTTAGTTCGCCACAAAATCCAATTCCTTATACCATTTAAAATCTATACGTACATGGAATCATGTTTATATTTCATGTCGAACATTGTTCGATGATGTGGAGCTCATCTCACTATCTAGATTCCCCCCATGTTGATATCCTTAGTTATTTTCTATAATCATGATAATTTAGTTGATCATGATATTTTAATTCCATAATGATCAACACAAATACATATTTTTAATTTTATTTATTTTTAAAATATAATTTCTAGAAACAAATCTTCTCACCCAAAGGATAAGAATTTTTGAAAAGATACCATGAATATTGTTCATATCAAGTAAACAAGTTACCATATAGAATGACTACATATAAAAACTAATGACCATAAATATTTTCTGTGTGAGAAAGACAACTGAACATATTGATTGAATGAATATATAAACTACTAACCATAATGATCAAACTTATGAAGCCAAAAAGTGGATATGTGAATTAACCATATATACAAACTAATGACTTTTTTTCAGCATGATTTTACCTTTACAAAAGTATATATAATCAATGTAACCTTTATGTGAATGGAATTTTACCTTTATATAAAGTGTAATGAGCTTAATGTTCCCAATACAAATATAACTTTACCTTGATCTAGTTCCTTGTTACATTTAAATAGTGCCTAAACTCAGCACCCTTACACAACTTCAAAATATCCCTTAGTACTTTTATCGTCTTTATAATTACCTTTATGCATCTTATCGACTTTTTACTGGACCTTTAAGTAGGACACAAATGACCTTTTAAACAGATCAAGAAACATTAATTTACCTTTATATCAGACGTAATTTACCATTAAATAGGTATAAAATTTCGCATTTACCTTTACACAACTCATGGGATTTTGAATTACCTTTATATAGAGTATATAATCATGGATTATATTTACATAGGTATTGGAATCTTGTCGAAATCACTCAGGGCATTCTTAAAAACTTCTCCAACACATCAATCATTTATTAATCAATCTATAGGCATTAAATATTCCTAATAATGTTTTGATGCACAATATCATTGTAAATAGTTTTCCTTTAACCTAAAAAATAACTCACCAATAATCAAAACATGTAAAATTTTGAGGATAATGAGAATAACCATCAAATTCCTTCACAAAAAACATATAGAATCATTGATAATAAATAAAATTCTTACTTAGGATATTAAATATCCCCTTTTGATTTTTTTATCAATACCAATAATCACTAATGCCAATATGTGTATCTATAGAGAATCATTAATCGCCTCCTTATTGAAAATAAATGAAAAGGTCAATGTATGGGGTCTTCACCTCATTTTTATACATTCACCATTATTAAACCAACATAATACTCTCCCTCATTTATTATATTTTCATAAACCATCACCCCCTTTATAAATATATTCTATATAATCAAAACTAATGGTTTTAAATGTGATTTTAAAACCACATTATCTATTTATTAAGAGGTTTTCCAGAAACTCTGTATTAAACAACTTGTGAAATTTTGATATCTCATCCTCATTTATGATCCCCTAAATGGATGCACCAAATATCTAAAATTTATAGTATTTATAAAACACCGTGAACAACATCTTTCTTACTGTAAAATAGTGAAAACACACAAAATTATCCTTAAATTCTATATATATTAGTAAAAATAAATAAAAAAAGTTTTTAGGGAATGACGAAGGACCTGTTGGTTCCCCATAAGTAATACTAGGGCTGAAGGATTTCACTAAAACTAGTCTTTACTTTCCATCCAAATTCAATACTTCCTTTCATACCAGCAATCTTAATAGGTATCCTGGTCATTTTATTCTTCTGAGTTGCTTCTTTATGTGAATCAATTTTCTTCATCATAAATTTCTATTTTTGTGAAACTCCTTTTTCCACTTTATCTATTAGATTATTGGATGATTCATGTGATTTAATTTTATTCTAAAAAATACACAACTTTCTGGGAATCAATGTAAATTATTTGTTGGATGTGTGTATTGTAATATTTCTCCATACACACAAACACATAATAGTCTCCACATTTTCATTGATTGGTATTTTATCAAATTTTACATTCAGTATGAAAATACCCTCTTGTTCCTTCTTCTTCAACTTCTTGGGAGCTATTGGGGTAAGGATTCAATTCTATTTCCTTCTCAAGGAATGATCGTGTTGCTTTTATTTTATCTTTTACTTAAGCTCAATAGGTTATTTTACCTCTTTATATTCCCCCTATCTTTTCTTATTATGAAAAAATTCCAATGCCTTGTGCCCAAACTAGTTACAAAACCAAAAATTCCCTAAAAATTTTGATATTTTTATTTGAATTGTGTGATATCAAGACATTAAAGATTGTTTGTTTTGGATATTATTCTCAGTGGTTTGGGATCCTTTTTGGGAATCAAATTTTATACACACACTTCTATCCAGTATAGAAATAATAGTAAAACTCTCATCATTTTTTCCTCACCAATAATTGTATATATTTTTTTAAATATTTTTTTTATAAAAGTAGATTTATTAAAATCAATAGATTTTGGTATGGATCATACATATTTTATTTGTTGATTCAGGAATAATGTCTGGGGATTATTTCCAATCATGTGATTATTCTTCAAACTGTGAATCTCAATGGATATTTATGTGTAGATATATTTTTTTCATTAATTTAGGAAGTTCAATTTTTCTCAACCGTAAATGAATATTTACTCACTTATTGATGAGGGAGTTCCTCTTAATCTCAACTGATCATAGGTTTTATTTCAAATCCTTATTTTTCTTCTTGAATGTTTCTTTATGAAAATTTATTAATTATTTTAAGGAATTATCAATTCATTTTATTATTTTTATACTTTGACCACTAATTGAGTATTTTTAACATCTATAAGGGTTTTATTCCATTTTCAAGTGCTCAAAAAACATCAACAAATATTATTTTATATACAAATTTCTCAGAAACATACCTTTTATATTCTCATTTATATTTGGAAAATCCATCATTGCAACATTCTATTGATTTATCCTTAGATTAAACAAGTGTTTTATAGTAATCCATGGTCAAAATTTATTACTTTGTATATTATCCCACTCTTAAAATTTTTATTCAAGCTATTATTAATCAATAAGAAGTCCATTGAGAGTAACTATTTTACAATTTACCACTTCTTTGAGAAATTTATTGAGAATATATTTAATCATAGAATTACTATTACTTAGTTATACATTATCTTCAGATGTTCGAACAATATATATTTTAAGAATAATAATTATTAAAACTATTACAACTTGTACCAATGTGATTACCATTCTTTAATAGTGTTTCTTCGTTTACTCATGGGTTCTTTTTACGATTATTTGCCTCTCTTTTACTCCTGTTTTTTGAGTGTTATCATAAATCTCTAGGTTTATACCAATAATAGTATCTTTCTTTCCATATATTATTGAAAGATCTAAAAATATATAGAATCTACACTACATTAAATGTATTAAAATTATGTGGGAAAATGTTGGTTTTTAGAGGGGTTTTGGGATTTTATTCCACATGATGTTCCTAGAAATAAATGGACTACCGAGTGGGGGAGCAGTGAATCAGTGATATATTTTCTTTCTATGAATGTTCCACCTTTTTAACTTCATCCTTAGTGGATGGATAAATCCTTGATCCTATTATCTTAAATATATTATCCTCAAATCATATGTAACAAAAAAGAGAAAAATCACAACAAATAAAGAGTAACATGGTTTAAATGAAAATCCTAATCCTTTCTCTATTGGTTTGATTCCTCAACATGGATTCTTCACTATATACAAAATTGACTACAATAGTAGTTCGTTAGACACCCCAACCATAATAATCCAAAAACTAGTTATACATAAAAGTCAAAATTATCCTCTTATATATTTGGTTATACACCATAATTGTAAACCTCTAGAGACTAATTATACACCCCAAACATAATATTCTTCATTAACTAGTTATAATCCAATGCTACATATCCCTTTAGTTTTGAAATAATGATGAATATATATACTTTTTTATTTAGGAATATTTTACGCCACTTGATGAGATATGATCTCTATTACACGAGTGTATAGGATCTAGAAAAATCATGTACATTTATTGAAGATATTCATCTGATACTTGGAACAATTCAATTTATATTGAATCTCTCTCCATATAATGAGTGGTATAGTTATTTCTCAACTATTATAATATTCTGGTACAAAAAGATTCTTCATCTCGAATGAATCATGGATTCAAAATTTCCTTCCCAATCCTCTATACTGATGTGTATGAGACAATATTTTTATATTTGATCAGTTGTTCTTATCTTGAATAATAACACCCATGAATGATCTCACAATTCCCCTCAATGTTTTATTTTCTTTCATCTTACATAATAAATACTCATACAATAATGTCATGAATTTATTTTTCAAAAATTGAGTTTTATAAAATCCTATATATTTTACTACATATTATCTATTCATTTAAACCATTAAATGATATTCGTAATTTATATCCTCATTAAAACTCTTTTTAATTCTCGTTCAAATATTTCTTTTAATTCTCTCGAAGGTATGGTCTATTTCCTTATTTTAATTCTAAAACAAAACCAATTAATTAAACCATTTGAAATATCCACGTGCATGGAATCATAATTATTTTCCAGGTGGAACCTTATTATATGGTGTGGATCTCATATTAGTGTCTATATTCTCCCACAATTGGCACTCCTTATTTATCAACTAGAATCCTGATCATTTAGTTGATCATGATATTTTAATTCCATGAATATTAGTTTAGAAACATCATATAATTGTATCTCTTAAGAGTATAAATATTTTATACACTCATATTTTCACCCATTAGATAATAATTTGTGATAAATGACTATGAAAATTTAACGTTTGAATTTTATATGTGGCCACATGGATCAACCACTTGTATAAACTATTAACCATGAAGATTGACCATGTGAATCCTAAAAGAGGCCATACGGATTGACCAAATTTACAAACTAATGAACTTGAATATAGACCATGTGAAGTATATAAGTGACCATATGGATTGATCACGTGTACAAACTGCTAACCTCTGTGTAGTGTGAGTTCACATTTACATAGGTCTCAATATTTAGGATTACCATTACATTAATGGAAAGTTACAAATAGATAAAGAATACTAAAATTTATGTAGAAAATAAAAATTTCATTTTAACATGATGAGATACCTTGTTACCTTTATTTATTTCCTATACTCAAACCTTTATGTAACACAAAGGATTCAATTATAGTAATCTTTTCTTTATAAAAAATAATTCCCTAATACACATAGATTTATCTAAGAATGCGAATTAATACCAAAATTCCAAAATTTTATAAATAATATTGGATTAAATTAATGTCATTGTTAATTAATAATTTAATGAAAATATTATTTTTAATTTTGTTTATATTTTTCTAAAATAGTATACTTTTTGTTGAATAGCGAAAATATTGATTTTACAAAAACATCCACGTTTAGGAAATTATAATGATATAAGAATAAACTGAATGTTCATAAAACTTTATTTGTAGAAAAAATATATATTTATTAATTCATATAATTAATAAGAAAATATAATTATAAAATAATAAATATATGCCTAACATTTTGTAAATCGAAGAATGTTTCTGTTCAAATAAAAAAATTCCTAGTTTTTCTCTTATTATAAATTATTTACATGGTTTCTTTCGGTTTTGGTTTTTTTGAATGAAAAATAAAAATATTTTTATTTAAATTAATAAAATTAATTCTATTTTAATCATATTTTTACATTATTTTACTGTAAAAGCATTTTTATTCTTAAAACAAACATTTTTCGAAAAAGGGTTTTCATTGTGTTTTATTCAATTATATTTAAATTAATTGCCAAAACTTATAAAAATTAAATATAATAAAACAAATTCAATATTTGGAATAAAAATGATTAATATTATATAATAATTTGAACTAAAGTTTTGTTGATTATCAATAGTAACCTTGGTAAAAAATTATCACTCTGGTAAAGGATAAAATGGGTTTACTAGGGGAGTTAAACTAGCAGAAAAGTGTAAAAATGGCCCTTGAACTTGTATAAATCTTATTTTTTTAATATTTTTGGACCTTTTATAATCTTACCTTAAAATTATTATCCATTTTTAGCCACATTAAAAAGATAACGACTTTAAATTATTTAAATCTTTTATGTAATTCTATGCGTGTCCCTCTCCCAACTTATAAAAGAGAACCTATTATTCGCCCTTATTAAAAAATATTTGGAGTATAGATTGGAAAAAACAAATGAAAAAAAAACATTATATATACATTTACTTCATTCTTGAACTTCTATTTGTACCCTAATACCATCCTAAAAGGCTTAAAGTATAAGCCAAAGGAGGCCTCTCAAAGAAGAAGTAATTTTCTTTCCCAACTCTTTCAATGTTTATTTCTATTATAATTCCCATAAATGAATTCAATCAATCATAGAATAATGAATATAGTATCATAAATATACTATGATTTCATTTTATTATTTGATAATCATTTTATGCCTCTTTTCGATAAAAAGGGATATGAAAATATCGTACATTCACACATGTAGTCCATCACATCCACATAATAATATGATTTATTTTACATTACAACCTCAAATTAAAATAAATAATAATGTATTTAATAAATATTTAATAAATTTATGATTTAATTATTATTCATTAATGGTAAAATATTATTTTTCATCCATTCTTTCTATTTGTTTGATAATTATAATCAAATTCATGTGTACGTAAAAACTACCATCTCAATGAATGATGTAATAAATTATTCTATATAATAATTTTATAGAAAACAATAAATATTTATATAATTATTATATTTGAAATTTTTTAATTATTAATCTTTTATTTAATTCGGATCTGTGATCATGTTAAAAAGACCATAACTTCTGAATTGAAACATACTTGAAAAACAAAGCAGGTAACACCCTAAATGATGATGATAACAAAATATTGTTTATAAATCATTGATAATATGCTATAAGTGAACTATTTATGTAATGATAAGTATTAATATAATTATATTATAGAATTATAATATATATAAATTTATTATAAAGGAGGTTAAATCATTTACGATGCAAGCAAGACTATAGGTAATGATTTATTTCACAATCTCATCCTTATTTAGGATTGTTTATTTTTATGTTTTTATTGGATGAATTATAAGATAGTTTTATATTACATTCAATATATCTTATTATTCTCTAGTTATTTATAAAAAAAATAATTTTTTATTTCATTTTCCTTTCCCTATGTAAGCAAAAATCTAACAAAATATTTTTAGTGAAACCCAACATTTTTTATATTTGATCAAGAATATTTTTCTTCCATGTCAATATTTTCTTTAATGTTTTTCCATATTATTTTTACTATTAACCAATGATTTATTAAATTAAATTTTACCCATTTTTTAATTCCTAAGAATTTGTTTCAAATAATATTATTGTCATTTTCCAAATTTGGGACTTTTTACCAAACATGTTAACATAACCTTTGTTTTAACATTTACCACATGAATGAATTTTATAATTTTAATAAATATTTATTTTTTTGAATATTCCTCTAAAATTTTTCATGGTTAATTTCAATGAAAATATATTTTTTAATATTCTATAAATGTTTATATGTTAAATAATTTATTTCAAATCAAAAGGGTATTTTTGTCAAGAAATGTTTTATGGATATTTTTAAAGTATTTTCATCTATAAATATCCATTGATGAATCTTAACCTTTATTATAGATATAGTCTAATGATATCATCCACCATATTACTCTGTATTTCATATAATTATGTTTCTATAATGATTTATTGGGGGAAATATTAATATTTTTATACAAGTTTTCAATACGATTGTTTATATTGATTATGTATTGATATTTTATTCATTTATTTCATATGATAAATGAAATTTAATTAGTATGTTTTTGGTGGGGTATTTTATAGCCCCTTGATGTTTTAGTAGGTCTAATGAGACAAAATAGTTTGGGTATTTGGCATATGACTTACCTAATTATATATGATTTCTTGTTACGAGGACTTGGAAGTAAGACTATGATGACTGACACAAATCATTTTATCATTATCATACTATTTATTATCAACCATATAATTGTTTATGTTTTTATATCATTCATGGATATATTCTCCTCTTATATTATTACTTATATGATGTATTTGATTATTAATTATCTTTTCTATTTCATTCTATAATTATTTGTTCTATGATAGCTTCTGTTATACATTTTCCCTAATTGAGAATCATGGTTCACAGTTTATTATGTTTTTGTTTGACTAGGATTCTAATAATGGATATATAAATAATTTCAAGGATAAAATAGAAGAAATAATAATGTTTTCACATGACTTCAAATTCATATTTCAAGTATTCAAGTATAATTTGGGAATCAGGTATGTATATAGTTATATAATACTACTAAACTATTCGATCGTTCTGGTTGTGATCCCTTGTATCATGTTCCAATGTAGTAAAATAACCACTGGATCTGGGTTACCAGAGTTTTATGTGATCTAGTTTGTGTCAAAGGTGGTTTAGTATAAACCTTTGGAACTAGATTTATCAAATCATTGATTAAAGACCACAACCCTATGAAAAATATATTACAATAATTATAATTATTTGATAATATAATAACGTTTTAGTAAATTATATATTTTGTGGTATTCATAGAAAATTAATCCTTATCTAAATAGAGGAAAATAGATGAGTTTATGACATATATTAACCTTGGGACAATAACTATGAATGGGGTGGATTGGGTATTCACTCGATTTTTAATGGTGCCTGATGAGTGGGTATAAGACTATAAACCTATCTAGAAACACCTAGGGTATATTATTTGGTTGATTCACATGCTCTTTAAAAACCATTTTGATTTTTTTAAAAAATATTTATGATTTGATGATATTTCCAAAGATACTAAGCTTATGATTATGATGTTATCTATGCATAAAATTTAAATTTCTGTTAAGTGTCTCACAATATTTAAAATTATATACTATTATTTAAAATTTATAATTTTATAATCTAATTCAATAAATTTCATTATCTAGTACGATTACAAAGATAATGGATTGTAAATTACATCAATTCATTTAATTTATATGTGTATTTTCATCCTAGGAAATATAATGATGTTGAAGTAGTATTTGAAGTAAAATATGAACAAATTATAACTAAATTGGAGAAGATGAATTGTTTTATGGCTAATAACCTTTCTATATAGAGAATCTTGTTGATCCAAAATATGGTACAATAATGTTGGACAACGTCATGTGACATCAACATCCATCATTCAATGGGAATAATAATCCATTAGTAGTAGTTCAATGGATCAAGTCCCTAAAGAATTTATTTATTACTATAGAAAGTAGTGAAAGAGAGAATGTTATCCTGAAATTTTATCAAATTAAGTGAGACACTGATCAATTGAGTTTATTAATATAGAAAAATAAGAAGATGGTGGAAATATATAGTATACAGTGGAATAATTTCATTGATATATTATTTGAAAAATACGTTCTTAATGAGAAATAAGTTGACATGGAAAATCAATTCCATAATCTAAGGTAAAAATTAACCTTAAAATGTTGAGGAATATAAAGATAAATTTTCAAGGTTAACAACTCATAATGTGGATTATTTATGTAATCTAAGAAGTATGATTGATCAATTATTTGATGGGTTAAAGCCTATTCTTCTAAGATAATTATTCACTCATACATTTTTAGTATATATGGATATAGTATCAAGTGCCTTCAAGATAGAGAAAGAATTCTCCAAGTCTAATATTTTGTAGGAAAAAGAAGAAAATAAGTGGGTGGCTAAGAAGTCAGAAAAAAATAAATATGAAAAAAGTGATGAAGGGGAGGGTGTAATTTATAACTTTTAATAAATGTGGAAAGAAATACCATGGGACATGCTTGATGGGAATGGGAGTTTACTTTATGTGTGGAGAAAATGTTCACTCGGATCACGATTGTAAGGGTAAGAAAGAAGCCACCAATGTCCAATGATTCAACTATAAGGAGATGGGGAAATTATTGAATGGATTCCCCCAAGATTTATGGTAATTTACCTCAGAATAGGATAATGGATCAATGACAATCTTATGTGATCACTATAAATGAGGTTAAAATTCCTAAAGATGTGGTTACAGGTACTTCGATCATAACCTCAAATTAAGGTAATGCTTTATCTTATTCTGGATCATCACAATATCTTATATATTCCATGATTTCCAAGAAAATTAGATATTTCCCTAGAACCTTATGAAGGGATTTTTAAATAAATAATCTTAGTGGAAATCATATTGTAACAAGGATATGTCTGTGAGTTCCCATTATGACAAATATACATACCCTATTTCTAAACATGATTATTATACCTATGGTTGACATTGATATAATCATTGGCATGGATTTTATTTCAAATTATAATGTGAATATTTATTTCTTAGATATAGAGATTAAGATTTTTCATGGAGATATATAATCTCTTATCATATGATGTGGAATTTATTTCATTTAAATTTGATACATCATTTATTGTATTCAATCATGTTTATAGTGTCAAAAATATTTTTTCCATGAATAATGTTCAAATGTTGATAATTTTGTGTTAAATAATTAAAAATAAAATTTTTATGTTAAAATATTGATTTTATTGGATATTTTTTATTAGGTTAATTTAATGTTAAGGAAATAAATTTATGCTCAACATCAATTTTTTAGTCTTGTTCGTTTAAATTATATTATTATTTATTTTAATTTTTTATTCATTTATATTTTTTAAAATAATAATATTTAATTACTGAATGTCCCTATTTTTATTTTTGAAATATTTATTCATTTTTTTAAAAATTAATAAATTTTTATCATTTAATTTTTTCTATTTGTTTTAATAGATTTATTATTTGTAAAATTAATTAACTTACTTGTGTTATTATAATTTAGTCATTATACTCGCTTAATTAATCTATTCATTTTTTAATTATTTAATTAATTAATTTATATTTATTTTTAATTAATATTAATTCATTATTTTTCATAATTATTTTTTGGAAAAGATCTACCGGTTTTACTTATGTTACAGCGTGCATACAAAGTGGAATACTCACTATACAAGTTGTACTAAGTGACCGAATTTAGGGGCATAATTAGTATACTAATCATGGGTCATGCTTACAAGTGATCATGTGAAGAAGGAAAAATATCAGTATACTAACCATGAGTACCTACTACAAGAGAAATAATCCAACCTACTAAGCATGTATTTGAACCGACCATTTCATCATTTTTTACAGACTGTGTGTAATGAATTGGCCGTAAAACATTCCATGAAACAATCTATGATTTTGTGATTAAGTTACTATGTGAGTAAATGTTTTAACCTACCATGACACCCTTTTTCAAATAACCCATAATCCTTACTCCTTCATGATCACTTCCACTTCATACTGACCACATAGTGGAACCCCGAACTGACCGTGATGCTTTTTCATAAACTACTATGCATGACAAAGAAGAACCAACAATAAGAACAAAATATTGAGTTGCGGTTATCAAACTCACCTTTATTTAAGAACAAGGTAACGAACACTATAATTCGTAAAATGATCACCACCGAGAATGAATATGAACACAAGAATAGCCACACCACCAATGTAGAAACAGAACCACCTACGCATGTGGAATTTGAGGAGGAGAATACCCCAACCACAAAACAGAGGCTGAATCTTGATGATGCTCAGGGAACAAGTCAAGCCTCCTAAAAAAGTTCCTAAATCAAATATGTTGATAAATAACAATCATATTTGATATATGTTGAATTATTTTCATAAATAATCTGATCTGAGATTGAGATTTGTTGTAAGAGGAGATCTACTCCACTGAAACAAATCTAGCTCATAGAGAAACCATGCCCCTCACTGATGAAATAAACTCGGTAACACCTGAAGAAACTCAATATGAGGAATATGATGACCTCAATGGTGTACCTATAGATGAGTGTAAAAAATTTTGGTTTTATTGGAATGAAGTTCTCACTAGATAAACCTAATGAATTAATGTATTGAGTAAATGGGGATGCCGATGTTGATAAAGGTGTGTTGAGGTTGTGGTCGATCATCTAGAACTCGACTCTGAGATTGACTATTGAATAAATAAAATTGGTCAAGAGTGTTTTTGGTTGATGATTTATTGGATGATGGTGGTTTTTTCTCAAACAAAGGAACCCTGTAACGAAACAACTCTAGGGAATGATTTTCTTAATCCAGATATAGAAGATGAGAGATGCCACTAGAGCTCGGACATACCTATTTATTTATTATAGAACAACTTATTGATATTGTTATAAATCTTATTGAATAATCAATGAAAATCATTGCACTAGGCTTCAATTTGATGCATATAAATATGGGTTCATCAAGGTGTTTGTATCCCGAGATTGAATAGAGGAGATTACTCAATATTATCTCATATTGTATGTGATGATATTTTTCATTGATGGAATTGGAATGATGATAATGGACATCTATAAGCCATTGATCATCAAGTTTTATTGAGTTCAGTATTGAAGAATTAAACTTTTGGAAGAATTTCAAAAAATTATAGCTACTACTTAAAAGCCAAATGGAGTTCACATTGAAATCAATTTTTCATTTTTCTTCCAGGAAGAATACATACCCATGTGAATCACATGTGGATTAAAATTAAATTTATAGAGCAATAATTTTTCAATTTAGAAATAAAATAAATGGGAAGTTGAGAACAAGTTAAAGGGATATTCTGGAGGATTCTGGAGTTTTCTAATGTCCTGATAGAATGTTGCAAGGAAGTTAGAGAAGGTGATGTTACTTGAGGGGTATCAAGTCCATATACAAGGATCTCAATTTTTTGTGGGAGAATTTCTCATGTGATGTGAGGTTGAACATGTATAGTTATGTCATTCCATGTAGAAGTTAGGTAGAAGATACCAAAAAGTGACAATTATCACACAATTGAGATTGACATATAATTTTCTATTGAAAAGTAAGAAGTTACACTCTAAAAAAGAGACCCCTCGATCATCTGTTATGGACATCCATAATACATAATTCCCACCATATCATGAATATTAGAGGTAGACGATAGAGGTGGGAGAAAAATTGGAGCTTGAGTAAAGAGGTGACCTCAATAGAGATGTTTCTTTTTCCCTTTATTATTGCTATCTAGATTAGTATTTTCACTTGGATGAGTAACTAAATATCTTATGGAATTTGGATTTGTGAAGAAATTATTTACATTTATTAATTAATCTTTTGTTAAAACATTTTTTTAATACAATTTCATATTCACTATTCACTTTTGTTCAATTATAAGTAACAAATCTGTACTACTCAAGAACCGACAGGTGACGGTAGTGAATCATTTCACCCGTGATCATCAACCAAAGTACTAAAAACTAGAATAGAAAGACGAATATATTATCCATAATGAAAAAATTAATTCTAAAACTTTAATTGAGAGATCATGACTAAGGAAAGTTCACTGAGTTGTGTAAGTTCACTGAAGCGATAATGTGACGAATCTCCAAATATTTCTTAAAGCATTTAATAATTGAATTAATTTGGGTATGATCCAATGAAATCATTTTTATTGGTTTTAAATAGATGTAAGACACTAATTTCATCAATTGTATTATCTAACTCTCTCATCTATTTTTCATTGTTTCACACACCATTTACACTATTCTTTCTTCACATTCCACATCATATCATTACTATTTCTTGTAGTTTATTTGATAATTTTTTCTGGTTTTTGTTTCTCACACACAACTTCACATTCATATGAAATTTATACTCATACTATATATTTTATAGTTGTAAGTAGTATATAGGGTTTATAAATAATAAATTTGTGCAAAATTAATGATGTTTTTCCAAAAAATTACCGTTTTTAAAGATGGATCATGTTACCAAAAAACATTAAAAAATGAATATTAAACAAATTAAAAAATATATAAAATATCTATAAAAATAATATACATAAAATAACTAATTTTTTCTATAAAAGATGTTGGGTATCCTATATGCACACAAGGTCTTCTAAGACAGATCTAGTAACTACAATTTATGAAATTTACAAGAACTACTCTTCTTTAAATAAAATATATATTAAAATGGAAAATATGGTAGATAAAAGTCCAAAAACATTCAATGAGAATCTAAACAACGATCATCCCTTTGTTACGGACCGTACGAGACCTTGAATTATGGAGTTTTAAATACCATTAGTTTCGATTAATCTCATCGAGAATCAGGTTGTATCAAAGGTCTATAAACAATGAGATAAAATAGTTTTATCTCTTAATGATTCATTCATTCAATGTTATGTATGCATAAGATTCACATGATTTTATTATATGTTTTTTATGGTTCTGTACAAAATTTATTGTTATGAGGTTTGAGTGAAGACGATTTGAGGTTGAGGTTGTTCACAATATATCTTTAGGGGAGGAAAATGACATGGTTCCAAAACCATGATGAGTAATTTTTTGAAACCTAAGATTATATTTTTAATGATTTTATGTCTAAATTTTACTCTATAAACACCACCATCAAGGTTAGACAGAAGAAAAAAGGTGTTACTTTAGATGATAGGGAGTTTTTTCATAAATAATGAGACAGGTTTAGAAGTTTTCTTAGGCATAGTCCAATTCATCAGATAGCTCCCCACCTAATCATGAATACTTTTTATAATTTTCTTACCACGTATAATTAGAACATAGTGGCCTAATAATGTGATAGTGACTTATATGATTTGAATGATGATGAGATTAATAATTTTTTCAATAGATTTGACCACATTGACCAAAAAATTTCACTAGGAAAAGAAACCATTTATAGGTAAGAAGCTAATACTCAATATGTTGTTTTTAATGAACAAACACTTAGGGAGAATTATTTTCACTATGTGATGTTTAGTCACAGTAAAATTTTTTACCCCAACTATGAACACCTTGTATAGCTAAAGATAATACCCAATCTCTATATTATATAGATTGAAATCATGGATCCAACAATTTATTCTATAATCAGAAAAATTCATGACATAAAACTCACCCCAACCAATATTGGAATGAAAAATGTGTAATTAAAGAGTCCATTTCCCCAAAATATGAAAAAAACCAAAGTAAAATTTCAATAATCGATATGGAGATGAATATTTAAATTCCCAAAGGGAGATTAAAGGTTTGTTTCATTAGGTTCTGGGTGAAACTGTTCATTAAAAATGTATATAAACACTATGATTTAGAGTCTAGAACATCAAATAGATCATATGGCTTGAGATTTAGAAGAAAGATATAAAGGAAAACATTATAGCACAACTAATTCAAACCCAAGATAAAATGTGATGATAGTAACAAATAGTAAGGTTATTAAAATTAAGGATCTAGTTACTGAATATTCTAGGGATGAAGAAATTGATGTTAATGCTAAATTTGTAAAAAATATAAAATCTTGAATTTGAAAATTTCTATAAATATGAGTAATCTGATAAAAATGATAACCCTTCACATTATCACTCAATAAAAAAATGAAGTGTCATTTAGTCAAATAAGAAATGTATTAATTAAGGTTTGACGATAAAGAGAATACTCCACCCATTTTGAAGAACTATCCCCTTGCTATCCCTTTTCCATAAAGCCTAAAAATGGAAAATAACATGATCACCTCATATTACTTCAAATATTTAGAAGATTCAATGTTAATATGCAATTTATGGATGATTTGAAAAGAATCCCATCTTATCTAAAATTTCATAAATGGATCTTGGAAAAAAAATTGATTAGATTGAGAGATCAATAATAAATTTTAATGAGTGTAGTTCCATAGTTCAAAAGAATATTCCTCCCTAATTAAAAGGTGAAGGGTAGTTTGGTAATTTCATATAGAATTTGTGGGAGTGAATAGATTATGTTATTATGTGATATAGGATCTATCATCATCCTTATTCCCTACTCCCTATTAAAAAATATGGGCCTTAGAGAGCTGAAACTGAATTCATTATCACTGCAGCTAGCTGACAGGTAACATGTTTACCCTTATGGGAGGGTAGATGACATATTAGTTGACGTATAGAAACTATATTTTCCTAGAAACTTCCTTATTCTACAAATAGAGTGTGATAAAAAAGTTATAATCATTTTAGGTAGGCTGTTATTATGCACAAATGGGGATAATATTGATGTCTCAAGCAATAATATTACCCTTCAAACATGTAAAGACAAAGAGGAATTTACATATTACAAAGAGTCTCCACTTGAGGTAAAATTTATGTTGACTAATTCTGCAGATGAGGTGTTTAAATATAATGTTATTAAAGAAAATGATCATACATTTTATGATTTAATCACTAAATCCATAAATGAACTTTTGAAGAATTGTTTTTCAATCTGAATCCACACATGAGCTTGAAAGGATGGGGAGAGTTAGGAACAAAATTAGGAAATACAATACACAAGACCATGAAGTGTTTAATATTAAACAAAGTTATCATATTGACACTGTTTCTAATTCTATTTGATGTTTACACTATCAAATTACTCAACTTTAATCATGCAACCAATTTCTACCAAACTGAGGAAAGAAAGTCTGATTGTGCTATATCTTCTTCTATAAATGAATTTTATGAGGTTTATTTTCATTTTACAGTCAGTTTTTTATATTGGGGGATAAGGTAAGTTTATTTAATATATTAAGTCTGATTTAGATGATTTTGTTTACATTTTTTCAGATAGAAAAAATATGCCTATCCCAAATTATTTTTTTCACTTGGATGATAATAAATTTTCCCTGACTTTGATAAGTTCTTAAAAGATATTTAGGACTCTTCCACTACCTCACTTAAAAAATTTGTTTGTAAGAGACATTATCTGATTGACATTGAGTTACTTCTTTTCACTAATGTTTTTTTTTTGAAATTTTAATTATCTTAAGTGTCTGTGGGGGGGGGGGTGTTGATGAGTAAATAAAAAGTAAATCTAGTTCCTCTAATGTAATTACTAATTTTTTTTCACTTTATCATTATTAATTGAATTATAATATGGATTTTGAATATTTTTATGGAAGGAGGAATATTTTTATAGTTTTTTATTTTTTTGGTGTAATTATTTATGTGGAATATTTTCTTGAAGTCATAGGTGAATTGGTTCAATTTTCCAAAATAAACTAATTAGGATTAAAAAAATAATAATTTTTACCCATTGGATGATCATGGATAAAATCATTAGGGGATAGAGTCTAGATGAAGACTTAAAAGTCATCACTATATGGGAGGAAACCCATTAATTTCTTTTTTTCTGTATTACTTTTTATTAAAAAAACGATTCTCACTCATTTGATTGTACCTTTTAGTTTATGAGCTAATTTTTTTTGGAATTATTATTGTACATCCTTACTCAAATTTTATTTCCTTTCTATTTGACTGTGTTAACAAAAGTGATTGTGAGGTGTGGTTGGTGTGCAACTGCTGAAGTTACTGTGATAAGTTTCCATGTAGCAGGTCAAATGACCAAAAGATCAGGGAATAGTTGGTTATGATATTTTATAACCAAAGACAATATTCTTTCTTATGCTTAACCAACTATGAAATGGCTAGTAGGGATCCATTTTTCCTTATTTGTATTGTGTGAGTGTTCTGTGGAAAAATGTTTTTGGGATTTCCTTTCACCCCTTAAAAAGAAAAAATTTACGTGATTCATTTATAAATCTATTTGATCTAAATTATTTAATTAATTCACCCATATTTAATTCAAAAATGAAGATATTTGTGAGTTATATGTGTGGATGATGGGACTTTAATATTCTTAATTGAAATTCACTATGAACCAATCAAAACAACTATTTTTTTTAAATTTACTCCCTTTCATGCATTAATTTATGCAATTTTTAAATAGAATCATTGTAAAAAACATCATTATTTCATTATTAGGTTATAATTTCATTCTAAATCGAGGGGTTTCACTAATTCTGAAATTGATAGAATAATTTTATTGATGAGTGATATGTAATATTGTCTGTATGGATATTCAATTTAGAAACTGAGAAAGTGATTAATATACGAGTGATTTCATTAGAATTGAGATTATAACTTTAGAAAACTAGAAGTATGAATTTGAACCTAGGTAACACACCATTTTTGAACAAAAACCTCAATGAGACAAATCAAAAGATAATAATATAAGTTCATTGTAACTGGAGTAAAATGGGTAATTGGGATCCCATAATGAATCTATGAGACTTTAATCCCTAGGTGTGTGTGTAATATCTCTATAGTTTTCTCATAAGTGATTATAGTGTTTTTCACATACATGACTGGGTAAAATCATGAAAGAGAATGAAAAAATAGGGTTCCTAATAGTAAAAAAGAGTTCATTAAGGTCAGTGAAATTTTGAACCCATATGAAGTAGGGAAAAATTGACTTATAAAATAATATTATGAGATGAATCATTGAAGTGAAAATGTATAAATTATTTTTAGAATGTAGTGTAGAGTGATAATTTCAAGTGTCTATTGTAAAAATTTTAATTCCAATTCTATATAATTGGTTTCACTCATGGAACTAGAAATTGAATTTGAATTGAAATGAGGTAGTTATAGCCTTCACATAGAAGACATAATTATTTCAAGTAATGGAGATATTTTTGACATCCGTTGATATTTATGTAATTAGAACCTTGGATAGACAATAATTTCATTTTGACATTATTTATGAAAAAATAAAATGCATTGAATTTCTGTAGAGTAAAATTGAATATTTAAGGGGGTTTTTATGTGTATTTTATTTAATTTTATTTTTTAACATCATTTATTGTATTTAACCATGTTAATAATGTTAGAATAATTTTTTTACATGAATACTGTACAATTATTTTTCATTTTGTGTTATTGAATCAAAACAACTAATTTTATGAAAAATATTAATTTAATTGGTTCTTTTAGTTATTTTTTTAATATAACATTGAATAAATAAGTAATGTTTCATGATCATTTTTTCGCCTTGTTTTTTTTAAAATTATTTTCTTCGTTATTTTAATTTTTTATTCATTTATGTTATTTTCACAAATATTTTTTATTATTGAGTCTAATTAATTTAATTATTTAAATCTTTATTAAAATGTATTTTAAATTAACATATATTCATCTTTTATTTTATTCTAATTTTTTAATAGATTTATTATAGGGGAAATTAATTAATTTTCATACATTATTCTAATTTCTTTTTTGTAAATAATTAATTTAGGCTTATTTTAAAAAAATTATTCTTATTTTTTAAAATTCAAATTATTTTTTTATTGTTCATCATTAGTTTTAGGCATTGATATAGTGTTGTTACTTAAATTACCACGTGTATAAGAATTGACACTGTTGGTATATTGGCCATGCCAACTGACCACATGAAGGGACACTATTAGTATACCATTCGTTTGTGATGGCCAAGTGATTATATTAAAAAGGGCAACATTCAGTATACATACCTTGAGTAACTAAAGTAGGATCAATATTAAAACCTACCATGCCTCCAGTTCAACCAACAATGTCATTATTATTTACTAATTGTGTGCAATGAACTCGCTGGTGTAACTTTCCATAAACCAACTTACCATGCTGGGATTATTTTAAGAAGTGAATAAATGTTCTAACCTACCTTTGCATCCTTTTTCAAACCGGTCGCATGATTTCATCCTTCATAGTCACTTCCACTCCATACTGACTACAGAGAGGAACCCCAAAATTACATTCAGATAGATTCTAAACCTACTATGTGCAATATTGAAAAACCGACATAATGACCCAAATACCGAGTCATAGTAACTAAACCCACCCCCATTAATGAATGAAGTACCTATAGTCGAGATGTTGAAACAAGAAGAACTAAGGAATAATATGACCAACAGAACCACCATGCCACCACTGAGGAAGAAGATGGCCTACCGTACTGGGATTAAGTGAACATGTGAAAAAATGGGTTCACCATGGTGTTTGCGGGATGTGTTCAAATTGGGGGGATTGAAGGATATTTTATCTTATTTCATGTGCTAATATTATTAATTAAAGGATTAGGAATGATAAATATTGAAATCTAAGTACCACTGATCATTGAGGTTTGTTTATTTTAGTATTAAATAATTCCACAATGGGAAGAACTTGAGAAAAGTCAAGGATACTACCTAGTAGTCAAATGTAGTGCACATGAAAATATAATGTTTATATAAATTCCAAGAATAAGACCTACCCATGTAGACCATGTGATGATTAAAATTAAATTTATAAATAACAAAATTATCAATTTGGAATGTGAAAAAAGAGTAAGCAAGGATCAAGTGTGAGGGGAGATTCTGGAAGATTCTAGAGTTTCCAAGATTTTTGAGAGAATTTTGCAAGGAAGTTGGAGAAGGTGCGATTACTTGGGAGGTAACAAGCCCAAATGCGAGGGAAATAAATTTTTTTGGGGATAAATACTGAAGTGAGATGAATTTGAAGATGTGTAGTGAAAGAATTCCTTGTTGATTCTAGGGAGAAGATACCAAGTAGTGACCATGATCACATTATTGAGATTGGCATGGAGTTTTCTGTTAAAAAAGATGAAGTTAAACACTAAAACAAGTTCCCTAATCATCCATGATTGATATCCATAATCCATAATTACTCTACATCATTGAAATTATAGGAAAAATGATGTTTTGAGTGTAATTAGATCTTGAGGAAAGAGGTGATATCACCAAGGATGTTTCAATTTCTATTTATTCTTGATCTCTAGTTTTTTGTTTTCACTATTATTAAAAAATTGTACAGTTTTGAGTTTGGTGTTCTTTTTAATTTTATTATGAGCATCAATTTTACACAAGAACAGATAGTTGATAGTATTTGTAACATCTGGGCCTAAGAGCCACTAAATGGTGCCCTGATTTGGTGGGTCACATGGTTTGAAGAACGCCTCCCCATATGCCAAAGGTTACAGACTAGTAGTGAGGGTCTATGATGGTATGGCGGGGAAACTATACCCTCATGATCAGAGTAACTTAGTGGAATCAAAAGTGAATTGATAAGTAGAATCATAATCACTACTACACATATGGCCTTTCACAGCACGCAAAATGAACTTTAATAGCACTAAAAACCACTGTTAATAATAGTGATGACAAAGGGATGGCCGATTGTAGTGTACTGTTTATATAACAAAACACTCAGAAGAAATCCTACAATTTAAACATAACACCCTGAAGAAAACCTGCTATATACATTGAATTGATATCATGAATACAAAAATCACCTCCCAAGGTATATACAAAAAACTCTGCTATTTAAATTTCAAACAAAATGTTTTGTAGAATATTATTTAAAATTGTACATATAACATTATCAGAAATTAATATTTCCCTTTTAACTCCCATGATCAACTCTAAAAAATGAATTATAATGGTATCATTTTTTGAAAAAATCATATCAACCCGAGTAAAAGATTCCACCTAAATAAGAAAACATATATTTTGTTAGTAATACTATATATAAATAAATTAACCATTAATATGAAAGAACACATTAATAAAATGTTAATATGGATTAAAAATGACACATTTGGAGTTATACTAGTCACATCATGTATTCTATTAAGGCGAGGTTTATTCCTACACATTAAAAATGAGTTATAGGTCATTGTCCTAAATTATCAAAACAATTTTAATGTTTTTTATTTTTTTAGAAATTTTTTTGTTCTTTTACTAAAATTAATGTAGATTTTAAATAATGACACATTTGGAGTTATATTGGCCATATTGTGTGTCATATTGAGGTGCATCTAATTCCTACATATCAAAAATTGCTGATGGATGATTTTTGAAAATCATCAAAACAATCTGAATGTGTTAGCTCAGTTTTTAGTATGTTAGTTGTGTTTTTTACTAAAATATCATTCCAAACTGGAAACATGCATTTTTAGTCATACTGGTCACATCATTTGTCAGTTTGTTGTGGGAGTATTTCATACATGTCCCAAATGACTTATGAACCATTTTCCTAAATTATCAAGACAATTGGAGCATGTTTTCTTAGTTTTGAGGGAGTGACGCGTTTTGAACTAAAATGTCAATTTTAAACTGGTAAGAGGTACTTTTAGTCACATCAGTAACACTATGCATCATATTGAGGTTCTTTTGACATCTATACATCAAAAATGACTCATGGATCGTTTTCCTATAGTATCAAAACAATCTAAATACATTTTATCAGTTTTTATATATCACTTGTTGTTTTTTCTTAAATTAATGATAATTTTAAATAAAAAGAGATATTTTGAGTTATACCAGCCACATCGTGCATCGTATTGAGGTTATTCTGATCACTACACATCAAAAAATTACTAATATACTGTTTTTATAACATATGAAAACAATCTGATTGCATTTTCTCAGTTTTCAGTATGTCACATGCTGTTTTTACTAAAATTAATGTCAATTTTAAATAAAAGAAGACACTTTGAGTGATACCGGCCAAACCACATGTCGTATTGAGGTGTGAATAATTTATACACATCAGAAATGATTAATATATCATTCTCAAAAAATATGAAAACAATACAAATGAATTTTCTCTGGTTTCAGTATTCAACTTGCTGTTTTTACTTAAATTAATGTCAATTTTAAATAGAAAAGACACTTAGAGCTATACCAAGAATATCATGTGTCGTATATAGGTGAGTCTAATACCTACATTTAAAAAACAACTAATATACCATTGTCCTTATATATCAAAATAATCCGAATGCATTTTCTTATTTTTTAGTATGTCACTTGTTGTTTTTAATTAAATTATTGTCAATTTTAAATAGAAAGAGACAGTTGGAATGATACTATCCAAACCATGTGTCCTATTGAGTTTTGGATGATTAATACACATCATAAATGACTAATAGATTATTTTTATTAAATATCAAAATAATATGAATGCATTATCTTAGTTTTCATTAGGTCACTTTATGTTTTTACTTAAATTCATGTCAATTTAAAAAAAGGAGATACGCATTGAGTAATACTTCCATAACACACATTTTATTGAGGTGAGGATAAGTTATAAATGTCACAAAACAATCTGAAATGACTCATGGATTGTTTTCCTATAGTTTCAGAAAAATATGAATGAGTTTTCTGGATTTTTAGTATTCCACTTGTTCATT
Organism: Viscum album; assembly: GCA_963277665.1. Classification (NCBI taxonomy): domain Eukaryota; kingdom Viridiplantae; phylum Streptophyta; class Magnoliopsida; order Santalales; family Viscaceae; genus Viscum; species Viscum album. Next base: position 265,633 of record CAUJRU010000202.1, read on the forward strand.
CTACATAAATTAATGTCATTTTTAAATAAAAAGACACACTTGGAGTCTCATTGGTCGCATTGTACATCGTATTGTGGTGAGGATCACTTTTACTTGTCACAAATAAATCATGGATCATTTTTTAAAATATTTAAATAATAAAAATTCACTTGATCAATTCTCAGTATGTTACTTGTTGTTTTTACTTAAATTGATGTCAATTTTTTTTTAAAAACACATTAAGTTATGTAGTCCACATTATGAATCATATTGAGGTTTTTATAAATCCTACATGTCAAAAATGACATATATATTTTTGTACTGGTGTATCAAAAAAATCCAAATATTTTTTCATGGTTTTCAGTATGTGAGTTGTGTATTTTTACTGAAATGCCATTTCAAACTATAAACACACATTTTGAGTCATTCTGATTTCATCGTGTGTCAGTTTTATGTGAGACTACCTATTACATGTCAAAATGACTTATTAATCACTGAACTAAACTATCAAGACAATCAGAGCATGTTTATTGGTTTTTAATTAGTTACACATTTTGAATTAAAATGTCAATTTTAAACTGATAAGGGGCACTCTTTGTCATACCATTCACAGTATGCATCTAATTGATGTTTGGTTGATACTTATACACCAACAATGACTCATGTATCATTTTCATAATGTATCAAAATAATATGAATGCATTTTTTCTATTTTAATAATGTTACATGTTCTTTTTTTTCTCAATTTATTGTCAATTTAATATAAAAGTACACACTTAATTTCATACCGACCACACCGTGTATCAGATTGAGGTTCTATTGATTAGAACACATAAAAATGAATCTTGGATAATTTTCCTAAAATATCAAAACAATATGAATGTGTTTTCTCTATTTTTAGTACGTTACTTGATCTTTGTACTAAAAGTAATCTCAATTTAAAATAAAAAGGCACAATTTGAGTGATACGAGTCACTTGTTTATTATTCTTAGTTTTTAGTATGTTGGCTCCTTTGATACCAACTATATTGATGCAAATATTTCTTACAAAGATATCACATCTTACTAGATTAATATTCCTTACAAAACGTAATGATCCATGCTATAATAGTTCTAGTCTAGTGCTTTTAGAAACATGAAACCATAAAGAACTAGTTCATAAGAATCTCTCATTATGTTAATCCATACTAGAATCCTTCTCATACATATCATTTATAAAACAACTCTTAATAACCTAAGGATATGAAACATAATAAAGGGTGATCAATGATGTTCAATATATGTTAAAAGGGAGATATCAATGATCAAATCAGGATAACATGAGAATAAATATGATAAAAGGTGATATTAACATTATAAATTCATTCCCTAAATAACATAGATCATAATCACGAGTCTTAGATAAAATAATGGAAGTTTAGATGACATGTATCTAAAAGGATCAAAGAATATTATAACATAAAAACATACAATTCCAGTCATACCGAGCACACTATGTTTCACATTGAGGTGAAGATGGTTGAGAAGAGGTGGATTAGTACATTGATCAGAAAATATTCATGATAGTTGTTTTGGGGAGTTATAATTTGCATTAAACCACTGAGAAGTCATAATTTTCATTCAAAATTTTCTCTCTTTTCTCGAATGTTATAGATTGTTGAATGGAAAATACGACTTCGCAAAAAATCTGTAAAAAATAAATAAGTTATAGATAAAATTGATAAGGAAATTACTATAAGAATAAAAAAAATAAAAAAAATTAATTAAATAAGTAATAGGAATTCACCTTTATACATTCTCGAGTAATTTCCTTATTTTCATTATCTCAGTTGCAACCTCAAAATCCAATATTTTAGGATCATGATCAACTTCAAACAAACCGCCCTGATTCGATCAAAATAATCCACCTCTATAAGTAAAAAATTCTTATGTGAGTAATAGTAAATATAAGTAAATTAAACATAAATATGAAATAATCCACTACATCTATTGAAGTCACATCTTCAGGCTATTTGTGTATATTATTTCATTAGGTGTGCTTCCCATTCGTTTCTGAGCACATCTATACCATTTGGTGAAAATAAATCTTTCCGAATGTTATAGTAGTACTAAAAAAATATAAATACACAAATTATTATTAAATATATTAAATAAAATAGTAATTATCTTTCAAAATACCTCATCTGGGATGCTATTTTGTTCATTTAATATGACCTCCCTCATTAAATTATAAACATAATAACTGTAATATTTTCCATTGGTTTGTTTCAGACAGTACCAAAACATTGAGGAGAATAAGTAATTTTTTTTTATATGTGTTTGGATAGTTAAATATTATTATATGTTCCATGATACATATCCAGTTGTAGAACTTTTATTATTTCTTGTCCTTATCCCTTGGCCTCATTCCTTGTTTTTCACGATAGTGACACACCACCTTATCATAACCGAATCCTTATTAAAAGATAATATAAAATATATTAGTTGATGTTTAGTTCTAAAATTTTGGATATTGTGTATTAAAAATTTACAAACTCCATCATGTTTTGTTGGTTTGTTAGATATCCATTCATTGAATCCAAGAAATAAATCTTTTGAGTATCCTAGTTTACTACAATGACCATCCAATGAAATCTAAAAACAAAAAGAGAATAAGAAATGAATGATATGAAAATAAATTTGATATGATTAAATTTTAGAGTCTTACCCCTACATAATTGATATTATATAGAGTATGTCATCTAATATTTTCCTTTTAAATGATTTGATTAGACCTTCAACTATTTCATCGTTTTCTGGGGTTTTATTTTGTTTTTTTTATTCAGATGTGTTGTGAGAACTAATGAGTCCAAACATTTTCTCATGGGAAAATACCTTCAGTTTTTTTCATATATATTCTTTCTGAAAATAAAAAATGTATATAGTCATAATTAATAAAGTATATCATCTTTTGGAAAATAAAACCATGAAAACATACCTCATGTATACATTTAAAACCAAGCCACCTAGATATTCATATTCAAGGATTTGAGTTGCACTATCAACACCAATGAAGTATTTATATTTATCTCCACATATATTTTCTTCAAAATAAACTATGTGGTTGTGACCATCTTTTAACTTTGAATCCACACGAGCCTTTAATGATAGTAAATGTGGATATAGAATGGGAGGGGTAATGGTATTTGGCTAGATCTTTTTGATTAGTTGGTCAATCATTTCAATGGTTTTGAAGGGGTTTTCATTTAAACCCATTCTCTTTGTCCATCGGTAATCACATTCATGGGTTCAGACATTTTTATTAATAGTTAATGGTTTATATTGAATAATAAAATGGAAATAAATACCTCCTTCTATTAATGTTTTTTACAATATGTGATAATCATGTGATGCATGATCCAATAAGTATTAAATCTATATTAATATCATCCTCATGAATTGGAACATGTATCTCTATGCCTGGACATGGGCTATTTTGATTGACACTCACACATGACCTTTTGGAAGTGGTCTATTCTGTCATATGTCCTTTTCAATATTGAACACTGTAGCCCTCACAAAAAGGTTATGGGTAGGTGTTGCTAGATATAAATAACATTAATTATCTACCTATGTAATATGAGTACAAGGTATCTGTTTTTATCTGATTCTTATTTTATAGAGAAATTTATTATAACATTGATTACCTCTTCAAAGACATCTCTTTGAGGGAAATGTCTAGATGCATAGCTAGTGTGGGGAGGGTCAGGATCTCCACACGATGGTTGTTATTGAGCTTCTTCTTCTCATTGCCTCTCCCTCATTAATGTTTCCATCATCTCTATCTACCATTAGAACATTCTTTTAAGGGTAGATATTCTTTCTCTCATATGTTATATTAATTCACATTGATTATCCTCTTGTGTTTTTATGAAAATATGTTTAGGGTGTAACCCCAACACCCAGACCTTTAACATGGATACACTATTCTAGCTACTTCAAGGCCACTGATAGTTTGTGTTCACCTAGAATAGGTGATTTTGATTACTGTGACTATGTCAGAAATAAAATATTGGAAAATAAGTGATCATTATTATGTAATAGTTATTTAATGAAAAAAAAATTATTATGTAATACTTACAAAATATTCCCAAACTTTTTGTGTGTTTTCAAATATTAGTATCCCATCGTTAATTACACATTCCTCCTTCCATAACACATGTATGGGATGAATGTGGATTTTGGTTTCAAGTCATCAATATGCATATAAAAAGAGGAACATAATAATGGTGTTGTTTCATTTCACATAAAAATGTTGTGGTTGATTTAAAATATGTACCATGTTTTTTCAAGTTAAGTGTACCCCATCATTACTTTATGGTAGTGGTACGTTGGTTTTTCTACTCATTCCTTATTTTCAGCTCTGAGTTTGTATTTAATAAATATAAAGAATTCAATGAAATTTATTGGACTATTCATGTTTTAATCATGTTTTAATAGTCACAAATCTTATTTAATCGTGTATCTAGATCATGTGTATTTATATCTAAAGTTTTCTCATGCTTTAAAAAGATCCATTCTAGATCTTGATTGCTCTATATTTAGTTTACTTACTTTATAATATCTTTAATCTACTCTAAGAATACCTTCTTTAACAAATGCTTAAGCCTAATCCTTTCTAATATTATCTTTAAGTAAGTTTGCACATAGTTACTTTGGAATGTCTAAGACACCGTGAGTCTGCCAATGGCTATGTATTTCTGACACCATGAACAAGACACCATGAAGCCTGACACCATGAACAAGTCACCGTGAAGCCAGAAACCATGAACAGGACACCGTGACCCTAAGACACCATGACACTCAGACATCGTGATCAACCTAGACACTATGTGAAGGAGACACCGTTTCCATGACTTACTGTGACACTGTTTCCTAAAATACATTGTCGTTTTTCAATTTAATTTCTAACGGTCATATTTGATGACTTTAATGCACTGACATAATTAATGATTCATTTTAGACATATCATCTGACAGTACGAGGTACGAGGTATAGAACACATGTAACATGTCACCTCCAACACGTTCATTCCAAGTTTAAAGTGAAGTGTGACCAAGAATCAGGTAGCACGATATAAAAACAAAAAGTAAGGTAGTGAGAAAAATAATGAAAAACATAATTGAAAAAGTTTCAGAAGAAAGGAAAAATGCATGCAACTTGACATGGCAGAACATACAAATCATATTTGAAGCCTAAAGAACTGCTTTGCTTGACTGAACCTCACGGAGAAAAAAAGCAGATTCGCAACACTCTGTTTTCCACACATCATTTATAAAATGACTCAAAGATTCATCTGCTTTAATCCAATGGAGTCCAGAATTGCATTGACATCACACAAGAGCATTCTAAACTCATCACTATATTCTTGCTCGACTGTGATCATCCTTTTCTTTATATTACAAGTAGTGTGTGCTTCTCTCTATTTGAACACACACTGACTCCTAAGCTGCACTGTAGGATTTCTAAATCCTCACTCAATATTTTCCTTACACTCTTGTATACCACTATGGATAGTGGTAGATGTATGAGGATCTAGACAACCTGTGAGCTATTGTTATTATTTCTTTCCCACGTAAAACTGTGGTAGAGGTCCGAGGACCTAGATAGTTTTGAGTACTATTGTAATCCCCAATCTATGGTGTGGATCAAGGTTTTATATAAACTATTTGAGAGGACTAAGTCTCATCTTGATACTGATCCTCTTGGTTAAATCTTCTTTGCATCTTATTTTAGTTTAAACTATTATCTTTATTCCGCTACTAAGTACTTTAAATATAAATCTATTTTAAAGTTACACTGATAGTTGAAGTAGAAAGTTTTTGTATTTACTTTAAACTTGTAGGAAAGTCTCATAAGCTAATCTAATCTTCAGATTAGATTAACTGAGAACTAATCACTCTCTTCAGAACCTAACTAAACCTTTACTGTATTGAAAATTCACTAAATTTAGCTTTTTATTTAAATTAGGGTATTTCAATATAAATCTTTTAAATAGAAATTTTATATAGGGACTCAATTCACCCCCCCTCTTGAGTATCCAATCTATCCAACATTTGGTATCAGAGGTTTGTTAACAGGTTTTCAAAACACTCTGTTTATGAAAAAATTCCAGCTGTGATTTTAGGTTTATCTTAAAGATCTAAAAATTTCTGTTATTTCAAAATTTTATCTTTTTTAAATATATTTGATAAAATCTAATTATGGATAATAGACTAGAAGGTGTAGCTTCAAATATTCCACCCTTCTTTAATGGTGTAAATAATTCCCAATGTAAAATCAAAATGAAAATTCATTTAGAAAGTATGGGATTTGATATTTGGACGACTATAAAGACCAAGTATAAGATTCCAGACACTGTTAGAACTAATTGGGATAAACCTACTAAAGCTTATTACAAAAATAATTGTAAAACAATGAATTCCATGTATTGGGTTTTAGGAGATGAAGAATTTAATCAAATATCTTCTTGTAAGTCTTCTTATGAAATATGGGATACTCTGGTTGTTTCCCATGAGGGAACAACTAATGTCAAAGAAATGAGACTATATACATACCCTATTAAGTATGATAATTTTAAAATGAAATCTGATGAATCAATTTCTGATATGTATCATAGGTTTAATGAGATAGTTAATACAATGATCTCACTTGGAAAAGATATTCCAGCAAAGGAGAAAATCATGAGAATACTAAGATGTCTGCTAGAGAGATGGATAGGCACATTAGTCTCAATAAGAGAATAATGTGACATTGGCATGCTACTTATCAAGGAGATGATTGGTAAGTTGATGATGTATGAAGAAGAATTGAAAGTAAACAAATAATATTATGATGAAACTAGAAAGAAATCAGTATCCTTCAAGACCTCTTCTTCAAAAATCAATAACAAAGATAAAACTCAAGCTGCAAGTGATAGTTCTAGTATTGAAGAGAGTGCATCAGACAACGATGCTGAGATGGATCAGATTGCCAGATGATTTAAGAAGTTTTATAGGAAAAAGAAGTATTTTAGAAAATAAAATTACAAGGGAAAGTATAATAATAAAGTTCATTGGAAGAAGGATTAAAAAATACTGATAAAAGTGATGATATAATCTGCTAAAAATGCAAGAGGAATGGAAATTTGAACGATGGCTATCCGAAGTTAATGTACAAGAAAAAATATGATTACAAGGACAAAAAATATAAGAAAGCTATGATAGAAACCTGGAGTGCTTCAGGAGACATTTCAATTGATTCTGATTCCACTCAGGATAAAAAATCTAAAAGATATAATATGTGTTTCATGACAAACACATCTGAGGTAACATTGGATACTCATGGTTTAAACATGTATTATTCTAGAGATAATTATAATTCTAAAAACCGGTCTAGTGAAGAATTATTTGAAAACTTTAACATGCTGGAGGATACCTTCAATGAGATAAATGATGAGTTTAAAGCCTTAAAGAAACAGTATGCTTCAACTAGCACTGTCAAATCTATACTAAAAGTAGAAAAGGAAAAGAATGCTTAACTGCTCAAAGAGAATACTAAAATAAAATTGTGTAATGAGAAACTCAGTAATGATTTAGAAAAATTAACTAATGGAAAGGACATGCTTACACATATTCTATGAAAACAAGTACCACCATACCATACTACTGGTTTAGGCTATCATCCTGGACAAAGATAGATTACGAAGAATATATTTATACCTAAATCTAGAAAATATGCTGCTATTTACAGTTCTAGAAATTCTTATGTCTCAACCATCTAGTTATATAGTTATAGACCAAATAAAATTTATCTTTAAAAATCTTTTAAAACTACTGATTATATGAAACCCATTAGACAAATATGGGTACCAAATGTTCTTCTTACTAACCTGTCTGGAGCTAAGAAAATTTGGGTACCAAAATCATTTTCTATCTAAAATTTTGTTGTAGAAAACCTATTTAAAAATCTCATGTATCGAGATATGGTATTTAGAAATTGGATGTTCAAGACACATCACAAGAGACTTTTCATGCTTCAAAAGCTTAATCAAGGTCGATGGAGGATATGTCACCTTTGGAGATAACTCAAAAGAAAAGATCGTCGGCTTAGGCTAGATTGGTAACACTGATTCAATATTAATATCTAAATTTTTAGTTGTTTATGGACTAAATTATAATCTATTAAGAATATCAAAATTGTTTGATGATGGTTTCAATGTTAAATTTGAAAATGATTCTTACAATGCGGTTGATTCTCAAAATTCTCGGGTATTTACTGCACTGAGAAATGAAAATGTTTATGCTTTCGTTAAGAAAAATAAAACCTGTTTAAATTCCTTTCATAATGAATCTTGGCATTGGCATAGAATATTAGGACAGTACAATATACACTCACTTAGAAAACTGACTAAGAAGAACTTATTTAGAGACCTACCTAAAAATGAATTCCCAGCTGACAACGTTTGTAACCCTGTCAAAAGGGAAATAAACATAAATGTTCCTTCAAAAAGAAGAAATTAGATTATACTTCTCATCCTCTTGAGTTGTTTCACATGGATTTATTTGGACTATTTAGAGTTTCTACCTTAAATGGGAAGCACTATGTCTTTGTTCTTGTAGATGTTTTTTTAGGTATACTTGTGTATATTTTCTAGCTCACAAAATTGAATCATGTTATTAATTTATTAAATATTTCAATTCATTAGAAAACCTTAGTGGACGTAGGATCAAGACCTTGAGAAGTGATCATGGTCGTGAATTTGAAAATCATGAGTTTGAATCTTATTGCACACATAATGGCTATAGTCACAAATGCTATGCTCCTAGAACACCTCAACAGAATAGTGTTATAGAAAGAAGAAATAGGACTCTTCAGGATATTTCTTGTACAATTCTCATTGAATATGATTTACCAATTTACTTTTGCGATGAAGCTATAAATATAGCTTGTTACATTATCAATAGAGTCTTGATTTGACCAATTATTAAAAAGTCCCCATATGAGATTTGGAATAATAAGATTCATAAGGTTAACTACTTTAGAGTTTTTGGTTACAAAGTCTTTATCCATTATACTAAATATAATCTTGAATAATTTTCTTCCAAAAGTGATGAAATAATTTTCCTAGGTTACTCAATATCATGTAAAGCCTATAGAGTATTCAATAAAATAACAAAATGTGTGGAAGAATCTGTACAAATAAAATTTTATGAAATTGATCCACATGAACCTAAGACCACTCTTGAAAATCATGTAGAAGATATGTCCATTCTGGACCCTAATGACAAAAACAGTGAACCTGTTATTAAGACAACCAGTTCTGGAAATGTTCCAGAATCTGCTTCGGTTGAACTCAAACCTGTAAATGAACCTGAAATCTCTAGCACAATATTTTCTAGACCAACTACGACCCTTAAAACCACCCTTTAGATTCTGTAGTAGAAGATTAAGATAGAGGAGAACAAACTAGAGCGTCTATAAGAAATCAAGATGAACATCAAGATTTTATTTCACACCTTGAACCTAAAAATATCAATGATGCAGTCAATAATGAATTTTGGGTGATGGATATGCAAGAAGAATTAAACAAAATCAATAGAAACAATGTCTAGTAAATAGTAGGAAGACCTAAGGACACTTTGACCATAGGCACTAAGTGGGTTTTTTGGAATAAAGTTGATGAATCTGGTAACATAGATAGAAACAAGGCTAGACATGTTGCAAAAGGCTATACTCAAGAAGAAGGAATTGACTATTAAGAGACCTTTTCTCAAGTAGACAGACTTGAATCCATGAGAATTCATCTTGCCTATGCTGCACATCTGAATTCCAAACTATATCAAATGGTTGTTAATAGTGAAATCTTAAATGGGTATATAGCTGAGGATGTTTTTGTTGAACAACCCCTGGATTTACAAACCCTCATTTTCCAAATCATATTTTTAAACTATCAAAAGATTTATATGGTTTATAGCAAGCTCCCTGATCTTGGAATGATTGATTAAGTACTTTTCTTATTTCCAAAGGATTAACAAAGGGAATAGTTGATCCTACCCTTTTTATAAAATGAATTTATAATTATGTTTTAGTTGTTCAAATTTATGTAGATGACATTATTTTTGGATCATCAAAAAATTCTTTATGTGTTGATTTTTCTAAAATGATTCAAAATGAATTTGAAATGTGTTTAATGGGAGAACTCAAATATTTTATTGGATTTCATGTTTTTCAAAATGAAGATGGTATCATTTTAATTCAAAGTAAATATAAAAAGGATCTTCTCAAACATTTTGGATTGGATAGAATTAAAAGTAATGACACTCCCATGAGTACCACTTGTAAGTTGTGTCATGATGAAGATGGGAAATCAGTTGATTAAACCACTTATAGAGGAATTATTGGAAGTTTAATTTACTTAACTACTAGTCATCCTGACATTATGTTTAGCGTGTGTATATGTTTTCATTTTCATGCAAACCCTACGGAATCTTGTCTAAATGCTGCAAAGAAAATTTTCAAATACCTCAAGAATACACAAAATCTAGAACTGTTTTATCCTAAAGGAAAAACATTTCAGTTAGTTAGTTATTCTGATTCTGACTTTGGTTGTTGTAAGTTAGATAGATAAAGAACCTCTAGCACATTTCACCTTTTAGGAAAGTATCTAGTATCATGTTGTAGTAAGAAACAAAATTTTGTTGTATTATCTACTACAGAAGCTGAATACATTGCTGCTGGCAGTTGTTGTGCACAAATATTGTAGATGAAACACGCATTACTAGATTATGGATATCAATTTAGACATGTACATATAAATTGTGAAAACACAAGTGCTATTAAAATCTCAATTAATCCTATTTCAAAATCTAGGACAAAGCATATTGATGTAAGAAATCACTTTTTGAGAGATAATTATCAAAAAGGTGATATCACTTTGGAATTCATTGGTACTGAATATCAACTTGCTAATATATTCACTAAGCCAATAAAATCTGAGAGAATAGACTACATCATACATGAACTAGGCATGATAAATCTCAAATAGAGACCTTACATGTTACTTTTTTTGGTCTTACTGTGCGATATCTTACTGTGTTATACTTTACAGTTTCATGATTACAGTTTCTTAGTTACTGTCTCTCTTGATTACTGTGTCACCATAATGTTTTATGTTTAAGGTCTCACCATTAGCATTTTTATGTACAATCTAACGTTTACTATCTATCCTTAACGCGTACCTAAAATCTCACTCACGGTCTCACTGTGAAACTCATTCATGGTCTCACCATAACGACTGCTCACTGTCTCACCGTAATGACCACTCATGGTATCACCATAAAAATAAAGAAAAAAATAAAAATTCATTATGTTTTTCTTTAAAGCTGTATCGCAGTAATTATTATTTCACCTCTTTTATATTTCCCTCGTTTTTATTTTAGCAACTTTTGGTATTCCAAAATGATAAAACAAAGCAAGTATCACTTTATTATTCAATGAAGGTTTCTTTTACCTGCTTCTTTCGAACCCTTCTTCATTCTTGAAACCTTTCTCTCACTCTAACTTTCAGTGAATGAGAAGGATGAAGCATCTATCATCATCGACACCTGAGAAGTGAAACTCGAAGAAGAAGAAGATTTCACCTAAGCTAACACCCGAAGGTCCTTTAAATCCGAATATGGTAAACCGCATTATTGTACCTAGGAAATAAATTTTCCCCAAGTGGCTTCTGTCTAGTAAGTCACTGGTACTGAATGTGTTATAACAACAAGGTTGGTTAAAATGGTTCTAGAAGTAGGATTGACCCATCTATCCAAGGTTAGTGGCTCAATTTTACCAATACATATAGTTCTCATTTGATTTTGGTGAAATTTATGTTGTTAGGATCTGGATCAGTGGCCAAAGATGTTCTTCCTCTTCGAGGTTATGTACTGAATGCCTTAGGATACCTCAGGAGAGTATACGTGAGGATTATCAGAGAGGACCTCCACCTTCAACTAATTTCATTGATCTAGAAGATGATATAAAAACCCTAATTGGAAATAGCACCCCAAGAAGAGCCTTTACTACTGAATTAGATGGAGAAACAAGGCTTCTGTTTATGTTTGTATAGAATTTTGTATGTCCAAGAAAATGTGATTTTTCTATGTTAAAATATCAAGATGTTTTTGTGATTCACCTCATAAAAAATGGACATAAGATAAACCTGTGAAAGTATATCATACACCACATGTGTGAGTTGATCAAAGTCACATCCAAGTCAACTTATCTGTTCTACTCTCGGAATATATCAGCCATGATTCTTGAACCTTTGTGGTTCGACCTAATAAGGAAGTGATTATGGACTATGAGTACTTCCTTTCAAAAGCTAATATCAAAAGAATGAATATAAATAGGAATCCTTGGAAGAAGGAATGGGTGGAAGATAATGACAAGGATTATGAGAAATTCAATCCTCTGGATTATCCCTCTAGGCCAAAAGAAATTTCTGATCTTGGTTTGGAACCAGATGAGATTTTTGATTATCCTGAAGAAATGGAAGAAGAGGAAGAAGAGGGTGTAGTTACACCTAAGGAGGTTGGTGTTATTGAGGAATATAGAACTACTGTTTCTCATGAATTTCTTAAAGAAGAAGTTCTTTCTTCTAGAGAAGCTATTAATTTGGAAGATCCTACAATATAAGAGCCTATAGTGGATGAGTTACCTATTCTGTAAGAGGTCAATCTTAAGGAACTCCCTGTAGATCAATCTGTTCTTAAAATCATAAATTTTACTGAATAATGGATGGAGATAGATTTTCAGCTGGATAGACTAAAAATGAGTGAGGAACTTAGAGCTGAGTTTGTGGATTTAGACCAAGCTCATAAGCATCTTAGTCTTGGGAAAGAAGAACCCATCGAGGGGGAGAAAACCCCAAATCTTGAGTCTATTGAAGCCTCACATCCATTTGATTCATGTCCTATTGACATTCAGCACAAATTTCATATTTTCTATGATGTGAATGAATCTCAACATGTTACAGCAAATGGGCTTGATATTTACTCCCTATTTTAGAAAAATCAATTACAAACATTGCATCTGAGAAGGAACCTGAACCTGTACTAGTTCCTACTCCTGAACCCTTAGATGAATAGTCATCCTTTGTGAGTATGGATGATATAAAAGAATTTAGAGATACTCTCTTATCTGTAGTTCAGAAACTCATGAATATCCAACCTCTTCCTGTTAAAAAATTAAGTGAGAGAGATACCTCACTATTATTAGAGAAGACTATTTGTAAAATACAACCAAAGATGCTCCATGAGATTCAAGAGGTAAGAGCTGAAAATAGACTACTATGTAATGAAGTTAAGTCGCTAAGAATTATGGTTGAAGACATTCAGAGAGAGCTGCACTTGAGATCTGAATCTGTTGCTCCTCCTGTAGAACCTTCTACTCCTCAAATCCCACAAGTTGATGTGTCTCATATTTAACCTTATCTTGCATCCTTATTTGAAAATATTTTATAAAGGAACAATAATATTATGAAGGAAATGAAAGATCTTGTTTCCAACCTCAATAAACTCACCGATGAGTACACATGATGTCTTCAAAAGGTGATGAATAAACTAAAATCCCAGACTATAGCTGTCAAAGAATCTAATCAATCCTCTAAACCTTCCTTGGACATTGATCTTCTTATATCTAGAGTTAAATAATAGCTTCAAGATGTCTTAAGTGGCTTTAATGTAGCTTCATTATCCGAAGTAGTCAGAAACAATGATAGAGTTCTTGACTAAGTACAAATCCACTCCAAAATTTCTAATGATGCTCAGATTGAGATTACTAAGAAAGTGGATTTATACTTCAATAGAATATTCTACAAGAACGATATGAAAAATCATTTTATGTACCTTGTATAAAATCTATGGATTCCTCATGTGACTCAAGATTTCAAGAACCAAGTCCAGAAACTCACAGAGTTTACTCGTTTGTTGGACAAGTTTATGGAGAACAAAGAAGATTTTGAGAAATCCATGTAGTATGTTGTAGAGATTATTACCAATTTCATCAAACTCCTCCGGCCCAGTATTCATGTTCAGAGTACATCTATTGTTGCTCCAGCGGTTGCACCTCTCATAAAAGGGCTGCCTACCTTCACCTTTGCCCTAGCCTCAACCACCATGTCTGTCGGCTAAGCACTCAGTCAGATCAGGCCCGTTATTCTTGATCAGAAACAGGCTAGATCTTATACTTCTTGTACCCTATCCCCCTCAGTATTTGAAGGCCTTCCATTACCCTCTTTTTCAATCACATATCTTCCTTCCTCTACCTCAACCATTACACCTATGGCTTCCTCTTCTGCTACTGCAAAAGGCAAAGAGAAGGCCATCCCTTGAAGAAGAACAGTGTTTACTCTTTTTGATAGGGATGCTACTGGTTGAGTATTATATTCTTATTTGTTGTATTGTCACATACATGATGTTAATTGACTGTTTTTCCTCTCTTAGTTCATCTTTTTGATAATCCCAAAAGGGGGAGAAGTTTCTATATATTATGTTAGAAATTTTTCTTTACAGGTGAATCCTATATACTCTTTAACTATATATGATTTTTATCATAAAAAATGGGGATATTTTTGGAATACTAATGCTTTAATCATGTTTTAATGATCAAAAAAATTATTTAATCATGTATCTAGATCATGTGTATTTATATCTAAAGTTTTATCATGCTTTAAGAAGAGCCATAACAGATCTTAATTGCTCTACTTTCAGTTTACTTAATTTATACTATCTTTAACCTACTTTCATAATACCTTCTTTAACAAATTCTTAAGACTAATACTTTCTATTATTATCTTTATGTGAGTCTGCACATAGTTACTTTTGAATGTCTAGGACACTGTGAGTCTGACACTGGCAATGTATTTCTAAAACTGTGAACTGGACACCGTGAACAAGACACTGTGAAACCAGACACCGTGAACAAGACACCCTAAACTTGAGACACAGTGAAAAAGACACGGTGACACTCAGACATTGTGATCAAACTAGACACTGTGTGGAGGAGACACTATTTCCCTGACTTAGTATGACACTATTTCTTAAACTTCTTTGTCATTTTTCAATTTAATTTCTAACGGTCATATTTGATGACTTTGATTCACTGATATAATTAATGTTTCATTGTAAATATATCATCAGATTGTATGAGGTATGAGGTATGAAACACATGCATCTTGTCAACTCCAACACATGCATACTAAGTTAAAAGTGATGTGTGACCAATAATCAAGTAGTGCGATACGAAAACAAAAAGTAAGGCAGTGAGAAGACGTATGAAGAATTGACTAGAAAGAAGTTTTAGAACAAAGGAACACTGCATGAAACTTGACATGGATGAACATAAAAAGAATATTTGAAGCCTAAAGAACTTCTTCACTCGACTGAACCTCACGGAGAACACAAGATGATTCGATACACTCTGTTTTCCACACAACATCTAGAAAAGGACTCAAAGCTTTATCTGCTTCAATCCAAAGGAGTCCAGAATAGTATTGACATCACACAAGAGCATTCTCAACTCGTCTCTATATTCTTGATCGACTGTGATCATCCTTTTCTTTACATCAAGAGTAGTGTATTCTTCCCTCAGTTTGAACACACACTGACTCCTAAGCTACACTGGAGGATTTCTAAATCCCCACTCAATCTTTTCCTTACACTCTTGTATCCCACTGTGGATAGTGGTAGAGGTGTGAGGACCTGGACACCCTGCGAGCTCTTGTTATTATTGCTTTCCCACGTAGAACTGTGGTAGAGGTCTAAGGACCTGGATAGTCTGAGTACTGTTGTAAAACCCGATCCAGGGTGTAAATCAAAGTTTTATAAAAACTCTTTGAGAGGACTAAGTCTCAGCTTGGGACTGAATATCTTGGTCAAATATTCTGCGCATCTTATTTTAGTTTAAATTATTATCTTTATTCCGCTGCTAAGTACTTTAAATATAAATATATTTTAGAGTTACTCTGATAGTTAAAATTGAAAGTGTTTGTATTTATTGTAAACCAGTAGGTATATTTCAAAAGATAATCTTATCTTCATATTAGATTAACTGAGAACTAATCACTCTCTTGAGAACCTAACTGAACCTTTACTGTATTGAAAATTCACTATAGTTTAGTTTATTATTTAAATTGGGGGATTTCAATATAATTCTTTTAAACAGAACTTTTAAATAGGAACTCAATTCACCCCCACTCTTGATTATCCACTCTAACCAAAAAAATTGATGAATACATATATCATCAAATATTGTATTACTGGCCACAATATACCTTGAAAGATACATCTACATGATGACAAGTAAACGCACCCATGCTTTTTGGGTTATCATGTGTGCATAGATAACCGGTTGGTGTGGGTTTATTTTCCTTTAGCATATTTAAGATGATGTCTTGTTTGGATTGTGCAAAATCTTCTACGAATCCTTCCAAAAATCATAATAAATACTTTTTATGGGATTAATATACAATAAATGTACTCTACAATAGAAGAAAAAGACTACGTCAGTATTTCATTATTTTATTTTTTCATATAATAATGAAATGATATAATAATGTTACCATAATATCTTCCCACATTAGATTCTTCAGCCTGAACACAACATGGTGCCATGAATCTACGTCAATCAGCATGTGTTTCTGAGTGACGATTCCAATATAAATACAAAACATGGCCTTATTGGGATTAACATGGTAACCCCTTGTATTCCATCCCACATCAAATTTAGTGCCTTTTAATTTTTCTTTATTGATTTTTTCTAACACCATCAAACTACGGTGCTACAGTTTTTTCTGTGAAACCGGTCCTTCGTCGCCTAATATTTCCTCAAAATCAACATCATTAATATGTTCCTTTGGACTGGTAGCATAACCATATGTATATTATTGTTTTAACTCTACACTAAGAGTAACAGTAGGTTAATAAACATGTTGTTCCTCAGGAATGTGTGCACCGACACATGAAAAAGGTTATTCCTCTACATTATGAGAAGCAACAGGTTGAACGCCCTATTATTCTTCGAGATTGAGAGCACAAAAACATACAGAAGTCATTATCTACAGAATTGGTTTAACATTTAATTTAGTGCACATAAATTCTGCAACAAATGGATATCAACATTAGGTAACATACTTTATATTAAAAAAAATTCAACCTAATTATTTAACTCTCCATTAAATTTTTAAATAATGATGGGATTTGACCCCTCTATCAATGATCCAAATCCCTTCATTATGGTATCCTCCAATATACAAAATGTTGTCTATATTGGGGCCATTGTGAAATGATTGTGACATCCCCATGAAAGGGTCATCCTTAGTTGAATTTTCTTCTGACCCTTAAGTGGTTTTGGTCGATAATAGAGAAATTGACCATTTTGGTTTACAAGATCTATATCAAAAAATACTTTTACTTCCATTGTTTCCATTATAAAAGATTCATCTTTATACCCTTTCTTACCAAAATAAACATTCACAAATCCCAATTTATCTATTTTAACATAATTCCTGTTATCAATCCACTTTCATTGAAAAATAAAAACTTGGAATATTGAATAATCTAACTCCCATATTTTTTTGATGATGCCTAAGTATGACATATTCACGTAAATAGGATTTCTGTCCTTAGTTCCAAAAACATGCATCGGTTCAACCATGAGTGTAACTCCACTATTTTTCCTGATACTTGGTCCTCTGGCTAGCCATTAAATCCATTCTAAAATTAAATCTAGGTTTTCATATGACTCCTTATAAAGAAGGTCCCCAGTAAATCCTATAAATTTTTGATTATGTGTATTTGATATCAATATTTTAGACCCTGATGAATTCAATTTCTTAATAAATTTTTGTGGGTTTCAAAATATGGGGCAACCTCCAAACTATTATAAAAATCATAAAGTTGGGACTACTCCCAATCTATAATATTGATTATGACAACATCTCTTCCAAAAATTCCTTCAACAGCAAGCCAGCCAGTGTGATGAGATTTCAATAGACCAATTATTTCCACACCGAACATGTATTTGTTATAGAATTTAACAGCTTCTTCAACAATATATCACTATGTAGTACAACCCTCTGGCCAACCTTGATTTTGGACATACCCTTCCAAAACATTCGTATACCATTTAATTGGGTACATCCATATATAGTGTACATGAACTGATAGTCAAATATCTCTCACCAAGTGAACCATCGAATGAACTATCAAATAATGAATTTTGATGGGAAGAACATTTCCAATTCATATTATATAATGGAAATTTCTCTTTCCATGGTAAAAAACTTCTCTAGGTTTATAAATTTTCGTCATATATATTTGAAGAAGAAAAGAGATTGGTTAATGTATGAAAGACATTCTTGGGAAAAATGAAATGTAATTATGCAGGCATTAGATCTTGCATCAAAACATGATAGTCAAGTGATTTCAGACCCTTTTACTTTAAAATTGTCATTGACACAATGTTCTTGATATTAACTGAATAACCTTATGGAACATTTACATAATTCCTGATTTTGAAAGAATAATATCTTTCCTGCCTAAAAAGGTGTAATAAGCTAAAGGAAGGGAAGTTCATTTTTCACCCTTCACTGGTGCCAACTCTTCTCAAATTCCAATGTAAACCATGCCCAACCTAGCCTTAATTCCATCCTTTTTTTTCTTGGTGTATTTAGAAACTTTTCTGTGAAACTGTCAAATTTATTTATTTTTCAATATGCATAACGTCAAAAAAATGTATGATGTAAAAACAATTCTTATATGGTAATTCAAAAAAATGGATCTCTTTTTCCAACTAGTTTTCTTAAGGTTATTCAAAAATTGTTCACCAAAATAAGTGTCCACAAATTTTACATTCTCAAACAATTGATCACCTATCAGTAGATATAGTGTTGTAAATTAATTTTTATCTTCCATCGAATGATGTTGTCCAATATCGGTACTAATGTCATCTGGGTAAAAATATGTGATGTCCTAAAAACATGGTTTTCGATGAATATTTCAACCTAATTGACTATGTATCTTGTTCATAGACCTGACACTCTTGAGTTCCTTTAATTCAATATCCTATGAAATTTCCATAAGTAGGAAATTCATTTATCATCCCATAAAACATGGATCTCAATGTAAAATCTTCATTTATTTAATCATCATACAACCTAACACCTAAATACCATAATAATTTAATATCATTTTTCAATGGATCCAAATAAACATCTATATCATTACCCAGTTGACTAGGTCCTCATATAATCAGAGATAACAGGATTTATTTTCATTTTATTCATAGCCATGGGGGAATGTTATAATTTACCAACATAACTGGCCTTGTACTGTGAGTGTTACTTTGAAAGCCAAAATGATTTACTCTTTCTATAGATAACACAAGAATAATGTTTCTCGACTCGTTTCAAAATTCAGGATAGTCATGATTAATTATCTTCGATTGAGGAGAGTCTACTAGGTGGCCTTGTTTACCATCCTTACTTCATTTGTCTACATGCCACTTCAATTACCATGCAGTCTCCTCATTTCCATATAGGCTTCTAAACCATAGAATTATTGGAAAGTACCATAAAACTCTTATAGGGTCATATTAACCTTGTATCGAGATACACCACACTTTGGGTGTTCTCTAAGTGATTTTGGTCATTATGAAATAGTATATAGTAATTTGAGAAGAAGTGTATTCTTTCAATGATCATACTCATCGAGCGTAGAATTTATTTGGAATTGTATGTTTGGCTCAAGAGCTCATTATATTCTGGGAGCATTTCATTCAAGAGATCAAATAATTCTGTAAATCTGGCATCACACCATCTATTGCCTGATTTCAAATTACACAACTTTAGTACGACTAAGAATGTTGTATATTTAGTGCTACCACCATATAATGAAATCTTTTCACAACTCTTTAACTGAAAACAAAATTTGGGCAAATACCGATATTCATCATAAACTATCTTTATCATTTCCTCAATAATATCTTCATTATCACTCACATATGTAATGAACACATCAATATGGTATTCTTCATTATCACCTCTTGGAATAGTATTAGAAGATCCATAAAACAAAGTGTTATCCCATCCACTAGATACATTCTCTTTTTCCCATTGTTCATTCCGTAATTCATAACATCAATATATTCCATCATAGATTAAGTGTTCTACCAACTCCTATTGATTTACTTTTCTAGAATAACAATATTGTAAATACAGACAAATGATTTGAGATGGAAAATATACATGTTCTTTTTCAAACTTGATGCACTCGTTCACTCCATATTCATTCTCTTTAGTCAAATGATTAACATTATTTATTCATATCCATCCTATTTGATTTGGTGATATTGATATTTTAAAAAATAAATACACAAAAGCGCCCTTTCGAATTAGGGTAACTCAACATTTGAATGATAATTATTATTTCATTCTATTTTCTAGGACTCATCCCCTTAGAATCTACCAAGAATTCCATTGAAAACTATTTATAAAACTACACTTGAAATCCCATTATGAAAACCAACCATTTACAAAAATTCCAATTTAAATTAACACACCCCTTTTAAAATGAAACCAACATTAAATACACTTTCAAAACATTCATATACAATTATGAAAGTCAATCCAGTGACTTGAATAACACATGGTATGAAACCTAAACCCATGCCAAGTGTTTATATCATTTCAATTCTATTTAAAACAAAAAAAGTTATGTTGAACACCAATAATTTTTTAAAAAACATTTCAAAACACTTGAATCATTTAAAATATCGAATTAGGTATTTTCACAAAGACATAAATCCCAAGAAAGTCAATTTATAAAATATAAATGAATAAAAAATAACCAACATTGTATAAAATATAAATCTATAAATGGTTTACCATGTCTCTCATGAATAAATAGTATGAATCCAATATTTTACTATCGTAATACTATTTCAGAGTGAATAAGGGATAGATAATGACATAAGTATCAATTGAACATAAAGTAGCATATCTTCAAAGTGGGAAACCATATTCCACTTGATGCTTGAATCATGTAATACCTATCTAGATCCATAAAATATATTACAATAGAAAAAATGTTCCCCTTATTGAGGATATACATTCAGTCAAATTTATATGACTATAGGTACTCAAATATTCTTCACTATCAATGGCTCAAATCACTTTGTGATTAAATATATTTCAATCACTTTTTAGTGTATTCCAAAAATATCTTACCCTAATGATAATACCAATAACACCTCATTGAAAGCTCTACTATTTCTAAATCCAGGAAAGGATTTGGGAGGTTTCTATTATTTTTCCTTAACTGTCTGGACCCATAAGCAAACACATTACCATCATGGACTAGAACTACTCAAATCCTGACTCCTGATACATCTCAATAAAATCCATACTCATTACTTTGATCATTATTGGTTAATATTGGTGTTTTAATAAATCTCCCATTAAGATATTAGAATTATCTCTCATAAATATATATAAGAAAAAGAACCAGACCAAATTATTGGTTAAGGACTTCTTAGTGCTTCCAATTTGGAAGAATCTTGGTTGACCCTATGGTAATAACTTGAAATTTCTAACTAATTTCACTATGTCTAAATGAGTCATGTACTACTCTAAAATATAATTAGGGTTGGAAATAAATACATCCTTGTATCATAGATACTTACAATATTTGGTTTTTGGTTTTTGGGTGATGTGTCGATAAAAACTCCATAACGAGGGAATCAATTGGTGAGTTGGATTAATCATCACCATGAACTAGAATAAACAACATCTTGGTTATATGAGTCTTCATTAGGGAGGTGAACCATATAGATTATCATATCCTCAGTCATAAACTTATAAACCTAGAAAAAGTTAGACTTATTTCAAATATTGGTTCCCATATTTACGACTCTCTAGCAAAAATTACATTGTTGACCAACGGTTGGGATGGGATCTATGCCCTGGAGTTGTTTCCAGCATAGAATGGGGTTTTCCCTTCATGGTGTAATAAAAAAATTACATATTTTGATAGGATATCAGGGTAACTGAGTTATATGAATTGTTCAAGGTATCATAGTATTTCGTTCTATTTAATAGGAAACTCATCTCAAAACCTAATCATTAATTGGATCAATTACATGAACATATTATACCTGGTACATGAAGTGGTCAAGATAAGCCTCTAAGAATAGTTTCATCATTAATTTATTATTTTTTCCCTATTTTTCTTTCTATATCCATTTATCATCTTCTTCCATAGTCTTGTTCTCCACATACCCCAATTTTTACATTTTTTGAAGTGTCTTATTTTTTATTATTCTTTTACTCCAAATCATATATAGAGTCTTTTTCATGGGTTGGGGTTGGGGGAATAATATATGAAAATATGTTACTAGATAGGGTAATTACTTTAGATGATAACTAATCTAGTTTATTATCCAAGGCTATAATGATATCTATAATCTAATCCTCCATCATGAACATGAAATTTTATGATTATGGGAGATAGAATGATGAGATGTGGGTGAAAGTATAATGAACCCATCTCAAAATAGAATAATTAGTTCACTAATACCCCAAAAGTGTACATAAATTCACTTGTCTGGGTTCCTATCACTTAGAATATTGGATTAATATGTGGGGAAGAATTTTCCCACATTAAGTAAATTGAAAGGCTATAATCAAAATATCCTATGAAATGACTTGAAAGATTCATATGCCATAAATTATTGAAAAAAATAAACAATATATTCTTATAATTGAATAAAAATTTAAAAGAAGCATCAATATCACAATATGAATGCCGTTAGAAAAAATAAACCATATGCATATGTAAATAAATGATGAAAATCATATGAATCTACACATAAAAAACAAAATAAAAATGGATGTGTTATATTCTATGACATGATCTCGAACCAAACATGGGCTCCATTCAAAATTCACCTAATAAAAAAACCAATTTATATGCCACTAAACATCAATTTTTCCATAAGCATCCAATAAATAACCATATACTTATTGAACAAAAAATGTACATAAAGAATTATAAGAATACTCAAAGATATAGCACATGAGGAGATGGGTTCACGGAAGAGGTGAGTTTGCAGAGGAGGAGGGATTCACAATAGAGCTGAGGTTCAGTGGTAGAGGTGGGGTACATGGAAGAGGGATTCACGGTGGAAAGATTTGGATGTAGAGGAGGAGAGGGAAGGCTTCGTGGTGGCAGTGATGGAGGAGGGAGAGTTGTAAGGTAAGGAGGAGGAGGCGGTAGACGACGACATGGAGGGCTTCATGGCGATGAATGAGGAGGAGGAAGAGTCAACAACTGAAGAGGAGGAAGAGGAGGGATTTGCCACAATTGTGGCAGAGGAGGAGGAGTTGGCGGTCGAGGAGGAGGAGACAGCGGGTTTGGGGTACCATGAGAACATGAGTCATGTGACATGAGAAATAGATTATTATTGGTTTTTTATAAAAGTGGTCAAATCTCTTATCATCACTAGCTCAAAAATGTTGATAAAACTTCCCTTTATCATCACTTTTTAGTGTTGATAAAGCCATATCGTTATCAGTGCTAGAAAAGTGCTGATAAAATTGTAATTATTATAAATTATTTTAATATATATTTATTTATATTTACGACTATAAATAAATAAAAATTTATTTATAATTATAATTATAAATATTATAAATATATTTATTATAAACATATTTATTAACATTTGACAATTATTAAAATATAAATATATAATTATTTAAATAACTATGAACAAAATAAATATTAATATAATTAATATACTTATTTTAATTTGATAAGTATTTAAATATAAATATTTTTAATTATATTTATGACTATATATAATTAATATATTTATTTTAATTTCATAAGTATTTATATATTTAAATATTTATTTATATATATGACTAAAAATAAATAAATAAATATTATTATAATTATAATTATAAATATAATAAATATATTTATTATAATTTTTTAATTATTTACATAAATATATTTATATATTATTTATATGTATATTTATAAATATTTGTATATATGTATAAATATATTTATATATTTATAAATATGTTTCTATAATTATATATATTTATAAAATTATAATTATTATAAATATATTAATTATAATTATAAATATATTTATATGTATATAAATATGTATATCAATATATAAATATATAAATTTATAAAATTATAATAAATGTATTTGTTGTAATTTTATAAAAAGTTTATATATAATTATATATATAATAAATATATTTATCATCTAAAAATATTATAACTAATATATAAATTTATTTATAATTATAATTATATATAAATTAATATTTACTTATTTTTAATAATAATTATATATAAATAAATAAATATTTATTTATAATTAAAATTATAAATAAATATATTTAAAACGTATTTATATATAATTATAAATACAATAAAAATATTTATCATTTAAAATAATTATTTTAATTTAATAGTTATATATATAGTTATATATAATTATAATTATAAATATATTTTAAAAAGTAATTATATAATACAAAATATTTATAATTATAAATATAATAAATATATTTATCATGATTTTAAGTTTATTTATGAGAAAATAAAAGATTCATGGGAATATAAATGAATCAAATACACTGAGTAAAGTATAGTTCTCATAAAAAATGATTCATTATATAAATGGAAAACATGAATAGTAATGAGGGTGTAATGTATAAATGAACATTAATAATGAATACATAACACATGAACATCAATTATATTCATGCGTCAATCGAAAAAATTCATTGAAAACATATATTTATAATTATAATTTTAAATATAAATATTTTAGAATTATTTATATATAATTATAAATAAATATATTTAAAAAGTATATATATATATAATTATAAATATAATAAATATAATAAATATATTAATTATTTATTGAAATTTATTATATATATTTGACTTATGAAAAAATATATATTAATTATAAACATACTTTTTTATTTAATTTATAAAAATAAATATTATTTTGGAATATAAATATAATAATTTTATATAAATTGATATTTTTTATTCAAAACATTTATCAGTGCAGAAAATAGTGCTGATAAATCTACCCTTTATCAGTGGTAAAAAAAAACTGAAAAAGGGTAGATTTATCAGTGCTTTTAGCGAGTGTTGATAAAATCCCCCCTTATATCTATACTTTCTATTAAGCATTGATAAAATTAGGTGCATCCCTTACCCAGATATGTGGTAGTGAATATCAATCAAGATAGAAGATAACATCGAAAATATTGTAATAATAACAAAGCCATGATTGTTCCATGTACAATATGATGATCATTTAATGCCTCTAAGGAAAATGGCAGGAAATACATGACAATTATCATCTAGTACAATACATGTAACTAAATAAAAAAATACAAAAAAGGAAACATCAGTAGCTATCATCATGATCATAAATCGGTCCTATGCTCCCCTACTCTAAAGCAATGATCAAATCAATCATCATATAATTGGTTCTTTTCCGAGACTCTACCTACATCCATGATGTTTGTACGCGTACCTAATAACATCCTAACATAGTGTGGGATAACACTCAGTAGGCCACCAATAATGGTATCTATAACATGTCCAATCTATGTAATATAAGTTGATGTAGTGTGCAATATATCATAGGAATACCGGTAATAAAAGTAAAGTGTCAAATGAAGATGTGCTCTTGTCTAGCCAAACATGTCTCCTTGTGAACAATAAACAGTTAGGTAATTTTCTTCACATTCTAACAACTATAAATAAATACCCATTAAAAGGATATCTTTAAAAAATGATAAATATCCATAGCATCCTATTCTATATAATCATGTTTTATCCCTTAAAGGGCTAGATCCAATGTATAAATGACCCATGCATCCTCATCTAGCCCATGTATCATCTCGACGGAATCTCGGTAAATACTTGGGTGGAATCCAAGGAGATCATCCAAAGTGATCCAAGAAAGCTATATCCAAGGAGTTGCAAAGTCCTTGGAATCCTATTGAATCAGGATCCTTGGAGTATAAATTTTCAAGGCATCGACTTATAGTTTCCAAGTGCAATAGAAGCATGTGATGGGCGGTGCCAAACATTGATTTTTGTCATATTGAATAATCAATTCGAGATCTACATGATGATAAATTCCATGTTCAACATAATGGTATCAAAGAATACAAACAACAATAATCACGTCAGAAATAAAGAGATGATCATCACATTTTATTTATAATTAATTTAATTTAAAAAGAATTACTTTGATGGAATTATTTAATTAATGAATGATTTGGTAACATATATGCGGCACACCATCATTGTGTTATAGGAATCAATTTTATATTCCTTATAGTGGGGATCTACATGTGTTCCATGAATCTCAAGACATCGTCGATGGAATATCTGGGGTTCTAGCATGGCAGATCCCTTCCCTTACATTTTATGCCTTTGATCTCTATAAGAATTGCTTCTAAGGACTTCTCACTAATCTGGTGGAGGAATACTGCTCTCCATTCTTGGGAGCAATCTTGGAGATGGGAGATCTCAAGGTCTTGATATAATTCTCCAATTTCAATGTTCACAACACAAATAAATTAAATTTTTCTATTGATAAAATAACATAACTGGGTTTATATATCCCTAGTGTTTATTTAATCGAATAATATTTAATATTTATTATTTTCACAATGAACCTAAAATCCCAGTCTGTAATTCCTTCATAATATTTATCGGATCACGAATAATGTCTATTAATTTATTAAATAAATATCATTATATTGTTCTCAAATAAATAAATAAATATTATATTCACTAAATTGCAAATAAATATTTATTAAATATTTCTATCACATTATATTATCTCAAATAACTAGTAAAAAAATAAATGTGATCATGAAAAATTAAATAATTAAAAAAAATGAGAATAATATCTATTAAACTTGTAAAATAATAAATAATAATATATTATTTAATTGAGATTCTGGATACACTTAGTGTGTGACCATCTTGGCCTTTTTCTTAGTGGCATTTGGCAAAGTAGCCTAAAGTCCAAGGTTATCATCTAGAAACAAGAAAAGAAACCCAGAGAGAATGATTTTATTTCCAAAAAAACATAACAACTCATATGAATGCTTACTGTGTAATGTAATTCCTCTATCATAATATCTCAAATCAAGAAGATTGCATGTCAGTGCCATCAACCTAATTGCTCGATGTATCTTTATTTGATTTTCTAGAAATAGTACGTTCCTATAGAACACCATGGAAATAGATTTATTTATGATATATCATTTCCATAAATGATCTTGAGATATAAACTTCCATTAAATAAATAAATGGATAAATAAATT
Source organism: Viscum album (assembly GCA_963277665.1). Taxonomy (NCBI): domain Eukaryota; kingdom Viridiplantae; phylum Streptophyta; class Magnoliopsida; order Santalales; family Viscaceae; genus Viscum; species Viscum album. Next base: position 293,072 of record CAUJRU010000202.1, read on the forward strand.
CTCGTATTATTCATTAATGAAATATTCCTCCTAACACACCAAAAATATCCTACCTCACCGCGAATATCTATCATCATTGTTTTCACCAATACATTGAAATATACAACACATAATAATCATTAATAATAATATTGATGTCTAACAACCAATAAAAACATATGTAGATAGGAACATCCAATGAAACATATAAATGTGGACTTCTTATTAGTGGGTCCTATTCTCATAATATCTTACCTGATATTACCAAGGGAGTATACCATGAGAATATGACTCAATATCCTATGAGTCTCAACCTCTGATAGTCTTTACCATTTATTTCCCTCAAATGATATCATATGGTTAAATAACTATTGACACTACATTACATCACATCGATGAAAAAATGAAAAAAGAAAATTCCAAAGAAAAAAGAGGAGAAAATAAATGAAGAAAATCATGATTTGAAAAGGCTTGAAATTTGGATGGCCCCAGTCAAGCTGAGGCTCCATCGGCATGCTAGGTACTTGTGAACCACATTTATTGCATGCCATTCACCAGCACGCCCAAACACCATTCGCCCAGGGTCACTTATTTTCCTATAAATAAACCCTTGGGGACTTTATTTGTACAGAAGAATTTCCCTGAAGCACAATTACTGATCTGGTCAACCTAGTACATCACCCAAGTCTTTCGAAACCTTCATGGTAGTGATTTAACACCCATAGTAGAGGAATTAATGGAGGATCATAGGACCTTAGTCCCATAAGTTTTTAAAATCCATAACACTTGCATGCCTAAAACACCCAACCTCCTTAAATCAGAAACACTTGTGTGCCACCCATTCCATTCAAAGGAACTTGAGCGCACCACTTTTGAGAAATACCAATGAATACTCTTGAAGGCTTCAGTCATGTTTCACCCATGTTTTAACATCTAGGTTTTTCATTACATAACTAAACATTAGGTTGCATAAGCCTACCTGCACACTAGATACCTACCGTGGAAACATTCTTTGATTCACCTTATCCTTTCAGCCTATACCAGCCTTTTGCTAAGCCACCTTCAAAGTCATTCATGAAAAGGATTCCTCTTCATTTTCTCCCTTTTCTGAAATGTATTATGCTGATACCTCTATGAATACCTCATAACATCTCAATCCTATGGGAAGGAAACATCATCATGTCTCATATTTTGGTTTTAATATCCAAAATCAGAGGTTTTCCACATTTATTTTGCAATGGGGTTAGGTTTCATGGAGTTTCTATGGGTTTAATATCTACAGTCACCTGGAACATTCTCCTATGAACAGTGTTGGGGAGTTTCCAGTTTAGAGGATTACGGTTTGGGCCATGTCCGTCCCTTATCATATCTAAATCCTAGAGCCATTGGTCCATGGTTGGAAAGGTACGGTTCACACCTACATTTCCTTTTCAATAAAAGAGATGTTTCCGCACCTTACCAAGACCAATTTTAGGGCAACCATCCTGGTGTAAGCACCTAACCATGCTTTTAGGAGGTTGTAGTCTTTCTCCATTTTACATCCTTCACTTTTAATCCTTCCATGCATTGGACCCTTGTATAATTTAAATTAAAGAAAGGGAAGGTTGGTTTCCTCATCCCCATCCACCATCTACACCGTATGACCATACTCTTCCATACACTACTAGAAAAACAGGTATTTGCGACGGGGGCCCGTCGCAAATAGGCCGTTGCTGAAAACGCCGTCGCAACTACAATTATTTGCGACGGGCCCGTCGCTAAAGCCTTTTTTTGCGACGGTCATTCTCCCCGTCACAAATAGTATTCCGTATTTTTGTAAAAAAAACTTTTAAAATAGTTTTTGCGATGGGTCCCGTCGCAAATACCTTTTGCGATGGTACCGTCGCAAAAACGATTTTTAAAAAAAATAAAAAACTATTAATAATACTATTATTTTCGACGGGCATCGTATCCCGTCGCAAATACTATTTTTTAAAAAAATAAAAAACTATTAATAATACTAGTATTTGCGACAGGTATAGTATCCCGTCGCAAATACTATAAAATAAATAAAAAAATAAATTATTAATAAATTATTTTAATTAATATAATAATAGAATTATAATTTACAAATGAAAATAATAAATTATTTTAATTACTATAATAATAGTAGAATTATAATTCAAAAATAAAAAATAATAGAATATTAATAAATGATTTAATTAATATAATAATATTACAATTATAATTCATAAATAAAAAAAATATTAATAAGTTATTTTAATTAATATAAAAATAATAGAATTATTTTACATTCAAATATTAAAATAATTCAAGTATTACAAAAAATATAATTAAATTATAATATTATAAAATTTTAATATATATATATAATTTTAATATATATATATATAATTTAATATTATAAAATATAAATAATATTATTATTCATATTAATATTGTTATTTAAAAATATAATATTATTAATATTTTATAATGAGACAGAAACTACGAATAGAAAAAAAAATATTTTGATTTCACAACTTTTATAACAGAAATACAAACTCTAATCTGAAGGAGGGGGGGAGGGGGGAGGTGGGGGATCTGCAGATGGTGGTGGAGGAAACTCCATCCCTAAAGCATGAGTGAGTCGGCGCATGTACTCTATCTGCTCCTGATGCTGCTGCTGCCACCGACTCGCCTGCTCCTCGTACAACTGCTGCTGGCGTCGACGCTCCTCCTCATGCTGCTGACGCATCTGCTCCTGCTCTTGTCGGAGACTCTCTATCTGTGCAGTCTGAGATCGCAACTGATCCTCATACTGTGTAGAAGAAGATGCACGAGCTCCTCTCGAGCTGGACGCCGACATCGCAGTACTGCCATAATAATCTCCGGGAGTCAGTCGAGAGCCGATACCAACTACCCGGCCCTTCTCGAAGGCATACTGGGTGGCCTGCATCCATGCCGCCTCATCAAACTGACGGGCAGTGGTCTGATCTGATGACTCGGCCTGACTCTCAGGCCGGGCCTGTGCCGCTGCGGCCTCATATGACTCCTATAGTTGCAATTTAAAATTAAAATTGTGAATATATTATATGCAGTTAATTTTTAAACTTGAAAACAAATAATACTGACCACGATGTGATGCTGACGATCACCTCTGAGCTCCCCAGTAGCAGGATCACTATACATCCTCCGATATACGTCGTACTCTGTAATATCGGGGTGGTCGACAACCTATAAGAATAAAAAATAAACTGTTAATATTTATAGTTATATAAAATATTTATAAATAATGTACATACGAGATGATGTCTATGAGTACTGAAAGAACGACTCCCAGCTCGATGAGTCACCTCCTGTCTCCCCCGATTCTGCCTCCCCACCGATGATCTCCTCTGAAAGACACCACTCAACCAGTGCGCACATAATCCATCCCATACATGGGATGAAATATACTCTGGTCGGTGTGCTCTACAAGACTCCTCAAAATATGACACTCCTGCTTTCTTCATCACAGTTTTTCTTAAATTGTGCAAAAACTGACGAAGGCGATCACGCATGGCCACCTCCCATGCCTCGTGGATGGCATCACGCATGGTATCCTCGATCGGATACCATAAACCCTACAAATAAATCAAAATATCAAGTTAGAAATGAAATAATTTTCAAAATAAAAATTATTTATTTATGTACGTACCAACCAATGACCGAACATGGCCTGCTGTACATCAATGGGAATATGCTCCCATGTGGTCCACGGCTGAGAGAAATAGTTGCGCAAAATAGCGCTGCCCTATCCGACTGCTATATGCAGAAAACTGAAAAAATAATAAACATTTATTATGTGAATAGATTAATGAAATCTTAGTCAAATCCACAGGTTATCACACAGGTTATCACACCTCCGTGTGCGTGGATCAAACCCAAGACGTGGACGTCACTCGGGGACGAGGTCAGGAATCATCAATCGTGAAAGACTGTGCCCCCTCCGCCTACTCCCTGGAGCGCCTGCAGGCTGAGGGTCATCTGTCAGCAACTCATCCGCATCAAAATTCAGGTCAGCATCCGCCAATGCACGAAATGTGGCATCGTCCATCTGAAACAGAAAATATTAATGTTAGCAAATAATTGATAATTACTATTATATATACATATATACATATTATGATTGTATATAAATACCATGGAATACTATCAGTGTTCATCTTCATCATCATCTTCATATATGTCAATGTCATCTTCATATTCCTCCTCAACATCATCGATATCCATTCGAGTTACAGTTGCTTCATCTCTTACCATTTCAAATTCATATGTGACATCATTAACATCATCGTCATCACCGACTCTTAAATGTGGGGTGTCATCATCGATACTCATGTATCTTTGTAAAAATGATTGATTTTGAGTACTCTCTTGAAAAACTTCAATTCTTTGCACATCAGTGAAAGCACATTCACTTTGACTAAAATGATTGTCTCGAATTTTGATTTTTATTACACTCCACCAATCAGTCAAGTCTCTTGATGTTGCACAGTACTTTGTATAATAAACTTGATGTGCCTGTTGAGCCAATAAGAGTGGTTCATTTACTGCGAGAACACTTTTACATTTAATATCGATGATTCCTTGAGTCGGATGAACACGCACGCCTCTCTCTGTATCCAACCACCGACATTTGAACATGGTTATGTAATGTTGTCCAAGATAATAGAGTTCAATGATTTCATCAAGTATGCCGTAAAAGTCAACTTCATTTTCTCGATGATGAGATCCTCTCAAGATAACTCCACTGTTCATTGTTTTTTTCGATTCCCCATATGCATGTGTGTGGAATCGAAATCCATTCACCACATATGCATTATAAGTTTTAACAAGTTTGGAAGGTGGGTTACTCAATACACACAGCCGTTTGTCAATTTTATCAGCATGTCGAGACACCTGAAAATTGGTGAAATAATTATCAATATAGTAAACTATACATTGAATGAGTTGCTAAAAGATAAAGAATTTATGTTACCAGTTTTTGAAACCACTGAGAGAAAATTTTCAGTCGACGTTCTTCGAGAGCAGCTGCTGTAATTTGTGGAATTTGTTTCTTGATATGATTATCATACAACCTATAAAAACCAAAGTTATTTACTGTAACATAAATGATAGAATAAGTGATATAAACACTTACAGTATAACTGATGTCATCTCTTCACAGTTGAGCAGAACATACGTATGAGCTCTATGATGTTCATCATCTGAAAGCCAGCGTTCAGAAACTCCACCAAAACCAGGCTCTGACTGGTTGAAAATAGATAATTGATTGTCGATTTCATCAATATTCATCTCATTCCATCACATTCGGTTGTGTTTTGAAGGATACTCAGATTCAAAATAATGGGAGCAGAAAAAAGATATTTCCTCTTGCAAATAAGCTTCTGAAATAGATCCTTCAACAGATGCTTTGTTGCGTACTTTTCTTTTCAATTTTTGCATGAATCTTTCAAATGGGTACATCCATCGAAACTGTACCGGACCTCCACATTTGGCTTCATATAGAAAATGTAACATCAAATGTTCCATTGAGTCGAAGAAAGACGGCGGAAATATTTTTTCCAGTTTACATATAATTACAACAACATCTTTTTCAAGTTTTCCTAGAGCATCATAATCTGCCGTAGCCGCACAAATTTCCCGAAAAAAATGAGACATGTCTGTTATGGAATCCCAAATCACAGAATTCAACAGACCTCTTAATCCAATGGGTAGAAGTCTCTCCATTATAACATGACAATCATGACTTTTTAATCCAGTAATATGACCATTCTTTACACATCTACCCAAATTGGAAGCACATCCATCTGGAAGACTCAAATCTGCAATCCATTGAAAAAATAATAAACAGTTTTCTTTAGACAGTGTATAAACTGCTTTTGGTTTCAGTAACCTTTCTGTTCTGACATTCTCAAATAGTTCCAATTTTGGACGCCTGCAAATTTGGGCAAGATCTAAACGTGCATTTACATTGTCTTTGCTCTTTCCTGGCGTATCCAAAACTGTATGAAACAAATTATCAAAACAGTTCTTCTCAAAATGCATGACATCTAACATGTGTCGGACCAACAAATCAGACCAATATGGAAAATCCCAAAATATGCTACGTTTAATCCAATTGTGTTCTTTCCCAAAACCAGAAATTTTCTGTTGGTTTATTGTGGGACCAAAAGTGATGGGAGGTAATGAAAATACAAACGATTTTAACTCCGAACCTGATAGCATTTTTGGAGGTCCATCCCTTTCAGCTGTTCTTTTTCTGAAATGAGATCTGTTTCTGCGAAAAGGATGATCAGCTGGAAGAAATCTGCGATGTCAGTCAAAATAACAAGGTTTCTTTCCATGAATGAGCATAAATGCTTTTTTCTCTCCCATACAGTAAGGACATGATTTCTGACTATGTGTACTCCAGCCAGATAACATCCCATAAGCCTGGAAGTCACTTATTGTCCACATCAATGCTGCTCTCAGTATGAAATTCTGTTTCGTTGCAACATCATATGTACTGACACCAGTACTCCACAATAAATTTAATTCATCAATCAATGGCTTCAAATAATCATCAATATTTTTCTTCGGATGTCCTGGAATTAGTAAAGTCAAAAAGATATATGGCTCCTTCATCAACATCCATGGAGGTAAATTGTACGGAGTTAAAAAAACAGGCCAACATGAATATTGACTACCATAAAATCCAAAAGGACAGAAACCATCAGTGGAAAGGCCCAGTCGAACATTTCTATCTTCTAAAGGAAAGGATGGATGCACTCTATCAAAATGTTTCCATGAATCACCATCGGCTGGATGATTCAAGCTTTTATCGGTTGAAATATTCTCTTTATGCCATGACATCATTGTCGTTGTATTCTTAGACATGAATAAACGCTGAATTCTGGATGTAAGCGGAAAATATCTCAACTGTTTTACAGGAATCAAACCAGACTTCCCGTGTTGTCCTTCTTTATATCTCAGTTGCCCACATGTGGGACAACTATCCAACGACTCATTTTCCACAGAATATAAAATGCAGTCATTTGAACATGCATGAATCTTCTGATAAGTAAGTCCCAAATATCGAACCAACCTCTTACTTTCATAGTAATTTGGAGGTAAAACATTTCCTTCGGGTAACAGTGTTTTCAGCAAAGAAAATATCTGGTCAAAACAGGTGTTTGACATTCCGTTATCTGATTTGATAGCCATAAATTTTGCAACTTCTTCTAATTTGCTCATCTTGCAGCCAGGATATAATGCATCCTCAGCAGACTTCAACAACTCATAAAATTCAGACGGTCCCAACTCAGGATTTAAAGCTATATCAGCCGGAGTTTTTGTATGTTGAACAGATGAACCTGCAACATCATGTACTAAATCTTGAAACTGGGATGGATCCGAAATCAAGTTGGTATCACCTGCTCTGGAACTGTGTTCACCGTGTTGATACCAAAAAACGTAATCTGCTTGAAAACCAAAACGCAAGAGATGTTCCCCCACTTTGTCAAACGTGTCAAACGTTCTCAATGCACATTTTCTACAAGGGCATTTTATCTTTCCTTCTGAAACAAATTCTGGATTTGATGCGGCAAATGATAAAAAAATCTCCACACCCTCTATATATACTGGATTTAAACCAGAACCATTTGGATTTCTACGTTGATTTATCCATATGCGGTTATCTAATAATGACTGTTGACGACCTCTTTGTTCTATATTTTTCTACAAAATATAAAAGCATTACTGGTTTTGAATAATTTGTTAGAAAAAACACAAGCAAGGATTGAATATATTGAGAATAAAGCAAAACCTGTTACAAATATTGATAATTTTAATATTATATTGATTTTTTATTTTTTTTAATAATACTAATATAATTTTTTTCATAAATATTAATTATATAATAATAACATCATTACATTATTAGTATATTTTATTATTAATATTAAAATAATATAATTTTCTATATTATATACAATTCTCCTTTCATCTGTGTGTTTCACATTCTGTCTCCACATGTAATATTGGCATTCACTTTCACCTCTCCATTGGCGAGTAGGTTGATAATTTTGAAAAAGAATGCCAATATTACATGTGGAGACAGAAAAAACACAGAAGAAAAGAGAATTGTATATAATATAGAAAATTATATTATTTTAATATTAATAATAAAATATACAAATAATGTAATAAGGTAATTATTCCTAATTATTGGTAATTATTTCAAATTATTGTTAATTATTCCAAATTATTGGTAATTATTCCAAATTATTGGTAATTATTCCAAATTATTGGTAGTTATTCCTAATTATTGGTAATTATTCATAATTATTGGTAAATATTGGTAATTATTGGAAAATATTGGTAATTATTGGAAAATATTGGTAATTATTGGTAATTATTGGAAAATATTGGTAATTATTGGTAATTATTGGTGATTATTGGTAATTATTGGTAATTATTGGTAATTAATACTAATTATTGGTAATTAATACTAATTATTGGTAATTAATACTAATTATTGGTAATTAATACTAATTATTGGTAATTAATACTAATTATTTGTAATTAATACTAATTATTGGTAATTAATAATAATTATTACTAATTATTGGTAATTATTACTAATTATTCCTAATTAATACTAATTATTCCTAATTAATACTAATTATTCCTAATTATTACTAATTATTCCTAATTATTACTAATTATTACTAATTATTGTTAATTATTCCTAATTATTACTAATTATTACTAATTATTACTAATTATTACTAATTATTAGTAATTATTGCTAATTATTACTAATTATTGCTAATTATTACTAATTATTACTAATTATTACTAATTATTGATAATTATTAGTAATTATTGATAATTATTAGTAATTATTGATAATTATTAGTAATTATTACTAATTATTGGTAATTATTACTAATTATTCGTAATTATTACTAATTATTCTTAATTATTACTAATTAATCGTAATTATTACTAATTATTCGTAATTATTACTAATTATTCGTAATTATTACTAATTATTCATAATTATTACTAATTATTGGTAATTATTGGCAATTATTGGTAATTATTGGCAATTATTGGTAATTATTGGCAATTATTGTTAATTATTACTAAATATTGGTAATTATTGGTAATTATTAATAATTATTGTTAATTATTACTAATTATTGTTAATTATTGGTAATTATTACTAATTATTGTTAATTATTCCTAATTATTACTAATTATTGGTAATTAATACTAATTATTGGTAATTAATACTAATTATAGGTAATTATTACTAATTATTGAGAATTTTTCCTAATTTTTCCTAATTTTTCTTAATTTTTTCTAATTTTTCCTAATTTTAGGTATTTATTACTAATTATTACTAATTATTGCAAATTATTGGTAATTATTGGTAATTATTGTTAATTATTGTTATTTATTGTTAATTATTGCTAATTATTGCTAATTATTGCTAATTATTGGTAATTATTGGTAATTATTGGTAATTATTGGTAATTATTACTAATTATTGATAATTATTGATAATTATTCCTAATTATTCCTAATTATTCCTAATTATTCCTAATTATTTCTAATTATTCCTAATTATTCCTAATTATTCCTAATTATTCGTAATTATTCCTAATTACTCCTAATTACTCCTAATTATTCCTAATTATTCCTAATTATTCCTAATTATTTGTAATTATTGGTAATTATTGGCAATTATTGGTAATTATTACTAATTATTGGTAATTATTGGTAATTATTGGTAATTATTACAAATTATTCTTAATTATTGATAATTATTGATAATTGTTCCTAATTATTACTAATTATTCTTAATAATTGATAATTATTGATAATTGTTCCTAATTATTCATAATTATTACTAATTATTACTAATTATTGATAATTATTGATTATTATTCCTAATTATTCCTAATTATTCCTAATTATTCCTAATTATTCCTAATTATTCCTAATTATTCCTAATTATTCCTAATTATTCCTAATTATTCCTAATTATTCCTAATTACTCCTAATTATTCCTAATAATTCCTAATTATTCCTAATTATTCCTAATTATTGGTAATTATTGGCAATTATTGGTAATTATTACCAATTATTACTAATTATTGGTAATTATTGGTAATTATTACTAATTATTACTAATTATTGTTAATTATTGGTAATTATTCCAAATTATACATAATTATTACTACTTATTGGTAATTATTACTACTTATTGGTAATTATTACTAATTATTACTAATTATTGGTAATTATTACTAATTATTACTAATTATTGGTAATTATTACTAATTGTTACTAATTATTGGTAATTATTACGAATTATTACTAAATATTCTTAATTATTGATAATTATTGATAATTATTCCTAATTATTAGTAATTAAATGAATAATTACCAATAATTACAAATAATAACATTATTAGTATATTTTATTATTAATATTAAAATAATATAATTTTCTGATTTATATACAATTCTCCTTTCATCTCTGCGTTTTCTATCTCCACATACAAATAATACATGTGAAGACAGTAAACACACAGATGAAAAGAGAATTGTATATATATAAAAAATTATATTATTTTAATATTAATAATAAAATATACTAATAATGTAATAATGTTGTTATTCCTAATTATTGGTATTTATTACTAATTATTAATATTTATTCTTAATTATTAAAAATTATTACTAATTATTCCTAATTACCATTAACTATGAACAATACTAATAATTTAAATTTATTAAGTAAGAAAACAATATAAACATAATTAAATTACAACTAATTAAGTATAAATGAAACTAATAAAAAATTAAAAATAAATATTAAATTAAAATGAACATAAATACCTTGAAAATTGATCTGCTCTGATCGTTCTTCAAAACTTTAATATCAGCTCCGAAGAAAAAAATTAAACTGAAGAAAAACTCAACTTTAGAAACACAAGTTTGAGAGCAGGAGAAGATAGAGAATGAGAATGATTTGAAAAAAACGGATGGGGGTATTTATAGGTTAGATTAGTTGCGACGGGTACCGTCGCAAATACCTTTTACCGCCGCTGGTTATTTGCGACGGGAAAATATTCCCGTCGCAAATACCTTTTACCGCCGCCGGTTATTTGCGACGGGAATATTTTCCCGTCGCTAATAGTTTTCCCGCGATTTGGCGCGCATCACGGGAAAACTATTTGCGACGGGGAAAGCAATCCCGTCGCAATAGCCTATTTATTTGCGACGGGTAACTACCCCCGTCGCAAATAAGTTTTTAACGGGACTATTTGCGACGGGATTTATTCCCGTCGCAAATAACCCGTCGCAAATACCCATTTTTCCCGTAGTGATAAGAGGAGTAGGAAAAGTGTGCGTGCCTTAGTTTAATATTTCACATCATCTTGTTTCTCACTGTGAGCATGACTCACGTGGGCCTAGAGATTTGTGATGATCACAACATTTTCACTAACACCCCATAGAATGAACTATAATAACTCTGATTCCCAAAAAATCTAGGATGCATAGGAAGCCTTTATAAGGCACGATCTCTATCTCATTTCATCCAAAAATGGGAATCCTTTTTTGGAAGTAAGCCCAAATTCATTTATCTTAAAGGACTACACTCTCCTATGAGACTCACTGAACTATATGGGATTAATTCCCATTCAAATGGGATACATAGGAAGCCTTCCTGAGGTTCAAACCCAACACTCCAAAAAAACCCTATAATTTTTCGACCATATTCACAAATGGGTATAATCGAACTAAGAAATTCATATCTCTTCTAGGTTCCCTGGGCTGCTTACACATAAGTCTCATACCAATATTTGACTATGCCCCTATAACTTGGTCATCCTTACCACATAAAATTAAGCTGTATGGCTAGCTCCATATCACATGACCTTAAAAAGTATGATATGTCCCATTAAGTGTCATCCAATAATGAGGGTTCTGATTATTTTGAGAAGGATATGTAGGTCGCCCATTTATGGGTATGATCCGAACATCAAAAAAACATTTGTCTCCATGGATGATAATAAATTTCAGAGTGCCCACTGAGTGGATTAAAACACAGTATTATCCTAACAATGGATAAAATAATCTATAAATAGTATGTGAGAGGATACTATTGATAGAAAACCTCAAATACATACGGATGTGTCCATTAATGAAGAAAATCAAAGACATACAGGTGATTCAAAATTCCACACATGATAATAATTCATTGAAAATTTCATGAGAAACCTATGTTATACTTGGTAAATTAATAATAAGTCACTAAGATATCTAAAATCATTAAGAGAGTCATGTATTATGCAATAATTCCCCCAAAAAAAGGTTGGGATGGGTCTGAACTCCCATCCTATCGACCAATTCATTTTTTAAGTATCATAGGTCCAACCCTAATGAATGCATAACTTTGGAAAGTAGGTATCTTTGGATAAAGAATGATTGTATATTACTAGCTCCAAAAATAAGTCCAATGGAAACTACTTGGATGTAGTCATTCCTAACCAGAGCAAACATTCTGAGGGAAGCGAAACCAAAATGGTGAATCAGACGTGAATCCTTAACCAAGTTCATAATATTACCCATATTTTAGGCCCCTACAAATAAATAAAGGATGGTCAAACAAAGGAATTAATCACGCATGTGTCCGACTAAAAGAAACTTATTTAATGGAGTTCACTATTTGAATTGTATCTGTTTTCTCGGAAATCTTATCTCTCCAAATGGCTTAATTCAAGTTTTCACCCATGAATGCCCAGACCACTCCTCAAGAGGGATCCTCATTCGCTGGAAGGAAGTCATCACCAACTAAAAGTCTTCAAAACTGGGTCTCAAATGTATTGGTATGGGAATACCATAAACACGGTATTATCCCAACCATGGAGGCTACCCAAAAGGCTCTCAAAGTTAACAAAAAACCTCAATCATCTGGTCAACAATGACCTTTGGTCAAGAAAAAGATAGTACTAACCACTTTCTTCAACCGTTTTAGGTCCCTATCCCAAGATCATAATAAACTGTCCCTAATATACTATAGGTAGGTGGATCAATTGTTCACTCATAACCTTAACTCAAAGACACAGGGATCCTTCCTGAGGGATCCCAGAAAAAATCGCAGCTAACAGAATCATGCGGCAGTGAACCCCCAATATGATGGGGGTGTTGCCTTTAGATATTCAGCCCATGTTACTCAGACCCGGGCACACAAGAAAACCCTACAGGGATGACATCCAACCAACAGGGTGTAGATTATTACCTTTTCCCCCTTCGTAGAGGTTATTAAACTTATCTTGGTGGAAAACAATGAATGGACACATACACTGATCCGCCCTAATTCTACCATTTAGAAGACTCATCTAGAAGTGCCCAACCAATTTGAAATTTTAACCTGATGGAGTTACGTGAGTAGGTGAATACACATACTTACAAACTATCAACCAGTCTAAATACTCTTCTGGTTGTATTCAAGGATTCCCACCAATCAATTAAGGTGGAAACCTGTAAGAAAGAACATATAACTGCCTGAACCCACCAATCCTTCATGAAGTCTTATCTATCCACATTGAAGGAATTCTATCAACCATTCATGGTGGAAAACAACCAATAAGCACATATATCTGCTATAATCCCACAATCCTGCTAGCAGTAACATTTGGTAGAACCCGAAGAAGTCAGTAGAAAAGCTCTGACGACAAACCTGGGGCAGACTCAACTCTATACCGCCATACATGAGTCCTATCAGTATCCACTGATATGAAAGGGAGGATAGAAGTAGTCATATAGACCTATTTCAGATATAGAATGGACATATATTTCCATCTCGCCAACAGAAGTCACTAAACACATTTTAGTAATGGTGAAGAGGAAGACAAAAATTATTGCACCTATTCTGGAAGCCTTCCAGAATATTATAACAACAACTTCAATAGTACTAGGGGAACATACACATAATTCATTCCCCACACTGGAGATGTCTTGTTATAATTCCATCTTATATAAGATACACACATATTTTTTAGTCCATGAGTGTTATGGGGCACAATCGCCCATATCATATAGACAACCAAATCAAGAACATACACCCTTTCAAACTGTAGATAATCAGCCTATTATTATGAACACTTAGAGGAAAGAACTTAAACCGACCATGCTAACCACTTCTCATAGTAAGTTACCCCTACTACACGTAAGAGAGTATCTACGATGAAGTCTCTCCAAATAGAGTTAGAAAATCAATATCCAATCTATAATTTGGATCCACTTTATACTATAGTTATGGAATCCCTAAGACATTAATATATTGAAACTATATATCCTACTCTCCTATTAAAATATTATGGGAGAAGTAGCAATAATTCCAATGGTCCCCATTAGACACATCATCATTAAGTCTTGCTTCATAAAAATTTAGTCAATCTAGAGAATCAATCTCTAAATTAGAGCCACAATAACTATCTATATTTCTAGAAGACCAATGAGAAAGAAGATTTATCCCTTGTTGTAATCCACTGTGGTGGTCCTCCCCATGATGGAATATTCTACAAAAGTTATCTCTGAAGTTGTGTTTTTCACTATCAAGATAATTCTCTAATTGACAATGCTGTGATGAATAAATCCATCTTATGTTGAGAAACTTTCCAACGTAAGGCAATTCATGTCTAATGCCTTGTTACTAATAGTTGAGAAAAGTACACGATGGTTGAACAAGTGGAGAAAAAACTTTCAAATGATAATGAGGATATGTTGAATATGGTAAATAAAATAGATAAGGATGAAATAACAGTCATGTTCTAGCCTTTTGGAACCTCCCAATACAAAATTCTAGTATTGATGGAAGAAGATTGCATTCATGATAACCGCCTCAACTTATTCAAGACACTTCGTCAACTGAAATTAAATGTATTACCATATTATTAATTTCAAATGCATGTTAAGGTAATAGAAGGGTAACAAAGCCAAATTGATTTTCCATCACTCTCAGTTTCGCGACATCCAAAATTTAAGAAGCAACATGGAACCCTTCAGCGTGTATTCCTCATTGCACTAAATAGGATACATCAGTTAATCACTAATACCTCATATGATGTTCTTATTAGATGATGAGATGCACATAGAGAATTGAATTTTATTGTGATACAAAATAAGAATATCTTTTAAAAGGTGGTCTGAGGATAAGTTATTTCCCATGGACTGCTACAATAAACAGATTTTGTGTGTAATCAATGATATGATCAAGAATATGCCTCATCTATCTCTCATAAAAGTTAGAATCAAAGATATAAAGACATCGAGATACTTTTTCAACAAGCATCTAAGAACATTATGCAGTCCTCTAGCTTAAGGGATGTCAGCCATTATATTTTAAAAATGTTTGAAATTGCAGAGCAGTCTTCCCAAACAAGAAATTTATGTGGTTTTTAGACATGGCATCCATCCAATCTTCGAACTAGATTTCACTAAATCAGAAGGAAAGCTGTTCTAATCACAAACATAGAAGTTCAGGAGCCACTCTAGCATGTAGGGTTGGGGGATTATTTAACTCAACCTTCTAATTCAATAAACAGTGTTCGATGGTTTGATGAACAAGAATAGCCTCAACCTGTAGGGGTGGGGGATTTCTCACATCTATAATCCCCTCCTCAACGGAAGTCCATTTTCACCCGATTAGGGAAGAAACCACAAATTGAATGCACAAATGAACTATCTAAGGATTCCCTTCAGGTTATTGTCCATCAAAAAATTATTGGGAATTAAACATATAGGAAATAAATATCTCATGAAGGACACAAAAGGGGGTGATCTTAAAATGATACTGCCAGAATTCCACCAAATTAATTATGAATTAGTAAATGTCATTAATTCAATTATGGATGATTCTACATAAAATGAGTTCAGTACGTGGGAGTCAGAGGATAAATTTCTTATTCCTAATATGATATACACTCATGAAAATGAAAGAGGTTTCCATACTCGAAATCTGAGGTTTACCCAGATTCTAGGGATTCCCTCAAGTAACCAACTCCCACATCTTCGAAAGGAATCTAATAAGAGGAAATGTAAAGGTCAAATCATATCTCACTTTTCCATTGGAGAAGGTCAATATCTTTTGTTTGAAGAAGTATTTTTTCAACAATAGGAGGATATGATGTAATTAAAAAGACACAATGTAGAGTTTCTTTGAAGCAGTATTTCTACTAGACATGCTCCACATAAAGATCCTCAACATGCACATCCTATATGAAATACTCTGCAATGAGGGTTTGTTTCAACTAAAGATGAAGATAATAATTTCACTACATTGGGTACACTACCAAGCCATGATCAATCACATACTTATAGTCCTGTACTCATGGGTTATCTAAGAAAAATACCAGAAGTATCACCACTAGTGGTTTTCCATTCATCAAAGTAGTTTATGCTCTAGCTACTGTACCTATACATGTCCCATCTCGTCCAGATATTACCCAAATTCAAATGAATACAATTGAGGCATTAAAAAACCAATTAGAAAATCTCTAAGAACATCATGCACCCGTACAACCAGAAAATAAATCTTACCCTTAATGGGTATATCTGATACCTCCGCCACCAAACGTTGTGAATACCACAATTCAAATCATTAATGGTTTGAGAGATCCAAAGTAGCACATAATGCATTTTGTTTCTGATTATTATTCAATGATGGCGACCACTCAATAATGAGAAGCAGTAAAGCTCATATGCATTGTGAAATCATTATAGGGGATAACCTTTGTCTAGTATACAAGTTCGCAGTCTCGATCAATTACTAGATGGGAAGACTTTTTCAGAAATCTATTCTTCAATTCCTCTCGACTCTTGAAAGAAAATAGTTTTTAATATTAAAAATTGAAAACAAAGATAAAATGAAATAGTTCCAGATTTTATTGCTTTATGGAAGGGATTAACATATTACATTAATCTAACACTCCCTCAAGAAAAACTGCTACCAATTGTTTTGTAAAATTATGGTGATGAGTTATACACACCACTAATCCCTATGAAATACACTGGAGGGTTTCAAGACATTCCTTAAATATCCCAATATGTGGAGGATTACATTATTGAAACTAAATATTAATCTCATGTAATCTCATCAGCTCCGAGAAGGAGAAAAATGAAATAAGGGGATGCAACAGTCACACTCAAACATGCACATCTATCTTCTTATACATCAAAACCCTCATCACATAGAAGGGATCCATCTCCTAAGAATTAGAAAAAAATACCTCCTCGTCAATATGATAAATAATATCAATGTCAGAGAAAATTTGAATAATTAAAGAAAAATGTTTATTCTTTTGTGAATGGATAGGTTCCTGGTTACATCATTTCAGTTTTGGAAAACAACATACTTTAGTTTCCAAGGACAAAGAAACAAGATAAAGAAAGAGACAAAGATCTCCCAAATTATTACCCATTTCATCAAATGTTGGGGCATCCCATTTAGAAGTATTTTGTTTTTATGGACCTCTTGCAAAAAATGGTTGACTCTAGACATGTGAAACAAAAAATTTTATCAGTCCAAGTAGCATGTGTTACTCCTACCAATCCAAAGGAAGAAGGTGGATGGAATGAAGTAAAAAAGAAAAAATGAGCAGAAATATGATGATTAGATGGTCAAAAAATGATCTACCAAAATCATGTGATTCTACAATCATAGTTGAAACAACAAATTGTACCTCCTACCACTTCAACATAGTAAATCCATCTTCATAAAAAGATCAGTCCTATAATGGTCAATCCTCAAAGAAGTGACATGATCATAATGATAAAGACCAGTCACAAGAATATGATCACATGTCAAGGCCAATGTAATCCTTGACATTGGCTGATTTCATGGCATTAGTCTCTAAATCATAGGCACCGCCCTGCAAAATGGCACAAAAAACCAACTCATCAAGTAGAATCTTCATAAAATGAATAATTGTTCTTAGGTTCCATTAACATTATCCACTTAATGGATCCCTATGTAAGTGATGATTTCAGTTATGATCCTTAATTACCTACAACTGACTGCAGAACTAGGGAAGAAGTCAAGGTCCCAAATACAAGGGATGACATGGATAAGATAGAAACCACTATTTTAACTATACCCTTGCTTGAACTATTTATTCTCTTGAAAATCATGGGAGAGCCCTTTAGTGGGATAAAAAAGAACAACGAAATTCTCCCACACATGACAGGATTGACCATAACATGATCATCATGGATGATCGAATAGAGGTTACACCATCAGTACCTAAAAAATAGATATACCTAGTCAGTCTAATCTACCAAAAGTATAACTATTTATATCTTCCAACCCGACACATGGTACATCTACATCAACAGCATCAATTTCCAAGGAACATGAAAATCACATTTCCATGTTGAAAAATGTATAAATTTGGACTAAAAGTAGGATGTTTTGGAATATTTATCCCAAGTACCGGCCATGTTATCAATCCTGGATGCCTTGAATCTGTCAAAAGATCTTCAAGATAAATTTATTGAGGCTTTATCAAGTCCTTAAGAGTTTGAAACTGAGGATTCTTTTTCTAAGGTTTATCTTATTGAGAATGATCCTATTGAATTTAATGAAGTTATATCATTCATGGATAAATATGAATATGATGTTGTATATAGAAAAATCCTCCCCTTATATCTATCTGGATGGGTTAATGAAAAAAACATCTGATGAGCCTTCATTGACAAAGGTTTTGGAGTCAACCTCATTCCCATCCTTAAACATCATTGATTCAGAATAACTGAGTATATCTTATCTGCTTCTATATTGATTTTACAAGGTTATGAAAATATGAACAAGAAAATCTAGGTGATATTACACTCAGAACTCAGTTTGGTGATGTTGTGTCTAATTTAGATTTTATGGTTGTCTGAAAAGACACAACCTTCAGTATTTTTCTTGGAAGTCAGAGGCTACATAAACATGCAGCCATTCCTTCTTCATACAACCAATGAATCAAGTATTTATTCAATGGAAAAATTTTAACATTTTATGGTGAAAAGGATCGATTCACAATGTGTGAATCACAGTATATTGAGGTAGAATTATATCACACAAAGGGAACGAGGTCTGTGGAATAATATTTAACAAGAATCAATGATTTTAATGGTCTAGAAAATATCCTGGCTAACCCATTCAAACATATGAGTATTGATTACGTGTTCTGTATCAAAAAAATTTAAAGGATATACCCAAATCCAAGTACTCATTCTAGGAATTTCATAATGGTAGTTGTGTAAATCGAGCCTAAAAGTATGGAGGAAATTGTTGACAGTGAAAGCTTAAATGGGGATTTCTTCATCTCATCCATCAAACTTATGTAAGTCTTTAATTCATCAATCAGGTTGGAATAAGCTGTAGCATTAATATAGGAAGAAATTTATATTGATTCCCAACCCATAATTCTCTCTTCAATACTATAGTAAGATCCTCAATGACTAGTATGTTCAGAAATGGTTTTCTCTTCTTCAAGATGTTCAAATACAGACTCTTCCCCTAGCTCTGAATGTTTTTATTCATCACCTACCCTTATAATAAAAATTTAAGAAGTGAAACATGAAGAAGAAGATGAAGATATTAAATATTCCCCAAGAGCACTTGAGGAAATCATCTCCACCACTTTGTATGAGCTCAGAGAAATAAATATTGGTATAGAGGAAGATCCACCCATACATTAATTATCGCAGCCATGAATTTTTAAGGATAAGAGATGTATACTGCACTTATGAAGAAAAATAAGGATTTATTTGCTTGGAACTATACAGAAATTCCAGGCTTTAATCTCGATGTGGCCACTCATCATTTGGGTTTGCGAAAATAGTATGGAGGATTTAAGCAGGATGTAAGAAGAGCACACCCAACTCATGCCTCTAAAATTGAAGTTGAAGTCAATAATCTTATCAACTATAACATTGTTAGGTTGGTAAAACATACCATGTGGTCTGATAAAATTTTCCTAGTTAAAAAGAAGAATGGAAAAATTAGTGTTTTCATTGATTTCAGAGATCTTAACCAGCATTGTCTCAAAGATGACTTTCTAGTTAAGAGCATGGAAATTTTTATTGATACAACAACCATATATCAAGCTCTATCCTTCTTGGATGGACACTCTGGGTATAATCAAATCTGAATGTCCCTAGAGGATAATGATTCTATATCATTCTGATCCACTCAAGGTGTGTTTTGATATCTGGTAATTCCCTTTGGCTTATGGAATGCAGGTGAAATGTATAAATGTGCCATGCAAAATATTTTCAAACCCTTCTTGGGAATATTTGTGGAATGTTATGCGGATGATACTGTGGATAAATAATGAAAATGTTATGATCTCTTGGATGATCTAGAGACCATATTCAGAAAAATTTGATAACATAATTTGAAGATGAACCCCTTGAAATGTGATGTCGGGCTTACCAAAAAAAATTCCTCACCTTTTTTGTGCGTCTTTGTGTCATCAAAGTTGATCCTGAGAAGAAAAATCAATCATTGGCATGTCACCACACAGAAATCTGAAATAATTAAGATGAATTTAATGAATCTTGGCCTATATTTAGTGCTTTATCAATAATTTAGTAGGGTAGGGTTAAACCTTCACCATATTAATGAGGAAGGGAGTTTTTTATCAATGGTTGGAAGACTACTAAGAAGCATTTCATACCCTTATGAACTATACCTTGAGTCCACCAGTATTAATGCCACTTGTTGAAGGAAATTCCCTTATTCTCTATATGGAAGCTTTAGAGTGATCATTGTGTTCCTTCCTTTCACAAAAGAATGTTGTTGGGAATGAATATAGCCTTTTCTATCTCAGTCAAACTATACTTGACAAAAAGACTTGATATCCAAGTATCGAGAAGAGATGCCTGAAATTAATCTTTTTTGTTTAGAAGATGTGGCACAACTTGAAATAACATGAGGTGAAATTCGTTTCTCACAATAACCTTTTCAAATTTGTCCTATGTTATCCTCTGATTATAAAAAGTTTGGAACGATGGCATTTATTTTTGCAACAGTTTGATATCTAGTTTTTTTTCTTCAGAAAGAAATAAAAGGACATGCCCTGGAAGACTTCTTTATTGAACACCCATCTACAAAAGATACAACATTGAATTCTAAAATTCATTATAATGAAATATTCTATATTTATGACATTCCCCAAACATGGGAAATGTACATTGATGGTTCTTCTAGATGTCCAATGGAAAATAGAATGGAAAAAACTAAACATAATAAAGTTGGGTTAGGAATTGTTATTATCACCCCAGAAAAGGTAGTATTTCCATATTTCTTTTTTTTATCAAAAGGTGGTACCAACAATGAGGAAGAATGTCACGCTATCATTATAATATTCGAATTAGAATTCCAAGAACAAGTAAACCACCATAAAATGAAATGTGATTCAAAATTGGTAATCAAAACAATCAATGGGGATTATTTTATCATAAAATAAGAATTAATCCTTTTGTGTTATTATTTAAGAGGTTTAATGGATTAATTTCCCTTAGACCCAACATTTTCTTATATCCTAATATCACAAAATTCCAAAGCTGATGCATTGGACAATGTGGAAACAACCCTAGAAGATCAAAATCGAGATGATACAATCATCAATATTTCCCATAGTCGTGTGGTTTCACCATTTTCTCAAACTAGAATAGAGGAAATTAATGAAATCCACCCTATTTATGAGCCATATGGTCATACAACGGGATGGATGCGGCCAATCATGGAATAACATCAAAATAGATTACTTCCACCAGAGAGAGCTGAAAAAGAATAGATCTGGTGATGAGTGGTCAATATCACCCTTTATGATAGCCCAAATCACTAGAAGATACTCTAAAAATGTGGAATTGATGGGGTCCTCTTCAGTTAGAACAGTGGATAAGAAACTACAACTATCATGAAATAAGTACATTCAGGAGCATGTGGTGCTCGCCATTCTAGGAAAATGATTTCTGATCATATATGAAGGCTTGGATACTTCTGTCTTTCAATGATGTAGGATTTTACATATTTCACAAAAAAAATCACCCATTACAACTACATCCCAACTTCTTTCATCAACCCATAGAGTATCTACATACTACTAAATACTCCTGGCCAATTTCTACATGGGGAATGGATATAGTAGGACCATATCCTCTAGCTATGACTAAGTAGTTCAATTATATATTTATTGCTACTAATTTATTTTCCAAATGGGATAAGGCAATACCCCTCAAAGAATTCAGGGGGAAAAGTATTGTTAACTTTGTCAAAGATAATATCATCACCAGATTTAGTATTCCCAATTCCATATTAAAAGAAAATGGAATCAATTTCTATTCCGTTGAGGTAAATAAGATATATCATGAGCACAATATAAAATCCAACCCTTCATCTCACTAGCATGAAGCAACCAATGGATAGATATAGGCTTTGAACAAGACCCTGTAAAATATAATCTCGAAAATGATGGATAAATATATGAAATCTTGGTTGGATAAACTTTTTCATTCTTTATGGGCGTATTAGACTACTTCCAATACTATTACTCATGAAACTCCATATTCTTTAGTGTACTAAATAGAAGCATTTTTTGACAATTTAAATTTAATTTTCTTCACTCTGAGTTGTAATCTATGATCATTTATCTACATATGAATGGTACCATAAGTGATTTGATGAGATGGAATGATTAGAAGAAAATGGATTGTATACTTTTCATAATTTGGAAATCTATCAGAATAGAAAAGCACGAGCTTTTAAAAAGAAATTTCTCCTCTGCTCATTTCTTCAAGGATAATTGGTACCGGTTCTCAGGACTCTGATGATACTAAGAAAAAAACCTCCAAATCTTGAGCCAAAGTGGAAGTCCATACTCTATAGATAAGTTGTACTCTAATGGAGCTTATTCCCTAATCTCAATGTATGAAGAACATATTAAAACTCCATCCAAGGAATGTTTTTTAAATAATTACATTTTTTAATTACACAACATTATGTCCTCACTACATGGATCAAAAATGCACAACACAAATTCCTAGTTACAAGACATTAAACTGCATGACAACCATATACATCCATACTTCACGAAGTTAACATGCATATCATCTTTGTCCATGTCACACGACATTAAACTATATGAAAAAAATTTTACTCGCTACATGACATTAAAATTTATGTTTCACATATTCTTCATTTGATGTTAAGAAATCCCATAAATACCAAAAATTGGTATTACATGTGGTTCTTAAAAAAATGAGTAGCTTCCATGTGCAAGAATTACTCACATAATTTCTAATCCTTAGTGGCACATGATATTTATTTCCACCTATGTTTGAATAAAAAAATCACAGAGACCTCATTTCTAGAACTACATATGGCTTGTTTCTCATTTCAATGAGATACATAGAGATGCCTAGATCTCCAATCATGGGACCAAACATGAAAAAAGAAATTCAGTATTTATTCCCTATGTGTATGAATAAATTCTTCATAGGGAATCGTTCAAGAACTACATGTGGCCTGATTCTCATTTCAATTGGATATATAGAGATTCTTGGATCTCTAGTAACAGGCTTAGCTAAAACCACAAAGAAATTTATTTCTTATTTTTCATCCTGTATATGATCTGAATATATGTAGAGTACTCATACAAGATATGTGGTTTGATATTCATACCATCTTGTGTCTTTAGTTTAACAGTTCTTCTAGAATGTGTTAAAAGTCCCTATCTCTCACATCAATGTCAATTGGTATTAGAAATGATTTTATTAAGAAATAAATTTGGATAGATTATCATCCACATGAGACATGTAGTGACGCCTAAGTTCAATTATATAGTCCAGGTGAAATATTCCTTTTCATATCAGAATCACATCATGTCCTCACTACATGACTTTGAACTGCAAAACATAATTTCTTTACTACAAGACATTAAAATGAAAACAACCCAAAGAACTACATATGGATTTACGCTCATCCCATTGAAATATGTAGTGAAAACTAGACCTTATCTCATAGTCCCTGTCACGGGATAATATATTATCTCTCTTCCATATATAATAAACAATTTATGTGGGAGTCTTCATTTTGGGTCCTCTCCTTAGAGAGACCACCAAGAAAAGACAAAAACATCCCCTAATTTACATATGAGTCAGATCAATGTAAGGGACTCCGAAATCAAGGCCAATAGTAATTCAAATATATCTCAAGTGCATTAAGAATTACCACTTTTGTATTTCACACTATTAATCTTGAATACTTTCAGATCTTTATAATCATTATTATGATTTTTGGAATTAGAGTTTCTAATAATGAGATCTCTATTTCATGGCTATGTAGTATGTTCCCCTAGATGGACTTGGGTAAGTTGCTTACATAATAATACTATAAGTAAAAAGATTCCACTATTTGGCTATGCAGCACATACCCCGATTTCACCAAAAAAATATAACCCACATAATGGGTTTTGTAAAATAATGTTAACTATTTTTTTGGTAAAATCATATTTTTCCACTTCAAATATGGATGATAATATATTAGAATTTGTTTCTTAAAGAGTTCATATGTTTATTTTTCCCATAACCTTTCTGTCGACCTAAAAGTCTCAAATACCATGGTTTACACATCTTCCCTCTCCATATACTCAATGCATTTTGAAATAACCTTGGATCATTTGACCATATATCATCTATTGTTTTCATAATATTATGGTTCTAGTCATGGGACCCAAATCTACAGACACCACATATTTCATTTGGTTCAAACCTTCGTAGAGTTCCAATTCCACCTTTTTATTTTAAACTCATGGTTGGAAATACTCTTTTTCCATTCAGGGATCATTATCCACAAACCGAAGTCTTTGATTTGGAAAATCTGAATCACCATAAACCTTCTTTGGATTTTAGAAATAGAATGTAGAGCTATTTTTCTTGACTATGTAGTACGTTAACCTAGGTGGCATTGCATAAGTTGCAAACATAAAAAGAATTTTAGTCAATAGATTCATCTATTTTTCTAGGAAGTATATGCCCCAACATAATACATCACCCATAACCGGTTCATAAAATAATAGTAATTTCGGTCTTGGTAAATACTTCCTTTAATGCCTTTAGACCTTTTCCCATACCATTCTACAGATCCAGAAATTCCTAAATTATAGTTCAAAATTCATTTTTTATATACCTTAACATGGTGGTATGTTTCAAGAAAAATTTTCATGATATTAGAGACTTATAATCATTTTTTTAGAGTTGGAGACCTTAAATTAAGTCACCCTAATGTTCATACTACAATAATTTAAACTAAAGAACTAATGTTTTTGAAGCATGACTTGAAACTGCACAACCTATTGTCCTTGTAGCGTGACATGAAACTACACAGCCTAATTTCCTTACAACATGACTTGAAATTTCACAACGCAATGTTAGAAGGCCCCTTTGTGAATAATTTTATCCATTATTCACACACCAAATTTTTGTAGGAGTGGTTTCCCCATTCATAGCCTATGTCAGCATAGATGGCACATTATTCATAAAATCTATTTCCATGTAAAAATGACCTACTATGGTCTTGAGTCACCCAAGTCTTAATTTCCTATGACTATCAACAATAAAATGTCAATTTTTTGGAGTTTTTTACTTAACTTATCAATACATTCCCTTAGGTGGCCTTTCATAAAATTCTCCCACATAAAAGGAATTTCATTCAAAAGATGCTACAATTTGGATATACAACATATTCCCTAGTTGGCCATGTGTAATATAGCCCCTATAATGAGTTTTTCAAGTAATGGTAGATTCATTCATGGAAATAACCTCTATAGTTTTAGATTTTTTGACCATAAAAATCATGACTCAAGATTCTTCTTGAAAGTATTTAATCAATATTGGAGTTATTCCTAGACACTAAACATTATTTGGGATACAATTTCAAAATTTATGGTCGAAGAAATTTGACCTTAAACACTAGCCTTATTAGTCCAATATGCATGACACTAAACTACCCTTAAAAAAGAAAAATAAAAGATAAAATACATGGTACTCACCAGATTGAATACCCAAAAAAGGAAATCTATAAAAAATATGATGTCTTAGCTAACTTGAGTTACATTTTGCACGGTTTTGGAAATATTAACAAATATAAAGTCAAAAGATACAATGTTAGTAGGGTTGTTTGTCTAACCCTAGTAAAAGTATAACTATGATTACTAGGCCCACTAGCTTAGGTAAAATAGTACATTTGATCCCAAACATTGTAATTAGGGTTATCCAGTATGAAAATATCATATTATGGAAGTTAGCATTAACATTAAAATGAAATGGAAACAAGGGTGAAAAAATAGATAATTAGAGAAAAAAGTATTTCATTTACAAGTAAAAATACATAGAGGAGCATCCACAAACTAGAGTCTCTCTATCATAAATCATAAGTGGTTTTATAAATAATGTCTTATTTTATTAATGGCATCTTGAGCTCCATCAGCTTCCTATTGACGTTCAGTTAGCCGACCAATCTCATTCTAATAAACATGATGAAGTGATTATTTAGCATCCACAACGGATTTTGAACCATCTTTATAAAAATATCCTATTTAATCATGAAGTTGGTAAATCTCCAATGTAATAATATCCAACTCTTGTTGAAGTTGTAACTACTGAGTAGTCTTTTATTTATGTTTCTGCTTGAGTTTTATCAACTTTGTAGTATAATTAACCTCATCTTGGGATAATGCTACTTGGAATTCATCAATGTTGGTTAACAGTATGGATTTTATCATATCTTATATATGTTTCCACTCTTTCTCTCTTTTTCAGATAATCTCTTTCACTACAGTATGGATTTTTTGGTATTCAAAACCTCCAAATCCCAGCATAATGAACAGAGATGAAAGTCTTTGAATTCATGGGGAATGTTCCTCTAGGGTAATTTCATATATTATCTTCCATATGTTCTGATATGCCTTGTGACATGCAAATAGGATAGCATTTTGTATCTCCATATCTGATTCATAATCGCTTCTGTAAGGAGGAACGTATAACATGATTAATGCAATTAAAAAGTTCCCTCTTCTGCTCCTTCGTTGATAGTGGTTGCTTCACTTCCTAATGCTGTTTTAGCTAATGCAAAAGCTTCACCTGTATACCTAGCCATTGAAGTTGATAATCCTATATAAGGAATTAAAAATCTACTTATGGTTAGTTTCAATAGGATAACAAGAGTAAGCATAACCACAATATTGGAAACCCTTACCTAAAAATACATCAGAAGCGTGAGAAGAATCCTCCCAAATATTCTCAGCTTCAGTAGCATTGGTTGATGTATTTTGGTGGGGAATTATTTCTTTAACCTTCTCCGGATTCTCTAAATTAATATGATGAATATTTTCTGTTTCAAGATTCACCTAAGACAACCCTCTGAAATGGTGGGATTAACAGTGAAATTGAAGCTTCCTTCAGGATTCGTCACTATAGTAGTTTCTTTAGATGGAACTGCATATTTCAACCAATCACTTTTATAAAATTAATCATAAGAATATTGATAGGACGAGTAATAAAAACTTACATCCATTTAGTTCTATACAAGTAACTTAAAAATCTTCTAATGCATTTGGCATATTAAAATGTTTTAATAATTATTCAAAATAAATGAAAAGACACATTATAACATTTGATGATATCCCTAATCTTAGGTTAGTTTCCCCTATGGGATCATTTGGAGTGGTTTCTTTGCGACCCACCTTTGCCAAATTTTTACCCCAAATAGCTTCCTTAGTAACAGCTATGGGGTCAACATCAGTTGTCGAGGGATTTTCTAGTGCAAACGATGAACCAAAAGTATCAGAGAGTGGAAGTCAATTATTGTTATACAAATTTCTCACAAAGAACTTCTAATCTACCATATCTCTCTTCTCTCCTAGTAGCTGAAACTAGATTATTTTCAGGAATAGATGTTGAATCCATTTCCCCAAATGCCCCTTTAGTCATAGGAACCACTGGGTTATTGGGAATTTGTGATTTTTTCGAATCACAATCTATAGTTCCTTTATGGTCATCAGTGATTTCTCTAAGAGAAGAAACATAAGAAGATCCCACAGTTCCAAGAAGGTTAAAATTTTTCTATTAATAAAGATAAAATAAATGTTTTCAGGAATGCTTGCCACAACTCAGAAAACATTTAACCATAATTTTCATTCTTCTATGTTTCTATTTCTTTAGCTTCTTGGGAGGGCATAGATCATCATATCCAAAAATAGGTATTGGAGTCTATAAGACCCTTTCCATCTCAACCTCCTTGTCTTGTTTACTTGGAGATATCTCTCTCAACTCACGAGGTGATGCAATAGCTCCATGTGTAGTACCACCGAGGATATATTGTGCTTATGGAACTTTAGTCAATTTTTCTTTAGACAACTGCATGTTAAAATGGTATTTCCCTAGAGAAAAAATTCTTTGACTAAATACAAATATAATAGAAATAAATAATGTGAGAAAAATAAATCTTATAACATCAAGATCAATAAAATCATGGCATTCACCATCTAATGAAAGGTCAATCCCTTTAGTGTCACTATGATCTATCATCTCATTCAATCATTTTGTAGTGGGAATTGACTCATCAGTTGTGTTTATGAGAATCTTTAGTTCCTGAAAATATGTTATACATCATCAGGTTTGTTTTTAAAAATTATATTATAAGAGGATCATAGATCCAATATTCTCGAAATATTCAACCCTTTACATTAATCAATCCATGTGGTTTCAGCCTTAAAATTATTGCTTTTCCATTCTTGAACCACCTCTGGTCATACATATTCATAGTACATTCCAGAGGGTTGTGAAGATGATCTTTCAGTTTGAGATTTTTATTTCGTTCCAATTTCTATAGTCACAGATGGTAGATGAGGAAATGGGACCACTTTCTCTTCAGAACAATAGTTACTAGACCGCCTTGGTATAGCAACAGTCGGAATTGATGGTCTTTCTCTCTTGACTCTGATAGATGGATTGTATCTTGCATGAGGTAGTTTCGGTGATCTTGGAGCCTCATCACCCCCACCCTATGTCTCCAATGAATCAACCTCGAATGATGATGAATTATCTTCCCAATGAGAGGGTTCTTAACCAATGCCCCTCTTTACCCCTACTCATGGGACACCATGGTTTATCTCCCCTTCAGGGTATGATGCAACCCAATTTTCAATATACCAAATTGTCAATCTGCTTGTTGTATCAGCGACATGTAAGTTGAATATTTCCCTAGTTTTTTCTAGATTCATCAGCAACCATCTTTGTCGGGCCACCATCAAATGTTTCTCAAATTTGACATGAAATAAAAGAGATACAATAATTTTTTGTTGAAATTCAAATTTTTGTGTGACTCTATAATGAGAACAGACTTCACAAATGATTTCCCCATCAATATCGGTGGCCAATACACCATCCCTGCAAACTAACACATATTCCCAAATCTCTTAGCTGGCCATCCCATCATTAAAAAATAGCCCTATAGGCATTTTACTATAACGGAAAAGGTGAAATTACTTGTACATACTTATCCTGGCCTTATTATTATAACCATTCAAATACAAAGGTGAAATATTAGGAAAGTCTTCAATAGATGGTCGGAATGAAAGTTCAAAGACCTATACCCCACTTTGCACATTATAAGTTATGAAATAAGTGTGTATCCTCCCCCATTAATCATAGAATGGTAATTCTATTCTGAAATGAGACTCCCCTATATAGATATGGAATAATATCCTATAAATCTTTTCCCAAATAGGGGTAGATAATCCTACCATCTTCTTCTCGGCTAGCTTGGATGCTATAACAAATGTTCATATACTTACACCACACTTGGAATCTCAGATAGGAAATAGATATATACTGATCAATGTGTCTAGAAAACCCACAAGACGTGTCTTCATATGAATTTTATGATTGACTTCATACCCCCACTTTAAATACAATATCTTATCTAATGTTTTCCAGAAAGTGTCAGGTGTACCTCTCTTTTATATCATTATATAACAAGTTGGACAAGTGCAAGTGGGAACCTTCTCCTTCTTCAACACTATGAATATTTCCATCCACTCCTCTGGGAGAATATACCTTCTTGTGTGGGACTTTTTTGTGTTCATATTCATGATTTTATAAAATAAATTCATTAACTCATGAACCATAGATGGTGTCATTTTTGATTCCTTTCATGTCACATTTGGAGGAATAAATTAGTCAAACATTTCTATAAAGAGTAGTGATCTAAAGATCATGTCGGAAACCCACTATCAAATTCCTACTTCTCCAGCTGTCAAATTAAAGTAATTAGTCTCTAGACTCCATCAGCTCAGCAAATCTGGCACATAATTGTCATTATTATATACATCGGTTTTCCCGACCCATAAATCCTCATAAATCCCAACACCTTTTATGTCATCAATGAAATCTTCACATGTGTTGTGCAACCAATACACCCACATCCATGTGGGTGTAACACCCCCTTCATGGAAAAAAATTCAACTTATCTTCGATCCCTTTGATTACTCAATTTGATAATCTCAAAAAATAGACGAATAACAGTGTTCTTGTAACTCAAGTGCATGTACTTTCAAATATAGAGCACATAGGATGTGATATATGAAATGGGCCTTATATTCTATCCCAACATTGTTATATGTTTCCACACCAGAAATATTTGTAGACAATAAATTGGTCTGGTCTTGAACCCAGTAATGTGGTATAAAATTATTGGGGTCCTGTTTGTTGACATCCTATAAATGGCCAAGACCATAAAGTGTCAAATAAATACTCCTTCTAAAATTTAAGTTAAATTTCCTTTGATTATTTTGAAAATATGGGAGAGTAGTGTCACATATGTCAATGTAATCATGACCAAAAACCTTCATCATATCATCAATTCTCTTACTAGAAAATTCGTAAGTAGTTCTTATTCAATTAGGAGCTATTGAAGCTGAAAAATAAATCAAAATAAATCATAAATTGAGTGAATTTTGGATGTTATTGACAACTGAACTTAGAAATTTGAAACATACATTAAGGTACTCATGTATAGAGTCAGAACACAAGTATAAATCTGGTGTGCAAGTATGGTACCACATTCATGGCGTGAAAATACAAATCATACCGATGAAGTGTGACCGATTGGAGCACCTGAGATAAAACACTTCTGCACTGAGATATGTATTTCTAGAGTCCTTTTTAATTTTATCTGATGGGAAGAAACTATATATAATCAATGAATATTACAATTTCCTCCATCACATTGCACACCCATATCTCTCATGCTATCAATTTTCATGCCATATCAACCTCGTGGACCATTTTTATAACATTACCTCAGTATAAGACCCTCTCTTCATTTTGGATCCAATTCTCAGGTGGATATTTTTTTAACACTCCATTCCATCACATCGATGAAAAATTAACAATAGGAAAAGCCTTATAAAAAAGGGGAAAACTACACAAATAAAATCAAGATTATCAAAGGCATGAAATTTAGATCTCCCCAGTCATGTCGAGCCACTATTGGCACGTAATGTACATGCACGCCACATTTTCAGAAATCAATCAACTTGCGTTCCCAATCACCATTCACCTATGGTAAATTATTTTTCAACAAATAAACCCTTGGGTCCTTAATTTGTACAGAGGAATTTCCCTGAAAACCAATTGCTACTCTGGTTTCCCTAGGGCTTCACCCAAGTCTTCTGAAATCTTCAAGGAAGTCCTTTGACACCTTGAGAAGAGGAATTAATGGAGGTTCATATGACTTAAGTCCCTTAAGTGTTTGAAATCTACAACACTTGTGTGCCTAAATCTCCCAAACTCCCTAAATCAGAACCACTTGTACTATATCCATTCCTTTCAAATGAACTTTAGTGCCCTAATTTTGGGAATACATGTTAATAATCTTGAAGTCCTGAGTGAAGTCTCACCCATGTTTTAACAACAAGGTTGTTCATCACTTAAGTAAACATCATGTCACCCAATCCTTCCTGTGTGCCTATATCTGAATGCAAGATACCTAATGGGGTTACCTTATTTGATTCACATTATCCCTCCATCCTATGAAATCCTTTCATTAATCCTCCTTCAAAGTCATTCATGGAAAGGATTCCTCTTCATTGGATCCCTTATCTGAAAGGGATTTTGTTGAAACCTCCTCCAAAAGATCATGAATTATCAAACCCTTGGGAAGGACATATCAACATGTCTAATTTTTGGGTTTATATATCCATAGTTATAGTTTTCCCATATTTTTTTGTAATGGGGTTAGGATTCATGGAGTTTCTGTGGGTTTGTATATCCACAGTCATATGGACGTTTCTCTCATGAATATTGTTGGGGAGTTTCTGGTTTTGAGGATTAGGGTATGGGCCATACCCATACCTTATCATCTCTAAAACCTGGAGGCACATGTCCCTGGTAGGAAAGTTATGGGTCACACCTTCTTTTCTTTTTTTAAAAAGGATAAATCAACTTATCCTACTAGGACCAATTTATGGGAAACCATAATAGCGTAAGCCCCTAACAATTCTTGTAGAAGGTTGCAGTATCACTCCTCTTTACTTCCTTAAACATCAATCCTTCTTTATATTGGTCTATTGTCTAATGTAAATTGAAGAGAGGGAAGGTTCATTGCCTCATCCTCATCCACCATCTCCACCATAGGCTTGTCTTCTTCCACCAGTGGAGTATGAAATGTGTGTGTTCCATTGTTGAATCTTTTATATCCCCTATTTTCTCACACAGATCATGACTCACATGTGATTAGAGATTTGTGATGATCACAATATTTGAAAAAACAACTCATAGAATGAACTATGAGAACTCTAATTCCCATAAAAACTGGGATATGTAGGAAGCCATCCTAAGGACCAAGCTCCATATCATTTCTTCCATAAGTGGGAATCCTTTTCAATAAGTAATCCCAAACTAATTTTTCTTAAATTACTACACTCTCCTATGAGAATCATAGAACTACGTGGGATTATATTCCTAATCAAATGGGATACATAGAAAACCTTTCTATGGTTCAAACCCAACACTCCAAAACAACCATGTTCTTCCTGGTCCATATTCTCAATAGGTTCTAATCCGACATGGATTCTTATACTGCTTCAAGGTTCCTAAGGATACATACCCATAAGTCCCACACCATGCCTTTATTAAGACCCTTCAACTTAGATTTCCTTACCACTTGACATTAAATTGTATGGTAAGGTCCTTATCACAAGACCATACAAGGTATGATGTGTCCCATTAAGCGGTACCAAAATATGAGGGTTATGATTCCTTTCACAATGACACATAGGTATCACATTTATGGATATGATCCCCACAACAAAAAACATTCATCTCCTTGGAAAATAATAAATTCTAGAGTGCCCACTTAGTGGATTAAAAACTAGTATTAACATAATAATGGTTAGAAGAATATATTAATAGTGTATGATAGGATGCAATTGATGGAAAAACATAAATTCATATCGATGTATCCATTAATTATAAACCTCTAATAGATACAGATAATTATAAATTTCAAAATTTCTAATTATTGATTGAAAATTTCCAAGGAAACATATGTTATACTTGGTAAATTAATAAGGATTCATGAATAAATCTTTACACTATAAGAGAGTCCCAGAGTAGGAAATTATTCCTCCCAAAAGGGTGTCATGAGTCCAACCTCCCATACACTCAACCAATGGATGTTCGTAAGTATCGGAGGTCTAAACCTAATGAGCACCTTCTTTGGGAATGCATGTCCCTTTTGATAAATTATAGTTTGATGTTTCCGGTCCCATAAATAAATCCAATGGAAAATGCTCGTATGTAGTGATTTCAAACCAGAACACATGTTCTAAGGGAAAAAACATAATAAAATATATTTATGAATAATGTCATAACAATTTTGCGTTCTCATCATTTCTGGGAAAAACTATGACCTTTTAGTGCGATAGATACTCTAGAGACATTATCACATACTATATTATAGAGAAGAACAATCATGATATGATAAGAAGTATATTAATATTCAAAATAATGAATAAAAATTATCATGAAGTAAACATAATTTGGTTATAGGTAACCAATTCTAACATACTCCCACTTTCACTAAAGCCAAATACTAAAATCCTTCAAACCTCTAGCTCTCAGATGATACTCATGCTTCTGCTAAGATATGCCTTTAGTCATGGTGTCTACCATGTTTTCTTGTGTGGGTACTCTACTCATTACAACTTCACCCCTTTGATAAAAATACCTCAAGAGGTTATACTTTCAATTTATGTGATTTTTTCATTGGTCTAACCTTGGCTATTTTGCAAAAGCCACCCTTACAATATTTTATCAATAAAATGTGATAATATATTAACTATTAGGTACCAAATAATGATCCTAGAAAAATATCCAAATCCATACTAATTCTTTGTCTATATCATAGGATGTTATATACTAGTACATTGTTATAGAATCAGTAAACATTGGTTTCTCTGAATTCTTAAAGCTCGTAGCTTCTCCATTGAGATAAAAAACATATCATTACTATGAATTCAAATCACTATAATATTTCTGAAAACGTGAATCAGTATAACCCTTGATGAACAATTCCTAGTCTCCCCCATACATTAGGAATATATCCTTAGTTCTTATCACGTACATAAGGATTTCATTAGCAACATTATAATGACATTCTCTGGGATATGCTTGATATCATCCCACCATGATCAATGCATAGGAAATATCAAGTCTAATACATATAATTTAATATATTGATGATCCTATCACTGAAGTGTATGAGATATTACTCATTATCTCTTTCACATGTTTTTTCTGAGGACACATTTTCATATAAAGATATAAACCATGTGAAACTAGAACTGATCCCCTATTGGATTGTTCCATACTAAATCTCTTTAGTACTTGGTCAATATATGTACTTTGAATTGGTCCATGAATCTTCTTAGATCTTTCATGAATGATCTTGATCCCCTGAATATATGTTGTTTTACCTAATTTTTTCATGGAGAAACACTTGTTTCACCAGTCCCTAACAGAATGTAAGACTATTATGTCATTTAAAATATTTAATATGTCACAAACATATACTACTATGATAATGACCACATTCCCACTAAACCTATTGTAAAAACACAACTCACATTAGTTCATAATGAAACCAAGCTACTTTAGGGATTGATCAAATCTAATGTTCTGTAATATAGATTCTTGATTCAATCCATTAATGGATATCTGCAACATGAATTTTTTTTCCATCACATGGTGTCCAAAACACATCCAGTTGTGTCATATATGCATCTTCCGGAAGGTTCCCAAAAATGAATTCAGTTTTAACATCCACCTTTCATATATCATAGTCCTGGTAAGATGGTATATATAGTAGAATTATAATGTATTTAAACATAGAAAATGGTGAAAGGAATCATTGTAGTAAATTAATTGGTACTATTTAAACGCTTTAGCCACATGACTTTATAGGTATTTACATGACCTTCCAAATACAATTTCCTCTTGATTACCCATTTACACCAGATGCGATTTAAATAAACTGACACATCAACCAAAACCCAAACATAGTTTTGATATATAAAATACATTTCATAATTCATGTATTCTTCCATCTTGTAGCTTCTGAGATCTCTACATCATCTTTGTAGGAGATTGGTTCATAATTTTTAACTAATAGTGAGTCTATTTCATTGGATACAACAAAATAATTTAACTCTCATTCTGTTACCTACCTTATGCTCCTATTTAGTACTTTTGTTTCAGGAACTACTTCTTCCATGGGACCTGTGGAATCTGTTTCTCTCCCAACACTTGTGAATCTTGAAAATCAACTTCATCAAAGTTAATCTCTCTTCCCCTATCCTTTTTGAGGTTGTTGTCCTTCTCAAGAAAAATAGATTTCCTGTAAACATTCACTATCTTATATGACGAGTTGTATTGGTAGTATCCCTTTTGTTTACTAGGGATACCCTACAAAGATGCACTTTGTGCCCTGGGATTCTAGTTTGTTTCTTAATAAGTCCTTAAATAATGCCTTGTTACACCATATACATGTATGTGACCGAATGGGTTTCTTTCCACTCCATAAATGGAAGTTAATTCCATTTTATTATTTATTTGGTAATCTATATAATGAGTATATTGCAGTTTATAGTGCATACTGATAAAAGGATAATGGAATATCTACATCACTAATCATCAACCTTACCATTTTTAATATGGTATAATTTTTCCTTTAACTAACACCATTCCATTGTGTTGTGTATGGTAGAGTGAGTTGAGATAGAATCCCAAAATCATATAAATAGTTGATGAAATTTTGGTAAATAAATTCACCACCACAATCCAATTGAATATCCTCTTAACTTCTTTCCATATTGGTTCTCTACATCATTATTTGATTCCTTGAAATTCTAAAAGGACTCAGTCTTAAACTAAATTAATTAGATATAGCCATATCTACTCAAGTTATCAGTAGAATTTACAAAGAAAGAATATCCACCTCAAGATTCTATAAGAAATAGCCCACACACATAAGTGTGTACCAATCCTAGAATCTCTATGGTCCTTTCAACTTATCCACAAAATTGCAGTTTGGTTATTTTTTCATGTAAATAATAATGAAATACTTAAAGTGGTTTTATCATAGAAGAGTATAAATAACCATCTCGACATATATTTTTAGGAACTTCTCATTTACATGACCATGATGGGATGCCATATCTGGGTTTTATATGAGTCATGTGAACATGATGCATTCTCAATTTCAAAGACTCGGTTTTCAAAATTTAATACATAAGGAAAATTATTTAAATGTGACATAGGCCGCATGGTGGTGCGGGGTAATCTAGTGG
The DNA here is from genome assembly GCA_963277665.1 of Viscum album. NCBI lineage: Eukaryota > Viridiplantae > Streptophyta > Magnoliopsida > Santalales > Viscaceae > Viscum > Viscum album. The sequence continues at coordinate 330,043 of CAUJRU010000202.1, forward strand.
GCTAGATGGGGGAACACATTTTTTCAAATCCATGAACTCAAGGACTCCCCTTTAGTACAAATTAGATATTATAGGCACACAGTTTTTAAAATTTGTATCCCCTTTAAAAATTTGGTAAATGAAATTTTCATTTCCCTATTTAAAATTATAAAACCCACTTCTTACATCTTTTTTACAGAATCCATCCATGTGGGAGATTCTACTTTAAGAAGACTAATATTTTAAACATATCATTAAATGATTTCAATCATAATTAAACATAAAAATACATTCCAATGATTGGAACATATATTGTCTTGGGAAAAAAGGTACATAAAACTAAGAACATGAGACTAAATATAACATTTATTTATTTATCATCCATTATGAGCACTAAAATTCCTTTGATCCATTACATCTACATAGGATAACATGGTGATAACTTGGAAAAAGGGAAGACCTATAAAACTGAGTAAGGGAATAAACAGTAAAATAAATCGTAGAACGTGGGTCAGAAGGAATAAGATAATAATATAAAAAGGCATGGAACATAATTAAACATAAAGAATCATATCATATATAACATGGGAACATAAAATAATGGAATCATGGTAATGTAGAAGCAATATAAAACATGAATTTAGCTTTATTTAAGGATCATTGAACATATAGGAGCAGGATTCAAGTCTTGTTTCACATAAAGAGAATGAGTCAAGGCTAACCTCCATGAGTGTTACACATGGAGCATGAGTCAAGGCTAATCACTAAGACCGTTGCCCATGACATCTCATGAGATGAAGCATTACCGAATGCATTGGAACACTATTTGAGCTCACCCATAATAACATGTTCATGAATATTCTTTCCACATAAATAAATATACATAATCAATACAAAATAAACATAATGGTTACCCATGGGATAAATTGGGTATCATAATAATGTCAAAAGCATAATTAATGGGTGTATCAGAATGTGTCCATGAATGAAAGGAATTAAATAATACATGGAATTTAATAAAGTATAACAGGGATATATCATGATTAGTGATGTCAAAATTAAGAGATTACAAGTAAAAAGTGTATTTAAGAAACATTAGAATTAAAACATTTTAGTGCAGTTTAAGGAAAATATTAAAGATCATTTAAATCAGAAAACATAATAATATTTTATATAAAACCAGAAGTAAACAAAGAATGTTTTCATAATAAAATTATATATTTTATCAAAAATAATTTTTCCATAATAAAGATTATAGAGTCTACTTGAAATTAGTTAAGAATTTGGGAAGTTCCCTTAAACAGGGTTTACATATGAGGATGAATTGTGTAGGTATCCTTTTAAAAAATGAATATCCCCAAAAAATAAGGATGAATGGATATTTATAAATTATTTTTGAATATATAAATATAATTTATAATATTTATAGAAAAATAAATGAGAATATAATTTTGGAAAAAAGAGTGGAGTAACCCGAAAGAATAATGGATTTTCAGGTAGAATCCCTTACCGTATGTCTGAATGATTTTTCACTTGATCTTAATGTCTTGAATAATAAAATTAAACAAATAATTATTTAAATCACATCCTTTTATACATTTATATTATTTATTGTAATTTTATTAAGTTCATTCATGTCTCTTTTTATGTGTTATGATATTCAATTTTATCATTCAAGAGCGTTAGTTTCCTTGGTTTTCATGATTGATTTACTTTTATATATGTAGGGAATATCATTTAGAATGTGGATATCTTTCTAGAACTGAACATATTAGTTATAAATGAACATATATAATATTAAAATACTTCTTTTTCAAAACTGATGATGATTAATTAGATAAATCAATAATGATAATCATATAGATTAGTTTAGAATTCTTTGATAAATACGAAATTATTTTGTTTTATGAATTAATATAATGTGTAAATAATGACTCTAGAACATTAAATAAGATATAATACATATATTATAATATATATCTACCATAAAAATATTTTCATGACCATCCTTGAAGATACAATTGAATGATGAAAGCACATTGTCCACAAAGGTGGTAAATCGACACATCACATCCGATGTTTTCATTATTAAATAAAATGGCATGGGAGAGGAGTTTTGATGAAGAATTATTACATAAAAATGATAAAATTAAATTATATTTAATATAATGGATTTTAAATAACATTTTTTTGAGGGGAAGTTGGGAGAGAAAAATAAAAGAATGTAACTTGAAAAGAAATTAAAAGAAAATAGAAGAGGGTTTTACATCTTGATTTCTTCTTCAGGAGAACCTCCTTAGGGGATTATTTTTTGAATATGCTTTAGAAAAAAGTCTCCAAGACATGAGAGATAGGTTAGAGAAGATTACTAGGAAAAATTTGGACAAGTCACAAGACTTGATAGGAGTGATGAGAAAAGGTAGTGAGGGTTGTATTTATACTGGTAGAAGGGGTTGGTGTTTTCTCATTATTTAATTCATTAATTTATTATTTAGACTAATGACTGTGAAATGTATGAACATTATAATAAAATATAATATAATAATGAATTATGGTTCTATATATTTGGCTTAAATTATCCATACATCGTCTACGACTCCATAATTAATGTATTTAGCATTTATCATAAATTACCATATTTTATTATTCACAAAAAAAAAAAAATAATTTTAGAAAAATCCAAAAAATTCACCCCAACCATTTTTTGATGTGTATAATTAGAAAAATAAGTCCATTTTGTGAAAATAATTTTTCAAATATTAGAAATAAATTTTATTATTAAAATCACCATTTAAATGGAAAATACAAATCTTATAATTAAAACTAAATTGTTAACACTTTGAAAAATTAATTGATGTCTCATTAAATTATATTATAATATGAAGAAAACAAGATATTAATTTAATAATACTTTTTATGAAAATAAATTTTCAATTAAATTATTAAATGAATCAAAAATGTAATTAAATATCCATGACCTATAAAAATACCAACACATATTTAATAATTTCATAAATATGTATTTACATATACTATCAAATAATTATATCATATTGTCACTTATAAAATTTATAAATTTTATTTATACTTTAATTGATGAGTTTACTATTCAATTGGTTGGTTTACTATTGATAATGGTCAAATTAATATTCCAATGGTCACGTTAATATTTCATTGTTATTAGTTTATTAACTTCAAGAAAAATTTCTTATTTCACTCATTCATCATTTATAATTATTGTATTGTATTATATTATGTGTTTATACCATATGAAATGATTATAAGAAGATAATTTTCATTGATAAAACTTTGGTTTGATAAATTCTTCCCCCATTATGAAATTTCTCCCTCAAAATTTCGTTCTACATTATATGTTGAAAATAGGCGTGGGTACTCTTCCTTCATCACTTCTTATGGTTCCCATGTTTCTTATTTGTACTTATGGTTCCACCATAGTACGTGGTCATAGTTAGTGTTATTGTTGCATAGAACTTTATCTCTATGATCCAAGACCTTCACTGGATGGTCCTCTTAAGAATGATCATTCTCCAACTATACCACCTCTAAAGTTAGTACATATGAAGGATCTGACTTATACATTCTTAAGAGGGATACATGGAATACATCGTGTACTTTAGACATGGTAGGTGGAAGTGCTAGTCGATAGGCCACAACTTTGACATGATCAAGAATTTTGAAGGGGCCTATGTACCTATGACTTAGCATATATTTATTCCTAAATCTCACGATCCTCTTCCATAGAGATATGCAGATGAATACCATGTCTACAACCATAAAATCTTGGTCATATCGATGATAGTTTTCATTTTTTTTGTCAATTATAGGCTACCTTGTTATGCTACTAAATGGTTTTCACCTTCTCCACCATTTCATCAACAATTTCAGGTTTTATAAGCTAATATTCACCGAAATCATCCCTACAAGAAACTATTAATCAAATTTCCCAAAAAGGGATTCATATGGAGCCATTTGGATCCTCGAGTGGAAACTATTATTTTAGGATAATTTAAAAATTCGATGATGTTAGTCCCATCCTCCTTTAAATTATAAATCAAATTCTCTCAACATGTCTTCTAGTGTCTGAATAGTCTTCTCAGATTGGCCATCAGTTTTAGGATGATTGGATGTACTAATATTCATCTCAATTCTTAGATCATGTTGAATACTTTCCCAGAACATGGATGTGAACTTTGGATATCTGTGGGATATAATAGATATTGTTTGTCCTTGAAGCCATACCACTTCTTTGATATATATTATTGCAAGTTTACCCATTGAAAATTCCTATCTAATTGTGATAATGTGAGAGATCATTGAAATATGATCCAGAATAACCCATTTATCATAGTTTCTTATGGATTTCCTTGGAAGTCTAGTGACATATTTCAGGGTGATGTTTTTTCATTTCCATGTTGGTATAGGTAAAAGTTTCATAATCCCTTTGAATGTTTTCCTTTTTTCCTTAATTTTCTAACATACCTGACACTTTAATTTATATTCAATGGTATCCTTTTTTATATTATCCCACCAAAAGTTCTCCTAGAGATCATGATACATCTTTTTTAGCCCTGGTTTAATAGAGAAGGTTGATCTGTGTTCATCATTGAAAATTAATTTCTTTATATTGGGTTTATATGGTACGCATATTCATGACCCAAATCCTACAAATCCATCCTCATCAACCTTGAACATGAAGGATTTCTCATTTAATATTGCTTCAACACTCTTTAGAATTTTTACATCATTTCTTTTGGAATCCTTTATTTGTTCCATAAGGTACAATTGATAAATAATTTGAGAAAGGATTGAAGATGTTTCACACTTAATGATTCCCATGTCTATCCTTTATAATTATAAGATTATTGGATCCTTATAAATTTTATCATTGATAACGATACATGATCCGTTCAACATATAGAATCTTCCACCCTATTTCCCTAACTTATATGGTAGTTTATTGAGTAGTCGTAATCCTTGATGATATAAAACCATATTCACTAGTGAAAATTAATCTTCTTCTCTCTGAATATATATTTGAGACTCTTGTGATCAATATATATCTCACACTTATCCCCATAGAGATAATGATTCCATATTTTCAATGCAATGATCACAGCTTCTGACTCCACATTATTCGTGGGATAGTTTTGCTCAAATATTTTCAACTGAATTGAGGATTAGGATATCACATTATCAGTTTGTATCATCACAAAACCTAAGACTTTATTTGAATCATCACAATACACCACAAATTTTTCTCCACTTATCAGGAGTGGGAGTACTGGCATAGTAATATGCCTATTTTTAAGCTCCTTAAATCTATCCTCACATTCATGAGTCCAAAAAAAATTCAATCCCTCCCATGTCAGCTTGGTTATTCATATTTAAAATCATGAGAAGTTATCCAAAAATTGTTAGTAATACATGGCTAGACCAAGAATGTTTTGGATATCCATTACAGATGTTGGCATGGTCCACTCTTCAATTTCCTTTGTTTTGGAAGAGTCCATAAATATTACTTTTATAGTTATAACATTATACATGAATGATACTTACTCTATCCAGAACTGAAATTTAATGTACATCTCATAGAGATTATCCCTTTTCAAATTATGCAACAAAATATTTAAATTCTCCTCATAACCGTCAAAGTCTCGAATTAATAATTATTTTCTTTGACATAGATTTAGTACACTAAAGAATCAATATTCCTTTATTTTAGTGTTTAAGATAAATTCATAGGCATATCTTTTAATCCTAGTAAATATTTATTCATACACCGTGATAGATTCATATTACTTCTAATTATGTTCTTGGAACACTCTTTCCTTCTTGAGACAGATGGTTCGGGGAAAATATTTATTCAAAAATAGTTTCTTGAATTCCTCCCAATCAATAGAATAAATTTCCTTATTGGATATTGTAATTTGGTTCAATTTCCACCACTAATATGCATCCCCATCAAAACAATATATCACGAGCACAAAATTATCATCGTATGAGCACTAGAGGAAAGCAAATATATTTTCAATGAAGTAAATCCTATTTTCTATGATGAGGGGATCAAAAGACCCAATAAACATATGATTCTGTTTTTCATGAAGGATTCAATGTAAACATGATCTTTCCTTGGATAAGAAGGGAATTCCAAGTGATTCATGTTATTATTCATAACTTTTTCTAGTTGAGAAAGTACTATCATGAAGTTTTGAGCAACCGTTTCCATTATATTTGAAATACAATTAGGGTAATTGTCACATTTCCTATCACAATGATAGTTGGCATGTGTTTTTCTATTTCCCTCTATTAAGTAAGAAAAATAAAGTTCAATTATGGGGCTTCAATACTTAGATAATAAGTATAAAAAAGGAATTGTTAAACATAAAACGATACAATCTTAAAGCGATGTATATCCAAACATCTTATTCCATATGGTTCAATATCAGTTATCCATCAAATTCTTCCTAACATATATTTTTATTGTCATTTTATTTAGCCCCTAAATAATGGTTTGTATTGATCCTTTGAATTTACCAAATCATATCCCTAAATAATATCAAACTAGGTGGACAGAATGACCCGTTGTCACGTATCAGGTTACCACAAGTTATGTATGGAACACTTTGTTGGAGTTTTTACTCTTATGTACATCTATTCCAGAACCACGTCAACTTGTATTATCCATACATGGATGTATTTTCTTGAAGAACCACCTAATCTATACTTATCAAAATTTAGGGATGTTTTCCTATAATTTGTCTTATCTCAATGTTTATTACTAAAGTTATCTATTCCTAGTCTCCAAAAATAACTAAACTTTTACTTGGATCAATTACCAATTATAGTGAACCTAGTATTTTACACATATCATTACATGATTTTAACAATAATTAAACATAAAATTACAATCCAATAATCTTAAAGTCTAGTGTCTTGGGAGACTAGGTACATAAAACTAAAGACATGGGACTAAATGAAAAATTTCATTATTTTTCATCCATTATGAGATCCAAAATTTCTTAAATCCCTTAAATTTTCATAGGATAACCCAGGAATAAAATGAACAAATAGATGAGATAAAAATCCCAGCAAGGGAATAAACATTAATATAAAGCTTATCACGTGGGTTAGGAGGCATAACATAATAATAATGAAATTCATGGTACATGATTAAACTTAAAGAATCATAACATATAGATCATGGGACCATATAATAATTGAATAATATTAATGTTGAAGAAACATAAAACATTCCTTTAGAATGAGTAAATAATTATTGCACATAAAGGACCATGAGATAAGGATTTTTTCATATAGTAGAGCATGATTCAAGGATAACAACCAAGACCATTGAACATGGAGCACGTTTCAAGGATAACCATCAATAACATTTCACATAACATCGAAAGAGACAAAAACTTACACAATGAATTGGATCATTATTTGGGAGCACCCATCATAACATGTTCATGAATATTTTTTCCCACATAAAGAATAATACATAAGAAATCAAACCTAAACATAAGGGTTACACATGGAAATAATGCGTATCATAATCATGTCAAAAGCATAATAAATGGGAATATCATAAATTACCCATGAATGAAAATAATTAAATAGTACATGGATAGTAGTAAAGGTAAATAGTTATAGATCATGATTAGTGATATCAAAATTAAGAGATAACCTATAGAAAGGGTATTTATGAAACTCTAGAATAAAAACAGTTTAGAATAATTTAAGGAAAATATTAAAGAGCATTTAAAGAAGATATGGGAATAATCTTTTATATGAAACCAGAAGTGACCTAATAATGTTCTGATAATAAAATGAGTAATTTTTTAAAAAATAATTATTTCTTAAAAAATATTATTGAGTGCACTCCAAATTGATTAATAACTGGGGAAGTTCCCTTAAATTAGAATTTCTTATCGGGAAGAATTTACCAGGGAACCTTTTAAAACATGTATATATCAAATATAGGAGGTTGAATGTATATTGATCCATGAGTTTGGACCATATAAATAGAATTTATAATATGTACATAAATATAAAAGATAATATCAATTTGGTAAAAAGAGATAAGTAGTAACCTACAAGAATAATGGAGGTTCGAGTAGAATCCCTTACCTTATGTCCGAAACGATTCTGTACTTGATCTTAATTCTTTGAATAATAATATTAAGACATAAAATAATTAATTCATAACATTTCATAAATTTTTTTATTTATTATAATTTTTTACGTTCATTAATTTCCCTTTTTATGGGTTATGAGATCCAATTTCATCATTCAAGTGCTTTAGTTTCCAGGGATCTCATGATCAGTTTACATGTATATGTGTAGGGAAAAACATATATAATGAGGATAATTGAACATAATTGAACATATATGTTATTAATTAAGTTATAGAATATTAAAATACCATTTTATTTCCATAACTGAGGAAAATTAATTATATAAATCAATAATGATAATCATTTAGATTAGTTTAGCTTTTTTGACCAGAAGGAACTGATTTTGTTTTATTAAAAAATATCACATGTACTAAATGATTCCATAACATTACATAAGATATAATAAATATATTATAATCCATTTCAACCATAAAAATGGTTTCAGTTTTTTCCTTGAAGAATTAATTTAATGATGAACAAACATCATCTATGAGGGTGTTAAATCACTACCTCACATGTAATGTTTTCATTCTTAAAGTAAAAGATAGGGGGAAGAGATTTCATGAATAATTATTCTATAAGCATAATACAATTACATTATATGTAATATAGAGGAGTTTTAATTCCATTTGGATGAGGGTAGGTGAGAAGAGAAAAAGAAAACAAAGGAACTTCAAATGAAATTGAAAGAAAATAGATGAGGGTTTTACCTATTGATTCCTTCTTCTTGAGAACCTCCATAGGAGATTGGTTTTGGAGTTTTGATAAGACCAAAATCTCATGGACATAGAGGATAGGTTTTGGAAGAATATTGGTTAGAATTTGGACAAGTAACAAGGAATGAGATGAGTGAGGGGAGGAGGTAGTGAGAGTTGGTGTTTGTAGTGGTGGAGGGGGTGTTTTCCCATTTGGAAATTCATTAGTTTACTATTTTGATATTAGACTGTGAGTTGTTTTAGAATTATTATCAAATAAAATAAAATAATTAATGTTGGTTTGAGATGTTTTTCTTACATCATCCATACATCATTTATGAATCTATAATTCATGTACTTAGCATTTATCGTAAGTTGTTGTATTTTACTATTCACAAATATTCCAAGTATTTTAGAAAAAATCCAAAAAATTCACCCCAACCATTTTTCCATGTTTAAAGTTAAAAATAAAAACCATTATAAAAAAATATTTTTCTCAAAATTAGAAAAATATATTTTAATTAAAATCATCATTTACTTGGAAATTACAAATTTTACTTGTCTAAATGATTAAAAAATTAAATTAGGTCTCATAAAAAATATTATAATATTAAGAAACAAAGATATTAATATATGAATATAGCTTATGAATAATAAAATTTCTTCTAAATTATTAAATTAATCCAAAAATGTAGTTAAATATTTATGACCTATAAAAATACCAACACTTAATTAATACTTTTTAAAATTTTATTTACTTATAATATGATATAATTATATCATATTGTGACTTATAAGATCGATAAATTTTATTTATAATTTAATTGGTGAGGTTACTATTCCCTTGGTTGGTTTACAATCCATAAAGTTCACATTAATATTTCAATGTTCAAATCATTATTTCATCGGTATAGATTCCTTAACTTCTAGAAACACATCATATTTCATCCATTCATCATTTATAATTTTTTTATTGTGTTCTCATATATTTTTATACCATATTACATAATTATAAGAAGGTTATTTACATTAATAAAAATTTGGGTCATTATATCTACCTTACCCTCTCCTTAGGCTTTTATCTTCCTCCACCACCTAAAATCCGATTCTCTTGTCATCGGCCAAATTAGAAAATCAATGGTACACTTCTTATTTATCTTCTTTATTTCCATCATTTATCACTCCTTATTCAATATTATTTTTTTAATGATCTAACATGACCTATTTTCAGGTGATTTTCTAGGTCATAAATGTCTACTATTTCATCCGAAATTAAAGGATGAAAATGGATGAGTAGAGTACTTCCTAGATAATGTAGGTATTCTTGTTTTTTCCCTTTAGACGAGTCATTATATACCATGCACTATTATTCCCGATGCCAAACATTCCATGTATTACATTAAATAAATAAATTTACCTAAAATAAATTTTTATTCATTTTATAATTTCTCTGTATACCATTAATTATAAATGAGGGATGACACTCATCAGCTAGTTACACACCCTAAGGTGTCCTCATGAATTTACCTTGACTTTCTTAATGTTTATATGGTCAAAACACCTTATAAGTTGGAATAGATAGATTCCAAATTAAAATGGCTATTGTCATTAAATAAATTTTAGTTTTATGACCATGTCACATGAATTTTATGAAATTAGGGGATTAAGACCGTGGTTAAAAAAATTTAATGTTTATGATTCATCATTTGGCTTGTATTATAGTATGACATGCCTTTATTATATAACTATTTCTTATAACCATGGAATCTATTATATTTATGATACTTGGGTATGGATCCCAATAATTTGTGATAATAAGTCACAGAGTCCCTAATGAAACGTCATATAGGGGCACAAATTCCCTAATTAAAAGTGAAAATGAAACCTGGCATGTGCAATAAAATGTGGTATATGGGAATGGAATACCTAATTAAATGTAATAATGAGGAATATTATCTCGAATGAAATGTGATACATGGGCTTGAAATCTCTAATTAAATTTGGTAACCAGGCATGACCTCCCCCAAAAAATGAGATATATGGGCATGAAATCTCTAATTAGATGTGATAATAAGGTGTGGCATCCCATCTTATGATACATGGTCATAAAAACCAATATGATTCATCACACATGGGTATAGTGTCTTTATACTTTTTGTGCAACTCTTATGATTATCCATGGTTGTCTGATTTATGCATCAATTCCAAGATATTAATGGTAATTATATATATAACTATATATATAACTATATATAAAACAATGTATTTTGACAGTATATGACCATAATTATATATATACACATATGGTCGGATGATAAAATATATACTAGCTTAGGCTGAAGTAGGGAGTGTCTTCCTAGTGTCATTTAGGTATGATATCCAACCTGTTTAAAATTTATAATTCTTTTTACACAATTATACATGTACACTTTTTATTTTATATGGAACCAATGTATTATACTAGAAAAAATTATTATTGGAATACTGAATATATCTCACACAGTGTTCAGTCCTCTAGTTGGTACCCCGAAAAAACTTATAGATATAGGTAGGGAAAAAGATAATTATTTAGATATGTATGGTTTATTTTCTTATTAGGATAGAGAATAGGAGTAGAGGACCGATCTTATGATCACAACTCAGGTGGAGATTTCTTTTGGTCATTTTTTATTTTTAGCATGTTATATACACCTGATTCTTTGATCCATGTATCCTCTATTGTTTTGCATCATGACATGTTAGTAATTTTTGTATATGATATTTATTTATCATTCCCCTAGTATTATATCTAGATGATTTATATTTATATTGTTAATTTATTAATTTTTCTTCGTTTCTTATTGTTAATGTTTATCATTGTTCTACACGCTAATCATGAGGGTATAGTATCCCCACTATACAAACATAGACCATTTATACTAGTCAATAGCCTCTGGAATATGGAGAGGCATGCATGAGTCCATATGGATAATTTTGTTCAGTTACATGGACCAGGTCCTAGATGTTAAAAAGATGTATCAAAGGTTTTTTTTTACATTTGACTTACTTTTTTGGGTATTATATAGTAGAATATGAACTTTTTGAAATTAGGTAATGAGCCTGTACATGGGAGTAGCTAAACCACATATAGGGAAAATTCAATATTACCTAGGTTTGGATATTTCTTCTTTGTTTTGTGCCTATTACAATTATACTGAATTCATCATTTGGTGATGCACATGATTTACAAAATTTTATATTATTGTGATTTTCTTTTTTATTTTTCTCAGTAAGGAAATGAAGTATCATTTAATTCATCATAATTGGAACCAAGGGATTTATATTTCATGTATTATTCCATTCCATGTAGTTATATCCAATTACATTCATTTTATGTATTTATAATGATTATTATATGTTCCTTGATCACAATATTTCGAACTATACTGGTGTTTCTTATCGTAATAAATTAACTGGGTTAAATAAAGTGTATAAATCAACAAAAATGGGGTTTCCCTATATATCATGATAAAGGAACATTAATTAAACTATTATATCATTATGGATTCATGAACCACTAGTCACATGGGTTGAAGCATTATATGATTTTGTTACATGATTTCCAAATTTGATTTATGAGTCATGAATGTTTATAAATTGGAGATGGTGATTAATCTAGTAAAATCATTTAATATGACCCATTACATTAGGATACTAGATGTAATGTTCAAGCCAGAGTTATAAGATGTTCCAATTGAAATTTAAAGAGTATGGACCTCTATAAATTGGGAAGTGGACTCATCTTACCGGATATGATATATAGTCACACACCAAAATGAGTATGGATTTAATTGAATTTAAAATCTTAAAAGAAAATTTGACCCTGAAATGGGGACACAAATTTTATGGTAAAGGTTTTATCCATATATATCTTATAATTGACACTCCATATACCTGGTCCTATGTTGGGTTATGTGAGACCATGATCCTTACCCGACCATAGTAGTGGGTAGTAGGGAGTGTCTATTATGATGACATTATGATGTTTCTTATCACCTTGACATGGATTTAGGGTTAGAAAAAAGTTAAGAATTATTTTTAACAAGTATATGTAAATATAATATTCTAATATCTATGATTATATATATTATTTAATCATACCTGAGGAATGGTCTTTTAAATTTTAGAACTATTGCAACACAACGTCCTCAAGTCATGTGCTAGGAAGGTGGTGATGATCATGATCTGGAGGTGGTGGGACCTGATCCACTAGAATTACCTCTATAATTCCCCGAGTGGCACATCTATTTGTTCATAATCTATGAATTGATACTAATTTTTGAGATATATTTTTATTTTTTACACGATCTATCCATAGAGATTCACCACCTATCCCAATTATAGAATTGTTGACATGATAATTCCAACAGTATCATCCACCCACCTTCTCAGGGGATGGTGGATATAGTGACCCAATTTTTTTTTAAATTACTATTACATAATTTTAAAGATAAAAAAAATTATATAATTACACATAGAGGATCCAATGGTTTAGTGTGTTTGGGAAACTAGAACCTTACATAACAATTACAACATGAAGAATAAACATTTATTTAATTTATTCTTCTATAGCTTCTTATTTGCACTGGTCCTCTCCTTAGTACATGTAGCCACCTGAGGATACACATTAAAATGGGTTAGATAGAAGCCCAGTAAATGTATAGATAAGAACAATATAGCATGGGGTGAGCATAATAATAACATTGGAAAAAGATCATAAACATGAGAGGAAGCATAAATATAAGACTTGAAATGTGGCAATGCATAAAAATGAAACATCATGTCTTAGTGGTTAACTACCACACATAATTGTGAACCAAGATATAATATTTTTCACACATCATTTTACATTTACTCATTAGATTAATCACTTTACCCAATGAATTGGAGCACTGTATAATTCCGGGAGCACCCGTCACATTGAAACACTCATATTGCGCTATATAATTCCGGGCTCACCCGTCACCCGTCACATCATAATATTATCATTATCATGCTTTAAAAATAGAACACATATCCAAAATAAAAATAACTAACCCATTGAAAGGAATGTGTTTCATGTCACAAGAACACATTCATAAGCTTTGTGTTCCCAAAATAACTAGGGAATAACATACATGTTACAAGAACCGTCCACTTTGAGTGAGAAGTAAAAAGGGTGTTCTTAAAAGAAGAGTTCTTTTGGAAAAGATTTTTTCTGACATAAAAACCATTGAAAAACATGTATATCCCAGAAGAGTAATGACAATTATGAGGAAATGATCTTTAATGAGTAACCATATCAATAATGGAGTGAAAGAGGGAGAACCCGAATGAATAAAATTGTGTTCGAGATTTCCCCTTACCTTATACCTGAATGCTTCCTTCTCTTTAATGTCTTGTATAATGAAATTATATTCATTAATTAGAATTACAGAACCTTTTTTACATTAATATGATTCATTATGGTTTCATTAAGTGATTTTATGTGTCTTTGTATTAGTTATAGAGTTTAAAAACATTATTTGGGAATGCTTGTTTTTATGGTTTTCTTGAGTGGTTCATATGTATTCTTAAATTGAAGTTTGGGTAGAACATGGGTTAATATACAGAACTGATATTACATGTTATTAATTATATCACAAGAGTTTGTATGATCTTTTAATGAATTATTTTAGGTATATGTGGATGAATTATTAGATAATAATTAAATGATGATTTCTTGGGTTAATTAGAGCGATTTTTCGATCATAATGAACTTGTTTTATTTTATCAGTAGCACTATGGTCATAAGTTTGTTCGAGAAAATTGAATAGGAGATAATAAATATAAAATGTTCTGGTTCAACCATAAAAATGGTTTCATTACCTGATATTGAAGGAAGAACTAGAAGAAGAAGGCGTGTCGTTCTTGAAGGTGAAAAATTAACACCTCACAAACAACGTTCACTTTAATAAAATAAAAGGAATATGGAATGGGGGTTGGATGATATAATATACCATTAGCATCATAAAATTCTAGTATATGTATAATACTGGATTTACAATAAAATTTAGATGAAGATAGGTGGGGAGAGATCAAGAAATGAACTTGAACATGAAAGGAAATTAAATGAGAAGAGGGAGAGAAATTACCTCTTAAATCTTCCTATTGAGATCCTCATTAAGGAATATAGGATTGATCTTTTCATGAGAACAACAGCTCTTGATCTTGGTAGATAGTCTAGAGAAGAGGTTTGGTCAGAGTTTAGAGAATTACTGGTGCTTTAGAGGTGTGAGGAATTGAGGGTGTGAAGGGTGGTTTTTATAGTGGAGGGGAGAGGGGTTTCCTTAATATAAAATTCATTAGTTTATTAATTTCCCATAATACAAGGAATAGTGTGTCTTAAATGACCAATAATTGTAATTTTATCATGTGGCCTTGAACCAAGTAGTCTTTCATCAGCAGAACATCACATATGACTCTGTAATTAGCTTATTTAGCTTATTTATAAAAAATAAGGTATTTCACTATTCATAAAAATTCAAGTATTTTAGAAAATTCCCAAAAATTTACCCCAACCATTTTTTATGTGTAGAATAAAAAAAAATAATTCCATTTTTCCAAAATAATTTTCTAAATATTATTAATTTAATATTTAATTAAAATCATAATTTACATAAAAAAATAGTTTTTAAAAAATTAAAACTGATTTTATAGTGCATTCAAAAATTACGTAGGGTCTTATAAAATTATCTAAAAACTATAAGACATTGATTTGATAATTAATGAACAGATTTTAAGAATATAACTTTTCTTTAAAAATAAATAAATAATTAAAATTAATTACATTTGACTTACAAAACACCTAAACATTTACTAAGGTCAAATTGTCACTTTCTAAGATATCTAAATTTTATTTAATTATTCATGGGTAAGGTTACTCTTATGTTTGATGATTTACTATTCATAAAGGTCATATTACTATTCATAAGGGTATGTTACTATTCATAAGGGTAGGTTACTATTCGCCAAAAATTATTTTTGTTTTATTAGACTCAAAAAATCAACTTGAACACAACCGTGTATGTCTGTCTTTTAAAATTTAAAACATATAAGTGTCAAACTTATGTTTTGAGGTCAATTAGCACTTAGTAGTTCATTATGTTGTGTTTTCATGTGATTTTATGACATAATTATAAGAAGGGAACACTTGGTGTTGTTACAGTGGAACCCCGTATATAGATTCATTGGAAGATACCAATAAGTGGATATTCATGAATTTAGAGATTCCACTATTGGGGAGGGTTAATCACAAGACTTCTATTCATCATGATTCATCCCAGAGTTGGTGGGATGAAATTATCTTGGATTTTCATCCTCATGGTATGGTTTGGGAGGAATTCAAGATAACATTCTATGATTACATATATCCATAGACTCTAAGAGAGGACCTCAGTAGGGAATTAATTAACATATAGCATGATTATATATCTGTGATGGAATATTCATCTCATTACAGCAAACATTAGTGCTTTTCACTAACATTTACTACTAATGAGTTGATGATGATGGGAATATTTGAGAAATGTCTCATATACGAAATCCAACCATGGTAGATTGTTTTTTGGTTTACTATCATTTTATGATATAGTGAATTAAAAATTCATCACCGAGAAGAACCTAAGGGAAATTGATGGTGTTTTATAGGGTAGTTCCATGAAAAGATAAGTAAGTGGTTCTTTGAGCTGCAAGAGGTGACACTGTGATTCAATATTTAGGGAAATAAACAGTCTACTGATACCTACTAATAGTTATGTAGTGTGCCAATAGTGTGTGAAGTCAAGGAATAAGAGGCCCTTATTTCCCAGAGACCCCATTGAATGCTGATTTTGTGACAGGTTGGGGTATCTTCAATTCATTTTTAGTAATTTTCAATCTGTTTGTATTGGGATAAGATTTGTATCATCTCCACTTTTAGTGTCAGGACTAGTTTCACTTCACCATTAAGGTACTTGGAGTACTATTAGGTAATAAGGCTTTGGAGGTGCACGTGGACAACATATCCTGGATCTAGATATATAGTTCCAGCACAACAGACCTACCCAGGGTAGTCAGGTTGTATCACAGGGTCATGGTTCTAGACACAACTGTACAGTGTAGCCTACTACTAAGGAGTATATTGTGAAGACTTCTATATTTTGATGTACTATGATAGTAACCTTAATATTAGTATCTTTTTATTTCACATAGGTACATAAACTTGGTAATATATGTAGAAATTATGGAATGTTTGGGACTAGAGATAGAATAATGTTATTTTTTAATGACTCTCGACACACCATTTGGAACATTATACAAGAGAATTCAATTATTTAAGGAATGAACCCTTGGGATATATGGTTATCTTTTTGTATAGAAACTCTTTTTCCTAGTGATGATGGGTTCTAACATCATATGTAGAATAGAATGTTTGGTATCTTATCATTATCATATTAATTTCAATATCCAGAGGGTTTTATTTACATCACTCGAGGGTGGTACTTATATTTATAAGGGATAATGAGATGTCTATGAAATTTAATATGCACCCACGAATCATGTGATGAGTATAATTACATTCCAAATAGCTAGTCTCTTTATGAGTGATCACAAAACATGGCATATTGAATTAATTCTTTTTATATATCATTTTAGGGACATGTTACCCAATGAATTTTATGAATTAACACCTATAAGATAGGTGTAGTTCCCCATTGATCTAGTCCCATGAGAAGAAACAATGTTTATTACTTCATACTGAATATCACCTACAAATCTCCATTAACTGAAGAAAGAGCTCGACAATTTCAATCCTGGGGGTTTTATACAACCCCATAATTCTCTATAGGGTACAGCTATCCTTTCAACAAATAATGTGGATGATACCATTTAGGTTTTTTGTAGATTTACATTGGTTAAACATTATTCTAATTAAGAATTAGTATCCACATACCCACCTATACAACCTATTTGACTAGCTATATGGAGTGAGGGTTTTATCCAAGATTAACATGAGGTTGGTATATCAATAGGTACAAATTAGACATTCCAAAATACCTCATACAATATTTCATAGTAATTATGTTATTTTTTAGAGTCTTGTTATTCCATTTGGATTGAAAAAACATTCCTATAGTTTTTATGGATCTAATGAATTTGGTCTTCCACCTATATTTGGGTTCACTTGTGGTAGTCTTCATGGACTACATCTCGGTGTACTATCATAGTTGACATGACCAATTAAAAATCGTAATATCACACAAAATATTTTTAGAGAGCACCATATATTTAATAATATCACAAAATGACACTTTTGAATCTATAAGGAATGCTTCCTGGGTCACATAATCATATAGGAAATAGTATCTATTACCCCAGAGAATGTGAGCATTTTATTTTTTTAGATAAAAAAATTAAATTGTTTGAAAGGTTTAGTTTCATGGCAGTTAATGGATATTAAATTCATTTAATTGAGGATGACTCATGCTTATAATCACCTATCATTATCTTGAATAATAAGTGAGTGAAGTTATTATGGTATGGATCTTGTGAGATAGGATTTCAATAGTTGGAAAGGATAATGGATTTAGCATCGATCCAGATTCTTCCATATTTAGGAAGAAGTTATATAGTTTTTAGTGATACATCAAGACTCGGGATAGGATCCATTATAATACATGACCCAAGAAATATAAGTGTCCATCAGTGAGTGGTGGTTGATTTTACTATTTTTTTAGATGTACATAAAGGTCAATGAGAATCATGGAAATAATATCATTAAATGT
Source organism: Viscum album (assembly GCA_963277665.1). Classification (NCBI taxonomy): domain Eukaryota; kingdom Viridiplantae; phylum Streptophyta; class Magnoliopsida; order Santalales; family Viscaceae; genus Viscum; species Viscum album. The sequence continues at coordinate 348,739 of CAUJRU010000202.1, forward strand.
TTTATGAGTGAAATTTTCATTTAGATATATAGTGAAGATGATATATATTTTTTACCCTGAGGGATTCATCATTCTGGAGAGTGTTTTAGGAGAGGACCCACTACCTGGTTGGTTCGTTGATGAAGATGAGGTCTTATAAATTCATGGATTCATTTGGGTTCCTGCATACATATAGAAGGATCTGAAATGAGAGTATCATAAATTTGTATGGGAAGTATATATAGATGTTAGAATGAGGTATCATGGAATATTCTTTTAGTATTGATGGCTGGCGATGAAGAGGTAGATAGTGGGTTTTATCTCCCAGTGTTCCACCTGTTAGTAGGTGATGGTGGAATACTAGTGAAAAACATTGATTTTGATCCATTTCACCTTCTTGAGTGGAAATTGGATACAATAACCATGTAATTCATGATATATTTACACAATACACCATAAAGAAGTGAGGTTATATGGGTTATCATTGACCAACATACCATGTTCTTCCACTTTAATTCAATCATAATGGCCTTTTCAGCAGATGATCTTGGGAGGATTTAAATTTAGATGATTATATTAATCATAGTGTTACAAATTATATCATATTAGACGTGGATAAATGGTTTATGCCACATTCATGGAAGGCGTTATAGAAGGATCTCGGTGCACGGGTTTTTCTGAGTATTCTTTCCACCCACAAACCAATGAGCTATCAAAGTCTATAATTTAAATATTAGGGGACAAGATCCAAGCATGTATCCTTGATTTTATAATTTATTTGTTGAAACAATATACCTTTTTTCAGATTTCCTTTATTAAAATTCTTTATAATACTAGTTTGATGGATCTATTTGAGGCTCTATATGATAAGTCATCTTTTTCACACTTATACTGGATAGATGTTGGAGAGGTAGTTCTACGAGGACCTTGTATCATCCAACAGACTAAGAAGTTGGTGCAGCTTCTCCATATGTATATGGATATATATATTAGTCTAGTATGAAATCATATGCTGATGGTAAATGAAATCAGTTAATTCTAGTATTTTTGTTGAGATTGGGTCATAAACTGATTCAGATATAAGGAAATCTATTTCATCATTAGGTTTTCCTTTTAAGATCTTGGAGAGAATCGGGTTGGTAGCCTATTAACTAGCTCTTCCTCATAGGTAATAGGATATGAATAATGTCTTCCTTATATATTATCTTCACCATTACTTTTCATACCCATCAAATGATTTGGATCCCAAGGATGTTGAATTAGAAGTCGATTATTCCCTTGAGGAGTATCCTATTTCTATCACTAATTGGATCATGAATGCTCTCTGTGGTAGGTCAGTTACTCTAGTGTGGGTACTAAGAAAGAAAATTATTGTACATAATGTAATCTATAATATAAAGACCAACATATGTACTCAGTGTTTGAATACATTCTTATATGATGCTTTACCACCCTTTGAAGGACAACATGGGTACGATCTATTTCAAGAAAGGTGACTGTATGATCCCATATTTATAAATGTGGATTACCATTTTATTTATGGTATTGTTTCACCCTTAATGGATGTGATTAATATTTCATGGAGAAGTTCAAGAATGTATGGGGCTCATTTGAGACCAAAGCTCTATACTCTAGAAATGTATAATCAACCATATAGTTAGTGAACAATTAGTGATAACCATGAAAATCAGTTTTGTGGGTGCTATAGTAAACTTTAGAGGGGAACATAGTAATTTTTAATTGTTCACCTTTGGATACATGGTTGTGCAGGATACTCAAGTGGACTGGAATGGGCCACACAGTTTTTCCAGAACATGCTCTTAGGGATACACCCTCACTCCCACATAGATAGTATAGGGACATGGTAAAAATAATTATTTGAAAAAACATGTATCCATAACTTTTTACTTAAAAATATCGTTTAAAATTAAAAAATAAATTTTCACCTAAAAAATATAAAATAAATCTCCCTCTTTTTTCCCTTGTAACCAACCACATGGGAGCTTCTTCCTCACACTATCCTTAGGTTTTGATTCTTATTATTCATTTGGACACTGATTCTTCTACTATCAATTATGTTAGATATCCAATGGTAAGATCCTAATTCATCTTACTAATTTCCCTTGATTACCACACTATCTCAAATATTTTATACTAAGAAAATATGCCCTTTTTTAATAAATTTTTTATTTTATCTATTTCTCCTGTTTCATCTGGAATTAACTGGAGATAATGAATAAAGAGTGTAAAAACAAAATAAGGTAGGTTATCTAGAACTTTTTCCCTAAATTTGAGTCATTCTATATCAAGTTTCATCATACTTCATGAAAATTTTTTACATATTTCTTTAAGTATTTAAATATCCTTGAAAAAAATATTTATTTATGTTAGAATTTCCCCATATACACATAATTATATATGGGAGATGAGACCTATTAATTATATCCACAACATGAGGTGTGCTCATGAATTTTCTTTGAGTTACTAAATGCTTATATGGACTAACCACCTTTTATGTTTTCTTGTATTGATGCATAATTCAATTTACTACTTAAATTATATAGAAGTTAGTTGTATGACCACATAACATGAAATATATGAAATTAAAGGAATAATCTCGTGGTTAAATAACGTGTAAATTATTTTAATTCAACCTTATGATATTGTTAAATCCTTCCAAACAGTTATTATATAAATGTGGTTTATGGGATTGAAGTCCCTTATATTTTTGTTACACTAGAATTATATCGAATTTATTATTGATACTAGGGCATGGTGTCCCAAATAAAATGTGATATATGGGAATAGATTCCCTTATTAAAAGAGAAAACGATCATGGATTCCCCAAGGAAATGAGATATGAAGGCATTGAATCCTTCATTAAATGTGATAACTGGGCATGACTCCCCTAATAAAATGTGATATATAGGCATGATGTCCCTAATTAATTGTGATAAGTGGATATGGACTCCCCAATTAAATGTGATATATAGACAGAAAATCCATAATTAATGTTATAACTAGGAATGGTGTCCCATATTATGATACATGGGCATGGAAACCCATACAATTCGTTGCACTAAGGCATGAAATCCCAAAAAATTATGTGTCACTCTTACAACTATCCAGGGGTGCCTGAGTTATACCTTAGGTCCTAGATAGTATATATATATATGGATATATATGTCACTAAAAATATAAATAATATATTTAAATATATATATATATATATATATATATCTGTAACGCCCCGACCCTAGTTACCCAGAGTCGGTGCATTATTACATAACATTGGCATGATCACAAGAAAGATCAAATCTCGAAAGACCGATTGGTTTAGTAGCCTTGGAAGCACTAGATATATTCATAAGTTTTAAATTACATCATAAAACGAAAAACTACTACAACAACATAATTTATCCATAATACACACTCATATCCCCACATAATATCCCTGCAGGTCATTCATAATTTACTTCTTCACTTCCTGGGAAAAATAAAACATAGAAAAGGGGTGAGCTCAAATGCCCAGTAAGGATAACAATATAGCGGAAACTTTCATAAATAAGAATAAACATTTGAGGAAATGTATAACTAAAAAAAAAGCCTTTCAAACATTAACTTTCAACATGGTATGGCATAAATAAAATGAAATAATGCCATTTACTTATTCACATGGATATTCTACTAATCGAATAATCACATGAAAAAATCAATAACCACTTTCATAATGTTGGAATGCATAATGCCAGACTATCATAACCACATAGCCAAGGCCTCGTGCCAAGACTACAAATAAGATTTTGTCAAGGCCTTGTGCCAAGACACTAGTTTGTCTCATGAGACCTACCGATGCATCGAGGAGCTATAGCGGGCTCCACCCGTCACTTACTAAGTCCAATGCATTCCCATATGAAAAGGTTTAAACATAACATAAACATTCGTATTAAAACTAGCATACGAAATGTCAATACTTTCACCATAAACTATGAATGGTATAAAATAGCACATCCACAGTCAAACATATCACAAAACCTTCAACACGATATAGAAGTTTTGTATCATAATAAATCAACTTCAAATAATCTTAAAATCCATCAAAGGATGTTGACATAGATGAAATCAAAATTCTTTTAAAAGAAATATCTCCTTTTATTTTGAAATCATTTAAGATCCATATAAAATAAAAGAATTTCTTTGAAAATATTCTTATAAGCTTGTAAGGGAAGCTTTGAAGATTTTATAACGGCGGGAAATAGGTGCACCCGCCGTATAAGTTAAAAAAACATTCTTACCTTAATTCTGTCGAAAAGGTTAAAAAGGACATTGTTTTGAAAACGACCGAAAGATTTCTTTATAAACCACTTATAAAAGTCAAAAAGGATATAAATGACTTTAACCCATATTCTAGTAAATAGTAAAAATGTTTTAAAATACATTTTTAAGAAACATGGATGTGGATGATAAAGAGATCCCAGTATATTATTACGTATAAACAACCTCGGATAATGAAGAGATTGTGAAATAACCCTTACCTTGTACTTTTCAATTGTTTGGATAGGTTAACCTCCTGTATAATGGTGAAATAATTGTTATTAAATTATACAATAATCATATACATTAATATGATATCATATATGATCTTTTAACATTGATTTATTAATAATATCTTAGTATTATCGTCGTTTCTGATGATAATCGATTCGTTCTTCTTAAATGTTTGGTTACGTAAGACATGTTTGTAATGGATAGATTATATATTATTCATAATAATAATGATATTAACATTATTTTTAACCCTAAAATGAGAATAAGACTTGAATGGATACGATGGAGAATGAATCTCATCGCGTTCGTGGAGACGGTAGTCCGTACGTACGCACGAGCGACAATATCATTCTTTTGATATTAAAATAATATATAAATGGATGGTATGTCATATATAAAGAATCATTAACATGTTATATTTATTATTTACATGAGTTAGACATCATTATTATACCCATCCAAATAATATTATATTAAATAACAATTACACCACGACGTGGAGACGGTAAGCCGTACGTACGCACGTATGGTGACATGTTATTCAAAGGGTGGATAGAATAATGAAAATGGTTGTACCATATTTATAATAACATCACAGTATATATATGATACTGGATTTTTTATTTTATAATGGTAACAACAAAGGAAGAAGAAGTGGAAGAAGAAATGAACTTAGAAAAGGGTGGTGAAATCATTACCTCTTCTTCGGGTTCTTCCTTTTGATTTGATCAAAAGGGCTCCTTAGGTTGTCTTTCTGATCAAACTAAGGCCTCTAGGTTGTAGTGAGGGAAGTTGGGAGAGTATTTGGGTAGAGTTTGGCCGAACCAAAAGGCTTTGAAGGTGTGAATAAATGGGAAGGAGGAGTGCCCTTTTATAAGAGGGGTGAGGGGCACCTTTGGAAAAGCTAGAGATATTAGTTTATAATAAATTCATAATCGGTTTATAATGGCTCCAAAGTTTACTATTCAAAGGTTAAGGTGGGGATAGGTCGAAAACCACTCAACCAATATAATTTAGACTGGTTTGGGTACTTATATTAACCTTATCTTTAAGTATTAACTCTAAGTTAATTAGTTTCACTTTTACAATGTCTCTTTGTATTTTTATATAATATGGTTAATAAACTTACTATATAAATCCAAGAGACCCCCAAGTGGTCCATTAATGATGAACCTATCATGAAATAAGTCTCTTGGCCGAACCTTACATTTTTATGAATTTAATATCAATTAATAATATAATATTTGTTTTAAGAACTCTTTTATGTCAATTTTGACACTATTCAATAGTTGATTTTTGTGAAACTCATAACAGATTGATTACTTCGAAAAAAGTCAATTAAATCAATCCTAATATATCATATTATCCTAGAAAATTAGTTTAATTCATTAAAAGTTTCATATTATATTTATTTGGGTATTTATAATATCAATTATTTTAATTTTTTACTATTATAGTAATTACTGCATCATCATTGTGTCATAAATAAAATAAATTATTTAATGTCTAAAAATTATAAATAAAATCTCATTATGTAGGAAATCTTTTTATCTTTCTAATGAATATTTATAATTTAAAATCCAACATATATAACCCTACGTAACAATTGTTTTTCTAAAAGATATATGCTTGTGTCATTTTTGTATTAATTTTAACTTAATTAAAATAAAGTGTCATTATCACTTACAAGTGGATCCATGGGGTCCCAAAATTGACCCAAAGATGCCCATGGTCGACCATGTATCAACCCATAGGGTTAAGACACGTTTTAGGGTAATTTAATATTATTATAATATTATTTTTTTAACCCTTATTTACCGGATTTACCCTTTAACCATGGTAAATAAAATATTTACCGCAGTAATTATTCAAAATGTGTAAAAATAAAAGTTACCTATTTACATAATTTGGACATCCTGATTCCAAATATTTAATCCATTTTTCCAAATTCAAAACACAGAAGTGGCAGAAATTAATTTAAAATTAATTCCCGTTGTTAAAATAAAAAGCGTGTTTTTAAGAGATAATAACTATCAAAAGATTGATACTTGTTTATGTCTGGTTTAATTGTGAAATTATGTCCAATGACAAACATTAAATTAAATGGTAAAAATATATTCTAAATATACTTTAAAAACACTCAAATTCATAATTTATCAATATTAATTATTTTGATTAAAAAAGTTGATTTTAATTAAAATTTAGTAATTTTCACTATTCATCAAAATATAAAAGTTATCCAAAAAGTACCAAAATTTCACCCTAGGCTAATTTCAATATTCTGAATCCAAAAATTAATTCCATTTTGAAATATAAAATATATATGATTTCAAAAAGTAGGTATTACTATTCACAACAGCTATTTTAATTAGTTGTGGTGTGTGTTAGAACTCGAGGTTGCGCACAACACACGCTATCGCATTATTCGAAGGGAAACGTTCCGTGGAAGCTTGGGGTGTTACATTCTCCCCTCCTTCAAATAATTGCGTCCTCGCAATTTCTAGGGTATTACTGCATAAAAAGACTCGGGTGGTTCTTTATCATAAGTTCCTCAGGTTCCCACATTGCATCTTCCATCTTATGGTTTCTCCACAGAACTTTTACCAGACGCGTCGTCCGGTTTCTCCGCACTTGTTCTCTCATATCAAGAATCTTGATGGGCTCTTCGCGATAAGACAGATCGGGTTCCAGTTCTAATTCCTCATAGGTGAGTACATGCGTTGGGTCAGGCATGTATTTCCTCAACAGAGATACGTGGAACACATCGTGAACTTTGGAGAGACTTGGCGGCATTGCCAATCGGTAAGCTACAACCCCAATTCGTTCTAGAATTTCAAAAGGTCCGATGTACCTGGGACTCAATTTACCTTTCTTACCGAAACGTATGACTCCCTTCCATGGAGATACCTTCAGAAAAACATGATCACCGACTTGAAATTCCAAATCCTTCCTTCGATTATTGGCATAGCTCTTCTGCCTACTTTGAACTGCTTTGATGTGATTTTGGATTACTTTCACCTTTTCCACCGTTTCCTCCACCAGTTCTAGGCCTACAAGTTTTCTTTCACCAACGTCATCCCAATAGGTTGGTGTACGACATCTCTTTCCGTATAACTCTTCATATGGTGCCATCTGAATACTCGAATGGAAGCTATTGTTATAGGAAAATTCTACCAGAGGTAAATATTGATCCCACATACCCTGAAAGTCAAGTGAGCAAGATCTCAACATGTCTTCTAAGGTTTGAATAGTCCGTTCTGATTGTCCATCTTTCTGAGGGTGGTATGCAGTGCTCAAATGAAGTTCTGTATCCATGGATTTCTGAAGACTTTTCCGGAATCTTGAAGTAAAACGGGGATCATGATCAGAAAAAATTGATAAGGGTACTCCATGAAGTCTCACAACTTCATTAATATATAGTCTTGCTAGACGTTCCAGGGGTAGATCTTCTCTTATAGCAAGAAAATGTGCTGACCTGGTAAGACGATCAACAATCACCCATATTGCATCATTCCTTCTAGGAGTCTTTGGTAGCCCCATGACAAAGTCCATCGTAATATTGTCCCATTTCCACTCCGGTATGGGAAGAGGTTGCATGACACCTCCAGGCTGTTTCTTTCCAGCTTTCACTTGTTGAAAAACCATACATCTTGACACAAAATCAGCAATCTCCCTCTTCATGTTGTCCCACCAAAAATGTTCCTTCAAATATCTATACATTTTGGTGCTCCCAGGGTGTATAGAGAAATTGTAACTATGAGCATCATCCAGCAATTCCCTTTTAAGATCTGGTAAATCGGGAACACAAAGTCTCTTTCCGAATTTCAAAATTCCATCTTCATACACAAAGTCTCTCAATCTCCCATCATTCACAGCTTTAATCTTCTTTTGTAATTCTTCATCATCGGTCTGAGAACTCTTAATCCTTTCTAGTAAAGATGGTTTGGCAACCATTTGAAAAAGCATTGATGTTTCACCTTCCCTGATTATTCCCATGTCCATCTTCACTAGATCCATGAAAATTGGATCCCTTTCAATTCTCATATTGTTCAAAACACCATGGTCTTTTCTACTCAAAGCATCTGCCACCTTGTTTGCCTTCCCCGGGTGGTAGTGTATCGTACAATCATAATCCTTGAGTAATTCAAGCCATCTCCTTTGCCTCATGTTGAGTTCTTTTTGTGAGAAAATATACTTCAAACTCTTGTGATCAGTATAAATATCACATTTTTCACCATAGAGGTAGTGCCTCCATATCTTCAAAGCAAAGATCACAGCATCTAACTCGAGATCATGAGTAGGATAGTTTTGTTCATGAATTTTCAACTGTCGTGATGCATAGGCAATAACTCTATCATTCTTCATAAGGACACAACCAAGTCCTTTCTTCGATGCATCACTATAAATAACGAACCCATCATTCCCCGATGGTAGATTCAATATAGGAGCATTGACTAATCTTTTCTTCAGTTCTTCAAAACATTCTTCACACTATTTTGTCCAAACAAATTTAACCCCTTTACGTGTGAGCTTCGTTAATGGGTTAGCCAATCGGGCAAAATTCTGGACGAAACGTCGATAATAACCTGCCAAACCAATAAAACTGCGTACCTCAGTTATAATCGTAGGTGATGGCCATTCTTGGATTGCCTTGGTCTTAGAAGGATCAATAGAGATTCCATCTTTAGAGACAATATGGCCAAGAAAAGAAATCTCCTGAAGCCAGAATTCACACTTGCTAAACTTCCCATATAATTCATGCCTCCTCAGAGTCTTCAAGATAATGTGCAAATGATTTTCATGATCTTCGTAGGTTTTGGAGTATACCAAGATATCATCAATAAATACCACCACAAATTCATCGAGATACTCTTTGAAAACACTATTCATCAGATCCATGAATACAGAGGGTGCATTAGTCAATCCAAACGGCATTACGGTAAACTCGTAATGCCCGTACCTGGTTCGAAATGCTGTCTTCAGAATGTCTTCCTTCTTCACACACAACTGATGGTATCTAGATCGAAGGTCAATCTTTGAAAAGTATTGAGCTCCATGCAGTTGGTCAAATAAATCATCAATACGAGGTAGGGGATACTTGTTCTTTATCGTTATAGCATTGATCTCCCTGTAGTCAATACATAACCTCATAGATCCATCTTTCTTTTTAACAAAAAGAACAGGGGCTCCCCATGGAGAAACACTAGGGCGAATAAATCCCTTATTACTCAATTCCTCTAGTTGTTTCTTTAGTTTGACTAACTCTACAGTGTCCATTCTATAAGGGGTCTTCGATATAGGCCTTGATCCAGGAATCAAATCAATGGAAAACTCAACTTCTCGTTCTGGAGGATGTCCAGGTAAATCTTCCGGAAATACATCTACAAATTCTTTCACAACAGGTACATCCTCTATTTGAACATTCATTTCCTCACCGACAGTTATTTCATTCTCTTCCTCCCCAATAATTGAATTAAGTTGAGCTACTGGGGGTGGATCTAAATAAGAATTAGGTGGTGACGATTCTGCTCTAAAGATAAGGTTTTCCTTATCATTATCATCAAGAATCATAACCTCTTTCTTCTTACAATAAATCTTGGCATCATAGTCCGAAAGCCAGTCCATACCGAGGATTATATCAAACTAAATCATAGGTATGACGATGAGATCAGCAGATAAAGAAAATTTATGTGATCTAATGGGGACTGATTCACAAAACTTTGTTGCAATGATACTTTCCTTAGGAGTTTTAACTGACAACTCCCTTATTAAATCAAATTGGAAATATCTAATTTTCTTAGCAAACTAGGAAGATATGAAACAATGCGACGATCCAGAGTCAAATAATGCATTTTCTAAACTTGAGGAAACCATTAAATTACCTCCCACCACGTCTTTTGGAGCTTCTACCTCTACAGTAGTGATAGCACAAGCCTGGCCTTGATCCCTTGGCCTTTTCTGAGGTAAGTTCTCCTGACGCTTAGGACATGCATTTGCATAATGCCCCATCTCCCTGCAATTGTAGCACTGAACGTTGGTAGCTTCCTTCTTCCCCTTGCAATCATAAGCTTGGTGGCATTTTTCACCACACTTGTAACAGACTCCCATTCCCTTCAAGCAAGTACCAGGGTGTTTCTTCCCGCATTTAACACAAGATGGATATTCAACCTTTCCCTTCTTCCCCTTATTTTCATTCCCAGATTGATCAGTAGGTCTCTTCTTCTGTTTCTTTGCTTTAAAGTCATAAGACTTAGAGAATTTTTTTTCGGTCTTGATAGCACATGAGACAATGTCTTCGTACGATGAAAAGGATTGTGAGACTAATGCTCGACGGAGAAATGGTTTTAACCCATCAAAGAAACGATCAATCTTACTTCTTGGGTTGTGAATATAATCTCCAACATACCTCGCTAACCTTGTAAAGTTAGCCTCATACTTTGTGACATTCTCATCCTCCTTTTGTCTCAGAACCAGAAATTGCCTTTCCATATCCGCTCTATGGTCACGAGGAAAGTATTTTTCTAAAAACAGATCTTTGAACTCCCTCCATTCCATATTTGATACTTCATCATCTTCCTTCATGTTTTGAATCAATGACCACCATTGATCAGCATCTCCAGTGAGGCGGTAAACTGCCATGATAACTTTTTCCCTTTCACTGCTCCCCAAAGCCTGAAATATTTTCTCTAGGGAATTTATCCACTGCTCGGCTACTAAGGGATTTGTACTCCCATTGAACGTTGGTGGTTGTTTCCTCATGAATCGATCTAACATTGATCCTCCACGCTGCGGATCAGGGTGCTCCATACGGGTAAGGTTATTATTCATAACCTGAGTAAGCTGTCCCAGTATGGTGATTAGCTGATCGGCACCAGTTGCATCACCAGCCCCACTATAATTATCTTGAGAAGGAGGGAAATCCCTACATGGAGTGCGTGCATTGATACAGTTTCCATTTCTTCCACTAGGCGCCATTTCTAAACAATGGCATAAACTAGATCAGTTTATGAATCAAAATACATAATCCCATACTTATAAAACATTTAATATAAATTGAACTATTTATGGATATAATCCATAATCATAAAAATGTTTTCTTTGAGGAAGTATATACTAATAAACCCTTCATAATGATATGTAATGAAAATGAGAGTTATCCTATGCATATCTCCCGGGAGTGTCGTAACCAAGAGTGCAGAAAGGCCCGTTGTCGTGCACCAGTTCCCGTTCGAGTCTAGCTCAAAGCGGTGTTTTCGGGTTTTACCCCTAGGTACATCTGTGCCAGAGCCGCCTCTACCTGCTCATATCCAGACAGGGATGTATTGCTCGGAAAACTCACAAAATCTCTACAATACCAAAATTCTAGGAAGTTCTTCTTTACTAATCCTCAAAGTTCATCTTAGGTCTACGTGCTCTAATCAGAGTTTATCTAAATCTAGCTTCCAAGGTTTGTACTAAACTTTCTCTGATACCAACTGTAACGCCCCGACCCTAGTTACCCAGAGTCGGTGCGTTATTACATAACATTTGCATGATCACAAGAAACATCAAATCTCGAAATACCGATTGGTTTAGTAGCCTTGGAAACACTAGATATATTCATAAGTTTTACATTACATCATAAAATGAAAAACTACTACAACAACATAATGTCTCCATAATACACACTCATATCCCCACATAATATCCCTGCAGGACATTCATAATTTACTTCTTCACTTCCTGGAAAAAATAAAACATAGAAAAGGGGTGAGCTCAAATGCCCAGTAAGGATAACAATATAGCGGAAACTTTCATAAATAAGAATAAACATTTGAGGCAATGTATAACTAAAACAAAAGCCTTTCAAACATGAACTTTCAACATGGTATGGCATAAATAAAATGAAATAATGCAATTTACTTATTCACATGGATATTCTACTAATAGAATAATCACATGCAAAAAATCAATAACCACTTTCATAATGTTGGAATGCATAATGCCAGACTATCATAACCACATAGCCAAGGGCTCGTGCCAAGACTACAAATAAGATTTTGTCAATTCCTTGTGCCAAGACACTATTTTGTCTCATGAGACCTACCGATGCATCGAGGAGCTATAGCGGGCTCCACCCGTCACTTACTAAGTCCAATGCATTCCCATATGAAAAGGTTTAAACATAACATAAACATTCGTATTAAAACTAGAATACGAAATGTCAATACTTTCACCATAAACTATGAATGGTATAAAATAGCACATCCACAGTCAAACATATCACAAAACCTTCAACATGATATAGAAGTTTTGTATCATAATAAATCAACTTCAAATAATCTTAAAATCCATCAAAGGATGTTGACATAGATGAAATCAAAATTCTTTTAAAAGAAATATCTCCTTTTATTTTGAAATCATTTAAGATCCATATAAAATAAAACAATTTCTTTGAAAATATTCTTATAAGCTTGTAATGGAAGGTTTGAAGATTTTATAACGGCGGGAAATAGCCGCACCCTCCGTATAAGTTAAAAACCATCCTTACCTTAATTCTGTCGAAAAGGTTAAAAAGGACCTTGTTTTGAAAACGACCAAAAGATTTCTTTATAAACCACTTATAAAAGTCAAAAAGGGTATAAATGACTTTAACCCATATTCTAGTAAATAGTAAAAATGTTTTAAAATACATTTTTAAGAAACATGGATGTGGATGATAAAGAGATCCCAGTATATTATTACGTATAAACAACCTCGGATAATGAATAGATTGTGAAATAACACTTACCTTGTACTTTTCCTTTGTTGGGGTAGGTTAACCTCCTGTATAATGGTGAAATAATTGTTATTAAATTATACAATAATCATATACATTAATATGATATCATATATGATCTTTTAACATTGCTTTATTAATAATATCTTAGTATTATCGTCGTTTCGGGTGATAATCGATTCGTTCTTCTTAAATGTTTGGTTATGTAAGACATGTTTGTAATGGATAGATTATATCTTATTCATAATCAGAATGATATTAACATTATTTTGAACCCTAAAATGAGAATAAGACTTGAATTGATACGATGGAGAATGAATCTCATCGCGTTCGTGGAGACAGTAGTCCGTACGTACGCACGAGCGACAATATCATTCTTTTGATATTAAAATAATATATAAATTGATGGTATATCATATATACAGAATCATTAACATGTTATATTTATTATTTACATGAGTTACACATCATTATTATACCCATCCAAATAATATTATATTGAATAACAATTACACCACGACGTGGAGACGGTAAGCCGTACATACGCATGTATGGTGACATGTTATTCAAAGGGTGGATAGAATACTGAAAATGGTTGTACCATATTTATAATAACATCACAGTATATATATGATACTGGATTTATTATTTTAGAATGGTAACAACAAAGGAAGAAGAAGCGGAAGAAGAAATGAACTTAGAAAAGGGCGGTGAAATCATTACCTCTTCTTCGGGTTCTTCCTTTTGATTTGATCAAAAGGGCTCCTTAGGTTGGATTTATGATCAAACTAACGCCTATAGGTTGTATTGAGGGAAGTTGGGAGAGTATGTGGGCAGAGTTTGGCCGAACCAAAAGGCTTTGAAGGTGTGAAGAAATGGGAAGGAGGAGTGCCCTTTTATAAGAGGGGTGAGGGGGACCTTTGGAAAATCTAGAGATATTAGTTTATAATAAATTCATAATCGGTTTATAATGGCTCCAAAGTTGACTATTAAAAGGTTAAGGTGTGGATAGGTCGAAAAACACTCAACCAATAGAATTTAGACAGGTTTGGGTAATTATATTAACCTTATCTTTAAGTATTAACTCTAAGTTAATTAGTTTCACTTTTACAATGTCTCTTTGTATTTTTATATAATATGGTTAATAAACTTACTATATACATCCAAGAGACCCCCAAGTGGTCCATTAATGATGAACCTATCATGACATAAGTCTCTTGGCCGAACCTTAGTTTTTTAAGAATTTAATATCAATTAATAATATAATATTTGTTTTAAGAACTCTTTTATGTCAATTTTGACACTATTCAATAGTTGATTTTTGTGAAACTCATAACAGATTTATTACTTCAAACAAAGTCAATTAAATCAATCCTAATATATCATATTATCCTAGAAAATTAGTTTAATTCATTAAAAGTTTCATATTATATTTATTTGGGTATTTCTAATATCAATTATTTTAATTTTTTACTATTATAGTAATTACTACATCATCATTGTTTCATAAATAAAATAAATTATTTAATGTATAAAAATTATAAATAAAATATAATTATGTAGGAAATCTTTTTATCTTTCTAATGAATATTTATAATTTAAAATCCAACATATATAACCCTATGTAACAATTGTTTTTCTAAACGATATATGCTTGTGTCATTTTTGTATTCATTTTAACTTAATTAAAATAAAGTGTCATTATCACTTACAAGTGGATCCATGGGGTCCCAAAATTGACCCAAAGATGCCCATGGTCGACCATGTATCAACCAATAGGGTTAAGACACGTTTTAGGGTAATTTAGTATTATTATAATATTATTTTTTTAACCCTTATTTACCGGATTTACCCTTTAACCATGGTAAATAAAATATTTACCGCAGTAATTATTCAAAATGTGTAAAAATACAAGTTACCTATTTACATAATTTTGACATCCTGATTCCAAATATGTAATCCATTTTTCCAAATTCAAAACATAGAAGTGGCAGAAATTAATATAAAATTAATTCCCGTTGTTAAAATAAAAAGCGTGTTTTTAAGTGATAATAACTATCAAAAGATTGACACTTGTTTATGTCTGGTTTAATTGTGAAATTATGTCCAATGACAAACATTAAAGTAAATGGTAAAAATATATTCTAAATATACTTTAAAACCAGTCAAATTCATAATTTATCAATATTAATTATTTTGATTAAAAAAGTTGATTTTAATTAAAATTTAGTAATTTTCACTATTCATCAAAATATAAAAGTTATCCGAAAAGTACCAAAATTTCACCCTAGGCTAATTTAAATATTCCGAATCCAAAAATGAAGTCCATTTTGAAATATAAAATATATATGATTTCAAAAAGTAGGTATTACTATTCACAATGGCTATTTTAATTAGTTGTGGTGTGTGTTAGAACTCGAGGTTGCGTACAACACACGCTATCGCATTATTCGAAGGGAAACGTATCGTGGAAGGTTGGGGTGTTACATATCTGTGTGTGTGTAAATATTGGAACATGTTTAGATATATCCCTTTTTTGGCTGAAGAAGGAATTTTCACCATGGTGTCATTAATGTACTAGAGATGAACTGTTTATAATTTCTATTTCTAGTTACATTTTTATAAATGCATGATAATAATTTTAAATTCACTTTTATATTATATTAGACCCGCTGTGGGTGGACTAATGAGTATATATCACACCCTTTTCAGGTATCCATTTGGTATTTGGAAAGAACTTATGGATGTAGGCAGGGATTGAGGGAAGCATCCAGTTTTGGACGCTTGTCAGCTGCTTAAGATGATGTATTGGATAAGATGAATGAGCTTTATTTGGTAATAATATTGGATATATCTTTTAACATTTTTTTCATTTTGTATAGAATGATGTATATTCCTTCTACCCTGTGGAATGTATCCCATTTTTTTAACATCATGAAATTATTACCATTTTTATATATGTTATTGATTAAGATTTTTCCTTTTAATTATATCTAGACGGTTTATATTTCAATAGTTTATATATTATGTTTTTTACACCACTTACTATTATTTTCTAACGTTGTGAAACACTTTGATCATGTGGGTATAGTCTCCCCACTGTATCACCATAGAACCTCACCCCTAGTCGGTAGCCTCTAGCATATGCAGAGGCACACTTAAGGCATGTGGCCAACCAGTTTTGGTTACATATCAGTAAACTAGATCTGAGATGTCATTGTATTATTAGATGAGGAGGTTTAGGGATTATATTTCTCAATCTAAAAATTCATTGACCAGACCCAAAAATATCACAATGAAAATCTTCAATTTTTATGGGACTTAGTAGAGGTTGCGAAGGGGTCGGGCCAGTGGCATGAGACCACAACCTGACATTAATCTAGATCAGGGTTGGAAGGACATGAGACCTATAATATGCACTAGTAGTCAAATATATGAAGAATTTTATTTTACAACATTTGGAACTATTTCACTTAACATATACCTTTGTTGTGTAACTTTTTTACTATGTTTCACAACTTTGATTATGTCTTTAAAAGAAGTTTATGTGAGGCATTCCCTAAAGAAATATTTCAGAAAAAACTATGCCATGTAGAATTTAAATTATACACAAATAATGTTTCTTAAAATTACATTATTTTCCCAAAACCATTTTCCCATTTGAGAAATTTTTATGAATATTTCTTGTAAAAAAAGATCATGTATTGATGGACATCGTGAGGTAATTTCAGGAACATTTAGGATTTTAGGGTTGTTCTAAGAACATAACCTAGAGTTGTGTGATATCAGAGAATTAGAAATTAAATTCCTAGAGGGTTTCCTAAAAAATATGGGTTGTTTCCATATTTATGTAAATTTTGGCTATGTTGTGCAACTTCTTTTTATCCATCAATGTTGGTCATGTCATGATAAAATAGAGCCCTAGAAAATGACTTTGTTTTTTATAGTTAGTCTTGAATAATCATTAATATTCAATATTTTATGTAACCTTTCTCATGTATCTCATTTTCATTACTTTTATGGAGTTGTGTACAGTATTATAAAGTTATATAAAATTGTAATTCTTTCTATAAAATCACCTGAGTTGGATATTTTTATAAATCTAACATAGAATGGAAATAAATATTGATCTGTAAGTATGTTTAGTCTCCAAATCCCATCAAATAAAATCTCATTAATTGATATAAATCTCAATCATGGTTTTTTTAAAAATTAAAATTTTCATGAATATCTTTCTCCACATCTAAAATGAAATTCTAATTTCCCATTTGATGGAAAGGAGGTAAAAATATGATGTCCCATAATAATAATAAATTTATATTATTTTTCTTATTTTTGACATGATATTTCAGAATTTATAAAATATATTTATAGGAATTATAAGAACAAATAATCATAGAAAGAGTATGGTAAGATTATTACCTCTTCTTTGAGTGAATTACATTGGATTAATCCTTAATAATTCAAAGGTTGGTTGTAGTGTAAGAATAGAATCTCAAGAAAAAATGTAAGGAAAATAAGAATTTGATTAGTGAGGGTATGATAAATATAAAGTGCCCATATTTTTATAATCACAAAGGATAATATGTACCCTTTTGTATGTGAGTGGAATGAAACATACAGAATGACATAAAACATTTAAATAAGATAAATTCAATTTATTATGAAGGAGGAACCAAATGGCCACATATTCCAATGTAAGATATGATAAGGTAAAAATATATTATATAAATAATATATAAACAATTTTATGTATAATTTTTACACTAATCTCTAAGTTAAATCGCCTCCTAGTAAACCCTTTTAATATTAACTATGGTAACAGTTTTTTACTATTTATTATTCTCACAAGGAAAATAAATTAAATAAAAATCATTACCAAATTTATAAATTTGAATTTAAAATATTTAATGTATTTTTTTTCAAATTCAGTTCATATAAGTGTTATATATTAATTTAAAAATAATTCTGTTAAACAAAATAGAAAACTTTTTTCTAGAAATACATTTTAGGCATAAAAATAAATAAATTATCATTCCTTTCCCAGTAAAAAAAATTTGATGAATACTATAATATTTTATTAAATATATATTATATATATTATGTTTAAATAATTAAAAATAGTGATTTAATTAATTTATTGTGGTAAAAATACATTAGAGACAAAAAATTATTTTCTAAAAAATTACTTTTTTCCCTTCAAATGATTTTATATTCTTTCTTAAAAATTAGTTAACTTATGTGTAAATTAATATTTATCATCATCAATAAATTACATAAAAATTATTTTTAAATTGTGATAAATATATAAAAATACACGATATGTATAAAAATATATTTCTTTGAAAAATTGATCTTTTAATTCTGAAATTATTTTTTAAAAAATTAATGATTAATTTTTATTAATTAATCAATACATTTGACTTAAAAAAATATATGTATATTTTATAAAGTGGTTAATCCTATTTAAACCAAAAAATTAAACAACATGTTTATAAATTTTATTATACCTCATGGTTTATTTATATTTTGGCATTTCAATTAATGAAATTTATCGAATAATTTTAAATTATTTTTATGGAATACATATAAAATATAATGGTGTTACATTCTAACCCCATTAAAATGATTTTTTTGAGATTAAATTCCATTAATTTGATACAAAAATTGAGGATAATTATTCTTTATCACACCCTTAGGCTCCCATGTAATTTCCAGGAATATTTTATTCCTCCAGAGAACATTAACACAATGTGTAGTCTTCTTCTGTACCACTTTACCTCTACAATGTTAGATCTAGGATGGTTGTTATTCACGATAATTATTTTCCTATAGTGGTAAAACCATTGATTTCAGAACATGTGAAGGGTTAGGTATGTACTTCCTCAAATTAGATACATGGAACACATCATGAAATTAAGAGAGGTTTTGCGGAAGCACCGCGTGAAAAGGAAATTTCCCTAGTAAATCAAGAATATCAAATGAGACAATATTAATAAGGATCAACATTCCATTATTTATGAATTTCATAATCGTTTCTCATAGGGAAATTTATAGGAATACTTTTGCACAAACATTGAATTCAAAATATTGCTGAAGATTATCGACATGAGTATTCTGTTAACTATGTGCTTCCTTGGAGTGATTCTAAATTGATTTGAATTCATCTATAATTTCCTAGACTAGCTTAGGAACCAATATATTGTTTTCTTCAAATCCATCCAACCATGTTGGACTTATTCACTTATTTCAAAATTAAGTTTCAAAAGGGTCCATTTGAATGATTATGTGATTGATTTTCAAAAATAATACATTACAAGAAGATAATTATGATCCCAAACACCCTTGAGGTATATATATTATGATCTCCCCTATCATCTAGTGCTCGAAATTCCCTCTTAGACTAACCATATATATAAGGATTATATGCATTATTTAAAATCAACTCTATATCTAGACTATTATGATGAATTTTATTGAACTTCTAAGTAAACCTCATATTGTTATCAGATGTAATAGAATGCAGTAATCCATAATATATATCCCATAAATATAATTAATAAATAAATATTCTCTGGTGGAAATAAAATTCACTGATTTCATATGGATTTTGACTAAAAATATAATAGTATTATAGAATTTAGATGTTTTGGGGATTTTAATGATGAAACAAGGGTGAGGTTTTACCATTTTCTTTCTAGAATAAGAAATTTTTGTCACATACCCTAATAATTTTCTCCCTAACCCATGAATTTTTAACATGAAATGAATTCAGATATATGTTCTTCAGTATCTCCCTTCATGTTTTCCTACCATAAATACACTTTCAGATCTCTATACATCATCATACGTCCAGGATGAATAGAAAATGATAAACTGTGATATTATTCCAATATCATCTTATATAAGTTGGTTATTGATAAGAAAAAAACTCCATTATTGAAACATATAATTCCATTATAATCATCTTTGAACATAGGAATATTCTGCACCTTATTCTGTAGTGATACATCTTTATTATATTCCACTATAATCCTCATATGGATGGATGGTTAAACATTCATCTAAGAAAGATATGCTATAACCTCGTTTCTCATGATTTAATGGTATATATTCTATGAATTGATAAATATTGTATATATTTCAATTATTACCAATGAAAAATTAGTGTGGTCCTTCTGACTCCGGGGATTAACCACCTTGTTCACCCTCCCTAGGTGGCAATGTATTGAGAAATCATAGTCTTTTTGAAATTCCAACCACATCCTTTGGTGCATATTTAGCTTTTTCAAAGTAAATATATACCTAAAGATATTTTGATAAGAATATATATAATACATTTAACCATATAGATAATTCCTCTATATTATTATTGAAAAAATCCAAAGCTAACTCAAAATCTGGATTCATGTATTTTTACTCATAAAACTTCCATTAGCATGAGTAATAAGCTATCACCATATCATTTAGAATAATAACACGTCTCTATGACTTCATTAATGCATCAATATAAATGAAAAATACTTATCCACTTTTGGAATGTGTGATAATATATAATCATACCAGACTTATCTTCAGTTCTATGAAATTTTATCTACATTCGTCAATTTAATGGAATATTTATCCCTTCAGAATAAGCATTATGATTGAGTTAGATATAAATTATAAATGCTTAAAAAATATTCAATAATATCTATCCAATATAAAAAAACTATGAATATTAGTCATAGTATTTTCCCTGGACCAATGTTCAATGAGTTTTGTTTTATTAGGATCTACTGATATAACATCTGTTGAGATTATGTGACCAAAAATAGAAACATTATATTGAAAAAAATCACATTTGGTATATTTTTCATAAAAATTTTTATTTCTTCAATAAAACAATAATGTGATTCACATTATCTTCCATGATCTTTTAATATATAAAAATATACTCTATAAATAAAATGACTAATTGATCACGGTAATCTTTGAAGAATTTTTTTATGATATCGATGATAATAGTTGGGTAATTATAATGACCAAATGGTATCAATCAAAATTCATAATCTCTATACCCTGTATGTAATGTTTCCTTTGGTGTATCCTACATTTGAATCTCATATAATGATATCCATATCAAAGTTTATTCTTCCAAAAAACATTATCCCAAAAATTAATAAAAAATCATCAATACAATGTTGAAGTTACGTTTTCTTAATATTTATTTAGTTATGTTATCAATAATCAATGAGAACATGCATTGATCAATATTTATTCTTGAAAAAATAATAGTCTCACCCTATGTTGTTTCACAAGGCTAAATGAACCCCTTTAAAATATTATATTATATGTTATTCTTTAATTTATGAAAATAATTCAAGGTCATTCTATAAAGATTCCTTGAAATTATCGAAATACTATGTATGATTTTTATTAAAAAATCCACTTCACAATTCTTGTGGAGACTAGAAAATTCATTAGGAAATATATTAAAATATTACAAGAAATTGATATATCTTCAGTATTGTGTTTCTCCAAAACCATTTGATATAAATATACCACATGAATAGGAACTAAGACACATAAAATTTCAATTTGATGTTATGTTTCATTATTGCATTGATAGACGATCATATGTTGAATCATAATATCAAATGTGATTTTGTTAATCTAGAAATTTAATTATAATCAATGTGGGTAGAGATAATAATTCTCTAAATAACATAAAATTCCACTAAATTGTAAATAATACTTTTTTCATAGGGAACATTATTACAGAAATTAACCTGAAATCCCCAAATATTGAGTAGAGGATAAGTGTTCCTTAACCATCATGATCCACTTTAATGGTTGACATATCATTGAAAATTACATGGTCCGAGAGTTTTCCCATGGATTAGGGAATTTACTTAGATAACGTGTTTGTTTATCATAGATAATACATTTGACTATAAATAGAAAATTATGATTTACATTATTTCCCTCTATCAAACTCTTCATTTTCCTTATCAATTACTTTCTCTATGAACTTCTTTTCTAAACATAAAACATATTCAATTTCATTTGAGTCATTTTATGGGAAATTCTTATTACATTATTGATATTTAAGAACCACAATATTCTTCCCTCCATGGTTTTATAACAAAAAATTTCTTGAAACTCTATTTTTATATTATTTAGTGTTTCAGGAAACTCATCCAAATTTAGTTAATTAATCATAGATAGATTATTATAAATAATCATAAGATTTCACATTCTATCTCTTACTTCATATTTCTATTCATGAGGATAAATGATTATTTGGTGTTAAAATTCATTAATCATATGATTTATATTGGTTCCATCCATTAAAGAAATCCTAAAATCACTGTGTGATAATTAAAATAAAATAATTAGCATGAGAAATAAAGTAATCTTAAAAATCATTCCTGAGATTTCTAAATTACGAAACCTTCTAATCGACCTATGAAACATTTATGTTCAATCTATAACAAATTATAATCATCAAAGGTTGTATTAGTTTCTATATAATAAAATCCGTATAATGGTTTATAAAGATAATGATAATTAACCCAAGCATATCCCTCAAGAGTGTCTATCCGAGTGTGTAGTCATATGCCAACTCATTATGAACTGAATACAATCAAGTTAATAACAAATAATAATTTGATATAGTTGTTACACATTATAGAATATTTTCTATAACTACATCGAAATTACAATATATATACATAGATTTATTTTCTAGGAAAACACAATCCTTTATTTACCATAAATTAGGATATTGTCGTATATTTTTTCCTATCCCTAAGTATTTACCAATTTTTTCTAATTATAAGTTCTAAAAAAACTAAACCAAAATATGATACCAATTGAGGTGACAAAAGATTGTAATATATAACTACAAAATTATTTAAGATGAATATTTAAAAAATATAATAAAAATAAAAATTATATAACTATAATAGTTTAGAGTCTTATGATACTTGATTCATAGTCATCTTATTTATGAAAAATATTCAACATCTCCTACTAATTTTTTCACACATATTAAAATTCATTGAAATATCATATTTAATCCATCTTTTCATATTCTTGATAAAAGGAAACAATACAAATACTAAGATCAAGTGATCAATAACAATAAAAATCAGATATCTCAGTTGATAAACATTATTGATTATAGTATAAGCCTAATGGTATGAAAATATTTTATTAATTATTGAAGATAATACCAAAAAATTCAAAGATAATAATCATTATTCATGGAATAAAATATGAAATTTCATAATATGTGAATTATAGAATAATTAATAATCATGATACATGATAAAAAGGTGTTTTATAATGACATAAATCACATGTCATGACCACCCAATAAGAGATTCATCATATAATAGGCTTAAGATAACCCTCGATTTACCTAATTTGGTCTTGGTTCGTCCAAAAAGTACATGTTGAGATCATAAAACATTAATCATTATCTAACACATTATAGGTCTATATAATACCCATCCTTTACTTAACCAAAATCCATTAAAATGTATTCCTTGAGATAATATATGTTTTTTCAATTTTTTATAGCTTATCTTGTGGAAAACAAAATAGGTTTCATTGTAATTTCATCATCATAATAAATAACTATCCAGAGAATGGAGAAATATAGTACCATTGAATCATAAACCCATTAAAGTGTAAGAAAAAACAGAGGTTTTTTATAGATAAATATAATTTTAAAAGTTCATTGGAATATTTTTTAAAGAAAAATACACTTTTCATTTTTGAAATAAATTGTTAAAAATCATAAAATTAGATGAATATTTGGAAAAAAATTATTTTGAAATTGAACATTCAAACTTGTAAAGTATGTTTCAAATAAAATAATATTCATGATGATAGGAAATGTTTTCCGGGCATTATATGTTTGAAAAAAACATTCTACCCTACACATTTGGTAAAAAGTACATCATTCCAAAACAGAAAAAGAGATTATTTTTAATCCTTTTTAAATGAATTAAAATATTGTGAAAATTAATTTAATCAACCACTTTAGAATATTAAAACCATTCATGGAAATTTTTTGTAAAACATTTATAAGAAATATAAAAAATTCCTAGTCGAGGAGAAAAATAATGTCTGTTTTTCCTAAAAATGAATTCTTTGAGATTTTTGTTTACCTATAAAGGAAAAAATGAAACAAAAAATATGTAATACAAATAAATAACCATATTATAATAAAATTCATGATATTTATTATATATATATTATATAATTTAATTATTGGATATTTATGTCTAAATAATCACGTTAAACAGTAAAATTGTAACGCAGAACTCTTACTTCAAGTCAGGATTACAACATGAGTATTGTAACATATGTCATTATAAATTTAAATTTATTATATTTATATTATATAACCATATTAATTCCTATAATAAAGTAAAAATATTACTAATAATATATTATAATAGTTTCATTAATAATAATTCATTTTCATCATCATTTTAAGTGTTAACTACTTCATTTTTATGTATATTTCGGTCTAGTAATTATGGTACATTCATCCTGATCAGGATTATATAACCTATATAATTTTAATAATTTAATTTATATCATATTATTAATATATTTCTCCAATATCTAACATTACATAATCATTCATTTCATAAATATTATAATATCACTTACGTAGGTGGTAAAATAGATCTAAACAAAAGTGTGTTATAAAGACCAAATTAGTAAGAATATGAGAAAGTATAATCATTATATGAAATTTAATATAAGCTTATTAATTTAGTAATTATTATATATATTGATTATATTCAATTTTAGAATCATCTATAAATGGTGTATATTGAAATTGAAATATATCGCTCATGGAGACGGTAGTTTGTACAAACTCATGAATGATATTTCCATAAAATAATGAGAAAAAGAAAAATAAATTAGATAATATTTTATAATTAAAAAATAATTATTACTTTATAAAAATCATAAATATTCATTCAATATATCATTATAACTATCCCTGAGAGACTGCATTGGAAATTGAATCAAATCACTACAAGGAGGAGGTAGTCCACACCTATGCACAAGCAATACATTAATTTCACATTTAATAAAAAGTAGGTGGAAAATGGTTCAACCATAATAATAATAAAATATAATTATATTAATTTCTATTTATTATTTATTTTAATATGGATGAAATATATTTATTATAAGTATAAAAAAGATAATTATTGAATGATTCAGGTAAGATGATTTCATAGTCATTGAAACCCCCTTTGAATTACACCTTAAGACTTATTAGGATGGGTTTAGGGTATTAAAATAATCTAAATGATGAAGGAAAATAATATAAGACGGTTTTTGGGTAGGTATTGTCTTATCTATAGGGATAAAATTATATTAATAATGGGGAAGATGTGGTTCCATTTTATAAGTGAGGGAGGACACTCATGGAATTACATAAAAGATTTAAACTATATAAAATCACTTCATGTGTAAGTGGAACAAAATAGGAAATAATTAGAAATTAATATAATATAAATTTAAATTATATTCAATCAATAATATTTATACAAGATTATTTTTTATTTTTACCCTTATCTCTTCTCGTTTAACCCCTGATATGCCCATTTAACTTAAACAGTATTAACTAATTTTTACTACTTTTATTATCTATTATATCATAAAATAAAATAGGAATCATTAAAAAATATGGACATGATGTTAAAAAATATATAATAAATTCAATAAAATTTATATTTTTTAGTTTCATAGATGAATATAAAAATAATCTAACAAAATGTATGGATAACACATTTTTTTTGAAAAATGAATTTTTAAGAATTATCCTAAATGTATTCATCTTCCATGCATAGTAAAAAATATTGTATAAAAGTTAAAATATCTAGTTGAATATATTTTATATAATTTTATTAATATCACAAATATATTTTTATTTATTTATTTTTTTAACATAAAAACACATTGCACGTATAAAAACAGTTTTGTTGAAAATAAATATAATTATGTTTAAGTGATTTTGAGGTCTATTCCTAGTATTTATATGAGTAAATTATGAATTATTATTCATATATTACTAAAACAATTTATGGAATTATTTATTAAATAGTGATAAATATATAAAAATACCTGATATGTTTGAAAATATGATTTTTAAAAAAATTGTTGTTTTAATCATGAAATTATTTCATTAAAATTTTATTTATTCCTTATAAGGAATTAATTAATAAATTTAACTTATAGAAAGGATATATATATATATATATATATTTCATAATGTGTTTAATAATATTCATGCCTTCAAATTGAATTAGTAGGTAATAAATGTTATAATATATAATGATTTATTTTGACATTGGGTTGTTATAAAGAACACTAACAAATATTTTAAATTTATTTTAATGGAATATTTATATAATATCAGGGTGTTACATTAATTTTTTGATGTATTAAATTCCATGTGTCAGGGAACAACACATTTGTATTTTCCATTTGATTCCCCCCATAGTTGTAATATGGGGTTATATAGAATCCCCTCCATTAAAGTATATTATAGTTTACTGTCTACGGTCTTAATAAAATTTGGGTACAAAGAATGATTAACACTAGGTTCAATTTTGTCACCACCATAGAATTATCGAATATAAATAGTCGATTTTAATGGTATCATATATAATAGGGAATACAGATAAGGATACCAAAGGGTAAAGATAATATAAATGGGTGGTGAGAATAAAAAAATGGGGATGTGAATAGAATTAGAGTGTCCAAGATTAATTACATGGATCCCCATAAATGGTTAAAAAAATTGGATAACCCATAATTTATTCTATGGGTTTAATTGGTCACTTATATTATATATATGGCTATTGATTCGATAGTGGTCAAAAAAATGAACTAAAGACATGACAATGTTGTTGAGGGTTTAGTTTATTAATTTTTCAACTATTTGGGTGAGTTTATATTTTAGAATGAAACAAATGGGATTCAAAATAAAGGGATTAATAGTGATTTTCCAATCCTAGGATTTTTAAGAGCTATATTGGATGGATTAAGAAAATGAAATTTATCTTCATTAATTTAAGAAGTATCCATTCAATGAGATAAAAACATAAGTCATAATTCACTATTTTAATCCCAACACAATTCAAAGAATAATCACCCAAATTCCCTTAAAATCATTTATTTGACCACACTATTATTTAAGATTTCATTAAAACTCAAAACTCAAAATATGTAAATTATATAAATTTAAAGTATAAAATAATTATTCGAATAGAAATAACAAATTAATAGTATAGATAAAATGTAATAATATCTAATATAAACCCTAAAACCCCCTAAAATAAATATATAAGAGGGTTATCTCTCCATTGATGAAAATTTATTAACAAACTATGAAATTTTTCTTATAGAAGTGATATTGATGAAGAGAAAAAAAATTAAATAATAAAAACATACTCATTGTGTTAAGAATTTCACAAATTTATTTTGTAAATATATGAATATGTGGATATAATTTTCTCACAAATATATATATTTTAAAATGAATAAATAATAAAAAATAATTTATTTTGAAATCTAAATTTGGTTTTGGTAACATATAAATGATGAACACATTTACGATGAATAAATTTAGTACAACATTAAAATAATTAATAAGAAAAAAGTCATTTAATTCCTATAATGTACCTCGAATATATATATTATGAGCCATTACTTTAACAAAATGGATAAGAATATTTTTTAATTATTTATGATAAGAAAATGGGTGGGGAAACATATCTGGATATTCAAATTTACATCATTACAAATATTAGATGCATGATTTTCTCTCTCCTTATTAATTTGAAATAAAAACCTAGAATATGAATGATTTATAACTACTCATAGAGGAATAAAATGTGTCTAGATATTTTTTCTATGAGATTTTAATGTTCAATACATGTTTTACTATCTCTAATGAATTTATTATAAAAATTGTGGATTATTAGTTTGGATCATGGAATCTACTCTAAAATTTCATATTCTAATTGTGCTACATGGATCACCCTCCGAAATTTTCAATTGTCTTAGGATATTTTTTAATGAAAAGTTCCTAAGAATTTTATATGTCCGCCATCAAAATTAAAGGTTCATTGGACTAAAATTTTGGGAACCACATCCATTTTAATGCATGGATATCTAGTTTTTATTTCCGAAAATATTTCTTAATTCATTGAAAAAAATTTCCATCATCCATTGTGAATCTTATTTTACTCCAGAATGAAAACATATTCACCATAATTTGATTAAATTGGGCCTTAAAAAATAAATTCAAAATAAAATAAATTTTTTTTTATATCATTGAAAAATTGGTAGAGAATTAATGAAAATTAAACAATAATTGCAATAATGATGATAAGTGAAAATTTAATTATAATATTTATTAATTTTAGAATTTATAAAAAAATGAATCAAATGAAAAATATGCCAAATACAATTAAAATTATCCACATTTTCTAGATAATAACATTTTCAAACCCATTTTATTAAAACCAATAATTTTTATATATTTTTAATCTTATATTGTTTTTCAAGAAACCTAATTAAGGGCTTACATTTCCCAAAAGTCATAGAACATCTTTTCTCAATAAATATACCATTAAATAAATCCTCTTATTTTCCTAAATTATAATTGAAATTTAAATTTTCAGAAAATAAATGTGAACTTATCATTACCAGAAAACCAATAAAAACTCATTATTTACCTAAAAATTATTTATAATCACTTTTTTCACAAAATCACAGATTTTAATGACTAAAAATATAATTACATAATCAAGTAAATTCATTCTAGATACCAAACATGAAACACCATTCACATAATTATATTCTAGTCATCCCTTTCTGAATTTCCCTATATGTAACCAGTCACACAACCAAAACATGAGCCTCTGGGTGGTTTCATGGCCTCAATTAACCCTAATAGATTCTCATATGGATGCATTCTCCTTAAGTCTTCACTTATACATATATTAATCATTTAGACATAAAAATATATCTCATGACATAACTATTTTTAACTCATCTACATTTCTATATATGAATTTGTTATACCATATCACATCAGTCCGTTTTTCAAAATTCCAACACTTTATATTAGTTTTATTTAATATTTTATTTCCCTATTTGTTTTTTTAATAAAAATCACCTCTTAAACTAGTAAACCAAATTAAAAAGAAATTAGTAAAAAAAACATATCATTTATATTGAATGTGTCAAAATTTTAAATTTTAACAAGTCACCAGTTATAAGAAACCCAAATCTAAACAAAATAATATTGATGTAAAAATCTCCCCTTCCAAAAAATCATAATTTCCATAAAAAATGAATTTACAATCAATTTTCAATCATGATAAATCAAAATAAATATAAGATTAGGGAAATTAAAAAAATAATTTGAAGCCACCTTCCTGGATTTGTCATGTTGGAATTCTCCAAATATTATATCTGTGATATCACAACCTGATGTAAATCTCAAATATATATCAAAACGAATGATTAATCAAAATTAATACACATGGATCTATTAAAATGGTATCCTCATAACCGTATTTGTGAGAATCAATTATAAAAATAAATATAGGAAAATTATATTATGATCTTACCCAAAATGTGATGGAAAACCTTCAACCAAGACACAAAATTCATCATAAAGATGATATGATACCTCTGAAATCATCATACAGTGCTCATAGAAATTTTTAGTAAGTTGTGGGAGAAAAGGAGCTAGTTTTGAAAAGTATTAAGTAGTTTATTGAGAATCTATGTAATTTAACTGTGAATGAACATTATTATTTCATAGTTTCCAAGACTATATAATTATCACTACATTTCACACAACCTATTATACCATAATATATGTTCAGCTTACATAGTCATTAAGACCTTATAATGAGACCCACAAATAATGGTGAAATATCCTCTAAAATCCCTTAGAAATTCATATTATCAGGAATCTCGACCCAATGTTAAGAACCTCAATCTAGATCTAGTGGATTAGTGATAATTAACTTTTGAGATTATATTCCCCTATATATAAAAAATAAAATCTAAAAATTTTATATAAATCCTTAAAAAAATAATTCGTACATATAATAATCAAAAAATGAAAAAAAAACAGACATCCAAAATTTAAGGGGTTCCAATTATCCTCATTATTATACTTTTTATATTATAAAATTAACTTATCACTCTCATCCTCATAAATATATATACAAATTTGTCATATATTATCTCCATATATTCAAATATCTTCCTAGATCATTCTAAAAATTTATTTATTGTTAACAAATTAATTTCCTTTCCACTATGGATATATTATCGATGATCCATAATCTTAATATGAATTCATACATAAGAAACATTAAAATAAAACTAAATTGTCTTCTATATTAATACACGAGTTAAGCATGGATAATACTTCTTTAGTTTTTAAACATGGAAAATTTAATAAATATTATCGTAACATAGAGTCAATGAGAACTATAATCCACTTAATTAATCCTCTCAATGATTTTAAAAAGTGCTACATTTCAAGGATTCCCATTACCTTATGTCCCTAGTCATTGATTCTCAAAATCATAATTCACTTTCCTGAAATTTTATCTCTAACATCAAATATAAACGATCTCAATCAATTATGAATCTTGTACTTCTATCAATTTTAACACTCCATAACTCGAGAATGCACACTAGTGTCCAAAACCATAGGTGTTATGTGACCTCAAGAATACATACTCATATGTTGAATGTTACCAAATATAAATGAGGGTTTATGGGGGATATATTAGGAAGAATATACCCTCATATCAATGTGAAAAATAAGAACATAAATAACTAATATTCATATTTAAAAAAATTAGAATTTAATTAATAAATGAACAATAATCATATTATAACATGGAAATGCAGCATACAACCACAAGTTTCCATTGATCAACAATTGGATCAAACCTATATATAAAATAATCCAAGATATAAATGTTGGAGGCTCTACTACCATCCCTAAGGCTCACAAAATCACTTTCTCTACACTCTATATGAGCTCTCATGCTTAATCATTCTACATCGATTATTTACCCTACCCGAATCAATTAAAAATAAATTCTTCCTAAGTACCCAAGTTCCAGGGTTTCCTAAGTAGGGTGTAAGAACAACTCAATAAGGAAACACTAATATAATAAACCATAATTTTTTCAGATAGTTTCATTTTTTTGAGCATATGGAATACTATGTTAAGGATTACACAAACTCAATGAGTAATATCATTA
Source organism: Viscum album (assembly GCA_963277665.1). NCBI lineage: Eukaryota > Viridiplantae > Streptophyta > Magnoliopsida > Santalales > Viscaceae > Viscum > Viscum album. Next base: position 380,356 of record CAUJRU010000202.1, read on the forward strand.
TAAATACATATAATCACTTGGGGAAGAGAAACCCACCTTTATATGAAATTTAATTAAATAAAATAAAGAGATGAAGAATGGTAGAGGGAACCCCCGAGTTTTGTGTGCATGAGGGAATGAGAAAGGGTTGAGATGAGTTAAAATCAATCGTGGGAAATATACACTATTTTATTTTTTTCAATAACTTTGGGTTATTATAATATTTCCATAGGTTTTTAAAAACCATCAACCAACAATAAAAATCATACAATCCAAATATGCTCACCATTCATGGTATTTCTTGTAACACCCTAAGTTTTTATGGACCTTTTTTCGAATAAATTAAATTTTCAATGATGTCTTGCAATGCACTAACTAAAAATTCATTTAACATGGCACAATCATGGCATACATAATATGGATCACCAACATGGAATACATTACAAAAAAACATCAAATTTTTGTAGGTTACCTGGAACATTGACTTGGTGTATGTTACATGGAACATTGAATTGGCGTACATTAGACACAACACCGATGTTTCTATAAAACATCATTTTATTGTTATAATTTTTTAAACGATATAATTATAACCTAGACATTAAACATTGTAACATGAATAGTAATAAGTAACTTTAAAATATTTTTTATAATTTTATATATAAATAAAACTTATTAATACCAAAAGATATAATATTTGGTAAAGTGATTATATGTTTAAAAATACAATTTTCTAAAATAAACTAGTTTTCATGTCTTTCTCTGAAAAACAATAAAACTAATTTTAGAAAAATTAAGGAATTTAATTTGACGAAATAAATAAATTTTATAATTTAGAGTGTTGAAATTAGCTTATGGGGATTTTTTGTAATTTTTTTGAGTAACTTCATTCTTTTATGAATAGTGAATGATACAAGATTTTAGTTCAAAAATGCTTTTTCAACTAATCTATCTATAAGGGTAAATTATATTTTCATTTTGTTTAAAATTTATTTATATTATAATTTTACCAATAAATACGATTTGGGTAATTTTAACTAATTTCACATTGAAATTGGATATAAAAAGATAGGAATTTGTTGATCATTTTTACTCTAAAAACTAGCATTATTGACCAGACTATAGGATTACTTTTATATTAATTTATCCCTATTATGTGATTTTAAATTTTAAAAATGGATTCCATATTTTGGGTCATCATAATTTATAATTTCTAATAAGGTCAACTTAGATTTTTCCAAAAAAATATTAGTGAATGTGATTAAAATTAATTTCACCGATTAAGGTTAAATTAAGCTTAATAAGGGAGTAAAACAAAACATCACGACTCAAAAATACCTATAAAATTTTTCAATAATAATTTCATGTCCATATTTATATGATATAATATCTTTTTTCATATTTTTATCATTATTTGATCCACTTTTTACATGAAAAATGTGGGTGGAATTATCTCTTGAAATATTTACAAAAGTGCCGCTCATCCTTCTCTATAAAGGCCACCACCTCTCTCAATTTGTAACACCTATAAAACCAAATAGGTTTTTCCAAGATCTTCCAAATAAACTTAAAAAAATCCCTCCCTTCCTTCTTTAGTCCTCTCTTTTGGAAAAAAGTCTTCCAAGGAAGTATATTGGCACAAACTAAAAGGTGTTACCCGATTAAGAGGCAACGTTTTCTCTCAAGCTACTTTATTTTATATTCCATATCCACCAAATACACTCTATTTATTAAATTATTGGATAAGAATAATTTTATCCTAAATATTATAGTATATTTTTTATTCTATGTTTTAAAACTAAACTTACACACGCCTCCATCTAATGGGTAATAAATATTCAATTTATGTGTACGACGAACTACCGACTCACTACACGATAGTTGAAAATTTTTGAATACCACCTCTCATGATGAAAAATAATATGGAAAACTATTTATATTTGTTATATATTATATTTATTTTTTAATTAATCTATTTTATTCTCTTTATAACATGTATCATTTTTCACTTTCCATTTAGTGCTAATACGATAATTTCATTTGAGGATGTGTGGACTACCACCACCTCAAAGTTATATGATTCTTTCATACACTACATGGATTGTAGTAAGGATTATTTCAGTGATTTTATAAGACATATATTCAAAATTATAGAGTAATAAATATATATATACACACATATGTCTTCTATTTTCTTTCTTTTAACATGGAAATTAAACGGAAATAACATTCATGCATACGTACAACCTACCGTCTCCATGAGATGTGTATTCCATTATATACATATATATTTATAAATATTATTATAATAAAAATATAATTAATATAAATTATATTTATATCGTGTTTTAAAATCATTAACAATTCTATAAGTATAAAGACCAAAGATATAAGAAATTAAGACACATGTGAAGAATAAAGTAAATATTATTCGAAGTGGTACATTAACATAGGATGGTAACAAGTGGGTAATATATGTTCATAATAAAACCATATATGGTATTATATAAAATAATATGGTTCTTGAAGATATTTATAATAAATTTATATTTATAATAAAGGTTGTTTGAATGAGTATGATGAGAGTCAAGATACAAGGTAAGGGGATTTCATCTCACTTTTTATTTATGTGAGATACAAGTTATGTTCACCACTATTTCTGTGTGGTGTATGTGTAGAACATTATTGTATTCTATTTATATTATAATTAAATTTTTGGTTGTTCAAATATCCATTAAACGATATTTCTATCATAGGGTGTAACTTTTAAAAGTTACTAAAACTCTAAAATAGTTTTCTCTTAATTTCCCCCCTTTAAGAATTTTGTTTTGTTAGGAACCTGAATTATTTTTTGAGGTGTATATACCTCTATTTTACATGTTATATAATTAAATTAATTATTATAATGATATTCTAAGCTTCTTTTAATCTATTTTTGTTGTATTTAGAGTACGATCAAAAGTTACCACGTTGTTTGAGCTTATTGGAGCAATTTAATCACTCTTCATGATTGTTATTGTTTATTATTACTTTGATGAAATATTTTAATCCATCTCCCAATAATGATAATGAGAGTAATAATCATCTACTTATTCAAGATATATCCTTGTTTTAGTACTATTTTTCTACTCAGTGGTACATAAAATATTGTTTTTGAGGAAAATATGATTGTCTCACTTTCCAGTCAGAAATCTAATGTATTCAAAATACATGATTTAAAAAATTTATTAAATACATATTTTATCCACATATTAAATGAAAATTTGTTTTAAAAACATTTTATGGTTTTCATGTTTTCTTTTTATGTTTTCAAATCTATTTTCAATGAAAAAGGTTTTCAAGATGTTTTAGGTTTTAAAAGGAGTTTTTCAATGTAGAAATGAGGTTTTCCTCATGAAATGTTTCTAAAATATATTTAAAAACTATTTACCATGAAATATAATATCATTTTGTTTTACTCATGCCTTTATGTGGAAATGATTATATTTTTTCATTCATATTCTTTATATGAATGTATTATGTTTTGATGGAATACAGTTTATGAAACCCAATTCAGTTTCATGGGTTATATGATTTTGAAACCTGATTCCTTTCATGGGATATGTTTATGGTAAAATTACTATGAAATCTGAATCCTTCCATAGGTTATAAAATGATTATATTCTTATAATACCCATTTCATTTAATGGGGTTTGATATGATTATATATGATCTTGTAATATATATATTTGATTTAACTAAGAGACGGTTGGGAACTATATATCCCTCTAATGCATTGGGGAATGATTTATATCCCGTGATATGGACTATAATGGTTGTGGGAACGAACCTTTACTACTCAGATAGACATGAGAGTGAACCACGACTACCAATATTGTATTAGAAGTGAACTTCTGCTACTAATATGGCCATGGGAGTGAACCATGATTACCAAGATGGTATGGGGAGTGAACCTATACAACCAAGATGGTCTTGGAAGTGATGCATTGTCTTATATGGAAGTCATATTATATATGATTATATGTCTGCCAAAATTCCATGTTTTATTCATATGTAACACATTCATGGCTTATGCTTTCTATTTAATTATTATTCAGGTATTATGAACATACAATAATTATTCCATGTTTCATGTATATGAAGTTTGATATAAAGGGTATGTTATTTTATTTATTTGATCTTCTATTCATGCCCTTATGTTCATGATTATGATTACATATTTCCCCTGTTTACCCATACTAATAACTTCAGCTTACCCATTATTATTTTTCCTTCCCTGGGTTATGATGATTTTTTTTATGTTTTATGTGTAAACGAAGGGTGTTATTCAAGAAGAACATATTGATAGATAATGTTTCTCACTTATGTGTTAGTGTTTATGTTTCCATGTTTCCAATGGAACTAGACTAGTACGGTCTTTGGGCGTCTGTTTGTATTATATTTTAATTATTCTGAAAAATTAATGTAATGTTAATTTGTGAAAACCAAGGGCCACTATAGTTGGTATCATAGAAATTGTTAAGTTAAAAATAGCATGATATGATGGGAAACCTTAGTAAGAACCCTAAGGACACATATAAGGATAATTTTGAGGACAAAGAGAAGCATAAGAAAATGTCTTGGAATTTTGGTAAATGATAGAATGAGTGGTTTCCTATAAATACATCAATATCTAAATAATACAAGTTGATGTGGCTATGGTTCAAATGTTCCTAGGTTTAACAACTCTGATAAGATGTTTCAGGACCAGCTCAGTGTTATATGGTACACAACAGTAGGCCTTGCTTCACACTTAGTTTGACACTCTCGGGGGATATGCATTGGGAATTCCCAAAATCATCACAAACCATTATGAGGGATTTCAATATAAGTTGTCTATGAATAAACTTAGGCAAACCTAAGGTGTAATATATTATATAAGGATTAATATCTTAGATATACTACAAGATACTTTTCAGAATTATGTGGTTCTTCATTATGATAACGGTTTCCTACTCTATGATTTTGGTTTTAGTCAATGGATATAACCCAATGAATCCATGACAATAGTGACTATGATAGTTAATGAAATTATTTTACTCTTGATAAACTGAATGTTATGGGAGTTGGAATGAAAAAACTCACTACTATACACAAACAACATTCTCAATCTATGAACCATGGTGGACTTCCAAATGAGAAAAATTGAGAAATTTTTTATTTAGACTTTCATGAGGTATCATCACCTTCTATTAGAGGGTATTTTGATCCACTTGTTTTTGAACAATGTATCATTACTATTGACAATATATTCTCCATTATCTAGTGTTTAGAGCATGATAATTTCATTCTGGCTATCTATCAGTTACAAGGTAAAGAAAACTGGTGGTGGAATCTAATCAGGAATATAGGGAAACAATATGAGATTGAATCCATGTATTGGGATGAGTTCAAGAACTGATTTTTCGATAATTACATTCTTTATATTCTTCATACCAGGATGGAGAAATATTTCATTGAGTTGAGGAAAATGGATGAGAAATATGTTGGTACCTATGAGGCTAATTTCATGAGACATGTGAGGATACTTTAGGAATTATCATCCAAACCAAATGTAAAGTTAATAAGTTATTTAGTGGATTACAACCAAGTATCAAAAGGGAATTGACCATAAGAGACTTTAGTAACTATAATGATATTGTGTGTTTTGAAATCAAGGTTGAAGTGGAGGTTGTTTTCATGTATCAGTCTCATTGTTTTGACAAGATTAGGAAGAGGAAGATTAACATAATATCTAAAAACCATGAAGAGAAGAATACGATATTCCTTTTATGCTCAATGTATAGTAATAATCATGGAGGAAATTTCTTTATAGGGTCAATGTTTATAGTGTTCAATGGAAGGCCATCGAGAATTTTACTTCTTATGTTATGAGAAGAAATTAGATAATGTTGTGAATGGGAAAAAATTTGCGCAACATTCACTTCCCACGATTCTGTGCTACAAGTGTAAGGAGAATGGGGATTTTTATAAACACTTCCCAAATATAAGGGTTGTGATGAGGATCTACGTCAATAACCTATTAAGATGAGGGACAAGGGTAAATCCCAGGAAATCATAGTTTTAGATTAGGGATGTGATAATGACCTGATGAATGGTACACATACCATCCACTCTGGAACTATTAATTTCATATTTGATTCTAGATCTACACAATCTTTCATATCATAATGATTTTTTATTAGAGTTAGGATTCCACCAAAATAATTAGATATATAATTATAAGTGAAAACCCCTAATGGTACAATGATTGCATCTTAATTATGTGATTCCTCTCTGGTTTATGTTTGTGGGAATGTGCTTCCTAAAAAACATTTCATTCTTCCATTGGTGGAATTTGTGGCCATCTAAGGTATACAATGGATTTATCTGCATAAATCTTATATAAAGTTTCATGTAATTGATGTTACATTTTATATTTGAAACCATGATATTATCATCCATCAATGTGACTATAAGTACAAACTTCTAGTGGATATTATATCCATTAATGGGTAATAATTATCATTCAAATGTTTTTTATATAAAATAGTTGGGGAGAAAATCAGCATCGATAATAATCTTATTTTTAGGTATTTTGTGGATTTTTTTCTAGAAGAGTTTCCTAGTTTTCCACATAAATTCAATGTTGAGTTATCAATATAATTCTTACCTAGTTGCACACAAATTTAAAATTCTCCTAAAATAATTTCCCCGATTGAGTTGTAGGGATTGATGAAGAAACTCATGGAAAACCTTGATAATGGATTTGTTCAGCCGAGTCTCTCACCATGGGGTGCACTGTTTATTTTTGGGAAAAATTAATATGGATAAATGTGACTATTCATTTAATATGGTGAGTTGAACAAGATCATGATCAAGAATAAGTATCCTCTCCCCCATAATGATGAATTGTTTGATCAACTATGAGAAGATCAATACTTTTTGCAAGATAGACCTTTGTTCTATATATCATTAATTGAGGGTCATGAAATTGGATATACCCATGATGAAATTCAATACATGGTATGGGTACTATGAATATATAGTGATTTCATTTGGTCTTACTAGTGAACATGGATTTAATGATATATTCTTTAGTTATTGTGTCGATCAGTTTGTGGTAGTATTTATAGATGAGATACTTATCAATTCAAAGAGAAACTAATAGAATGAAGATCACATAAGAATTGTACTGAATACCACAAGGAAGGATAATATATATGAAAAGTTTTAAAAAGTGTTAATTTTGGATGAAAAAGAATTCATTTTTGGGTCACATAATCATAAGAGATGGTATAATGGTAGATCCATCAATGAGGAGGCTATTTAATTTTGACCTAGACCAGCCACAGTGATTGCAATATGTGTCATTATTGGTTTAGCTGGTTATTATTGGTGATTTGTAGAGAATTTATCATGAATATCTAATCATCTTACCAAGTTAACTCATAAGTGTGTCATGTTACTCTAGACAGATGAATGTGAGTAAAATTTCATGGAACTGAAGATATAGTTAGTCAGCGAACCTCTTCTTAAATTACACTATAGTGGAGAAGAGTTTTTAATATTTGGAGATATATCAATGAAGGTATTGGGATGTGTTATTTTACCGAATAACATGGTTATAGACTTTGCCTCATGATAGTTGAAGATTAAAGATCAAAATTACCCAGCTCATGATTTGGAGTTAGGAGTAAATTTTTTCATTAATGACATATAAGCATTACCTTTATGCAGAGTATTTTTATATATATACAAATCACAATGTTATGAAATATATATTCACACAGATGAAGTCTCACATGCACCCGAGAATATGGTTAGAGTTCTTTAAATATTTTGATTGATCAATAAATTACCACCCTAGGAAATAAAACAAGGTAGACAATGATTTGATTTAGAAGGATTATGATAGATTATCCAATATTAGGATCACAAAATACCCAATATTTATATATTTTTAATGGAGGGATTTTTAAATCCTAAAGGAAGGAAAAATTCATTATCTCTCTCAAATGATTGTTAAATCTTCTATCCATATGATGATTAAGGAATCCTAAAAGTAAGATGTGGAGATAAAAAAGAAATTATGAAATTTTTATGAGTTTAACCTTGATCGAAATTGAATGATAAGGTTTAAGAACTGTGTATGTGTTCCTTGTATACCAGATTTGAAGTTGGAGCTGTTAGAAGAAGCTAAAAGTTATTTATTCTATATTAAACCTAGAAGTGTGATGATGTATAGAGATGTGAAATAATACATATGGTGGGATGTAATGAAGAGAGATATCAAAGAGATTTTGTCTATTTTCTTGGTATAATTTTAATTTAAGGCTGAGAGAGAAAATTCAAAGGGGATGTTGCGTCCATTACCCATAACAATATGGAAATGGGAGAACGTCACTACGACTTTTATCAATGGGCTAACCAAAACCATTAAATGGTTTGTGTTATTTTTATGGTTTTTGATATTCCTACTAAGTCAACACACATAATTTCTATCCATGAATAATTCTATCTATATCAGCATTCCATGATATACATTTAAAAAGTGGTAAGGTTTCATGGAGTACCATATTCTATTATATAATATCGGGATTTAAGGTTATTCTAAATGTTTCAGATAAGACTTTATCCATAACATGATATATAATTGAGTTTCATCACTACTTATCAATCATAGAAAGATAGTGAGTAAGGAAAAATAATTCGTATTCTATAGGATTTGGTGAGTTCTTTTTTCTCAGGATTTCAAAGGTGACTAGGATCAACACCTTCCTCTAGTTGAGTTTTTTTGCAAAAATATCATTCACTCATGAATTAAGATAAAAATATATGTATCCATATATTAGAAGAAGTTTAGTGATCTAACATTTTGGGATGAGTTTCGGGAAATAATGCTTTTGGGTCCAGAGTTTTTTGAATAAATGGTCGATAAGGTTAGAACTATAAAGAAGCATATCAAAGCAGCTCAAAGTAAGAAGAAAAGTTTTTATGATAACTATTAGTGTGATATAGAATTTGATGTTGGTGAAAATATGTTTATATGAACATCACTCTAGAATAAATTATTGATATTCAGGAAGAAAGGGAAAATATACCCTACGTATATCAGTCCCTTTGATATTCTTGAACGTATCCAGACAGTTTCCTATCGCTTGGCACTTCCTCAAAATCTATCTCAAGACCACAATATCTTCCATGTATCTCTCTTAATAAATTACATACTTGACCCTTTATATGTACTAAAAATTGTGGTCATACCACTATATAATGATCTTTCTTATGAGGAACAACAAGTTTAAATTCTTGATCGATCAGAAAAAGTGCTACGAAACATGACCACTCACTTGGTCGATGTTTTGTGGGTAAATAACTAGTCGGAGAAATATACATGGGATCTTAAGGATATTATTAAGCATAAATATCATAATTTTTTTACCCAATTAAAAAATTTCGAGGGATAAATTGTTTTTAGAGGCGGTAAAACGTAAAACCCTAAGTTTTTATGGAATTTTTTGATAAATTTATTTTTTATTAAGATATTGCAATGCACTAAGTCAAACCATCCATTCACATGACACAAAATTGAAATAAGTAATACAAAACTCAAAATTTGTGTACGTTACATGGAAAATTACCTTGGTGTATGTTACATGGAACATCGAATTGGATAATGTTACAAGGAACAATGACTTAGTGTATGTTACACGCATCACTTATGTTTCTAGAAAACAACATTTTATTGTTATAATTATTTAAACGATATAATTATAAATTACCCATTGAAAATAGTAATATGAATACTAATAAATAACATTAAAATGTTGTTTATACTGGTTTTATATAAATAAAACTTACTGATAAAAAAATATTATTTTTTGTAATGTCTTTAATTTTTTAAAAAATATTTTTTTCTCAAATAAACAACATTTCATGTCATTATAGAAAATACAATAAAATAAATTTTAGACACATTTAGGAATTTAATTTGATAAAATAAAATTATTTTTTGATTTTATAATTCTTAATCTGTTTTAGGTTTGATATTGTTTTGAGAAACATTATTTATGGATTAATAGGAAAAAATAATGGATCTTAATTCAAAACTATTTTTCATCTAACATAATTTTTATGGTAAATTAAATATTAATTTTGTTTAAATGTTAAATTAAATTTTATATTTATCATTTAATTATATTTGGTTAACTGGAACCAATTTCGAATTTAAATTGTATAAAAAAACAAAGCAAAATTTAGATCATTTTAACTTTATATACCCACATTGTCGACCCAACTACAAGAAACATTTTAAATTAATTTCTACCAATTTTCTGATAATAATTTGAAAAAATGGATTCCATATTAATTATAATCATAATGTATAATGTCTAATGTGGTCAAAATGGGTTTTTACCAAAAATACTAGTGAAAGTGATTCTAATTAATTAAATTGATTAAGGTTAAATAAAGCTTAATAAGGGAAAAAATATAACATTAAGACTCAAAAAACATAAAAACTATTACAGGATCCATTTTATGGCTATATTATAACCCAATCATCCCATTTATCTAATTTTTTTAATTATTTTATCCAATTTCATCATGAAAAACGTGGGTGAAATTCTCTCTACAAATATTAACAAAAGTGCCACTCCTCCTTCCCAATAAAAGGCCACCACCTCTCCCTCTTATTTTAACCTCTCAAACCACATAATATTAGACAATATATTCCTAATAAACTTTTAAAAATACTTCCCTTACTCCTTGAATTCTCCCTTTGAGAATAAATTCTTCTAAGGAAGCCTTTTGGCACAAATCAAAAAACGTTACCCAATTAATAGGTTTCATATTCTCTCAAGATACATTCTTTTATTTTCATTCTCCAACCCCTCCAAAATATTTATTAAATTATTTTATAACAATAAAAGAATCCAAATATACTATTATTTTTTAGTATATGTTTTCATCCTACAATTACACACACTTGAATCTAATGGATAATGAACATATTTTTTATGTTTACAATGAACTACCGCCTCACTAAATGATGATTGTTCAATATTTCTTACCACTATTCATGGTGGAAATTAGGATAAAAAATATATTTATATATGTTATATTTTATATTTATTATTTATTTAATCATAGTTATTAATTATAAAAAACATATCATTTTTACATTCCATTTGGTTCCAATACAAAAATTTTGTTTGAGGAAGTGTGGACTACCACCCCCTCATAGTGATATGATTCATTCATACACTACTTGGATTGTATTAAGGACGGTTTTGGTGAGTAAATAATAAATATTTGATATAATAATTTACTAGAATAATGATAAATATATACATTTATTTCCATATATGACTTTTAATTTCATTAATCCAATACGACAATTTAATTGAAATAGCATTCATGCGTATGTATGGCCAACCGTCTCCATGAAAAGTGTATTCTGTTTCATACATATATATATTAATAATACAAATATATTGAATATAAATTATATTTATATAATTTTTTATATTCTATAATTTTTATATGATTATAAGGAAAAAATATATTACAAATTAAGACACATTCAAAGAATAAAGTGAATATTTTCTGAAATGAAAAATTAACTTAGGATGGATAAAAATAAGGTAATATAAGTTCATAATAAAAAATTTATATTACAATAAATATAATAATATGGTTCTTTAAAGTATTTATTATAAATTTATATTTATTATACGGGTGGATTGAATGGGTATGATGACAGTAAAATATAAGGTGATTTCATCCAACTTTTTATTTTTTTGAGAATATTTTATGTTGTCCAGTCTTTTTGTCTGGTGTATATAATGCACATGATTTTATTCTGTTATTATTATAATTCATATTTTTGGTATTCATATAACCATTATATGATATTTATTTCATTGGTTTTAATTTCCAAAAGTTACAAAATCGGTAAAATAGTTTCGCCTCAATTTGCCTCCATTGATACTCATGTTTTTATGGACCTAATTTTTTTATGTGTATATAAATCCAATTTACATGTTATATCATGAACATACTTCTTTTCCTGATATTATATTCATTATTTAATTCCATTTTATTAAATGTAGAGTTTGTCCCAAGTTACCAAGTGATAAGAACTTATTGAATCAATCTCATCGCTTTTCAAGATTGTTTACGGTTATGCTTCTTTTGATGAAATCTTGGGATAAAGAAATAAATAATTCCCACGAGTTTCCTTATCCTTTGTTAATTCAAGTTATATCCATGTATAATTACAGTTTATCCACTCATGGGTACTTAAGATAACATTATTATGAAAAATCCAATCGTCTCTTTCTTTGGAAAAAAACCTATTGTATTCAAATACCTTGTATTCAAAAATGTTTTAAAAAATGTTTTAAATATATATTTGAATCTCATTTTCAAGGAAAAGGTATTTTAAAAATGGTTTATCATTTTCATTGTTTCTTTTATATGTTTTCAAATATTGTTTCAAATAAAAATGTTTTTAAAATGTTTTATTTTTTAAAAATAGTTTTTCAATGGAGAATGTATATTGTCCTATATTTTTTTAAAAGATCTTTTAAAATTATTTCCCATATCAGATAACATAAGTTGGTGTTACTCATGCCTTTCAGGGTAAATTATTCAATTTCTCCTTCCATATTATTTCTCTAAATGTATTATGTTTTGATGGTATGATATTTATGAAACTTGTTTCTCTTTTACGTGTTATATTCTTTTGAAACCCGCTTATTTTAATGTGTTATTTTTGTAATGAATTGATTATAAAAGCTACCTATTTTTATAGGGTATGATATGATTACATGTTTATAATACCCATTTCATTTCAAGGGTTTTGATATGATTATTTATGATCTTGTGGAACATGTATTTATTATTTCACTATGATATTGGTGGTAAATATATATCCATCCAGTGTATTTGAAAATGATTTATATCTCATTATATAGACTAAGATGGTATTGGGAATTATTATTAACAACTAAGATGGACTTGTGAGTGAACCATGACTACCATGATGGTATGAAGAGTGAAATTATGCTACTAAGATGGCCATGGGAGTGAACCATGACCACCAAGATGGTAAGAGGAGTGGACCTATAATACCAAGATGGTCTTGGAAGTGATTCCTTGGATACTATATAATTCATATTATATATGCTTATGAATTTATCAAAAGTACATTTTATATTCTTATGTTATGATTTCATAAATTTTGTTTCTATTTACTTGTGATTCATGTATTATGAACTACCAGGGTTAATTAAATTTTTCATGTATATGTTCTTTCGTACGATGGGTATGATATTCTATTTTCATGAGCATGTTATCATTCCCTTATGCTCATGATTATGATTACATATCTCTATTATTTACCCATACTGAACATTTTATATAACACCTATTTATGTTTCCTTCTCTATATTTTGAAGATATGTATTATGTATGATATTTCTAAGAAAGGTTCTAGTTAAGTAGATCATAGTGTGCGGTAATGTTTCTCACTTATGAATCAATGTTTATGTTTCCATGTTTCCAGAGTCACTAAATTGGTACTTTATTTGGGCGTATGATTGTATAATGTTTTATGTATTCCACAAAAGATATGTAATGTTAATGCATGAAAGTTGAAGTTCACTATATTTTTTAATATTTTACTAAATCAGGTTCCACCAATATAGATTCCACTATCCCAATGTACACATCTTCCATACTATGGATACCTAAATTACCTAATTGTGTGCTAACCATATAACTTCCTTTGTAATAAAATTTGACATTTATATCGAATCCTATATAACCATAATAAAACACTATAGAAATACCCATATGAAAAACTACATATCACGGTTCACTTTAACAGTTTTCCCTAATTGTGTAGTAATAATAAAATGTGTATTATTATTTCCAAAATTCCAAAATTCAACCCAAATATCCCAAGATTCACTCAAGAAATCAAAAAAATACTCAAGCCTTCATAAAATTTTAAAAAGATATCTCCAACGTACACTGACACATAGAATTCTATTCGGAATCATGATTATAAAAATAACACTTTCTTTAGAGTGAAAACTTGAAATTACTTTTGAATTACACAACCCATAAAAGAGTTAGTTTGTTAAAACCTCACCACCATAGAATTTAACATCCTATAGAAGTAAAAATTCTAATTCAACCATCAACCATCAACCTACCATTTTTATCAATTCACGTTCATCTCATCACTCTCTATCCTCAAATGTTTAAAAATCAACCACCATGAAACTCCGAACACATGGTGTATTATTCATGAAAAATTGAATCACACACTAATTATAATCACTAATACTGAGATGGATCATTAAAAAACCTATCTATCAAAAGAAACTAAGGTTTAATAAATTGATACATTCTTAGTTTTAGGGAACTTCGAATTATATGAATCCTCTCACGAAGGTTGATTTTTATCCATAGTGTCCCCCACCATCGGGATCTCCTAAGAAAAACAAATTATCAGTAGTCTAAATATTCACTTAATTAAATTTAACCCTCAACACACCTAATCTATTACATTACACTATTTGGTCTTATTCTAGAAGAATATTTTTTGAAAATTCATGACAACACCCATTTATATGTTATCTCACTCTCTAATCCTGATACCTTAATACCTGAAAGGAATCATGAGATCATATAAAGAACCACACTCAATAATGTACCTATATATTTGTGTAACATCATGTTTGGATCTTCATCCAACCAAATCCATCATCATACCCCACCCATTAGCACCGATGTAGACCCAATTTGACTCACCCTTGAATCACATCAAAACAACCCTAAGCTTAATACCAATACAGAGACTCCATCCAAGGATACTTACAAATTTTAATCATGATAATCTCTAAGATACCAAAAAATATTGAATGCATATGCACAGTAATATTAAAATTTATCCTCGACCATCCCATGATTGGTCGCTTTACTCTTACAACCCTACCAATATAGATGGTTATTCATCTATGACAAATAATATGATCCCCACTATATGGTGATATTATAGTCCCTACAATTAAAGAAAAATCCAATTCATATGTCCCATGATCCTTATATTTCCTTCTAAAATGAATGGATGTGGTAGTTACACACACACACACACCTGAGTTCCAACACAAAACAATAATGACCACCAATTCTTGACTATCTAGGAATGTCATCCTTAGTAACCACTAAAATTACATTCAAAATAAGGGACACAAACTCCATGGAAATTGGTCCACTTACCACCATAGAGATTCATTATAGCACTCCTTCATCATTGAACAAAATTGGTCCCAATATTACATGTGTGTCGCTTATACCAAACTATTCTCACCAATTCCCAGAAACACATATCTAAGATCAAATTCAAATTGACCATACGACATCACTCTGATCAATTTCTAATGCCACCTATCACCATATAAATATGTTACTCATTTATATAATACACTGAGAAAATATGAATGCATGTATTACATAAAAAACATCAGACCTCCGCTAATATATTACAACTTATTGATGCACAAATAAACAATAATCACACATAACTAGTGCTTTATAGCACATTATCATCCAAAAGCAGTAGATTTATTCACCCATACCACCTCATTGAAGAACCTAACTCCTTATCCCATGAGACAAGTGTCATAGAATCTATAATCACACACCTAACCATCAACCATGTTCCACAACATGTTAACTCAAATTGTAAAAATCATCTCGCTCGATGTTTTCCTTCCAACATGTCTATAGAATCATGCTCAATAAAAATAAAATAAATTTATGACCCACCACATATGTATTATCCTAACATGATGATCTACATCCTCATTGAGATCCTCAATTAAATTCAACAGCGTCAGAAATCTAATAGATCGTAACCTCAAAAACAATCATTAATACAAAATGCATATCTAGTGATTTACCTTACAAAAACCCAAGGCATATTTTTTCCTATAACATTTTATCAATATAACCTATCATACAACAATTAAATAATTACAAGAATATACCAATGATTTCAATATCCAATTATCTCATAAATCTTGGACAACCACTCTCTAGGGTTACCATTGTATATAACAACCTATAGAAGATGAAAAAACCCTTAATACTCAGTTATAACACTTGTCTCACAGATATCCTATGTTTCATTTCAAAGCACTAGGCTCTCCCTCCAATCCAAAAAAAATTCAAATATGAAATAGATCATGGGGTAACAAACCTAGTCCCATAAAAAAATATCACAAGGAAAGTGAAATTATAAAACAGACACTGTAGGGTTCCCAAACACACACACGCATAGACACACACTCACACACACACACACACACAGATATATATATATATTAGGAATCATATTCCATGTAATCATCCCACACAAGGACACAAATCCACAATATCCATCTTCATATGATACTACCCCATTGGGGGCCATGATCTCATCTAAAAATGTGCAATGAAATCACCCCATGAGGATCTATATTGTGTAATACCATAGTCATATGGTTTTTTAAGTATATTTCCACAAAAAACAACATGGGTATAAACTATATAAGTTTTTATTAATAGAATAACTAAAAAATCCAAGTTTTTAAAAGCTAGTATCAAGGAATCAGGTATATATACCCAATCAGTAGGGGTTAGTATACATACCTTACATGGAATAACTATATTGTCTTTATTAAGGAAAATACCGTCATAAGGTTCACATGTTTTTTAATTATAGAAAACTTCATGGTTCAGGTGATTATAATTCCACAAACAATATGTTAAAATTCCATATAAGTTGTTGTTTAAACATAAAATAGTTTAACCCTCAGTAGTACATGATATCAACCATACACAATCACTTTTATATCAAACAAGTCCTACATATAAAACATGATCCATATACAAATTCCACTTACCAACAATCCAAATTCCAAAAAACACAATAATAATCACAAATACATAAAACATCTTAATATAAATATCTCAATAATATTAGTGAAATCCATGAATAAAAATCCTATAAACTTCGTAGCCATTATTATTAATTGAAAAAGGTGTTATTCATATACCAGTACGAGGTCACTCATAAGATCCAAAACATCCCTATATCACATGTTTATCATCTACCTAAATAATTAGACAAAATAAAATTATCTAATCCCTTTCTTTAACACTCCCCATTCCATGATCACTCACCAATGTCCCGACCAGACAAGTTATGTAACCATAGGAACGCCTATACTTATTTGAAATCTAGTGTAATAGTTGTAAAAGTCACAGATTATATTTTGTGGAGACTATAAACTCTTTTCATAGTGAAAAACAAGAGTATAAATAATCAATAATTGTAAATAAAAACAATTTGGGTGAACATAATTAATAAAGTAAAATATGTAATAATAATTTAATGTAGCATAGAATCATGCATCAAAACTGACCACCCACTAGGTTGACACCATATATAAATCCAAATATAAACTTATAAAAGAGGCTCTACTAGAATATATATACCACATTACATCCTAGACTCTAGAATCTATCTGAACTATAAAACTCCGTCGTGAAAAAGTAAGATTATGCCCTACCTTATCTTATGAATTATGATGTCTAATTGGGTACCCATCTTCCACGATTTCTTGAGAATATTTTGAGAAAAACATAGAGGGGAACCCCCAATGGGGTCACAATCATATCCATTACATCATTATATAAATTATCTGATATTCTTATAAAATAAAAAAATGGAAAAACATAAATAAATAATATTCTCTATCCTTCGGTTCTAATTTGACCCCGAATATTAACTATACCTACATCAACTAGTGTAAAATGTATATGAGAAGGTTGAATATTGTGAAAAGGGTTGGGTGAAATACTAACAATAATATGATTATAAATATATACAATCAATCAAGGGGTAGACCATCCCACCGAGATCAACATTCCATTAAACCCCCCCCCCCACACACCATCAAGAGGTCGTATGTCCCACCCATCTAAATTATATATTACATTCATTTATGCTATGATAAAATGTTTTTTTTTGGATTTATTGAAAATAATAGTTTATGTTGTTGAATTCATTATAGATACTTAAATGGAAAGTTTCCTAGTAGAGTGGGATGTCTTGGTGGATCAATACAAAGTATTTCTCCCCATATAAAAGAATGAATTCATAGAACATATTTAATATATGGTGAGGTACCATGTGAATAACAAATTTTTATTATCCTTATTAGTGTGAGAACGATAATTTTTGAATTCCAATTACAATTTCATTCAAAATATGAGTCTTGAGGATCTCAATAGTCATAAATACATATTAGATGATATCAAGTAGTATTTTATAGATTAAAAAGGATATTGTATGGGTGTAATAGAATAACCATGGAACAATAAAATCGGCCATGACATGAATGATGTTTTTTTGAAAAGTGGTGAATTTTTTCTAGGTTTTTCAAATTTTTTGAATATAAAATTTTAGATGTTGCTCATATTTTATTTTGGAGAAACTTAAAATTTTATTCTGGTGAAAGTAATAGAGATTAATTCTAGTATTTTTTGTTTTATGGAAGTCAAAGCATGTTTACACAATCCATGGATTTATATAATCTAATTATAGTCATTTATTCTTGTCATAATGACTCACACAAAAGTGGGAGTAATTTGAATATAGTGTGATGGTGGATTTGTGTCCATATTTAGGAAGTCATGATTACGCACAAGTAGAGTTATGAATATGATGCCCCAAATCATGCTAAATTACACGAAGGTTGGGGTTTCCCTAAAAATATAATATTAAACATTATTTAATAACTATGGAATATTCGATGTATGATTAAAGGATATTTCTTATTGTATGTTTCACTTTGATATATTGGGCTAGAGTGAAATATTTGGGCAAAAAGAGTTGATTAAAAGAGTGTTTCATAGAGTCAAAAGGGAAAACCTACCTGGGTGAAGAATTTTTTGTGAAATAATTTTTGGGAATATACATAAGAAAAGGATGTTTCAAAAGTAGAGTTAATAAAATTATTATCACATTTTTTTCCCAAATCATATTAGAGGAAACATACATGAATGAAGGAACCAATGTGAACATAGTTCCGTAATCAAGTTAAGTAATGTGTGTTGAGTAATGGGAGTTATGAAAACTATATTTGAAAATTCACACTAATTTTGGTGGAAAATTTAATTTATTTGTATTTTTATTCACTTCCAATACGAATAATTTACCAAAAAATATTTTTTATTGATTTATTTTTTATAATTCCATTAAATTTTAAATTTAATTTTAAAGTATTAAAACATTTATTTTACATTATCTATTAATTTTTTAAATTAATTGATAGAAATAAATTTTTTATAAATAGAATTTAATAGTTTAAAATGATCTAGAACTAACATTCTAAATAGATTAAATTATGAGTTTTAACTAGTTTTTAAATTTAATGAAACCCATAAATTTGTTTGAATAAATTTAAATTGTTTAAAAAATAACTATGAATTATAAAATTTAAAATTGCATACTATAATAAATAAATTTATTTTCAAGAGAGAATGAATTTTTTTATGAATATAAAATTTTATTTAAATTGGTTTTCGAATTTAATCGGTTGAAAATGAATTTAATTTAAAATTATTCATTTAATTGAAATGGTTTTTGGACAAAAGCCACGCTGGAAATTTTTTTCAACAATTACATGTTTAAATTTAAAAAAAAATTATTCCTAATGCGACATAAATTTTATAAATTTGAGCAACTATAAGAAATAATCATGCTACTATACAGAGGAAATCCACCTACATTGGCACGAAATTTGGATCATTCATAGCGCGATGATAAAGATAATTATTTCTTGAAGAACATGTCGAGTGATCTTGTGATAAAAATTATAAATATCTCAAAGTGACCATTCCAACCATTAATATCAATACACTTAAATTATTTTGGTTATTTCACATAAATTTTATAGTAACATTATTTTTACTATAAATTCTTTTGATCTCACCTAATTCAGCCATAGGAACCAAATCTTATAATCTTGATCTTACATAGTCTCATCAAAACCCACTTAATGAGTTTAAGGGAAAATATGAAAACAAAATATATAAACTCAGGCTTAAATTTTGTATGACACACTCCACGAACTTTATCAAACTAGTAAAGAAACTGTATGAAGCTAGCCAAGATAATGCGGATGCAATATTGAGGATACATGCACCGGGATCCCCATAGAATACCAGGCTTGGGTGAGGATGAATATATCAATATTTAAAATGAGAACCATATAAATTAATTGAAAATTAGGGTTAGAGAGATTTTGGATTCAATTATTTTACTTCATCCATGTCATAATTAGATTAAAATTTATTTTATCCCTATATGTTTAATATCAATTAGACTCATGAAATTTTCTATATTAATCATGTTTTTATTATCTTATTCTTCAATTTATTTGTGTTTTATCACCCAAATAATGTACCAAGTGATCTAAAAAACCATAGATATCGAACAATAATCTTTATGGGTAGTCTTAGGTGAAAAATAATAGTGTTCTTGAATTTATTTAATTAATTTACATCTTATTTTACTTATCCAAATGTGATAGTTAAGGTAGCTATTAAGGACAAGATTATAACTCTATATTCTATATACAATGTTTTATTCCTCCATCTCAATTTACACAAACTTTTACCTCCATTTTTACCACACTTCATACATGTTGAGTTGTGTTTTTTAGAAGGAATAATGGTAAGGAATTTCTTTTAGTCTGGAAAGTAAGTCATTCCACATGATTGAGAGGTTTTCTTACCAATTCAACAAGGATAATATATTATAATACTATTATATTAAGGGTTAACTTGATCATATTAAAGGATTTATAATAAAGTAAATAATGTATGGTGAATAGATTAATGATATTGAATCTCTCCACTGAATTGGATGAACTAGAACAAATAGAAATAATTATTGTACTAGTTATAATTCTTCAAGGGAATCCATAGATTTTCATTTTAATTTTTTTCTTATATTGATATATATATATATATTTAGATTTTAATAGAAAAACATGTCATATAGACCTATCATCCCACATTCATGAAAATTATAAAAAAAGTTGTAGAAGTGCAAGGATATTGACGAACTGGACCACATATAGTATTTGGGAAATGACCATGGTAAGATCTCTTCTATATTACATGTTTTTAAATTAAAAAAATAGTATGACCATGAATAATGACAATCACACGATCAATTTTGCATAATTACTTGGGATTAGGGGTGAGCATTCACTATCATAACATAACTTAATGAGTGTTCAACAATTTTTCATTTATTTTTATTCTTTCTCTTTTAATCCAATCTAGGATGACCACCACAGCTAGAAATTTATTAAATATATAATCCCACATATCCCAAATCACATAATCATAGGATCCTTGGGATGATAAATTCTCATGATAAATAATCCACATCCATTTTGGTTGGGTAGGATGTCAAGAAGAATAAATTACTGCAAGACATATATAATAATTGATGGATAATCTGACTCAAATAAATAAAGAGACATTAGTAAAAGAAGAAAATGATGATAAAATACTAAACATGGACTATATTAAGATACTTGTTAATGAATATATTCCCACCACCCATAATATATGTCAACTATAAGAAGTTTTGTATTTAGCACCCATGGTATTTTCTCAATAAGATATTCAAGAGGAGGAGACAGAGTTGTTTAAATGGGGAAGATATACAATTGTTTACGATTGAAGAAATATTCCAAGAGATCATATATAAGGAAAAAGAATTACAATTTTAAACAATTGTGGGAGTATTTCTTTAAAAAAATTATCTCTTTAATTTCAATAAAAAAACCCTATATTTTAACCTTCCTTATAGAGTGGGAAAAAACAAGAAGGGTGGTTATAGTCTTATTATGATGAAAAAGGTAGATGTTAGGGATACTTATTTGAGGATATATTTTATGAAACATAATCAATAAGAATTATAAATGAACTTACAATGTTGTTGTAGGAGTATTAAGAGTTTTATCCTCGATCATATAAGGGATTGAATAAACCCTTAACATCAATTTATTTTTGAATATTTATTTAATGAAATGATCTCCCTAGTTAAAAAATTACATAACAAGTATAATTTTTAATTACCCTTTTAGAATATAAATAACTTGAGGAAGCTCTCATTATAGATAAATTAAATCAAGAAACTAATGAAATGGTTTGTTAGGAAGAATAAGAAGATATCGATGGGGAGAACTTTGACAGCCAGATCTAAAATGATCTAGAAGATAACTCACCTCTTTCATTACAACATGGAATAGACTGAATGATTGATCATGTGAAAGAATAATAGTTCAAGTATCCAACCCTATAATTTATGTACCTATCCACCCAATTAGTGGAATAATAAGATGATGATATCTTGATAATTGTAGTTATAAAACTACCCCCTCATCCCCAAATTTGTTAAAATATATAGGGATGAAATATAGAGTTAGTTTTTCTTAGTGGTCACTCGTGTAGAGATAATGGTGCTTGCTAAATAAAAAGGGGGGATTTAGATCTGAAATAATCTTTTTTTTATTTTATATTATTCAAAATGAATTATTTACTAACCTAACATTGTTGGAACATAGAAAAGAATAATTATTAAACTTACCACTAGATAAAGAGGCCACACAAGCTATTTTATAGACCATATAGATCTTATAAACAAACCATTCACCCCCACCTTATAATTTACATGGCACAAATAATGGGGTGGAAATGAATAACTATGTTCAATGGGGCCTCCAAGTAAAAGTTAATTTTATAATATTTAAAAGGAAACATGTATAGTGGTTTTTATCACAAAAACCACTTCCTATGGTAGACTATGGATAACGACATGAATTTATAGCTATGGATAGTCTAAATAGAACCTCTCCAAAGAGGGAAAAACAAATGTCCTTCTACCCTTCCATTTTTCATATTATTACTTTTAATTTTAATAATTTTTTAATGTTTAATCTATTTACATAATGGATACAAATAATTGGAAAAAACTATTTATATGAATCTCAAGGATGTCTATAAAGAACCTAAGTGATAGCCTAACTCAAGTGTGAGGGATAAAAAAATGCTATATGGATTCAATTCATACATTTTTTTTCTGAAACTACTAATTACTAAATTGGATTTAATTGATAAATTTCATATTGAATATAATAAAGGCTAGTGTCATTGATAAGTGTGTACATAAGTGATTCATAATTATTATTATTACATTTAAATTCATTAGGAGCTATTTTAGTTTATCTATATTTTAAAACATATAAAAAATGAAAAAACTCTATTTATAAATGTTCTATATAGTTATTTATATAGTATTTGATTTTATCAATAATTATTTGGGATATAGTCCACCATGCATAGTTCAAAATAAAATATATGGTTTAAGATATCACATGTTCTAATATTCTAAGAGTTAAATGTACACTGTGTAAATTTTTCACTAACTTCAGGGAAATTGGTTCCTAGAACTTGAAAAGGGTGTATAAATAAAAATATTTTTGTGGAATTTGAATTATAACACATGATAATTGGATTTAGAACTTAATCTAATATAACATTTGATTTGTTAAAAATACCACCATATGAATCTAAATCATAATAAATTTATATAAATCGTTTAAAACTAATGGAAAATTATTAATTGGGATCCAATTGTTAATTTTTGAGACATTAGGCACTAGGTGTGTGAGTGAATTCTATTTTTACATATCTAGTTAGTGTCTTTTCCAAGTTCATTGCACATACATGGACTGAAAAATTTAAAAAAAGTGGAAATGAAAAAGCACATGATTAAATACATAATATTTAAAAAATATTAATTCCAGTGAGGTAAATATAATACTTAGATAAAGAAGGTGGAAATTATCTTATAACAAATTTAACTGAGTTGTATCAATGTAGTTGAATTTGAACTCTTCTTTAATAAACATAGGATAAATGGATAAAAAGTTATTAATCTTGTTATAACTTTTACTCCACCTATATTTAATTTATTCCACTCCTTGACATTTAACTTTGATGGAGTTAATGTGATACAGTGGATTGAATTCGTAATAGAGGCATGATAATTTTTTCAATATGTGTTTTATTTTTCTATAGATTTTATATTTAGATATAGTAACGATGAATGTTTATTTTTATATTTTTGAATAAATGAGTCTCAATGAAAACATTTCTTGGGAGTGCAATAGCTCATGTGTTGGGATGAGATGAGAGCACAAAATTACAAATATAATACAATTATTCATTGAAAAGAAAACTAAATTTACAATAAAATTTAGGATAATAAATAATTTTTGAAAACTCTATAAAATTTGAAAGATAATTATAAATTGATTAAAACATTTATTTTACATGATTTATTAATTTTTTTAAATTAATTAAAATTCATAAATGTTATGGAACAAGAATTTAATTGTTAGAATTGATATAAACATTAATTTTCTTAATTGATTTAATTACGAGTTATAATTATTTTATTCTATTCTTTTCAATCCAATGGAATCCATAAATTTATTTTAGTAAATTAAAATTGTTTAAAAAGTGATGTAACATTTAAATTGTGAAAATTTATTTTAGAATCTATTAATGTATTTTTATGATACACTGATTTATTTACAATTTTTAAATGTTATTTAATTTTTTTTTTGGAATTTAATTGGTTGAAAAATAAATTTACATTAAGTGATTCATTTAATTTAAAATCCATTGTGACAAAAGCCACATTTAAAATATATTTTACTAAGTAAAGGCCAAAATGAAAACAAAAAAGATCCCAAAAATACTATATGGTCAATAATTTGAGCTATAGTAAGAAGGAAATAAGAAACCTTAAAAAATCACTCCAGATTCTATGAAATGAAATTTGGTAAAGGCATGATGTTACTATAATGATAATTTGGAACCTAATATATAGTAGAGTGATCAAGTGAGGAAGTTCATAAAATAGTAGAAGATACTATTCCCCCACCAAAATAAATCTATAAGAATTGAGCATGGTGGTTTATCATCGACTACATGAAAACCATATTTATACAGTTGATTCAAACTACCAGGCCTGAGGCATCCAAATGAACCAAATCCACCCATATCTACATCACTCAGTCTCATAAAAATCCACTAAACAAATTGATGTAAAAAATGAAACAAGCTATGTAAAATCATGATTGATGATTGAGGGTTGCATTACATATCAAACCATTTAAATCAGTTGATTCTTACCAAGAGAAGGACGATGCAAGACCGAAGATGCATGATCAATAATCCTTGTTGACTAATAACCCAATACAAGGATGAACATAATGAGATAAAAAATTTGAACCATATATTCAAACTGAAAGAGGATTCCATAGATGACTATGATTCCAAGCCTGGGTCTTTATCCACGTCTTGATTAGTTTATGATTTTATGAATTTATTTGATTTTAATTTCAATTTGATTCACAATCTTTATACTTTTAATCAAGATTTTCTTTTGTTCACCTTCACTTTATTTTTCTTTTATAAACCCTTTCATGTACCCAGTGATCTCATGTTCCTTAATTATTGAGATTCAATCCATTACGAGTGGTCCAAGGGGAATCATAGTGGTGTTCAAGAAATTATTCAATTAATTTACAACCAATTTCACTCATGCTGGTAAAATAGTAAAGGTGGATCATAGAAGCTATGATCATCACTCTATATTCCATTATCACCATCTCATTCATAAAACTCATTATAAACCAAAGACTCTCTCCATTTTGAACACACTTCATAATAGTGGAGTTTTTTGGTTTATAAGGTAGAGTGGTAAGAGGCTTCTTCTAAGTGTGTAAGTAAGTTCATCCACTTGATTGAGTGGTGTTTTTAACAATCAACCAAGAATAATATATGATATTTATTATTGGTTTATGGTGTCCCTTGAGTAGATTAGTAGTTTCACAAAAATTTAAATATTAGTGGGTTAATATATAAAATATATTGAATCTATTAATTCTATAATTATTCACTGAATCCCATATATATTAATTATAATTTGTATCTTTAGTGTATAGATTTATATATAGATTTTTTAAAATTATAAAACCAATCAAATCAACCTATATTATTTCTTACAATAAAAATAATAATACAAAATAATGAATCATAAGTTCTATGATAGTGAAGTGTTGTCCCACATACACTCCTCGGGAAACCAAAATAGATAGTTATATGCTACATTACATGTTTTTTAGTTAAATAAAAAAATTGACCACAAACTATGAAAACTATGTGATCGCACACTTATGTGAATAATTTTTTTAAAAGGGACATAAGTGAACCTTACCTAAGTGAATGTACTATGGAATGTATAGTTTTAGATAAAACAATAGCATATAATTTCCTGGTTGAAAGAGAAATCTGTAATGGAAAAATGTTATAAACAATTATCCTTATATATAAAATAAGTATTTTTATTATAAAATTTTGGAATTCTATGAATCAAAACACATACTATAGATTTAATATCATATAAAATTTAATAATAACAGATCTTCAAATATTAGTATACAGGGGAATAAAAAAATCTATGGTGCAATAATATTCATGTGCTAAAAAGGTAGACACCTCTGTGTGACTGATCTATTAAAGGAAAAACTAAATTTATTTTCCATATCAAAATTAATATAGTAATTAAGATAATAGGTGGGGAACATTATGTGAGATGTGATAAAACCTTGGAATTTTTTAAGGTAGTGATCCTAATACACGGTGACCCTGGAAAACAATGTATCAGTTCAACTAATAAATTTTAGTGCACATTAGAATATTAACACATCATTGATGTGTTTTTCGTGGATGTATCCCAATGTGGTTGAACAAGGTAAAATATACATGGATTTTTTAATTTCCTATATTTTCATATCTTTTTTGGTATTTTCACCATCAAATGTTATAGGTAGAATTACTCCTTCAAAAAGTGGGGAAAAGATCATTAAAGTGATTAATAAGTAAAATGTAGGTTTTGTAAATTTTACTACTACCTAATTCCCTCCCACATTGGATATATCATGTTATAAAAATTGGAATCAAATACTATGTTTCATGTCTTGGTTTTCAACCTTAAAATATATTTTTGGATTTTTATCTCTAGTTTCTATAACAAAGTCTTTATTTTTTAGGGGAACTAAATTTTTTAATTTCTAGAATTAAATCATGTTCCTATATTATTTTTACATCGATTTTTTAGATTATATTAACTAATATACTGATTTGACCAAGAATAGTGAAATAATGGAAAATTAAAAAGAAAACATTATCTTAACAAGATCACTTTCTAATGAAATAATTAATAAAACATTTCATTATGTTAATACCAATATAGTGAGTAAATTAATTGAAGTGATGTATGGGTTGCCGATAGAAGAAAGTAAAGATAATAAAATTATCTATAGAGATGAATGTGAACCTAGTTATAAATATAATCCACTAAAAATTATAAATATCACTTCCTTTTGACAACAAAAAAATGGAAAGGATGAATAGGAAGAATAATTTTAATAAGACAATTCATACCACTACGACAAACCATTAGAGTTTTATTTTAAATAATGTATCTAATAAGGTTTCAAAAGTTTCTTTTACATCTATAAATATAGATTTTTTCCCAAGTAATTAATATGATTGTGATTCAATGGTATATATGAAGAAAACTACATTATTAAGTCAATCTGTAGAATACTCTTTCTGGAAAACTAGAAGATATCTAATACATTAAGGACAAGATAGTTCTATGTTAAATCATACATGGAGCTCATTATATATTAATTTAAGACTTTTATAAGATGAATAGAATATTGAATAAAGTGAATGTTTCTTCAGACAATGAAATAAAGAATATGGGTTCCTAAATTAAACAATAATGTAATTGTATTGTAGAGTTTTAAAGAGAGATTAAAATAATTGTGCTATCTAGAAAGAGGTGAATGAATGAATACCCCCAATAAAAAAACAGTAAGAGTCGATGTATTATATTATAGAATCTACCAAATGCATGAAATATATACCTGCTAAATTAAGGTATAAATATGATAATATCGCATAAATTTAAGAGAAGTTTATAATCTCATTGAAAAAGAATAAGATCTCCCCTACAACATCTACAATAGGTTGAATGAAATATGTTTTAAATATAGAATCATAGAATAAATTTAATTTACCTTTAAAATATGAATGTGAAATCTCTTTGAAGAATGTTTCTATAAAAGTATAAAATTTTGGATGACTTAGGTACACTCTGATCTTGTGTTCTGAATCTAAAAGGACCAATTGTTAAAAAAAACTCTAATGTAACTACTTGTAATTTAAAGCACGATTATATATGGTAAGATTTTAGCTATATATGTTTTAATTATTTTAACACTACTAATATTGAATGTAATTATATCAAGAAGAAATCATGGGAAGTCAAAAGGATGACCTCCACTAGTACGACATACAAAGATAGAATTTATACCATATAAAATCATGTTATACTAGAAAACAAATTTAATGTTTTCCATAGAAACATGGAGTTTATAGAAAAATTTAATTAAGAACCTAATATGTTTAAATAATATAATATCTCTTGTATATAAATACATAATATCTAGAAAATAAAAGAAAGAATTTTATCCAATTTTCAGGAATAAGGAATCACACTTATAAAAAGAATCACCAAGGTTAAATAATTAAGGTTTATCTTATAAATGTTAAAATAAAAATAATTAACACTCCTTATTGGTTTCAAATATCATACCACAAGGTGAAAATTTAATGTTTAAGGAAGATCCATCCTATTGAAGGGGAAGCATGTTGAAGGATGTAAGGAAAATTCATCACTGAATTTAATATGTATTATTAGTATCACCCAAAGAAGAATATCTAAAAAAGGCTAATATGTATCAAGAAATAAATGGTTGGTACGGTATGAATACCCACATTCCTCTACCTTATGATTATTATAGGTACACTTCTATCCATTTTTGTAACACCTGATACACTACTATATTAGGTAAATACCATATTATGAACTACTATATAAATGTGTTTTTTAAAGATCCATTATTCCATAATTTATTTAAAAGTTAAATTTTATAATTTTATATTTACCAAAGTAGTTCCAATTTTCCATTTATCTTAAAAAATTAACTTAGTATGATATTTTTATCATTTTCTTAAATGGTTTTTTTTTACTCCCAAATTATTTTTTTAAGAAACACATACTTTTTTATGACATTACCATCATATAATAATTACAAATAGGTTTATAAAATCATTCAAGTAATTAATTATAATTTTTAGTAATAACATTACACATTTTATAATTTTTATTGAACTAATAAAACCCATTTAAAACATTTTCATAACTATTTAAAATGTTTCTTTTATTTTAAAATCATTTTCGATTTTTCATTGAGTCAAGTATTTTCAATAGAGATTCAATGTTTTCTTGAATTGAAAGCATCAAATGATTTTTTATAATAAATAAAATTAAGACATTAAAAATAGTACTGAAAATAATATTATATTGTATATATATCTAATGCTTAAAAATTTTATCTCTCTAAAATTTATTTTCACATGATTAGGTATATTTATTGTAAAATTTACATTTCAAGATAATATAAATTTTATATGAAAAAATTATTTTCAAATTTGAAATTAGAACTATCAAACTAGGTAAAACTTTCAATCATGACTTTTTCAATAAAATTAATTACTATGGTTAGAAAATAATTATCCCTAAAAAATAATAAGGGATAAATTTAGTTTAACCTTGTTTAATACTAATAAAACATTTATCAAATTTTTATAGAATTAAATTCATCATTTTTTTAAATAGAAATTAATGTTTCCTATAAATTTTTTTCCATTTTTGATCCCTTAAACCGTGAAAACTTACAAAATATTATTGAGAAATGTAAATGTATTCCTCAAAATACACTTCCATCCACCTATAAAAGTGGAACAAATTCACCACTTAAAGACACACCTCCCAATATAATTTATCATAGAAAAAAAATCTATTTTTCTATACCTATAACCATATCCTAATAATATATTTCCACAGTCACTCATTTATATCCCAATCCCTTCAAATTCTAGGATACTTCTAAGGAAAAATCATGTCCCCAATGTGAGTAATATCGACTACTATGTTTTATTCTTAATCATATTCTTCCATATTTATTATATAAATTATAATATAATGATATTAATATATTTTATATATGTTAATGTTACTATATTTTTGTAATTATTATAATTTATTCATATACCCCATTAATTATGAAAAACAACATCATTGTTCGTACATTGTGTTTACTACTACCTTCATGACATAAAATGTTGCATTTTCCTTCATCATAATAAAATGATGGATATATGGATGATATTTAAGTATAAATATTATTTTTAGTATATAATTATTTTTCTAGTGTTACAAAATTAATAACCTATTAATTATATGACTAACAAATAAAAATTGTTAGTTTAATCATTTAAAATAAGCATACTAAGAGGACAATATTTTATACAAATTATTCAATTCTTTAATATCCAATAATTATTCTTAAGGTTCATTAAAATAATTATATATCATTCTAATAAACACCTAATAATATCAGAAACACTTTTTATAAGGATATTTTATATAAATCATCCCATCATCTTCCACTAATAATTATAGGTTCATGTTTGGGTCGGTTTAACCACATACTTGATAAATACACAACATTTATGTCATGGATTAATTTGAGAGTTATTTTATATCTTAATATGATATAAATGAAATAAAATGTTTTTTTAGATATTATACCAATTTATGATTCATTAACTAAGGAACCACACTTTATTCATCAGAAATCACCAAATCATGCTTAATATCCACTTTATCTTCAAGGATAATGTATAAAACACACCACTAAGGGATTTTAAAAAAAATAAATTACTATATTCAATCCAAAATAATAACATTAATTTCCCTTAAATAATAAAATTTTGAATAATAATGAATTTGGACACTATTATTATGAAACTTATACAAATGATCAATATAATATACACCAATGTAGAAAATCGAAAGAATTCATGCAGAGAATGAATATTTATGAACAGTATAGATGAAAATAGATATGATTAATTGTATTAATTTAATTATACAAATATATATTATTATGATATATGTGGTTAAATGAAATTCATGGAATTTAGCACAATGGGTATTGGTTTTTAAATCATATATTCCTCTTCTTGATACAAAATTTGTATAATGCACTTAATTTAATTTATATATTATATATAATACTAATTGAGATATTATAAAATGAAATGATTTTATTCATTGAATTTAAAGATCGTATTTATATCCTATATTCAATAATATTATTTTTAAATTGCAACTGAATTTATAAGTAGGGTTTTTTGTCATAATTTTAATTTTTTGGGACTCAGGTTATAGTCATAATGAACTTTTTTATATATGGTTCATGGGTTTACATTGTAGAAATTTTTCTATATTACTCATGAAATTTAATGTATTTGTTCGTATATATGTTTATACCTATCCCATATTCTATTTATTTATGATTTTACCATTCCATAGTGGAAAAACATGCTATGTTTTGGAAAAGTAAAAGTGTATATAATCTCTTCACAAATACATCTTTATTTGGATACTAGAAATTGGGTATATTTGTGGCACAAATTCTCCTCATTTTATTCAACCTAATTTTTTTTTTGATAATTTACTCAATCATAACCTAGATATATGATGAGTGGTATTAATATTGCAAACATAATGAGACACATCTAGGGGATATACTTTGGAATATTCACATGGTCCTAATGAACCATAATATAATATTTTTTCTACCATTACCTTTGCATCCATCCAATGAAATTTATTGAATCCAATTACTATATACCATGAATAAATTATCTATTTTAATTAACCTCACTAAAATAATTATTTTATATGTTTACTTAGTTTTAGTTTGATTATACCCATTTGAAAATAAGTTTATTAAGGGATATTCCCCCTAATGTCCACATTATTCTATTTATTGGAGAAGTATATGATATATGAGTTTCAAATTATTATATTAGAAAAGTTTTATTAAGTAATAGATTTATCAAGTTATTGTATGAATGTTCTTGATGAATCTTATGGTGAATTTATTGGAATTAATCATGTGATAGGTGGGACCTGAAATTATATAGACCCTCGATGATTTGAAAGGCTCCAAGGAAAAAACTGGTTTGGTTTTGGTGTATGAATCTTCCCATAATAGGATAATTTCTTTATTATGGTCCCTAAATATGTATTGTTTCTTGAAAAAAGGCATTGACTACATGTTTTTGATATTTGATATTATGTATTCCATCAGTTAGTGATCAATGATTAATTTTTTCATTGATATCATTTATTTACATAGATATATAATGTTCTTAGTTTAAATCTATTTTAACTATATGTTTTTTATTTATTCATTCCATATGACATGTTTCATGTTTATTTTTCGTGTGATTATGTTTTATTCTACTATATACTAATCATATGAGCTCACCCTTATTTTTTTCATTTCCAAAAGATTCCTATGGTATGGATATGTGTAATTTTCAATGATATGATGGATGGGATATTCAAGATCTTATAATATGTTCAATATTTATCTTATGATTTTCTAGTTTAATGTATCTATGTATCTTGTATTTCAAGAGTAATAAACTATTTTATCCTTTGGGAAATCTTGTAATTTTTACTATGAATGCAACATAATTACTAGCTCTAGGTTTCTAGAGTTCAAGATGTTATAGTTGGTATCAAAGGATGTTTAATACAAACCTAGGGTATTATATTTAGATAAACTCAAAAAGATAACAAATGTACTATTAGAATCCAATAACATTTATGGGGAACACTATATAAAACATGTTAGAAATATTATTTTATAATATCATGAGATAATTTTTTATAATTTACTATACAAATATGATAACTAATTAGATGAATGGGAACCATATCAACACCTGTATTTAGTGTTAGGACATTACCTCTAAAAAAATTAATAAAGTTTGAGTAAAGGAGAATTATTTAATAACCATATTAGGGAAGTCGATCTAGATTATGATAAATAATCTCCCTTGCATAGATTTCCCAATGATAGACAATATGGTGTATCTATGATGGATATCTTCATGCAACAACAACATACAATATTCAATAAAACTAATAATAAATTAGTTTATATAGAATTTTTAATGTCCCTGGAGAATATATTTAACATTTTGGGATATAGTGAAAAGGATAAACTCATCATGGTGGTCTATCATATGAAGTGATATGTGGACTAATGGAGGTCACTAATTCAAAATAAGAAATAGAAAGATGAGATCATGTGCATGGAATAAAGAAATTTTAAGGATGTATTCGGTGAAAAATACATTATTCATGATAAATGAGTATTAATAAAATAGAAATTACTCAAACTTATACAAAAGGATGATTAAAATGTTACTAAGTATAGGGATAAATTTACAAGATTATCTAGGAACACGGAATAAAATATAAATAGACCACAAAGTAAGATTATTTGATTATCTAATGGGTTAAATCCATTCCATCCAATGGTGTTGGTTGATAAAACATTTTATTTACAGGAGAATATATTCTCAAGTGATATTAAGACAGATAGAGTTATCTAGAACATATGTATTCAAGGGAAATAGGATAATACGAGATCAACTAAGAATCATGGGAAGAAAAATGTTGACAACTGGAAGAAAAGTGAAATGGGATTTCCCACATGGAATAATTGTGGGACGAAACACCTTGGGGAATATAGGAAGGGAATGATATATTTTTTCATGTAAAGAGAAAAAGGCTATCAAGTTAACCAATTGATGGGAAATTTGGAGGATATTGATGTTAAATTATTTAACTATAGGGAGAATGGACATTAAGTGAACCAATTCCCCCAAATTTAGAGAAATTTTCATAAAAAAGGACAAGAGACAAATTATATTCTTATATAATTACCAAAGATGAAGTTGAATTTCCTAAAAATGTTGAGTCAGTCACTTTTATTATTTTTAAAAAAATTTAAAATGTTTTATTTGATTTTGGATCTTTTTACTCATTTATATCATCCATGTTTTCAAAAAACATTAATTATTTCCCTAGGAACCTAGTAAGGGTGTTATTAATTAAAATACCAAGATGGATGCTCTTGGAAACAATGATATATTTGGATGTTTTATCCATGATGCATGGGAATACCAAATTTGAAAACATGGTTATTATAACATTAGATGACTTTGAAATGATACTTGGTATCGATTGTATTTCAATGTATAATAAATTTTTTATTTCAAACAGAAAGAGATTAATATACATGAAGGTGAAAGGGAATCTCTTTCCTTTTTAGAAAAAATTTAAGCATATATATATTATAGAACTCTTTGATTTTATAGTATGTATCTTTTTAAATTAATTTATTTTATTTTATAGTTTATGTTTCACACAACACTTAGCTTAAATGAATCATGATATACTATTAAATATTATTATATTAAAATGATTGTTAGAATAGTAATATAATTTTTAGGAATAATATTATGGTCATTAGAATAATAACTTCCCCTATAAAAGTATAAAAAAGTAGGTATCTCATAAATGAAAACATTATATATATTTATATCATAGAATAATTAAATGTACGTTTTAAAAATTACAAATTAAGTGTTGGTATTTTTATGAAACATAAATGTTTATTAAATATTTCATAATTAATAAAATGAATTAAAATAAAACATATTTTCATAAAAAATATTCATAAATTATTATTATTATTATTATAAATGTAATATAATTTTATGATTCTATAATTATTTTTCTGATGTTTTAGAAAATTAGTTATAATATTAAAATCGATATTTTTTTAAAAAATGATGATATGAAATAGAAATTAAAATTATACGTTTTTTACAATTATTTTCATAATATAGATCCCAATTTTTAAATCTAAAAATCAAAAAATGTATATGTTTAATTTTTGGGAATTTTTTAAAATAGTTGAATTTTTAGTGGATAGTGAAATAATGTATTATATGGTATTTAACATTATAATTAAATTAATTAATTTGAGTGTAATGGTTGAGTCATGGATGGTGTGAGTTACCATTATCTAGAAATGAAATTCCCATGTAGTTGTGTTTTTTCATGGTAGTCATCACTATTGATAGTCTTGTGAAAAAATAATAAACAAATGGATGAAATAATCAAAAACAGACCTCACCTCCCCTATAATTACCACCCCTTATCATCACACATCAAAATATTTGTATGATTCTTAAAATTTTACCAATTCCCTTTACAAGACCCTTACCCACATCTAAGACCTTAT
Organism: Viscum album; assembly: GCA_963277665.1. Classification (NCBI taxonomy): domain Eukaryota; kingdom Viridiplantae; phylum Streptophyta; class Magnoliopsida; order Santalales; family Viscaceae; genus Viscum; species Viscum album. Next base: position 415,890 of record CAUJRU010000202.1, read on the forward strand.
ATTCTTAACAAAATTCCAAAACCAAGTTACATAAGGAGGTTCCCTTAGAAACAATAACCAAGAGGTAAAATCCACTTTCTTTATCTTTTAAATTATTTATTTCATCTTAAATATCCTTACTTACCCTATCCAAAGTAAAATGATAACTTTTGATCATACATATACCATAATTTTATTGTGTAAATGTAATATCCATAATCAAATATCTTTTCTTCCCTTTATATTCTAAAAAAAATCGTCTGTGATGTGCCGATTCATTGACTTCATGGATGATGAGATTTAGTTTACTATTAACTCCATAAAGGATATTAATAAAATGACTATGGTTAAAAAAATTTAATATTTATATTATATATTTTTTTATTTTATATAACTAATAAATATACATAATATTAAACAATGAAACAGAAGTGGTTCATGATGATCGAAAAACCAAAAAATAAACTAAATGTTTATCATTGAAATTTTATCAGTTGAATCGTCATCATACTAGAAAAAATTGATATATGGGACCATTTAAAATAAAATATATATATTAATACCATTTCATACAACTTCTGATGTTTTGTTTCATTTTGAAAAGAACTCCAATAATTATAATTAATGGAACCTAGCAAAAAATCATGAAACGAACACTCCCAGAAAAACATAATTAAACAATATAATTCAACATATTATCCATAAATTATCTAAATTAAATTATATTAAATAAAAAACATGTTTAATATGTTCTTAACAGACAAATTAATGAATATAATTTCATTATCCTATATATTAAGTACAATTGATGAATTATTTCACACATAAGGTAAGGGATTTCTTAACTCAATTTTCATTTATTGGGTTAAACTTCTATTTCATTGATTATGTCATTATATGGTTATGAGTAAAATTGGTTTTATTATATTAGATTTTATATACACTTTTTAAGTGGATTTATAGTGAATAAAAAATATATATTCATTTGATTAATGATATGATCCTTTTATGGGATTTTTATCTCACTCTTATTTCTGTGGGACACATTCCTTATTCACCCCTTATTTTTTTGTGGATTATATACTAATCCTTTTATGTGTTATAATATGAAGTTATTAATTATCATTATTTTTATGGTTTTTAAGTGTTATTTCCTCATGGGGCATACGATTTGACTTATTACAAAGTGCTAAGCATTTCGTCTCAAATTATATTCCATTGAGACTTATTTGTTATTATGAACCAATTTAATTTTACATGGTGTATATACTTTAAATTTATTTATTTATGATCATAATTATTTTCATACTTCATTAAGTATCCATATTTATTGTATCATAGATATGATTACTTCGTAAACTGTTTTCCAATTTTTCATACAGTTTTTACATTCAATGTTTTTTATTAACTATAGAAATAATGTTATAAATATATCTCTTACTCAATATGGATATTTATTGATATGAAATATTGATTCATGAATTAAATTTTAAATTTAAATATATGAGTAGTTTTTTTATATGATGACAGGGGTGGGTCTCAGTTATAGATAGCCCCTCGATGCATTAGTTTTCTCATGAGATGAAAAAATCATCCAAATAAAATGAAATTTTACCTATAATGATTAAACCATCTTGTGAAATGCCTTGAATGTAGAAGTACCATTATTCCTGAGACCATGGTATCTAAATTAAAGAAAATTCTAAATTATGATTCCAATCATTATTATCCAGGAAATTTTCACTCTAATATTGTCTCTAAACACATATTATGCTCAAGTCATTAATTAAATTACATTTATTTCCAATAATTTACATTTTCGTAATGATTATGACTTATAATATTGTGATTGATAAGTTTTTAATGAAATAAAATGTATTTAATTTATATATATACCATTACATATTGATTCTATTTAATTAATTATAAATTCATGAAAGCTTCAATTGTATTTTACTCTTATTGAGCATCCGAGATCACCCTTTTATTTGACCTATTTTTAATAGGTTATGAAGATGAAATAATTGAATGAGTTTAATGATGAAATTAATTTTATTTACTATGTTTTATATTTTATTACCAATTAATTTAATAATAATACCATTTATTTATCCATTTCATCAAGACTAAAGTGCCTAGATTAGTGTGAACAATAAGTGAGGGAGGGGGTGAATCATTGATTCCTTTAAACTTTTTACTAATTGATTATTTTAAATTATTCCCCTATGGATGGAAAAATACCTGATCCAATATTCGTATGCCTCTCATCCTTACATTGATTGATCTTGTAAATGTAAAAACACATAACACACATATTTACAAGGCTCCGTTCAAAGACCAACCCCTTATTGTGTTGGTTATTCTCCCTAATAAAAATTCTCCACTATAATCACGCAAATAATTACAATGGTCTACACAGAGTCCCACTATATATCTCATGAGTCCCACATGAGGTTCTTCATACTACTTCCCACAGTGTTACCAGATTTCCACTGGCCTGTTTCAGAGACCCACTAAAGACTTCTTCTTATCCCTAAATCACATAGGGTTCTTCTAGCTTGTGAGTTACATGAGAAACTTCCTTCTTTGAATTCTCTTTGATTAACTATAGATTTTTTGATTCACTTTCCCCACAAGCTTTCTGAATAACACATTATCATGTATATATTAAATAATATTCAACAATATTTGCTAAGGTTTGTTGGACTTGATTGATATTTCGGATAACCATTGTGATCAGTCCTTAGTGCAACAATGCTCTAGAAATTATTTATTTTTCTAATGAATACCAGACCTCATATAGACATGTGCATGTCGTTCAAAAACATCATCCAGAAAATTAATACTGAAGAGTGATACTTCATAATATCAGTATTTTTTTTCTTATTCGATTCACAAGCACTATTAACTCAGATATAACATCTTTGTTAATTCTTTTTGGCTTCAGTCTCAATTATAATTCAGTTTATGAAAGAATTTTATGTCATCCAAACTTCTTGTTTTTGGATATTATGATTCCTTTCACACGAGCATGATTCTATGTATGTTTTCATGCGTATATAATATGTATCATGTCAACCCTTAGCACACAATATTCTCTTGTATTAATATTTTATGTTTAATGTGTGGGGGTGAAACAATTACATATGAGTTGTCCACTTAGTTTGTTCTTTCTCAATATTCACACATTCGATTCCTTCTTCATTGGTTCATGACATACACACACTTGTTCTTTTTAATTTGGTTTCAATGCCTATTGATAATTGGCATGCACTTCCTTCATTATGTGTGAATGAGAATGCATGGATTGATGTATATTTTATATTTTATTTTATATATCCCAAATGCCCAAGCTTTTCTTCTTCTTACAAACACTATTTAGATAGATCTTTTTATGCGTAAATCTAATGATGGATCATGTAGGTCGACGCCCTTCTGCCTCATTTTACACACACCCAAATCGGTAGAAGTTTTTCTTGGGTTTTTCATCTTCATGCACATGGTACGCATGTATCTCCTTCATAGAACCATGAGTGGTTCTTGATTTTTTTCTTTGAAATGTACAGTATGGGTGTGATTTCATTAGTTTCATACCAGTGAGATCTTCATCATGAAAACACAACAAGGGTCTGTGAGAACCTGTAGTGTGCTCACATATTTCTTCTCATATAGGGTGAATATTCTTTCCTTCTTCTCAAGGACGATTCAAGAGAGCATTTCACTTGTTGAATTATTAAGGATTTTCTTCATCTTCATGTAGTAGAGCTGTGTGAAACCTCTATGTGTATGGAGTCTTATTTCTCTAAAACAAGAGCATCCCTTAATATTTTGACCACCAAGATTGGTCGAGGAACTCATCCTTTTATATTAGTGGATTAATGTGTTGCTTCGTATTCAAATCCCATACGATATGATGTGAATTTGAAATCCTTAAAATCCTAAGATCATCTATTTTGACATTTTCAAATGCGGATAATAAATTTTATGCATATCTCAGTTTTTTTCAAATGAGCGGTCTCTCATTAAAAATATCATGTACATGTATTAGGAATAGCTTGATACATGTTTTCTATATCTCTTTGAGCTCTATGACATGGCCTCACAACTTTTTTTTAGTTGGCCACATTTGATCTTCTTGATTTTGTTACATGCATGAAAATAAAATTTCATGCATGATTTCTTGGTATCCTTATTACCATAATGCAGTGGATTTAGTCATCAATGGTTGATGGAGTACGATAGTGGAGGGTCTGATTCATCTCCAGGGAGCTGTGGTGTTAGGTGGTTCTTTATCCGATCAGACGTAGAAGACGGTAGCTGGGAGATCCAAGGCTGTTATATCAACTCAGATTGGTCATGGATGAAAGAGATTAGATCGAGGGACATGAGATTATACATGAATCCATGATCTTTCACGAGATCAAATGGGCGACCAATATTACATCCACATTTTTAAGATGTTTTCTCACATCAAAATGCGTTGTGGAATCACTACGCTTTATAATATTTACCATGACAACCAGGTGTCAATAATTTATCTTCTACCTCCACCGATACATCCCCATACCAGATTTTGCGAGCACACTATATGCCCACACTTTTTTCTCTTTGCCTATTGGACTTTGTCCCTCACTATGCGTGGGCTTCGAATCCTATGCTCTAATGGGCTTATACATGGCCCACACATGCATGCCTGTTGTGGGCATACTCGGTTGGCCACCCTGGGGTGTGGTTGACCCAGTGTCCCGCATGAGCATGAGGTTGTGGCTGGCCAGTAGAATTCTTGTTTGTCCCAATAGTTTTGAGTAAGCCACATATGAAATTTGTTTAACAACGATTCAATACAACATGTAACTGTATGGACACCTTCAACTCATGCATTGATGCTTTCATTAATTCCAATCCCATGCATGGTTTCTCTTCTTATATTCTTGTATTCTTTTATTTTAATCCTCTCATCGTCATGTAAGATGAATTAAATTATTTATGATTTCATTATCTTCATAAAAATGGATCTTATCTTTGCATGAACATTCCTTAAGTCCTCAATTATCTTTGGTATTGAAATTCCAAAGAACATTACTCATCTTCTTTCATCCAACCATGAATGGTACTACTCTTCACTAACTCATTCATTGAAATATAATTCATGGAAACGCTGTAGTAAATAATGTGTTCTTCTTAACATATGTCTTGGTCTTTGATGATCAACACAAACAATCGTCTAATTTTCTAGGGAGAATTACCAAGCATGACATCCAATGTGAAATAGTAATTCTACAAGTGCCATTAGTTATAGAACAAGATCATCATAATCAAAGTGAATTTGTATGAATAAATATCAAGCATAACATCTAACGTCAAATTGTAATTATCCAAGTGTCATTTGTTGTGGAACAACTTCATCATAATCATTGTGGTCTCTTTTATGATTCTACAAAATCACATTAAGCATCACTATTTCAATCACCATCACAACTTCAATCATGACCGTTCCAAACACATATTGACACCTTATTGACAACAAATGAAACACTATGCTCAAAAATCACCTCCTTTGTATTTTGTTGACTATATCACTTAATCAAAATTTTTATGGGTCAATATGGGTTCCAATCTTTTCTCCCACTTATTGGAAACCAAATGCAATGTTTTACTGGGGTGATTTAAAAAATATTTTCTCCTCACGTTAAAGAATATCTTCTTTAATATTTTTGAGGGAGGGATGATGTCACATGGTTTGAATAGAAAATAGACTTTAGTTAAACAACTCTATTCATAATTGGGATAAAAATTTTTAGAAAAAAAGATATATGACCTGGGGTTTCAATGATGTTCATAAACAACCATTTATGTGAAATTATTATCAAAATGTTTCAATTATTATCCCAAGGGTCGGGAATAGTCATATTTATCAATGAAATGTTATATCATGAAAATAAATCACCCAATATATTAAAAAGCTAAAGTGAAAATATAAATCTCATCCTTTCATCCCATATTTTCATAAATCAAGCACTCCACCTTAATTGGAATGATAAATTCAAATAAGAAAAATGGATGAAAGTGTGATTGGAATACCTCAAGTTTCAACTTCATGAGATGATATAAATTTCAAGATTTTTCTTTAAATAATCCTTGATATCATATCCTTAATATATTCTCCCCCTCAAGGGGTAAAATCTCTTTGATTCATCATGGTGTATAATATCATCGGATAATCATTAAGATATTCATGATGATAATCATCCACTGTGGATCACTTCAAGTAATTATCAAATCATGAATAATGATCACAACTTGTTATTCTCCTATTGGTTCATCCAATTCCATTCCTGATAATGACATTTACCTTCAATTCCCTGCAATGTAATCACACATAAATGAAAAAAATATAAGGCAATAAGATGGAACATGTGTGAGTTTCTTAATAGGAGTAACAGGGTTGATAAATTTCTCTTATCCCAAGAATTCATTTCCTTGTAGCTCTAATATGTCTGGTACTCTTCATATTGGTGTCTCCTCCCCGTTTGATACTTTGATATTTAATTTTCAACATGGACCCTTCACTTCCATTCACTTTTAATTTTTGTGGATTGTTTTTCCTTACTTTTTTCAACAATTAATTAGCTTCCACTAGTGCATGTTTTTCAATTTTCAAAATCTTCATTTGACATAGTAAAACTATTGTACATTTGATTGCATGATGTTCATCATGGTTAAACCTTCCACACAGTACTCGTGAGACACATGGGTTGTCATGTGATGAAAACCTCTCATGAGATTCAATTTCATCTTCATGTGGAATGATATGTTTCCCCTCTTCATTATTCTTTAGCTAATACTTCATCTTAAGCCTTTTGTAGTTCTATAGAAACTTGATATTGATTAGGCCAAATAACTAAATTATCCTTCTTAACATATTCTGGTTTTGAGATTCCATATGGATTCCTCAATTTGTTCAAGATTCCTTTCTTAGGAAATTTATCAAAATTATCTCTAGTAGTGTTTTTAATCAATCCAATCTTCATTTGGATTGATTTTACTTTTAATTTCAGCTTGCTTCTATTCATTTTCGTGGCTTACTTACACAGATTTTTGGTGTGACCTTTCTTTCTATAATAGAAAAAACGTTTCTTGGTTGGGATGAAATTCTTGGAATACAGGATAAAATTATTCATGAGAATTATTTTTTTCGCTACTTTATTGTCTTTATTATTTTTCATATTCACAATAGTTGATTTTCTAACTATTCTTGGTTTCATCTGAATTTGTTGTATCCTTTTCTTCTTATCACCATAAGCATTTGGTATGGTTAGAATAAACCAACAGTCCTCAAAACTATGACCAGTTCTATTTCAATTATCACAGAATTATTAAATATATTCAAATCTATTCATGGTAAACAGATTCTTCTTCATCTATGTATTTTGATTTAGCTTTGTAGTATGCTTCATTCCATTACATATACATTACCTATATGTAGGACTTCCATAATTTTCATATGCTGAAACATTATTCCAACAACCATTGTATTGATGCCAAAAACACAAAAAAACACAAATAGTATCCAATAAATGTACTTCTTTTTATTTTATTATCATTTGGGATAGATTTTGTTCTTTTTTTTTTCTAGATTTGTCTTTCGTTCTTTGGAGAATCCCTTTTGGAGTTATTATTCTTAACCATTCCGTCATAAATTCTTGAAATTTTGATGGATGTATCAAAAAATTTTATCAATTCAAATCATTCCATATTTTAACATTGAACCTATACCTGCAGATGAAACTAAAATAGTAGAAATAGAAATAACTAGGTTGTGGGATACCTTCTTCTTGGAGGATGTTTCCATTAGATTAGAATATGATCTAAGGACCCTTTGTGAATCATAGTTCTTAATGAAAATTTTAGTGGAAACATCTATACTTCCAGCTGTTTGGGATGTTCCATCTTGTATTAATTTATGATTCTCTAATTTCACCTCCAACTCTTGAAATTTCATATTTAGAGATTTCTTCTCATCCTAAACTGAACTTAGCTTGATTTCCCAATTCTTCTCCAGCTTAATCATTTTTTATTTATACAAATTCCTTAATTATTGGAAATATATGTCTATATCCTTTACATTGTTAGCTTTGTCTTCTATTTGAGTATATTCTACAGCTATAGAAACTTTGTTAAACTTTTCAAATTCATGGAAAGATTCAAAAAATTCAATTTCAAATAATTAATTTTCACAAATAATACCATAAAATCCATCAGTAACCTGATCATTTCATTCATTGCAAACAGAACTTTCTTCTTCCTCTTCATCCACAAGTTTTATGAGAGTGTGGGATATTCCATCCATTTTATCCAATGCCTCATCAATGGTATCAACTTCTCCTATTATCTGTAATATTTCATCTTGGAGAACATTGATTCTTGTAAAAATATGTCTTTACCTATATCTAGGGATATTTTTCAGATGTTCTTTGAGTGAAGGATGAATATCACTATCATTATCACAACTTGAACATGCTTCATGAGAAGAGGAATAATAAAAATAGTTATCACGTGTTGTTCCATTCAGATTACCTTCAAAAGAAGGTGACCTCCCACTAGGAGTATGATTCTTCTTCAGCTTCCATGCCTATTTCTTCATTCTATTTTTCTTAGTATTTTAAGAACTCTCCATTTGATGTTTCTCACCCATTTTATGAAATATTCACTTCATAAAGACTATCATAGATATTTGGGAGGTAACGTAGCTCTAATACCAATTGAAGTTTTCATATCCGTGTGAATCACTAAGAGTGAGAGGGGATAAATCAGTGTTACCTTTAAACATTGTATAAATTTATTCTATTAAGTTAAACCTATATGGATTGTTAATTATTTGATCCAATCTTCTTGTGTATCTCAACATTATATCTAATGATTATGTAAATGTAAAGGAATATAACATAAGGATTTACAAGGTTTGGTTCAAAGATATACTCTTTACTGTGTTGGCTATTCTCCCCAACAATGATTCTCCACTCTAATCTGATGGATAATTACAATGGTCTATATATTGTCCCATTATATCTCTCATGAGTCCCATATGAGGTTCTTTATGCTGCTTCCCATAGTGTTACCAGAGTCCCAATGACATGCTCCAGAGTCCAACTGTATACTTCTTATCCTCCATGAATCACACAGGGTTCTTCTAGCTCTCGAGTCACCCAAGCAGCTTCCTTCATTGAATAATATTTGATTCACTATAGATGATCTTATTCATTTTACCTAGGGGAATTATTATTCAAAATTTTCTATTTATCTATTCAATGATCTTCATAAAACTTTGGTACGGTCTGTTGGCCATAATTGATATTTCTGATCTTCTTTGTGATCAGTCCTCAGTGCAACAACACTTGGAAAATTCATTCTTCTTCTGATGAAGACCTGAACTCACATAGATTTCTATAAGTGAAGCACATAACATCATAAGGAATACTAATATGCAAGAGTGATTTTGCACAATATCATCATTGTCTGTATTTAGGGATTCCCAAACACTATCCACATGGATATAAGATCGTATGTCATTTTGTTTCGCTTCAATATCAGTTCTCATTCACATCATGCATGAATTTCATGGCATCAAAACTTCTTGTATTTGGATATTTCAATTCTTTTCACACATTCATGATATTATGCATGTTTTCAAGCACATACAATATGTATCCTGTCAACCTGAGCACACAATATTCTCTTGTATTAATATTTTAGGTTCAATGTGTGTGGGTCATGTAATTACAAATGCACTTTCCAATAAATTTCTTCTTTATCAATTTGAACACATATGATTCATTTTTCTTCGGTTATTTTCATGCACACAATTATTCCTTTCAATAAGGATTCAATGTTTATTAATCATGTGCATGCAATTATTTCTTTAAGTGTTCATGGGAATGCATGGATGCACCTATATTTTATATATGATTTGATAAATCCTGAATGAGCTTCCTTTTCATCTTCTTACACACACTATTTAGATATGGATTCTTATGCATAGATCCAAGTATGGATCATGTTGGTGGATCCATTCTTCCTCTTTGAACACAAACCCGAATGGGTAGAAGGTGTTCATGGGTTTTTCTTATTCACACACATGGTACACATGGATCGCCTTCAAAGAACAAAGAGTGGTTCATGGTTTCTATCTTTGTAGAGTACAACAAGGGTGTGGTTGCTCTAGTTTCATACAAGCATGATCATATTCCTAAAAACACAATGTGGGTTCATGAGAACCTATTGTGTTCTCATGGTTTTCTTTGAACAGAGTGTGTATATTTTTCCCTTCTTCACAATGATGATTCAAGAGTGTATTGCACTTGTTGAAAACCAGCATATTCTTTTCTCCTTCATGTAGTAGAGCTACGCAAAACCTATCTATGTATGGGTCTCTATTTCATTGAAAACAAGAGATTATCTCAATATTTTAAACACCAAGACTGGTCAAGGGACTCCTCTTTATATAGGCGTGGATCAACATGTTTCTCCACATTGAAATCCCATAGGATATGCCATGATGTTCAAATCCTTGAAAGTCTGAGATCTCTAATTTTGAAATTTTCTAATGAGGATAATAGATATGGCACATATCTCAGTTGATTATTTTTCAAAGTAGCCATCTCTCATCAATATAATCATATTCATGAATTAGGAATAACATGCCTCAAATTTTCTCAAGTGGTTAAGGCTCCATAATATGGCCTCACAACTTATTTTACTTCATCCACATTCAATATTTTTTATTTAAATAAATTCATGAAAATGAAATAGCAGGTATGATTTCGTGGCTTCTATATGACAATAATATTGTGTATTAAATCATCAATGTAAGATGAAGTATGATTTTAGAGGCTCTACTTCATCTCCAGTGAGCTGTGGAATCAGGTGGTTCTTCATGCAATCAGAGGGAGAATTTGATGGTGCGGACGATCTAAGGACATTGAATCAAATCTATGTAGCCATAGACGTTGGAAATTAGGTCATTGGATTTGAGATTATTCATGTTTCCAAGATCATTCACAAAATCAAATGGACGGTCGAGATTACTTTTGTGTTTTTAAAAAGTTGTCCCACATTTCAACATGTCACAGAATCTCCAAGCATTATAATATTCTTCACAGCAATTGGGTATTAATAATTTATCTTCTCCCTATGCTGGTACCACCCCATACCATATTATATAGGTGTGCAATTCACCCACCCTTTGATTTATTCACCTAGAGGCCTTTATGCCTCACTATAAAAGGGCTTCGGCTCCTCCACTCCAGCGATCTTATACACAGCCTGCACATACATGTCTCTTGTCGTTATACTTAGTTGGTCTCCCTTGGGTGCGGAGGACCCAGTTTCCTTCATGGACCTGAGATTGAGGCTGGCCAGTAGCCTTATTGGTTAGCACTATATTTTTTAGCAATCCACATATGCACTTTGTTTAAAAAAGGTGAAATAGAACATGTAAGTGTGTGGCCACCTTAAAATCATGCATGGATTCCTTCATTAATTCCAAACCCATGCATGGTTTATCTTCTTCGATTATTCTTTTATTTTATTGCAATCTTCTCATATTCTTGAATTATGAATTCCATTATGCATGATTTCTTCATCTTCAATCAAATGGATCTTATCCATGCATGGCCATTCCTTAAGTCCTCAATTCTATTTGGATGTGTAATTCCAAAGACCATTACACATCTTCCTTCATCCAATAATGAATAGTACTAATCTTCACTCCCTCATGCATTGAAACATAATGCATGGAAAAATTGTTGTAAACAATGTGTTATCTTTAAAACATGTCTTGTTCTTTAATGATCAACAAAAACAATCAACTAATTTTGTATGGAGAATGATCAAGCATGAAATCCAAAGTCAAGTAGTAATCCTCTAATTGGAATTTGTTGTGGAACAACATCATCATAATCAAATTGAATTTATATGGATAAGGATTAAGCGTGACATCCAATGTTAAATAGAAATTCTCCAAGTTACATTAGTTGTGGAACAACGTTATCATAATCAATGTGGGATCTTTTCTGAGTCAACAACATTACAATAAGCATCACCACTTCAATCATCATCAGAACTTCAATCATGATATTCTCTATATACATATTGAAAAAATATTGAAAAAAATTCAACAATATTCTCAAAAATATCCCATTTTTATTTTTTTTTAAATATCACATAAGCCAAATTTGTATAGGTAATTATGTGTCCCAATAATTTCTCCCCGTTATTGGAAACAAAATACAAAGGATTGGTCAGGTATTTTTAGAAATGTGTTCTCCTTCCACTAAAGAATATATTCCTGAATATTTATGAGAGAGTGATGATGTCACATGGTTCACTTAGAAAAGAGCCTTTAGTTAACCAAATCTCTGTCTAATTGGACTAACCTTGTGTAGATAACAAGAGATTTGACCATGGTTTTCAATGTTGTCCAAAAACAACCATACATGTGAGATCATGCTCAGAATGTTTCAATTCTTATCCAAGGGGTTGGAAATAGTCATATTTTTCAATGAAATGCTATGTCCTACACATAATTCACCAAACATATTAAAAATATCATGTTCATTGATAAAGCTCCCCCTTTCATCCCATCTTGTAATCAATCAAAAACTCCCCCTTAATTGACATGATAACTACAATTAAGAACATAGGATAAAAGTGTGATTAGAATACATCATGTTTCAACTTCTTATGATGAGATGAATTTAAATATTTGTCATGAAATTATATTTGATATCATAACCATCATATTTACTCCCCATCAAGGGGTGAAATACTTTTGATTCATCATGGTGAAAAATATCATCATCTAATATTCAAGATATTCATGTTGATAGTATTCCACTGTGGAACACTTCAAATAATTAGCAAATCACGAATAATAAGTCCAATGTGTTGGTCTCCTCTTTGTTAATATAATTATCATCTTGAGAATGACCTTCACCTTTAATTCCCAATAATGTATGCACACATATATGAAAAAAATATAAGGGAATAAGATGGAAGACATGTGATTTTCTTAATAAGAGTAATAGGGAAGAGAATTCTCTCCCAACATAAGAAATCCTTTCCTTGAAGATCTAACGTGTTTTCACTCTACATGTAGGTGTATCATCCTCATTTGATACATTTATCTTTCATTGTCAGCATGGAGCCTTTACTTCAATTCACCTTTATCATATGTGGATTGTTTTTCCTTACTTCTACAAACAGTTAATTATCTTCCATTGGTGCATGTATTTCAATTTTCAACATCACCCTTTGACCTGGTAAAACTATTATAATTTTTTTTCATGATTCTAATCCTCCTTGGACCTTCCACATAGTACTTGTGAGACACTGTGGTTGTCATGTGATGAAAACCTCTCTTGAAATTAGAATTCATATTCATGTGAAATGATATGTTTTTCATATGCATTTCTTTAGCTAATACTTTATCTTAAATATTTTTAAGTTCTCTAGAAACTCTCAATTGATTAGGATAGATAACTAAACACTTCTTCTTAACATATTTGGGTTTGGAACTTCTATATGGATTCTTTAATGTTTTCAAGATACCATAATTAGGGAACATGTCAAAATTATCATCAGGAATGTCTTCAGTCAATCCCATATTATTATGGATTGATTATCCTTTTAATTTCTGCTTGCTTCCATTAATTTCCATTGATTTTTTGAAGTGATTCATGATGTGAACATTCCTTACATAGTAAAATAATCTTTTCTTGGTTGGTAATAAATTCTTGGAATTTATCGTAATCTTCTTCTACAGAATAATTTCATTAACTATTTTCTTGACTTCATTATTTTTCATATTCCCAATGGATGATTTTCCAACTATTGATCATTTGTTCTAAATTTTTCATGTACTTTTATTCTTATCAACATATGAATTCTTCATGGTTAGACTAAACCAGAAATAATCATAACTATGACCACTTCTGTTGCAATTATCATGGAAGCCATCAAGATATTCAAATCAATTATTGATATACATATTATTCTTCATCTGTGTATTCTATTTTAGCTTTGCAGAATGATTTATTTATTCACATAAACATTCCCTATATGTTGGCCTTCAAAAATTTTCATATACTGACACATTATTGTAGCCATCATTATCTTGATTCCCAAACTTCCAACACCACCAATAGTAGCCAATAAATACCATCCTTTTTCTCAAAGTATTGGTCCGAATAGATTCCATGCTTTGATGTTTTGAGAGACTTCTTTCTTTCTTTGAAGAATCCATTTGGGAGTTGTTATTATTAACCATTATAGTATCCATTCTTGAAATTTTGATAGATGTATCAAAATTTTTATCAATCAACATCTTTCTAACTTTTAACATCGAACCTGCACTTGTAGATGAAACTACATTAGTAGAAATAGAAATAATTGGTTTATGGGATACCTTTTTCTTGGAGGATGTTCCCATTAGATTAGAAGATGATATAATACTCATTTTGGAATCATAGTTCGCAATGAAAACATGAGTTGAAAAATTTAGGCTTCCAAATTTTAGGGTAGTTCCATATTGGAGTGATTGTTGATTCTTAAATATCACCTCCGACTTGAGACATTTCATGTTGAGAGTGTTCTTATCATCATCAACTAACCTCAGCTAACTTTGCAGATTCTTCTTCAGCATTATCAATTTATCTTCATGAACATTCCATAATTAATTAAATGATATGTCAATCTCCCTTAACTTGTTATGTTTGTCTTCTTTTTGAGATGCTTTGACAACTATAGAAACATTTTATAGCTTTTCAAATGCATGGAAATATTCTGCAAATACAATTTCAAATAATTATTTATCACGAATACTTTATTGTAATTATTCAGTAACATGAGAATCTCTTTCATTTAAAAGATAAATTTCTTCTTCCTTTTTCTTCACTAGTTTTGTGAAGGTGTTGGATATGCCAACCCTTTTATCCAATGCCTCTTTTATTGGGTAAAGTTCTTTATTTAGCTGTAATTTTTCATCATGAAGAACATTGATGCTTGTAGAAATATGTCTTGCCTCCTCTCTAGGGATATTATTCAGATATAGTTTGTGTGTAGACAAAATATCATTATAATTATAAAAGATTGAATAGTATTAATAAGAATAGGAACAATAAAAAGAGTTATAACATGTCATACCATTCAGATTACCTCCAGTAGAATGTGTCTCCCCATTAGCTATATGATTCATCCCTAGATTCCTTTACTATTTATTAGTTCTATTTAATTGAGTCCTGGTAGAAATATCCATTTGAGGTTTCTATCCCATTTCTTAAAATAGACACTTCATAAAGACTCTGTTGGATATTATAGAGTTATCCTGGATTTGATACCAATTGAAGTGCCCAGATTTGTGTGAATACTGAAGAGGGGAGAGGGAGAATTAGTGATCCATTTAAACTTTTTACAAATTGATTATTGTCAATTAAACATATATGGATGGTTAAAGACTTGATCCACTCTTCTTATGTCTCACATCCTTAACTCAAATGATGTTTTAAATGTAAAGGCACTAAAAAAAGTGATTTACAAGTTTCGGTTCAAAGAAATACTCCTTGTTGTGTAGCTTATTCTACCAAACACAAATTCTACACTATAATCAGATGAATAATTAACAAAGTTGATATAAAATCCCACAATATCTCTCATAAGGCCCAATAGAGTTTCTTTATACTTCTTCCCATCATGTTACCAGAGTCCCACTGGCCTGATCTAGATTTTCACAGAATACTTCTTCTCCTCCCTGAATCACACATGAGTTTTCAAGATCTCGAGTCACACAAGAAGCTTCCTTCTTAGAATTCTCTTTGATTCACTATAGATGATCCGATACACTTTCCACCTGGTTGTTTTGAATCACAATTTTCCTTTTATCTATTCAAGAGTCGTGAACATCTTTTGGTAAGTTCTTTTGGCATTTCTCGATATTTCTGATCTCCTTTTTGATTAGTATGGAATGCAACAATTATCAGAAAATTCATTCATTTTCTGATGGAGACCCATCCTCACTAAGATGTGTATAAGTGTTTCAAAAAAAAAACTTTAAGAATATTAATTTTCAAGAGTGATCTTTCACAATATCAGCAGTATATATATTGCTAGATTCTCAAACGCTTTCACAATATCAGAACTTTCTCACACGTGCATGATATTATGCATGTTTTCCTGTATATATAATATATACCTTGTCAACTAGAACACACACTATTCCCTTTTATTAATATTTTAGGTTAAATGTGTATGGGTCATGGAATTACACATGCACCGTCCACTCAATTTCCTATTTCTTAGTATGAACACATAAAATTCGTTCTTATTTGGTTCTTTTCACATACACACTTGTTCCTTTAATCTGGGATCAATGTGTATTAATCTTGTTCATGTACTTCCTCCTTTACGTGTGCATGTGCATGCATGGATTCACATATATTTTAGATGGGATTTGATGCAACCCAAATTCCCTTACTTTTATTCTTCTCACACCCACTATTTAGATAGAGATTCTTCTGAATAGATAAAAGGATAGATAACGTAGGTGTATGCCATTATTCCTCTTTGCACACAAACCCAAATGGGTGGAAGGTGTGATTGGGTTTTTCTTCATTAGGCACATGGAACACACGAATCTCCTTCACAGAATCTAGAGTGGTTCTTTGTTTCTATATTCACATAGTACAAAAAGGGTGGGATTTCACTAGTTACATACCAGTGGGATTTTATTCATGAAAATTCAAGGAGGTTTCATGAGAACCTATCACTTTCTGTTGGTTGTATTCACCCAGAGGGTGTGTATTCGTTCCTTCTTTACAAGGACGATTCAATAGTGTATTTCATTGGTTGAATTCTTATGGATTCTCTTCTTCTTTGTGTATCATAACAATGTGGAACCTACTTGTGTATGTTGCTCTGTTTCTTTGAAAACAAGAGGTTCTCTCAATATTTTGAACACCATTATTGGTCGAGGTACTCCTCCTTATATAGGCATGGATCAACACATTTCTTCATGTTCAAATCCTATAAGATATTCTATGAAGTTCAAATCCTTAAAAGGATGGGATCTTTGTGTTTGAAATTTTCAAATATGGATAATAAATATGAAATATATCTCAGTTTTTTCTTCTTCAAACAAGTTGTCTCTCTTTAATAAGATCACATGAATGAATTTGGAATATCATGTGACACATTTTCTCAAGTGCTTCAAGCTCCATGACATGGCCTCACAACTTTTTTTCTTCAACCATGTTCGATCCTCTTGATTTCATTACATGACAGAAAATTAAATTTCATGCATGATTTTGTGGCATCATTAAAGTCATAATGCAAGGGTTTCCATCATCAATGGTGGTTAGAGTATGATCATGGAGGCTCAGCTTCATCTCTGGTGAGCTGTGCTGTCGAGTGGTTATTGATGTGATCAGAGAGAGAAGACAACAATGTGGAAGATCCATGGCTATTGGATTGACTCAGGTCGGTCATAGATAGTGAATATTAGATTCAGGGATGTGAGATTATACATACACACAAGATATTGCACGATATCAAATAGATGGATGAAATTACATCTGCATTTTTATAAAGTTTTCCCACATTGAAACACGTCGTGGAGTCTCTGCACTTTATAATATTCTCTGTGGCCACCAGGTATCAATAATTTTTCTTCTCCCTCTACTGGTACCACCACATACTATATTCTACAGTTCTGATCTATTCCCACCCATTGATCCCTTCTCATGTGGGCCTTTATCCCTAAAAAAGCACATGCTTATGCTCCTATGCTTCAGCGAGCTTTTACATAACCGTCACATGAATGCCTCTTGTGGGGATACTCAGTTGGCCTCCCTTGGGCACGATTGACCTAGTTTTATTCATGGTCCCGAGGTTGAGGTTGTCCAGTAGCTTTCTTGGTTGGCCCTATATTTTTGAGTGATCCAAATATTAACTTCTTTTAACAAAGGTGAAATAAAACATGTAATTTCATGGACACCATTAAATCATGCTTGAATGCCTTGGTTAATTCCAAACCCATGCATGGTTTCTCTTCTTCTCTTCTTCTTTTCTTTTATTTCAATCTTCTCATCTTCATGCATTAGGAATTCCATTATTCATTATTTATTCATCTTTAAACAAATGTATTTTATCCTTGCATGAATATTCCTTTTATCCTCAATTTTCTTTGGAATATAATTCCAAATAACATTACTCATCTTCCTTCATCCAACCATGAACTGTACTACTCTTTACTCCCTCGTGCATTGAAACATATTGCATGGAAACAATGTAGTCAAAAAAATTCTATTTAACACATGTCTTGGTCTTTTAAGATCATCACAAACAATCAATTGATTTTGTATGGATAATGATCAAGAATGACATCCAATGTCAAATAGTAATTCTCCACGTTCTATTATTTGTGGAAAAACATCATCATAATCAATGTGAATATTTATGGAGAATGATAAAGCATGTCTTCCAATGTAAAATTGTAATTTTATTAGGGCCATTAGTTATAAAACAACTTCATCATAATCATTGTGGGATCTTTATTGATTCAACAACATTAATTTAAGAATCGCCACTTTATTCATCATCACAACTTGAATAATGACCTTTATATACACATATTGACACCGTATTGGAAAAAACTTAAACACAATGTTCAAAAAAGGCTACTAATATTACCAGTACTTTTAGATATGAATCATGTATCTCATCCAATGTAATAAACTATGATAGTAAATATGGTATACTAAGTATTGGTTCATTACTGTTGGTTTTAAAGAAATTTTATAAGAAATATTGGGAAATATATTTTTAAATAAACATAAAAAACATTAGAAATATAATAATTCATTATAAAAATTAATAACATTTACCATTATATGAATTTTATTCTATGTATCAATGCTCATGATAATTATGGGATAACATAGTGACTACATTTATATAGTTATGGAGAGTAATGGTATAATGTGACTCAATACTAATGAAAAATGTATGTATTTCCCCACTAATTCGACATAGTTGGTGTTAGAGTTGAGTAGATCACGACCATATTAGGGAAATATACTCAAGTTATAATAAACAACCATACCTAAATAGAGAAACATGGTGATTTATGAAATGATAAACTTGTGTTGGTTCATTTCATGTGAAAAAATACGCCATATTTTAGTGGGACTACTAATCCAATGGTATCTGAGAAATGGCTGAAGTCCCTTGAAATTTATTTCTAGCATTGAGATGAAATGAAAATGAAAAGGTTGTAATGAAAGTATAATTTATCAAGTGATATTCGAATCAACAGTGGTCATTAATCCAAAATATTAGGGAGGAAGAAAAAATAGAACAAAAGGAAAGGCAATCTTTTAAAGGAACAATCTTTGAAAAATGTTTTCCTCATGATCAATGAATTAAAATAAATAGAAAATTTATTAACTCAAAAAAATATTAAGAAGAGGGTGTTCATGATTATAAAGAAACCTTTACAAGGATATCCGGGTATTCTATAGATAACATACATAATTCAGATATCAATATTGATTATCTCATTTAGGGCCTCAATACAAACCACCAAAGGGCATTTGTTTTCCAAACATTTTCATCATATGATGAAATAGTACTATGTTCTATGGAAACAGATAAGGAATTATATAGATATTTTATATTAAAAAAATTAATTGAAGAATAGGTTAGATAAGAACCTTACAAAAGGTAAATAACAAAATAAGAATAATGGAATGAATCGTTTTCATTCATGTTAAAATTGTATGAAGAACCATTATATAAAATGTATGAAGGGAATAAGAGTGTGTTTCAAGTGTAGAGACAAGGGTCTTCAGTCTCATGAGTGAAATGGGAAATAGAATAATTATATTTAGTGCTCCAAATAAAAATAAATGTATCTTTATTTAAACTATTGTCCCATGTGTTAAGAGAATCTACTATATAAGAGACTAAGGGATGATGTACCGACTTATACGATCATTATAGCTAAGGTAGAAGTACTCGATGATACGTTGGATGGTATATTAATCATATATTTAAATTTATCAAATTAATTTTTTTATTATGTATTTTCACATTCTTTTATATCTACACAAAATTTTAAGAAAAATATACATTTTCATTTTGATTTAATAATGGATTTATCGGTCAAAAATCATAAGGAAATTCTCATTTTAATAAAGATGTGTTAAGTAGTCCCCATTTTTACATATAAATGTATATATTTCTTAAACTTTTCAAAATTTTTATGGTTTATTGTGATATTATCTTCATTATGGTTTGGATTTCAAAATATGATGTGAAAATTTATTACAAGAAGATGTAAATTACAATTTTGGTGGAAGATTTATAATTCATTATCATTAGAGTTGAAAATACATCATATTACTCTTATCTATGTCCACCTCGAGTAGCTCTACTAAATTAAATTCATGGGGAGGATGATAAAACAACATTTAGGGATGAATAAGGACGTATTAAAATTGAGGATGAACATATTGTACAGGAAAAATTGAATTATTTCCTCATAATTACCTAAGCACCCCCCCCCCCCCAAACATGATATTGAGTTATCCAATGATTTAATCCTTGATGGAAGTCCAAAATCAAAGAATTTCCATAGAATTACCACTATATAATTAGTGAATCATAATAAACAACTAGAGGATTTGAGTAATAAAGGTTTTATTCTACCTAGTTTTTCAATATAGAAATTCCCTATGCACTCTGTTATGAATAAAGATGGATCCATGAGGCTATACACTGACTATAGATAAATCAATTCCATTATGATAAAGAACAAGTGTAATCTTCCTAAAATTTTTTATTTAATTGATCAACTTAATAGATCATAATGTTTTTCTAAGATGGAAAATTATTCTGGGTATCATCAATAGTATGTGAAGAAGGAATAAATTCCAAAAAATATCTTTTTTCGATGAGGTATTGAAATTATGAGCTTAAAGTAATTCCATTTAGATTGAATAATGCACCATCAATTTCTATGGATCCGATGAACATGATATTCAATGAATATCTTGATTATTTTTTGTGGTATTCATTTATGATATTCTATAATATTCTAAAACTTATGAAGACCTTGAGAATCACTTTCAAATCATTCTTGAGTCTCTTGAGAGGGAAGAGTTATCTGGTAAATTTATAAAGTATGAATTATGCCATTAAAAAAATTATTCCCATGGCCATATTTTCCTTATAGATATAATTTTAGATGATATTTAGAAGATTGAGGTATTTCAAGAATGTAATTATCTAAAAAACTAATGGCGGTATGTCGTTTCAATGGTTTTGTAGGTTACCATCACTGTTTCATTCAGAATTTTCCACGATTGGATAACCCTTTAACCAAACTCACATGTAAAAAGGTTATGTTCATATGGATAAAATAATGTGTTGAATTTTTTGAATAATTGAAGAGAAGATTGTTAAATACTCAAATTCTTACTTTACCATCATAAAATTATGTGGTTTTGATATACCGTGATGCATCCATGAAATGATTGGGTTGTTTACTTATGAAAAAAAGATAAAGTTATTGAATATGCATCAATGATGTTGAGGACTCAAGATCAAAATTATCACAACACATGATCTTATGTTATCAGTCATATTTTTCTCTCTAAATATATGGATACATTTTCTCTATATTGAAATATGTGACATATAAAATGATCCCAAGATTTTGAAATACATCTTTACATAGAATGAACTCAACATGTGGAAAAGATGATGGATCAAGTTACTCAAAGATTATTATTTCTCAATAAACTACCTCCCAAGAAAATAAAATAATGTAGAAGATGCATTAAGTAGTAGAGATCAAGGAATTATAAGCTAAATATGGATTGATAGAGATTGTATGTTCATGGATGTAATAAAGATGGATACGGGAATCACAAAAAAATGGGAGAGACCACTCCTTTTTCAAATGATTTTGAAATCATATTTATATGAAAAAATAAAAAGATCTCAACATGATAATGAATATTTTCATAATAAAATTAATGTTTGGAATGATGGAAAATTGGAATCTTTTATTTGTGAATATGGTGCTCTAAAATTTGGATATAGGTTATGCGTTTCATCAATTCCTAATCTAAAAATGGAACTATTGGATGGTTCTTGTAGCTCATATATATCTACACAAGCTGGTAGTATGAATATGTATATAGATATGAAGGAAATATTATGGTGGGATAATATGAAGTGGGAAATTATTGACTATGTGTCAGGATGCCTAGTTTATCAACCATTGAAGGTTGAGAGACAACATCCATGCAGATTCATGAGACATCTATGTATTCTTATGTGGAAGTGTGATGACATTACTATGGAATTCATTACAGGATTACCGAAGACTACCAAAAATTACCTTAAAAAATGGGAAAATTTTATTTATATATAATAATACATACCTCTTAATTTCCAAGAAAGACTCTATATCAATGAAGTTATAATACTTCATGGTGAACGTCTATTGATTTTCTTTGATTGAGATCCATTTTACAATTTCTTTAAAGATTCCTTAGAAGGATCACGATACATATCATCATTTGAGAACCACCTATCATCCTCAAACCAATGGACAATTTGAATACAATATTCAAACATTGAACTATATTTCATGATCATGAGCACATGACATTCCGAGATTGTGGGATCATTATTTAACATTCACAGTGTTTTCCAATAATAATAATTTCTATTTAATTATTCAAATTTATCCATATGAAGAATCATATAGATTGATATTTCCTACTCAAACATTTTGGTTTAAAGTTTTTGAAATGAAACTTATTATACCATAACTTATTGAAGAAACAACAAAAAATGTAATAAATATTTAGGCTCATGTTAAATCAGGTCAATGTATGAAAAATATTAATTCCATAAACTAGATAAAGGAATACAATTTTTATGTGGGAGATCATATCTTTCTGAAAGTATCACCACAAAGGGATGACAAAAAGTTCAATAAGAAAGAGAAATTGAGCCCCAAGTTTAATAGACCATTCAAAATTCTGTAACGAATTGGAAATGTAGCTTAATAATTAAGAATTACACCTTGTATCTCCAATGTTCATGATATTTTCCACATATCATTATTAAGGAATCCATTCAAAACCCAAATAATGTACTCATCTATAATGAAATAAAACATAAACCTCAATTATCTTACTGTTAACTGCCTATCCAGATTATTGACACTAAAGAGAATGTATTGAGAAATCAGAAAAATATATTGGTAAAGGTTCTTTAAAGAAACCATTAAATGGAAGAAAAATGTGGAAACCGAAGGATATTATGAAGAAGAACCATCATAATCTATTTACAATGTAATATTCATGAAAAGATTTGGGGAAATTTATTTGGAATTCAGTAAAAATATAACTCCCATTGGTTTTATGGTATGTATCTTAAATAAATTATAATTATTCAATAGACTACTTTTCATGCAACACCAATCTTAAACGAACCATACTATAATATTAAACATTATTAATTTTACATGATTTTTGGAATAAAAACATGACCGTTAAGAATAGAAATATTTCAATTAGAATAACAATGTCACCTATGAAAGTATAAATAAAATTTACCTATCTTATAAATGAAAATATGATATATATTTATATAATGGAATTGACCATAAAACAATGAAACGAATACGCCCAGAACAACAAAATTAAAAATTATAACTCATCATAATGACCATAAATGAACATAATAACATTATTATAAATAAAATATATGTTTAATAGGTTTTTAATTAAATAATTAATGAATATAATTTTATTATCCTTGAAATTAAGTACACGTGTAGAATGATTTCGCACATAACGTAAGGGATTTCATACATGAATTTTAATTCATTGGGTTAAATCTAATTTTAATTGATTATGTCATGATATGTATCTATGAAAAATGAATTTTTATTATATTATATTCTATTTCCACTTATTTTATTTATATTTATATTGAATACACATAATATATCCATTTGATTAATGACGTGACCCTTTTATGGTATTTTCCTCTCACATATATTTCTATGGGATAGATTCTTTATTCAACACATATTTTTTTGTAGTGTATATCCACCAATTTTACATTTTATATCAATAATTTATTTATTGTCATGATATTTAATGTTTTTTCTAAATGTTATTAATTTATGGAAAATATGATGACTTATTAAAATGTAGTTTGGATTTCATCTCAATTTATATTTCATTTAGACTTATTTTTTATTATGAATCAATTAACTTTCATATTGTATATAAATTTCCCATTGAATTATTTTGATCATCATTCATTGAATATTTTGTCACGACCCGACCCTACCGATCATGATCCGCAACCACCCCATGACCACCTCCATAGGCTAGGGGCTGGCGACAAGCGTTGAAGGCATAACAATCTCTGGGAGGCATTTTCCTAGGTACTTAGACACACACACACACACAGCCCACTCAATACAGAAGTGTAGAGAAAAAAAGGAAACAAAAGTACAACACTATAGCCCAACCATAGTCATGCATCAACTTCAAAAAAAAAGGACAAGTAATGTTCTGAAAGGTGGATTGACAAGTAAAATGAATAGAAAATGGGAAAACACGTTCCCAACCAGAAAGGTTCCACAAGTCCACAATAGTTAAATGAAAGTAAATAGATGGTGCGTCTCACACATGAAAGTCCTACAATGACCACTAAACGTAGGCCAAGCTTCTATGTCCTCTACACTCCTCCGTAGTATCGATCGATCTGTTTGCCATCTGAAAGGGAACACCAAGTGTGGGGAAAGCCCAAGCAGGGTTGAATATAAAGATACTGAGTAGGATGCTTCGATGGCTCGAGGGAGAAAAAAAAGTTGTATGAAAATGGTGAGTAGTAGACAGAAAAAATAATAGTGACAGAGTATAGTAAATAGAGTGCAGCTCAACCCAACAAAAGAAAGGAAGTAGACTCGTCCAACATAGAGGAGATAGACACGGAAAGCACGTGGCATACCCCACTTGTCTTCACCCCTACTAGAAGGAGAGTGACTGAACGCAAGGAGTGGGAATAAAAGTAGGGCGTATATGTATATATATTATCAACAAGAAACCTGAACGAGTGTGTAAGGGGATCTCTATCTCCAAGATAGCCCAGAAAAAGTCTCTATCAGTTCTAAGTACAACCATCACCGATGCCCAAAAGACTCACACGCCAAAGCTGTCTCAACACTGAACCGTACAACCAAGAGTCTTTCTCTGGAAGTCACGGAGAAAAGCCCTCGACTAGACTCATAGAAAGGGGTGATTCTACACGAAGTCATCGTCTAACCCACTGCCCAGCCCAGCTGGAGCGTAAACCGTAAGAGGTCATCGGGTAACCCACTACCAAACTCAGTTGGAGGGTAAACCCTAAGGTCAATGGGTAACCCACTTCCCAGCCCCGCTGGAGAGTAAACCCTAAGGTCAACGGGTAACCCACTGCCTTGCCTTGCAGGAGGGAAAACCTGATACGCTGATGGGTCACCCACTGCCTAGCCCCACTGGAGGGTAAGCCTGGATCATGCCAAATAACTCCGCACTATCTGTACCATCACTGGGTTTCACTAACATTGCTACCGTGCGTTTGTTCGTAGTGCATCAAAGGAACCTCTGACCAACACACTTTCATGTTTCCACATTTAAATAGATCTCGAACGAGGCTCCACATGCCCAAACAGATTACATCGTTGCAGTCCTCGCAGAAAAACACGTGATATAGACTAATTACTCTCCTGAAATAGACTCCCGAATAAGAAGTTATTCAACACCACTTCATGGCCAATGGGGTCTCGTAGGTCCCACACATCAGTCTCGAAAAATTTCGATCAAACTACACCATCATGATGCACTCGGAAAAACACATCAAATCCACTATTCATTCTCCCCGAACAAACATCTGAGGAAAAAGTTGCAAAATCCTACACACAGCATAAAAGACAGTCCGTGGGGCCAACGCCTCAACTTTGGCTTCAATGCTTGAAACCTCCCTGGAAAACTTCTTCTCAATGCCAGGGTCAAAATACCACTAACGAAACCTAAAACAAACTCCGTATATGCTCGCTCCATCCAAAAAAAGAATCATGGCGAGGCGCTAAATAACACTTAAGGGGCGTGTCGCGCCACCGAGCCCCTGTCTCGGGAATTTAAAATCCATGAGACCATCTCAAAACCTCCATATTGATCTGAGGATCATGTTTCCATAGACAGAATTTAATTTCGATACCCGGATCGAGAATTAGATACATTTTAATGTCAACGGACAGAGACGGGGTGGGCTGGGCCGATTCGGCCAGTCCACCCCTTTAAACCGGCGGTCCACGGCTTGGCTGCCCAGACCGCACAGTCCACCGTGTGGGCCACACCACTTCTTCTAGACCAGCTTAAGCTGTTTCATTCCATTTCCATGAGACTCGTGCTTTGTGGGTCTCGGTCGGCTCCCAGGGTCGTGACAACCCCGATCTCGTACGCCGCACGCTGACCGACAAATCAAGTCAGTGCGCCCTCACGTGGCTCGGACCGCCGGGCCGCTATCTCGCTCACCCATACCGACTGCCGGGTAGCTGTGCTACTTCCTGGGGAGCCTTCACGCCACCGCCGACCACCAGGGACCCACTCCACCACTTTGGATGCCCGCCGCGCTACCACCTGGACTCATCGGACCGCCCTGAAACCGCCGGAAAACTAATGTTTTGGATGGAAAACGTTTCAGGGCTCCCTCGGACACCCCGGGACTCGGATTTTCAATCTGAAAAAACGTTGGAAATCTTGGATCGAACCCTACACATAGATTGAATTTTCTAGACAATTAAATAGCAATATGATGCTATAATTGGAGTTCAAATAAGATGCAGAAATTTAAAACGAAAATGCAAAATCCTACCTCGAGGGGCGTAGCCCGTCGCTTCACAAACGACCAGCCAGAGCCGCCACCACCTTGCTGGGGAGGAACTTGAAGATGGTTGATCACTTGTTAAGAGATATTTCCCCAGATATTTCCAAGGGAGAAAGAAGTGGGGTGAAATTGTTTATGTAGGTAACTTAATTAAAATTTAATTACTTTTTAAAGACCCACTAGTAGGCCCATACCCGAACTCTTGACGGGGTTGAGGTTAAGCCACCCCTAGGGTAAAATCCTAGTTCTAAGCGCAATGGAGGTCTTAAAATTTTTATCCGAGCCTCCGTTATGAAGTTATAAAGTTCACACCTGAGGCTGCTAAATTAGAAAAACCCCCTTGGTGGCATTTTCCACTGAAGGGCCACTCCTGCGAAAGTTACACCCCTCTTAGGGCAAACAACATGCTCTGGACCAAATGGTGCCCTCAGTTTTCCCATCCAAGCAACCGTCTAGGAGGTTATCTCTTCATTTGGAATGTCTAGTGTGAACGCACATAAAATTTAATTCTATCCACACAAGGGCTCAGAGTCACATGCGGTCTGAAGGCCCTGCTCTGAAATAACATCAAGCAAATTTCATAGTCTCATAGGCTCAAAACACGGGTTCTTACATCATTCTCTCCTTCATGTTTTTCCTCCCCGAAAAAAAATACGAAAACATCTCGGGATACTGAGCCTGCATCTGGATCTCCTATTCCTAGGTGCTCTTCTGCACCCCCTCGTGCTGCCACAGCAGACGAACGAAAGGAATGGTCCATACACGAAGAGTCCTCTCTTACCAGTAATCAATCGCCACAGGGTGCTCCGCAAAGGTGGATCCATTCTAAGTGTCCAGCTCTCCCCAGTCTATAACGTTCATGGTGTCGTGCTCTTATTTCCTCAGCTTTGACAGATGGAAGACGTCATACACCCTCTCCAGCTGTGGGGGTAGAGGAAGATGGTAGGGAACCTCACCAGCCCTATGAAAGATCTCAAAGGGCCCAATGAACCTCAGGGATATCTTTCTTCCTCGGCTGAACCTCCGTGTTTCATGCCGCGGGGAGACCCTCAAAAAGACATGGCCCCCCTGCTCGAACTCCAAAGGCCAGTGATGACAGTTTTCGTATGAATTCTGTCTGCTCTGAGCTATCCTCATCTGCTAAAGAATGACTTTCACCTTCTCTGTCATCACCCGCACAAAATCTGGGCCCATGAGGGAGGTCTCCCCAACCTCCGTCCAGCACAACGGTGACCTGCACGGTCTCCCGTAGATGGACTCAAAAGGTGTCATGCCGATAGTAGAGTGGTAATGGTTGTTGTACATGAACTCCACCATGGTTAGGTGATCCTCAGAACTTAGGCCATAGTCCAACATGCCCACCCTGAGCATATCCTCCAACACCTTGATAGTACACTCGTTCTTCCCGTTCGTCTAGGGGTGAAATGTTGTACTCATCTACCACCGAGTCCCGAATGCCTCCGGCAACCCTTCCCACAAACACAATGTAAACTGTGCGTCATGGTCAGAGACAATTGTAGAGGGTACTCCATGAAGGCTGATGATCTCCCAAACGTACAACTGCCCTAGAATCTTCACCGATCTCTGCTCCCTGATGGCAAGGAAGTGCACCAACTTCGTGAGTTGGTCCACTATCACCCAAATTGAATCGTGGACCTTCTCTAAGCGCGTAATCCCTATGATGAAGTCCATAGATACGTCTTCCCACTTATAATCTTGGATATCAAGGGGCTACAACAACCCTACCAGAACCTAATTCTCTGCCTTAACCTACTGACAGGTAAGACAATGAGAAACAAACTTAGCTACGCTCCGCTTCATGCTAGACCACCAAAATTACCGATTCTGGTCTCTGTACATTTTCCCTACACTGGGACGTACAACCAAGGGACAAGTGTGGAACTCCCACATCACCTCCTCACGCATCCCCACTAATACTATAGCTCACCCCTGGAATAGGATCTCATGACTCCCTCCTTCAGAATACAGATCTGGTGTGTCTCCCTGGATATCTAATCATGCAGTACCTCACTATCGACATTCCCCAGCTGCGACTCTCTCACACGCTCATGGAGCTAAGGATTCAACACCATCGACTGGAAAAATGATGTACCCTCTTTCTCCATCAAGGCCAGCCATAGGTAATCTAATTGCTCTGATGCTTCCCACAGTAGACGAGCTTGGGACTTCTTGCAAAGGGAATCTTCTACTATGTTTCCCTTCCATGGAGTGTAAACTATCTCAAAATCATAGTCATGAAGAAACTCTAGATAGTTCCTCTGCCTAAGATTTAGATCCCTATGAGTGAATATGTATTTGAGGCTCTGGTGGTCTGAGTAGACCACAAACCGCTCACCCAAAAGGTAGTGTCTCCATAACCTCAAGGCGAAGACCACTGCTGCCAGCTATGAATCATGAGTCGCATAATTATGCTCATGGGGCCTCAACTGCCACGACCCATATGAAATCACTAACTGTTGTTGCATTAGCACACACCTAAGCCTTGCTCTTGAAGCATCATAGTACACCAAGAACTCAACTCCCTCCTATGGAGGCCTCGACACTAGAGAACCAGTCAACCTCTGTCTCAACTCCTCAAAGGCCTTCTGGAACTGATCAGTCCAGGTGAACGGTCATCCCTTCCATGTCAATGCGGTCAAAGTGGCATCAATCCTGAAGAAATATTCCATGAACCTACTTTAGTACACTTCCAAACCAAGGAAGCTCTGCACCATTGACGCATTCCAGGGTGGTTCCCAAGCAAGCGCTGCCTCTATCATTGTGGGATCTATGGAAAACACCTGTTCCGAAATGACATGCACCAGAAAGTGAACCTCATGAATCCAGAACTGGAACTTCAAGAGATTCCCATACAGCTAGTGCTCCCGGGGTATGTCTAGGAACATCCTCAAATGTTCCGCATGCACCTCCCCCATCGCAGTGTAAATGAGTATGTCATCAATGAAGATAACCACAAAACGGACCATGTATGGCTGTAAAATATGGTTCATCAAATCCATGAAAATGGATATGGAATTCGTCATGTCAAAGGGAATCACCAGAAAAATTTAATTCCCATAACTACAACGGGAAGCCAACTTAGGGATGTTAGCCTCACGAACCCGCTACTGGTGGTAGCCAGATCAAAGATCAATCTTGGAGAACCACTTCGCACCTCTAAACTAGTCGAAGAAGTCATCGATCCTCAGAAAAGGGTACTTGTTCTTTATCGTGGCCTGATTCAGGCGATGATAATCCACACAAAGACACCGAATCCTAGCTGCCTTTTCACACAAAAAAAAAGAGCTGCCCAAGGGGACACACTAGTCCTGATTAATTCCTTCTCATAATGGTCCTCCAACTGAAGTCGTAGCCCTCGAAGCTCTGTGGGTTCCATCCGATATGTTGTACATTATATCGGGGCAGTCCCTGGCTGCATGTCAAAGTAGAACTCCATCTTTCAACTTGGAGGTAGTCCCAGGACATCCTCGGGAATGACGACTATGTTGTACTCTACAATGGTAGGGATCCAGGTGCCTATAGCATCTACTTCTCTAAGAGCCATTCTCTCAAACTAGTGAGAAAAAATTCATGGTCTCTTGCTTAGAGTACCTATCTTCTCTTCCATGAGGTCTCATTCACCAAGGATGGTGATCCTTGTCCCATTAGAATGGATGCATTTGACTAGTCTGCGACAACAACCAATCTGGGCGTGAACCATGGAAATCCAATCCATGCCCAAGATGATGCCATAAGGTTCCATTGTGATGACGAGTAGTTCACACGTGAATCTCCCTCCTCCGAATGACAGTTCATAATATCTACAAAAAAAAGGTCACTGACGAGGCACCTCCCGTAGGAACCTTGAGGCTAAGCGTAGGTGTCAGTGCCTTTACTGGGAGCTCCAACTCCCGTACCAAAAGCAGCGATATAAAATAGTGGTTGGTGCCTATGAATACTAGTACCGAAACAAGAGTAGAGTAAACACAAAGCGTTCCTTGGACCATCTCATGTGCTGGGGGTCATAAACACCCATAGCCGGAAGCTGCCCATGGCCCCTACCGCCAGCTCCCTAAACCTAGCATGGGCTGCCCAGTGGTGGTGGTGGAAGGACCTCGAAATGCCGTCCCCCACCTGCATCTCCTGCTACTTTTCCTACGCCGCCTCCCTGAGGACCATCCTATCCTTGCCTGGGAGATCCTTGGTCACGATTCTACCTCTACCACTGCGGTGCGCCCACTACCTGCCGTGGATGCTCGATACGCCTAGTCGAGAAGCCCCATGATAGGTAACCCCATCCGCCACAAGCATATCACCATCTCTCTCCTGACTTCCCTATTGCTCTATGGCGCCACTAATGTGTATGACCCTACCCCTGAGTCTACTCACGGAAGGGTCTCCTCGACTGAGTCACTACTCTCTCCCACCTGCCTGCTACCGAAGACTCTACTCTAAAGCTTCCACTAAATGGCCCTACTAGCTGGAATACCTCAGCCAAGAAAATCTCAATCACGAACGCCCACTCTAGCACCCCGACATAATTAGGGATGCACATGGGCACTAAACTTGCAAGGATCTCCCTGTGGAGACCCTACCCAAACATCCGCGCCTGAATGTAACTGTCAGGGACCATATCCTCCGAGTGCCATGTCAGATCGGTAAACCAGGCCGAGTACTATGCCACGATCATCTCCCCTACTTCAGCTCCCTAAGAACCTGAATCTAAACGGATCGTAAACAAGAGGTGGAGTACTCCTCCCAGAAGAGCTACTGTAAGATATCCCATGTGAGAGATGACTCATCGTGGGTCTGCATAACCAACCCCCACCAACGCCCGACCATCCTGGGGAAAATTCTGGAAGCTAGGGACATCATCTATTCCACTGGTGTCTGTACCAACATGAAAATCCAGTCCACGGACTCTAGACAGTCTTCTGCTGCTTGGGGATCCGTGTCCCCGTTGAACTTCAACGGCCGCTGACGCTGGATGTCTCAGAGCGCACTCAGCCAGCACTCATCCTCGCCATACAATTCCGGTACTAAATTCCAATCTATAGATGGAAGGGCTACTGCTGAACCACTGGGTGGAAGGGGATCACATGAGGGTCCCTGAAATGATGCCTCATCGCTCTCCATGTTGTCATCATGAACTAGAGAGGGTAACCTGGCTGGCGGTTGGCGTGGGGGATTCCTGAAAATTATCATGTATTATCGCTATCAGATGAGCATATATATATATATATATATATATATATATATCATTAATAACAAAGGGGAGATGACTCAACAAGTACAGTCAAAGACTCAATCCTACTGGATGCATGTTCCTAATTCCTTGCAACAAGTGTCTCAGTGTGCCGAGTCAACAAGCAGGTTATCAGGGTCCTCATGAATGGATACATCGGCCGCCCATACCATCAATTGACTCCTTGTCCTTAGAGTCACTCTCGAGACACGTTGGCACTATTTTTCTAAATCCAAACCAATTCCTTTTTAAGGAATTCCGAACAATGCCCCATGGAACGGACCACCTTTGATACCACTCTGTCACGACCCGACCCTACCGATCTCGAGCCGTAGCCACCCCAAGCCCGCCTCCATAGGTCAGGGGCTGGCGAAAAGCACCGAAGGTGTAACAATCTCCGAGAGGCCTTTTCTTGAGTACCTGTACACACACACAACCCACTTAATGCAGAAGTTGAGAGTAAAAAGGAAACCAAAGTACAACACTATAGTTGATGTTGTGGTGATGGTTCTCGATGAAGTGGATGCCATTGAGGGTTTCCGATTATCTCTTCTGATAGTAAAGACGGTGACAATGATGGCTTTGAAAATGGCGGATGTCAGTGACTTGACCGGCCCTTGGTTCCAGGCCCCTCCTCATGGCTCGTGGATCGAGGTGGATAATGGCAGTTTTTCTGAATCTTTTTTTTTTGAAATTTTAATTTTGGATGTTTTGAAATGTGAATGTGTCATTTGTGGTTTATGTGGATGCGGGGTATGTGGGAATAGGTTTGTATAGTTTTCACTTTTCCTGAAAGTGGCTATTCGAAAAATACAAAAAAAATGGATTATGAAAGTACCACACTCTAACCCAACCACAGTCATGCATCAACTTAAAAAAACATGACAAGTAAAGTGCTGAAAGGTTGTCTGACAAGAAAAATGAAGAGAAAATGGAAAAATACATGCCCAACCCGAAAGTATCCACAACCCTACAACAGGTAAACGAAAGTACACAACTGGGGAGTCTCACAACTGAAATTCCTACTGCAACCACTGAATGCTACCCACGTTCATGTGTCCTCTATGCTACTCCGTAGTCTTGATCGACCTGTCTGTCATCTTCAAGGGAACACCAAGTGTGGGAAAATCCCAAGAAGGGGTGAGTATAAAGATAATCAGTAGGATTCCCCGAAAGCTAGAGGGGGAAAAATGAGGTACTAAAATGGTGAGCAGCAAATAGAACAAAGAACAGTGAAAGAGTATAGTAAATAGAGTACATCTCAACCCAACAAAATAAAAGAAGTAGACTCGTCCAACCAAGAGGATCTAGACTAAAAAAGCACGTGGCATACCCCGCGTGTCTTCTCCCATCATAGAAGGGGAGTAACTGAACCCAAGGAGTGGGAAAAAAAGTAGGGTGTATATATATATAGATTCTCAACAAGAAACCTGAATGAGTGCGTATGTGGATCTCTATCTCCAAGATCATCTCAGGAAAATTCCACATCAAATCTAAGGATAACCATCACTGATGCCCAAAATTACCGCATGCCAAAGCTGTCTCATCACTAAACCGTACTACCAAGAGTCCCGCTCCAGTAATCATGGAGAAAAGTCCCTGACTAGCCTCATAGAAATGGATGAGTCTGAATGAAGTCGTCAGGTAACCCACTTCCCAGCCCAGCTAGATGGTAAACCCTAAGAGGTCATTGAGTAACCAGATATTGAGGTTCTACAGGGTTTGCGCACTATTTATCAAAATGTGAGCCTTTCCCAGAAAACCATGCTCACATTTTTTTAATCCAAAAAAGAGATTTAAAATTCCATGGTCCCCCAAAACAACTTCATTTTGAACTAAGCTTGGGACATAATGATTTTGGGTGATTCCAAAGCATTGTAGATGGGTTATCTAGCCATCCAACTTCAATTCTATGAGATTTGAAGCTCAAATATATGATCTTATCTTCTCCCAGTAATTGGATCTCATCTTCAACCCTATCTCATTTATTCTAACCACTTATTTGGATCTTTTGGGGGGAACAGACCACTTATTTTATTAGAAATAAGCGTCTTTGTTGAGATATTGATCATGGATTGTACATCTACATCATTATTCACGATATCTTGATATATTTTATCTATTTTTAGGGTCGATGATATGAAACATAGATGTATTTCATTATGCTAATCATGGTTTTTAGACTTTTGTTGAGAGAACACCCATCAACAAATTGAGGATGGTGGTCTAATGTTCAATTCCCAAATTCATTATTTAAATTACATATATGAATGTTATATAATTTCTATTTATGTTTAAAAATTATATTTACAAATATAACTAATTAAATTTTTTTATTAACTAATTATATATTTCTTTAGAATTGTTATACTTTGGATTCAATGATCAAGATATTTCATTGAAGAATTAATTATGAGAATATTGGAATTGATGAATTGAGATGATTAATTGATGAATCAATTATAAAGGATTGAATTGGAGAATTTTTGTTTTGATTGAATATTGAGATTTGTGAATTTAGGATAATTACTTGATAAGTTAATTATAGAAAAATTATTTTGTAATTGGTAATAAATAATTCGTAGTTTTACTATTACTTGTTAATTATGTGAATTTTTATTCAATTTCTGAACTGGATAAAAAAAACTATTATGTGATTAATTAATTAATTGTTGAATACGTTTCATTATTCGTAGTTTTACTATTACTTGTTAGTACATAATGTGAAGAAAATACTATGAGACATTTTTTCAATAGTGACATCGTTTGAAAGAACCATGTGTCCCTATAGAAGAAGTTGTGAAACCTTGTACAAGTTAATTGATGATGTCTCATGATTTTTTAAATCATTCACTGTATGTTATATGACTATGCAAGGGGTCTATAGAAAGTTGCAAAGGTGGATGCATGGGTTTGGCACTGTTTTTCTAACAGTCCATTGTCCATTTGAGGTGGGTGATGATTTGGATAGTATAAACACATGGTTGGTGTTGGTTTAGACAAGGAATGCATAGAAACCGCATGTCTCGTTAATAGGGTGAAATAAGCCTATTTCCCTCCTCCCTTTGTATTTCACCCATTTCCCCCCCATTATTTTACCCAGAAGAAGATCTCATGTGCTCCATCCTTCTTCCCTCTTCCCATGGTGACTATCCCTTATTTATGGACCGATTAAAGCATCTTAAGTTCTGTTGGAAGCCAATAAGTGAGTCCAAAAATCCCTATCGATCCTTTATTAGTTTCTCTTGTTGTATTAAATGCTATTTCAATGTGATCTCATATGCCCTATTTTTAGGGTGTTTGTTGATTTCTCAGATTTCTCTTATTCCAAATCAAAGAAATGTTATGTACTCAAATAGTGAAGCATACTAACCTCAAGGTAGGTTGTCTAGGTATTATCCCTTAAATAATTTCATGATTATAATTTACATCATTGGGTCTTGCACAAAACCTTCCCTGTGTATCCTAAAAAATAATGAAAATTAACCTATAAATTCTTATACCAAAATTGGTATTTCTATTTTGATTTTATTTAGATATTAGGGGATAAATATCTATAATTATACAATATATTTGGGTGTTTCACTCATATGCCTTAACCATTATGATAAGGCCAGGATTTGATTCCTCCATGTGAGGTGTGTTGACTTTTCCTCTTCCAACATGATATGTTTAATGGAATCAAATGAATGATATGTGTTGTGGGTGTTTCACCTATAGCTTAAGAGTATTGTTTTTATTATTCAATATGAATAAGTTTTAGATGAAATGGTCAATTTAAATATAAAGATATGTTAATAGAAAGGATATACACTTGGCTCATATAAATTAAAAAATCTAATCCTTGAATCATCCCACATGACAAATTGGTGATATAATTATCATGTTCATGGAATATTAATTATTCGTAATTTAATTATTATATATTATGTTTTCTATCACGTAATTTTTAATTACTTAAATTTTAAATGGTTAGATTAATTATATTTAAATGGAGTGAGCCTTAGTTTCCAATGTAGGAATTCCATAAGCGGTATCATTGGTTAGATGATTTATAATATACATTTAGAAAACCATTGTTTCCCATGTAGGAATTAATATGATGGGAAATTTGGTTAGATAAATTATAAAAAGCCTTGAGAATGATACTTGGGTTCCTCAAACTGAATTACTTGGATGGGCTAATATGCTGATTGAATTTTTTAAACCATGTGAAATAGTTTAGTTCATTATATAGAATGCATTGGATGGTCTCATAGGATGATTTAGATTATCTATTGCATCATCAACACTTATGTTTCTTATTCATAATTCCTTTGACATGATTAATGGATTCATGAATTATATTAAGCCTTAAGTGATACATGGTTTCCATCTATGTAATTCCGTAGAAAATCCCATTGATTAAATGTTTTAATTTTTTATGTGACTGATACATAGCATCCCAAGTAATAGTTTCATGCATAAGAACATAGGGAAAATGAGATTTATTACTTTACCAATCCCCATCATACATGGATATAGTGGGTTTGGCCTAGGTCTTATATGAATATTGTATTTATTATGTCCATTTCTAAGTTCCTTATTTTGAATGTCTTTTTCTATTCCTTAACTAAGTAAATTACGCCTATTCGACTACTTTATTGGTGCCTGACTCACACCTCAAGTCATATCTAGTACTTTGTGTCTATATATAAGGATATATATGATACTATGTATATAGTGAATATTTATACATATATATTCATATAAATATATTTATATATATGATCACACACACACACATACCTGGTGACAGTTGTTTAGAGGTATTTTTTCTTCATCCATAGTAGGTATGGTTGACCGGGTTTCCTTTGAGAGAACCATGCACAATTTTTTTATTTTTTTATTTAATACCTTATTTATATACATGAACAATATAATATTTTTATTCACTTGAGAAATAGAATAAGACAGCATTGGTGATGGCCTACTGAGTTTATATCACACCCTGTCCATGCTACTTATTGGTACCAAAATAGGTGTCCTTATTGCAGGTTTTGGGTTAGGGATTAGACTTCTTTTACTACTCTTGTAAATGAGATCTTATGAGAACTTGACTGAGCCGATGACCCAGATTCTTATTATATTGCCTTTACGATTTTTATCCATTATTTATATATATTCTATTGTTTGTTGTATGTTTAATACTTTATATATTATAGAATCACATGGAAATGCATGATTATATACATGGTGTTGGACAATATATTAATTTATTATTAATTGTCATTCATTATTATCTTCAACTTATATATTGTTTTTCATATGCTTCTATTGTTTTTTTATTTTATATACAGTTGTGTTAATCAGATCATGAGGGTATAGTCTCCCCAACATAAAATCTCTGGACCTCGACTGCTAGTCGGTTGTCTCTAGTGTGTGGGGTGGTGCGCTAGATTCCATGTGACCAATCTGTATGGGGAAATTTTTATGTGAATCTGAACCTGATATGATAAAATTGGTATAAGAGCCCTATTTTTCTATTCTCTTGCTACTTTTTCATGTATACAGGAGATTAGGAATATTTCACCATTAGGTAAATAGTCATTTCTTAGAGTGATAAACCCTCGCATAGGGAAAAGTCCAAGTATCTAGGGATGGGATAATTTTTTCGAGTTGTTCTCTATTATTATTGATTTATTTATCACCATGAGTGATTTATATACTTTATATGGATTACTAATTTATTTGATTTATGGTATTTTACCCTTTTACAAGTATGGAATAGAAGTGTTGTAACATGCATCATTCTAGGAACATAGATATTCACATACCATGTATATTTAATGTCATGGAGGTTTTAATCCTAGATAGCCTACTGCTTGTGATATGTTCCCTAAGGGTATAACATGATTGGGTTGTTTATAATTATGATCAGTATACCCTGTTTAGGTGATTATAAGCATGTTTTCTTGTGTACTATTTTGTGTGATAAATTTACATGTTTACCTATAATTATTTAAATTAGATACCTTAACTTGAGATAATTATGATATAGGATTGGTTCTTAAGTTGTTTGCCTCAAACTAAATAGTTTTTTCTATATATCATAATGGTGGCACCTTAACTGACCAATCATGACATGTTTGAACCATGTTACATTGGTTACATGGGATGAAACATTATTGAGTTTAAATAAATTGGATCTAGCAGTCTAATTTATAAATTATATGGGACTTTATAAATTATATAATTGTAATCCATAATTGAACCATCATATATAGACTTGTTATACTTTGAAATCAAAGGTAAGAAAAATAATTCATTTTAGTTACCTGGATTTATATTGTAACATATAAGTTCTAATACCTTTATAACATGGGAATGTTAATTCATCAAACTGAACCATGACTCTTATATATGTATATATATATGCTGAATTAAAATTATTGTAGAAAATTGTTTCCTTTATGAACACTAGTAACTCTATTACTCGATTATAAAGATACATATGATAAAATTCATAAACACACAACTGGACCCAATTAGGTCATTTGGGGCTTGTTGCTTATGAG
Organism: Viscum album; assembly: GCA_963277665.1. Lineage (NCBI taxonomy): Eukaryota > Viridiplantae > Streptophyta > Magnoliopsida > Santalales > Viscaceae > Viscum > Viscum album. The sequence continues at coordinate 454,686 of CAUJRU010000202.1, forward strand.
ATAAACCCACTATGTGTGTGATTAATCTTTAATAAATCAACTTCTATTGGGTTGAGTTCAAAATAAACCAGGATGGTATGATGGTACCCTCATAGTCCACCTTTATATTTTTTATTCCATAGTGATTAACCAATGTTTATATACTTATGATATATGTGATGATTATTTAAATTGACAACAACCACTTATTTAGGTTATGTATAAATTTATGGTGGCACATTACTAAACTAGTTTATTTAAATTTATAAAGGCAATGTAGGATTATTTTGAACATTATTATATGAAGATTTAGTTAATTAAAATTCCAATTACAACAAAACGGGTTTTTTTCACTATATATTGAAATTTAATTTTCATTAACTAAGGCCAAGTGTGTGGAACATATGGATGAGTAATATGGATAAAAGGTATTTTAATAAAAAAATTCCTAAATTATAATTGGATTTATCTAAATTAATAATTCTGAATGTGAATTTGATATTACTTTCCTATGTTGTATGGCCGTGTTAGTCAAATATAGTTCCATGTATAGTTGTTTTTAACTAGTATATGGTGTTTATGAACTGGAGAATGGTAAATGTTCTAAATAATGGTGAACTATTATAATGGATCAAAAGAAACATTAATGTGGTGTTTTTAGTTTTGACCCTTGTGTAAGGGATGTTTAAATGTCTCCTTGATGGATTCCTTGGAACAATAACATGGCTCTTTCTAGTAGGATTCATCATATATCTATAGAAAAAAAATTAAAAGTACAAGAACCTAGAGACCTTCATAGAATAAAATTAGTTTAATGTTATATTCCTGTTATAAAAGAAGTGGAAAAAATTATTTTTAATCCCTTAGGAGTATATTATTTTTAATGTTTATGTAAATATTCTAACATGATGTGTCATTCAGCTATTGTTTGTCCAATATAAGACTCATAATGAAGAAAACAACCATGAATAGATGGGTGGTCACTCATTAAGTTGGTCCTTTTGAGGGTGTAAGAATCATGTAATTATTGAGTGTAGTTGGTTTTACAGGGTCCAAAAATCATCGACCTCTTATTAGTTTGTGTATCCCTTCTTCTTCTTCTCTGATGATGAGTGAATTGTTAACTCATCAACAATGTTAATAGTCATATGGGTTAATATGACTATATACTTAAATCATTCATATAGGCCATTAGATACTTGGATTTATAGGGTTGAAAGGCATATGGATAGTATCAAACTGGGGTGTTATTGTGTTGATGAGATATTTGGGTAGTATGTGTTGCACCCATTGAATTGATATAATACTACAACAAACTATATATGTTGTATTGAAATTGTGTAAGGTTTGTGATGATATGTTTTGATCATGGTTCATCTCTAGGGTAGAGTGACCTCGGTGTTGAATGAAATCCAGTAGATGATAATGTGTGGGATGTTGTTGAAAAAGGTATTGGGTGTTGTAACATTATCATTCATTTTCTTATGGATTTTATGTCTGGTGACAATGATATACATGAGCATGGATTGGGATAGAGTCCCACGAATATCAAGATTAATCTGAATCTAGAACACTTTTAAGAGTTTTTTTCAATATTTTTTTTCTTTCTTAGTAAAAACATTTCATCCCCATCCATGAAGCATTTTTTGTGGGGGATAGAGAGTGCACTAGGTGATGAGTTAACATTCATTGAAAAATTCGACTATGAAACACATAAGGATGGGAGAATCAAAACTAAAGTGTTTTTAACATTTCCTTCTATGTAGAGGGATAGAAACCATAAAGACCCATTTGGGAGTTGTCACCTTTTCTTTTTAATTTCTATAAGGATTGAACTTATGTCATCTAGTCCGTTACATGATTCTGGATATAAAAGCCAGTTATGGGTTTGTATCAATTCTGGATGTTAGATTCAGACTTTTGGTGTATCAGTAACTCGGGAATATAACACATCTAATGTGTTTTAGTGCTTTCAAGGTAGCATGATGATTAGATAGTTAGATATGTACACTACCTTTAAAGAACCAATTTATTGGGTTGGACTTAGTTTCTTATTCGAAAATGATCATGGAATGCCTCGATTGTAAGTTCATCAAATTTGATAACTGATGATGCATCATTTTTCATAGTTGACCACTTAATGGAAATTATATGGGGTCAGTTTGAATTATTTTTTGTCAATTTTTGGATATGGTTGGTTGAAAAAATTTCCGGCACATCATCTTAGATATGATGGCAACATCTTGGGCCTCATTGATAATTATTTATATTCTCATAGTGTACTTTCTGTTCATATGTTCTGACATCCCTTATCTTGACATTATATTGGGTACACAATGAGAGTTTCAGGTATACACTGAGATAAAGAGACAAATTTAATTTCATAATTGAATTATTATTAATATGTGTAATTTTCACTCTTGGGAGGTTTTGTAAATATTTCTCCTTTGTCTACAGTGATACTATTATTCTCATATAAGAAGGCAATGGATAGACTCATAAAAACTATCCAATTCAATGAATCATCCACCTAGTGAATACTACTTGAGGATAAATTAGTATTATTGTATGTGGACGTTTCAGTTGTGTACCGTCATCTCACTTGAAAATGACGGAGTATGGAATTCCTTGGATGAGATTCTAGTACTCCTATAGTTGATTACAAGGTTACCTTGTACTTGCATTCAGGATTAGTAGATTTTATTAAAGCATGATCATCCATGGGAATTAGATCTTGTATAAAACTATGTTGAAAGGACCAGTTTGGGATATACCTAACACTGAGAGGGGGGGTGAATCAGTGTTGGGGACTTTTTAAACTAATTCCAACTTTTTATCCCTGTACCTCTAGACCTGTTAGGATCTTGATTCTCTTATTCTCTTTTCCCTGTCGCATTCAATAATAGAAAGCAGTAAAAATTTGCACACGGTATTTTTACAAGGTTCACCACTCAGTAAGAGTAGCTACGTCCTTGCCATGCATGGATATGACCACTGCATGGATTCTCCACTATAAAGTAAAATGTTGTTACAATGGAGTGGCTAGGAAAACAATCCTCTAGCCAGTGTGTGTCCCTACACTTTGGAGGGGGGTGGGAAACAATCCTCTTCCCTGGACTGGTGAAAGCCAAGTCCAACTTGCAGCCTCTAGCTGGTACTTTATACTGCCTATCGAGACAGCCTTATTCCTTCTTCAAAAGGTTGGTTCTGCTCTTGATCTATTGTAGTGCTCTTCACTTGATTACTTGCAAAGCAGTAGGCAAGCAATTCTCTTCTTACTTTCTCTTCATCTCTAGTGCAAAAACAAACTGCACTAGTTCTTCTTCCTTCTTCCTCTTAGTGCAACAACTGACTGCACTAATCACCTTCTTTCTTTAGCTAGAATCACATACACCAATGTGATTATTCAAACACTGAAGATCTGCTCACAAAGCATCATCTGAATTAAACTGCCCTGAATAATTGTCAGCCTTCAGTTGGGCATACTCTATTCTTCTCCTTTTCTTCCTTCTCTTCTCAATACCAACACCTGAGTGTATTGGTATACTGAATTCTTCCTTTGTGCAGATATGAGTTCAATTACACGTCTAGTTCTTCTTCACTTCGCAAAGCACAACGAGAGTGTTAAACACCAGTCGTGTGAGTGCGGTTCAACTTCTCTTTGTGAAACCGAATGGTTCACAGTTCTTTCTTCTTCACAAAGATGCTTCGAGAGTGCAATGCACCTATCGAAGGCCTGTGGTACCCTCAAATTTCTCGCGCACCCTTTTAGGATACTTGCGCATAAAACTAAAGCTTTGCGCGGAAAAACACCTTTTGGCGCGAAAAACCTTTTTCGCGCAACTCTTCTTTTTCGCGCAGAACATCCTATTTCGCGCAGCAGTTCCTTTTTCGCGCAGCACTTCTTCTTTTCGCGCAATACTCTATACTTCAATTTTTCGCGCGTCAGAGCTCAGGATTTTTCTATGTGTCGAGACTCACTCAATGAGAGGGGTTCACCCCATATTTATAGGCAGTTTTGACCTTGCGCATAAAAACCTCTTCCTGCGCGTAAAACCTCCTCCATGCGCGTAAAAACTCTTTTATAAAACTTCATATTTCGCGCCATGCTTCAATATTTCGCGCACCTCATGCCTTTACCATTTTTTATCCTTCTAAGCATGAAGCACCAATTGCGCGCAAAATTCCGCACCACGTTCTATATTGCGCGCAAACCCAATCTTTCCTGCAACATCATATTTCGCGCACTGCTCCAATATTTCGCGCATTTTATGCCTTTGCCAATTTTTGATCTTCTGATCTCTAACCATCATTTGTGCGAAAACTTCATTCCTCAATTTCGCGCACCATGACAATATTTCGCGCATCCCGCAGATTTTTCGCGCAACCCGCTACTATTTCGCGCATCCCGCAGATATTGCGCGCACCACTTTATTTTTGCGCGAAACGTGCCTAAATTTCCGCGCACTCCATTCCTTTGTCATTTTCCATAGTTCTGACCTTGAATAACTCTTTTTCACGTATAAACCATCTTCAATCTTATGCGCAACATCCATTTCCAAGCACATTTCTTCATCTCCCAGTTTTCAGGCCCTAAAATTTGGCAAACACTGGAAAACGGCGCCACCTTAAACTGTGCTTTTCTGCCATCCCCAGATTGTCTAATGCTTTGCCATTTTGTCTCTTTACTGATTCCCGTAACCATTCTTATGCTCTTATCACGAATCCCACTATCGTGATATTTATCCTTTGATAGATCATCTTAAGCATCGTTAGAGTTTCAATGGGAACTGAATGTTTCCTATCTTCCAGCAGCATCATTCCTTCCAATCAAAACATTATATGACTGGCATCATCATTTCTCCCCCTTTCCTTCATAAGGATTGCATCACAAGTTCTCCTAACTCATGATTTGTGTGAAATACATACCAGCAAAGCATCGTCTGATTTAGATACAATGTGAAATGCCTGTCTACCTCAGAATGTCAATCCCTTCCACATTTTCTCTTCTTCATAACCATTATTCTGCAAATCATATGATTCTATTCTTCAAGTAAGCTCTTGCATGGTTCACATGCAATCATAAATCATTGCATTGTCTTCTTCAAATCCTCATTCTTCTTCAACCATCCTTAGATAGATGATAATTCACCATTCTGCTCCAATCATCCTCAAATGGATGATACTTCTCCATTCTTCATTGTTGTAAACAATGTGTCACCATTGACACATGTTCTTTGAACTTAGGATTAGCTCAACAATCGTCTTAATTTATCGTCTAAGAGAATTGCTCAATTATGAAATCCAATGCTATGATTCCATAACAATTCTCCAGGCAACTTCACTTCAACCGATCTCCATTAACTTTGGAGTTCTTCTTCATATCCTTTTTCATTTTGACCAGAATTGACAACTGTTGACAACAAATACAATCTTCATATACAAAGTGGTCCCAACATCTTAGATATGATGCCAACATCTTGGGCCTCATTGATAATTATTTATATTCTCATAGTGTACTTTCTGTTCATATATTCTGACATCCCTTATCTTGACATTATATTGGGTACACAATGAGAGTTTCAGGTATACACTGAGATAAAGAGACAAATTTAATTTCATAATGGAATTATTATTAATATGTGTAATTTTCACTCTTGGGAGGTTTTGTAAATATTTCTGCTTTGTCTACAGTGATACTATTATTCTCATATAAGAAGGCAATGGATAGACTCATAAAAACTATCCAATTCAATGAATCATCCACCTAGTGAATACTACTTGAGGATAAATTAGTATTATTGTATGTGGACGTTTCAGTTGTGTACCGTCATCTCACTTGAAAATGACGGAGTATGGAATTCCTTGGATGAGATTCTAGTACTCCTATAGTTGATTACAAGGTTACCTTGTACTTGCATTCAGGATTAGTATATTTTATTAAAGCATGATCATCCATGGGAATTAGATCTTGTATAAAACTATGTTCCTTCTTTCATAGGGAATGCTAAATGAATTTTTTTCAAGTTATAGTACTGGAAGCTGGATAAAGGCTTTAATGAGCATTCTTTGGGAAAATCTCAAGGTACCTTTGTTTAAAGGCACAAAGCTACAACATTTTACATGCATCAGGTGTCTATGATGAGATTTTTTATTATATTTAACTAAATGTGGATTAACATGATATACCACTTTATTTTTTTCATAGGTTCTATGAAAATATGCATATATTATGCCATTGGTTTGAGACATGTGTACTGTGAATGTTGACCTTGAATTCAAGGAAAATCCAGCATGAACCTTCTGAACTGGGTTTGCTAGATTATGATCATTTCTGACCAAAATAAAACTGGTAGTAGTTTCCTCACTTTTAATTAGGAAAATTATGTTTTGAAATATCATGGAGCATATTTATAATTCTAATGGAATTATTATATAATAAATTTTGGTGGTGGAGTTACTATCTCTCATAACAGGCTATCAAATGTTGGAACTAATTGTGGAGAGCACCATGGGATGGTTCATTAAAGATATGAAAACAATATCATGCCTTCAGTTAAATGGGCTTCGTAAAATGTCATACTCTTTATTTTTATTTCAGAATATGAGTATTGTCTCATGTTTTAATTCATTATATACCATAACATTAATGTGATTCTTATTGGTGTGTTGGGTGTTTATAAATAAAACATGTCTATTTGAATTAAAACGCCTTACCTATGTAGGATAGGTGATGTTTTTGTTATTCCCATGGCATCTCAGGGAAAAAAGTTCTATGGTGGGAATATTTTAGGATCATGCATTTTGAACCGGATTGAATATCCAAAGGAATTAGAAAATTTTATTTAGTGAAAGGGAAAAATGTTAAAAAATTATTTTAAATGTATATTAATTTATTATAACACATAAATGAGTTATTTATAAATATTTTATTTTAAGTATTAATAGGTTTCATATGATATCGGATGAGTGTCATTGGTGTTGGCCACCAAAAAATCTGTTTTGGGAGAAACGTACCTTGGTGCATGGTTAGAACTAATCCTGTGGGCCAAAAATTGTAGCCTAATTTTTATAGGGACATTTTTTATGGAACTATTTGGTCCTTAATGGGAAATTTTTTTACCAACTTATGGTATTTGAGTGTGGCACATGGGTTTCAAAGCCATGTAACCAAGGTCACACAACTGTGCGATGGGTCTATCGAAATATATCGAGGTGGACACATAAGATGTGCATTGTTTGTATAACCATGTTTCAGATATGGGAGTTGGGTGCCACATTGGACAGTAACACAACATGGTTAGTGCATGATTATCCAAACTATGAATTGAAACCTTATTTCTCATTAGAACGATAAAAATAACCCCTTTTCTCATCTTCCCTTAAATGGATTGCACCCCATTTTCCACCCTCATTTCTCCCAATGTGCTCCATCTTTCCTCCATCTTCCCATAGTGGATATCCCATTTTTTGGTCCAATTCATGACTCAAAAAGTGCATTTAAGTCCTCTTGGAAATTTTAAAACTCCACATCATTCATTTTTCGGATTCTCTTTCAGTATTGAATTCTATTATAATGAGAACTCATATGCCCTATTTTCATAGCATCTGTTGGGGTCTCCAATTTAACTGATTCTATCTCTGATCGAAGAAAATTATTTTAAAATTGAAGCATCCTAAATAGAAGGTAGGGGGTTTATGGTTTTCATTTAAAGTATTTCATTTCTATAAATTATAATTTTTTTTTTCACTGGACCTTCCATGCATCACCTCAAAAATATTAAATTTAATATGTAAATGTTTAATACAAAATTAATATTTCCATTTTTCTTTTAATTTCACTGTTATTGGAAATATATCATGTCTTAAACCACCCCTTTGGGTGTGTTTATCATATACCTTTACCATTATACTTAGGCATGGAGTTGAATCCACCTTGTTTGGTTTTTTTACTTGTCCTCTTCCAGAATGATTTGTTAAATTGAAACAAATGAATGATAATCATTGTCGGTGGTACCCCATATCATAATTTATATATATATCTATATTGTACCAAAATAATCCGTTGTATATGCAATGATCAATTTAAATTGAATGAGATGTTAATGAAAATTATCTACACTTATCTTGTATAAATTTAAAATTTTAATGATTGACTCATCCAACATGATAAATTGATGATTGTATGCTTAAGGTAATGGAATATTAATTATTAATACCTTAATTATGATATGGTATGTTTACTACAATGGCCTTATCAATTAAATAAATTTGAATGGTATAGATGAATTTTATCCACCTAGAGTGAGCCTTGGTTTCCCAAGTAGGAATTTCATATATGGGATCATTGGCCAGCTGATTTATAATATACCATAAAAGAACCTTGGTTTCCCAAGTTGTAATTCCTTAGACATGATCATAGGTTAGATAATTTATATTAAAAATTGATCGATACTCATGTTCCCCCTATGGAATTCCATATCCTGGATCATAGGATTAATGAATTTTTTAAATCATGAGCGATGCTTGGGATCTATATGGGGAACACTATGGATGAGCTCATAGGCTGATTGAGATTATCTTTATGATGAAATACAATAAGGTTACTTATGAATAATTTCATAACTTTTCCTAGTGGTTACATTAATTACATTAAGAATATGGTTAAACATGTGTTAATCGTATGAAATTCCTTGGATGGTTTCATAAATTAAATGTTTTACTATACACCTTTAAAAATACATGAATTTCCAAGTAGAAAATTCATGCATGGGATAATAGGGAAAATGATATTTATTACAGTCATGATCTCCGCCATACATGGATTACATAGGTTTTCTATTTTTATTATACAATTGTTATATTTATTATGACCTTTTCTATGATCCTAGGATAAAAGATCTTTTTTGATTCCCTAAATAAGTAAGTTACCCCTATGCCACTAATTTATGAATTTCAATGCCACACCTCTGGTCCTAGATAGTATGGTTTGTCTATATATATAGCTATATATGATACTATATATATAGTGAATATATATATTCATACATATTCATGTATATATGTATATATATATATTCACTTAAATACATGTATAGATAAAATTATACCTACTCAAACTTGTTCAAATATATTCTGTATTAGGATAAATTAGGTATGGTTCGCCAAGTGTACATTGAGAGAACATTCTTCGTCATTTATTTATTTTCAAACTTATTGATATACCTTCACACTACTATATTTTTTACTCATCAACTGAATATAATTTAAAATCATTGTTTGTGGATTTTTGAGATTATCTCACAAACTGTCCAAGAAACTGATTGGTATATGAATAGATCTCGTAGTTGCAGGTACAATAATATGGATTATTATTTTATTGTTACTTTTATACATGGGATCTTGGATAAAAAGACTGATTTGGTGCTGAGGATTCTCAAGGTGATTTCCATAAGGGATTTTATTATTTGTTGAAAATGTATTGTATTTCCTTTTGTAATTTTATTTATTTAGATATTATCAGACCACATATACCTGAATGATTATATTTTTAGCTGTCCTAACCCATCCCATAGGGGTATTTGACCTGACTATCCCAAACTCACCTTCAATGGGCTAGGGGCTTGTGATTAGCACTGAGTAGGAATATTACACAAATTGGAGTCATTTACCTAATGTACCTGTACGCATGCACACATATCCAAACCACAACTGGGGAAATGAAAAATAAATTAAGTAATAAAATCATGAAAAAAATATATCCCATAACCATAGCAGAACAATGAAAGTATTAGAATGTAAATAGGTCCATAATATAAGCCCACCAGAAAAATTCTGAAAACACGATCAATGATACATAGTGATGTGTTGCCCATATCATCCCAGTCTAGGCTAGTGAAGGCACCAGTTTCTGAAAATCATTAAAATAAAACCCTACTTGATCTAACATGAAGGAAATGGTACTATGAATAACATTTAATGTCATAGTATCACACCCCATCATTATATCCTCTCTAAGAAATTCATGTTCTTATTCCACCTAGGACTCCATCAATAGGTTGATCTTCTACACAATATATGGCATTTGTGGGAAAAGACCATGCAGGGGTGACTAAATCAATACTCAGTAGAAAACCCCAAAACCACAAAGGATATACCATGAAGGAAATACCATGAATGAAATGCACAGTCAGCTCCATATAGGTGTATGTTTACAAAACATGAAGCAAAGACATTCAGATATATTGAATCCAAGAATGACAATCTAGATGTCTACCACAACCAATTTCCGGCCATATGATTCTACTCAATGCACACCCTTTCTGGGAGAACTCACTCCTCGAGTCATTCTATCATCAGAAACACTCATGAAAAGGTATAGATTATTTAGTCCCCATCAAAATTAGAACATATTGGTAAAGGAATATTATGATACATGTAGGGGGGATCCCATCCAAATATGAAGGGGGGGTACTGCAGATCACACCCAGTCACAATAAGGGATACCACGTAACCAATTTCGTTCAATTCACATTGTAGGGAATCATGCCTGGACACCCAAGGGGATACCATGAATCATGCTCAAAGACTCTCGGGGATACCGCGTACCATACTGATATAACCCTCTAGGTGGAGGATCAACGTCTTGATCACGGATGATACATGATCCCACAGATAACATTATGGGTGATAGAGGGCCACACTCCAGTCCCGAGGAGGGATGCATGAATCTATCTGAGACTCGGCCTCTAGTGGGGATTTCAGTCTAGAAATTTGGATGTAATACCATACTAATACTTCGGGAAAATAACCAAATGGAATGCTTTCAACCTCTACTAGTCAATGCTAAAAACTCACCACATTATCTCAAAAGGACCGTCTCATTGTTTGGGTCCCAACACCATAGAAGGCTTGTCAAACTGACATACCATTTATAGGTTATGGAATTTTGAAGCTTCAGAAGGGGTTCATTGGGCATGTGTACTTACTCATGGCTAGTCCCCAACTGTGGTGGTTGACAACCACGATCGACCCCCCGAACCAATCGGGCCGCATTTTTGGCAGTCAAATGTCAGAGTCGGCCTTTCCCTCGTCTTTTGAGGCCATGTGGTAGATGGATCGACCATGGCTCATAGTCGACCGCCATGGTCGGCCATGACCCTGCTCCATACTAGCTGCCTCTAGTCTGACCCATCTGTCTAGGACCATTCGGCTCAACCCAACCTATTTTCCCAAGTACAACCATCTGAAGCGTGGCTAGCCTAGCCTACTTCTCCATGCCCACATCACCGGGACCACTTTTCTCTCTCTGTTCGGCATGCACCACTCGGCTCTCCTGGCCCACTCTGCTTAGCTTACTCCGCTTGGCATGTTGGCCTCATACATCTATTTTATCCCATAGACATACTGCATCCAATGACCTCTAAACAACACATGTGTCAGTAGTGTTTTACACTACTACCACTACGGTCCAATTCATATTGGCTCCCATGTGATCGCCACTAAAACATCCAGCGCCCCCGCTTCCAATTGCTACCTCCTTTGATCACTGCTACCCTAGGGCTCCAACACTGCTGCCTTGCCTTGTCGGGCCATCGGTGGTCCCTTCCATAGACCACTGATCCAACTTTGATTCCCATATTTCAAAATGATCGATGATCCACAGTCTTATAATCCTGACCTACATACCCTCGACCTCTATTGTTGGATTCCATCCAATCTAGGTGTCCAATCGCATTTTGATCCACCTAAAAAGTCAAAATATGTCCATGAGGGTCCAACGGTAGTGAATTAGAATAATGGGGGAGATAAAAGCACTATGAAAAACATGAGAAATGAACTTCGGTCATTTCTTCATGTTATCCTCAATCCGTTCTCAGTACAATTAATAACAAATAAGAGAGAATGAAAATAATTACATAAATTTAATTCTACCAATGATGTTAATATCAATTATTGTTTATAATATTGGTCTATGTTTTCCATTGATTAAGTAAATAATGTAAAATCATAAAAGAAACATCCTATAAATAGATTTTATATCAATCATTGACAAATAACAGTTTTTCTTCCATCATTGATGAGATCCTCTAACTCTGTTGGTGTGACGATCCATGATCAGCTTGATATGTTGTCATTCACCGAAACAAATCTCTAATGTTTTTTTAAATATCTAGGGTTTTAGTGCCCAAACCTAAAATATTTATATAACTATACATTTAAAGTAGATGTGGTTGTCGCATTAGAATATTTTCTATTTAAATTATTAAAGATTATTCGAACATTTTAAGTTTTTTCCATAGAAGGAATATGCCAAAAAAAGATAGGCCACACATAAGATTAGGACACCATTTTGAGCTCAATGGTACCCTCATATTTTTGATCTGGGAATCTATTAAATAGTTATTCCACTTTTTCATGAAAACCATTCAAACATGGTACTAAAAGAATAATATTTTAAAAATAATTTTTCTGGGAAAATTGGTCCTCGAAATCACACACTGTATTAGTGCCTGATCTAGAAATTCATCAATATAATGTATAATAATAATTTATAGGAATAATATGAGATGTTATATTCACAACACGTTTGGAATTTACTTATTCAAATCCAAAACAAATTCTACTCAAATAGATCAGGGTACTGAGCACAAATCTAAGACTCTCACTGCCAGGTGCTCTCCTAGAGAATCTAGTGCTACGACTGAATATACGCCAAAGAAATCAATTACCCATAAAGAATATTTTCACACCAATCCTTGATCCCCACTTGGTACTCTACAAAAGTCACTCCATTATTGATATACAGCTCCCCAGTCAATGATGCGCTATTTGTCATGCACGTACCTCCTTAGCTATGATAAGTGGAAGACATCCTGTACCCACTCTAAATTAGTAGGTATATCATAGCGGTATTCCACAAAAAAATATACCTAGTATCCTGAATGGTCTGATGAACCTCAATGATTTTCTAGTTTTCCCATCCAAATCTCTATAATCCCCATTGAGGTGAGACAAGAATAAACATGTGGTCTCCTTCCTCGAAATCCAAAGGCCTCTACCTCCTATAATAATATGACTTCTTCCAGCTCTATTAATTCTTCACCCACTTCCGGATGACATGTACCATCTCTGTGGTATATCACACCAACTCCAGTCCTATAAGTGCTAACTCTCCCAGGTTGGTCCAACAAATTGGTGTCTGATAGAGTCGCTCGTACATGGCATCGAACGGTGCCATTCCGATGGTGGAGTGATAGCTATTATTGTATGAAAGATCCACCAGTGGTTGTTGATCCTTCCAACTGCAACCAAAATATAACATGGACACCCGCATCTGGTATTCTAGAATAGGAATGGCCATCTTAGGCCGGCTATCCATTTGGGAGCGAAATGTTGTGATCAATCATAACTATGTCCCATGATCCTCCTATTATCCCTTCCACAACAGGGATGTAATGCATTCATCACAATATGAAAATAACATTGATGAAACTCCATGTAGTCAAACTACCTTCTGTATGTAGAGGAATCCCAGGATCTCTACAGAACAAGGCTCTCAGATAGCTTGGATGTGGGATGACTTGGTGATTCAGTCAATGATAACCTAGGTAGAATTATGTCCCCTAGACATATGTGGTACAACCATCACAAAGTCCAACAATATCTCCTCCCACTTCTATTCGAGCACCAGAAGAGGTTGGGAGAAACCCACTAGAACCTAGTTCTTAGCATTCTCTTCTAGAAAAGTTAGGAATTGAAAGAATAAACTGTGTAACTCCCTTCTTCATCCCTGGCCCCCAAAATTGACGTCAATGATTTTGGTATATCTTTTCCACACTAGGATGTACCACCAAAGGGGATGTGTGGAACTCCCTAAAAAACACCTTCCATAATTCCTTTGGTACAACTGTGAACCCTCTAAAAATAGTGACATGATCCCCACCTTCTGATTATCAATTCAGAGTAGGCCTTGTGGAAAACTGGGCATATAGGTTCTTACAGTCGGTATCCCCAAATGATGAATCCCTAACTCAATATAAGAGTGGAGGGGTGACAACCATTGACTAGAGGTATGCTACTCCATCTCCATCGACAATATATATCCACAGTGAGAATAACTTCGTTGCCACCTCATTCCGCAACTATAACCTAGTCTTCTTTCTAAGATCATCAACCACAACGATACACATTCAAAGATTATAGACAATCTCAATGTCATAATTATTGCAGATCTATAGACATCACCAAGGTCTCATGTTTGGATCCCTTTAAGAGAAGATATAATTGAGACTCTTCTGATTAGAGTGGATGATAAAACACTTTCTCATCATGTAGTATTTCAATATATTCAATGCGAATACTTCCACTACTAACTCAAGATCATGGGTCATGTAATTATTCTCATGTTCTATGAACTAGAGAAAACCATATGCAATAACCAATTTCCCCTACATCAGGAAAAAATCGTGTTTTGTCCCTAATTCATCATAGAACGTCACATACTTAATGGTAGATTTAGGAAATCTCATGATGGGGTTTCTCGTCAACCTCAACCTCAGCTCCTAAAACCACTATTGAAACCTAGTCGTCCACAAAAAAGGTTATCCCATCTATTTCAAAGACATAAAGGGTGTTTCTACTCTAGACAAGTTGAGCATAATCCTTCGATATTACCCTTCCAATCCAAGGAAACTCTACACTTGGGCAACGCTCTTGGGTGGCTCCCAAGAAAGCCCGACCTCAACATTCACTACATACACTAGAACTCCTTCCTTCAAGATGACTTTTCTGATAAAATGGACCTCTTGAATCCATAATTGATACTTAGAGAGCTTCCCATAGAGTTAGTACTCCTAGAACCTATCCAGGACCATCCTCAAGTGTCTTGCATGATTCTCCTTGAACACCAAGTACAATTGGATTTTATCGATGGAGACCACCATGAATATATTTATGCAAGGATGAACGATCTAGTTCATGACTCCCATGAACACTCCAAGGGAGGTTTTCACAAAAAAAAGATTCACTAAGTAGCCATAGATATTGTAACGACGCATAAAAGTCATATTTGTTATATTCTCATGCCATACTCATAGCTGGTTATAGCCTGATGTGAGGTCAATCTTTGAGAACCCCCACACCCTTTTCAACTGATCAAAGAGGTCATAGATACTCGGTAGTGGAGACTTTTTCTTCATGGCCACTTGATTCATGAGTTGGTAATACACAAATAACCTCAATCTCTCACATACATTATTTTCAAACAAAATAAAGGATTCCCAGGGAAAAACAATGGGTCTCATGAAGCCCTTCTTCTACTGGTCCTCCAAATACACCCTGAAGTTGCGAATCATTTCAAGAGACATCTAATATGAAGGTGAAGATATCAGTGTTGTCCCAGTGTGTAGATGAATAAAGAATTCCATCTCCCGGTGGAGAGGTAAAGCTGGTACATCTTCAAGAAATATATTCTCATACACCACCACCACTATAGGAAACAGATGACTCATATCATCCACCACACTAAAGGTGAGGCTATCAAACTGATGAGTAATTGGATGAAACCTCTTATGTGTGAGTCCATCTTACACATCATTTGATTAATATTCACCATAAAAGTAAAACCTGGTTCTATCACAATGAACAAGACACACTTTCCGGTTAAAATAATCAATCTGAGCATGAACTGTGGATAACCAGTCCATATGAATCATGACGTCGTAAGGCCCCGATGCTACTACCAAGAAATCCTAACTGAATCTCTCACCTCGAAGATTCAGGTCACATTGTCAGTACCAATGTGTGATCATAGAATCTTTTCTTGTAGGATTCTCTAAGAATAACGGTCAATTCAACAGTTAAACTAGAATCTATGAGTCCTAAAAATGTTTCATGGTAAGAAAAGAATAAATAGAACCTATGACTATCAAAACTATAGCTAATGTGGAAAATAAACATAACATACTGTGAATCATCCCTAGAGCCCCTAGGTTATAAGCTGTATCGCTTATAGCTGGCCTCTGCCTTATCCACTAGCTCCCTGAGCCTGGCATGGACCACATGGGGGTGGCGGTGGTAATGGGTCAAACCATAGACCACCTCATATCTCCATTCATGATCCTCTTCAACATCCTCCACCCTGCATTCCACCCTACTCCTATCTCTATCTCTACCTTAATGGTCCTTAGACTATCCCATGATCATTTGAATAACGGGTCATGAAATCTCATGGAGGATGTCTCTGACTACCACATGTGTAACACCATCTATCTTTGGGACTGACTTGAGCTTCCCTAGGATCCCTTCACTACTGACCTAGAATCATAAGATCATCCCTCAATGCTCTTGACCTTCTCATATCCCTATAACTATAGTTGGCTTCCTATAACTAAGGTCTCAGAAACCCAGTTCCCACTTATAGCTCTAACTACTTGTGTTTTCTCTGTTAGAATACTCTCAACTATCAATGCTCACTCAAGTACCTCATCATAAGTATGAATGATAAGGGAAACAACTAGCTCTATGATGCCCTGAAAAAAAACATACCTTCTCAAATTTCTGATCCCAAAATAAATTGTCTCATACCATATCCATGGAGTAGCATGAAATATCTGTAAACCTCTCTAAATACTCCTCCATAGTCAGGTTTCCCTACTACATATGGAGCAACTCTTGTATGTGAACCACTGGAAATGTGGAAAGATATAACTCTTATCTAAAGAGATGCTCAAAGTCTACCCAAGAGAGATTTGTCTCGTCATGAGACATTGTCACTAAGTTCCACCATCTTCTCACAGAGCCTTGAATATGGATCACATTGAGGGCTATGATTAGGTTGGCAGACATCCTCACAAGGAAAAAACATGGGTGACTACCTCTAACAATTATCATCCAACTAGGGGTCTTGATCACCTAGAAACCTATGTGGTCACAACCTCTAAAACTCTTGAAATGTGCTTAGACTTTGTGAATCCTCAACTAGTAGTTCTGGTTGTTGTTTCTACTCGACAGGTGGTAGTACAACTAGAAAATCACCTGGAGGTGCCATCTCGGGATCAGGCCCCTGTACCGAAGCCCCATCATTGGGCAGATCATCTTCATTATCTCGCTATGGAATCCAAGCTGGTTGTCTTCATGGAGACATCCTAATACAAAACAAGATGTACCACGATCAATAGAATATATCGGAAGAGATAACTCATGAATGAAATATAAAACATAACCATTCATATATGATGCACATTCCATTGTTTTTTCCCGACAACCAATTTTTTCTTGTACTGATTTTAAAAGATAACAGTCAGAGTCATGGTGTATGGATATTTCATCCACCAAACCAACACTAGAGTCCTTGTCCTGAAATCCGAACTCAAAACAATTAACACGGTTTCCCCAAATCAACCTCATAGACTCTCAGTTACAGAGTTGAACGGACCTACCACTCTAATACCACACTTTCATGACCCATACTAGAGGGGCCCATTCCCTGACTACACCAATCCTACCTCTAATAGGATAGGTGTCGGTGACAAGCATCATGTATTCATGCCCTACAAAAGGGAGGCATTAGCCTAATGTACCTATGCACATGCACACAACTCCAAGACACAAATATTGAAATGTAAAAAATTTAAGTAATAAATGCATGAAAACTACTATACCTCACAAGCAGAGTACATCATTGAATGTAATGGAAAGTAAATAGGGAAACAATAAAAGCCAACCAAAAAGAGTATGTAAACAAGACCAATGAAACATTGTGATGTGTTTCTCAACTTATCCCAATCTAGTAAGGTGAATTCTAAAGTACGTAAAACTCTTCCACAGAAAAACCTACTAGATCCAACCTAAGGGAAATGGTACTAGGACTATTGATTGAAGTCACATGAGCAAACCTGGTCTGTCTGGCCTCACTAAGAACCTCCTAGTCCTGGTCCAACTAAGACACTATAAAAGGGTTTATCATCTTCAAAAGACATGAATCATGTGGTAATAGTCCATGAAGGAGTGAGTAAAACAATACATAGTATGAAAACCCAAAACTATAAAAGAAAATGCCATAAAAGAAAATACCATGATGGAACTACAATGAAGAAATACATAGTCATCTCCACACAGGTGTTTTTCTAACACACATGTAGCAAGAACATTCAAATATACTCAATATATGACTTGTATTCTACAGGTAAGCCACAACCAATTACAAGACATATGATTATTCTTAAAGCACGATCATTCTTGGAGAACTCACTCCAAGAGCCATTATATCATCGGAGAAACTCACGAAGAGGTCTAGCTTATTTGGGACACACAAAGATTAGAAAAAATTGGACAAGTAATATTACGATACAAAAAGAGGGGATCATTCCAAGATACATTGTGGGATACAATGGATCAGGCCCAGTGACACTTGGTTATACCACATACCCAATATGAATCAATTCCTAGTATAGGGGATCATGCTCAGACACCCTGGGAGATAATAAGGATTGTGGCCAGACACTCTATACGATACCACGTACCCTATCGGTGTAGCCCTCTAGGTGGAGGCTCAATTACATACTCGCTATATTTACATGATTTTACATACTATACTAAGGGTGATAGAGGATCTCACTCTATTCCAAAGGAGTAATGTCTGACTCAAACATGGACTTCGCCTCTAGAAGGGATTACAGTCTAATGATGTGGACATAATACTGTAGTAAAACCTCGAGTAAAAGACCAAAATGAAAGGCTCTAAACCTCTTATTGTCTAGTATAAAAACTCACCACATCATTTCAATAGTATTTTCTCATCTCCAGGGTCCCAACACAATAGACGGCTTGTAAAACGGACATACCACTTGAAACCTATGGCATTTTAAAGATTAAAACAGGGGCTATTGTGCCTATGAACTGGCTCACGGTTAGTCTACAAACCGTGGTTATTGAACACCATGGTAGACCACTAAGAAAAACTACACCACGGTAGCTGGATCAACGTTGGATCACAATAGACCCTTATGGTTGATAGTGGCCCAGCTCTGGCCTGGTTTCCCCAGGTGTGACCCATTCAGTCTGAACCACCTAGCCCGACACACTTATCCTGGACCAACCCTTTTTCATTGGCCTAGCCCACTCATGATCAGCCCACCTAGCATGCTCCACCTAGCCCAAGATGCCTAGAAAACTCTGCTCATCCCGCTTCGCTTGACCTGCTCTTCTCGGCCTATTCCAATCAGCCCACTGGCCCTTCGCGTTCGCTCTATCCCGCGAACCCGCCACATCTTAAAGTCGTCTAACAACGTGTCTTCCTCCATGGTCTAATTCCCACCCTCTCCATTGGATAAAATGTTGAAGCTAACTCCAGTGTTGTCACATATTATCGCGTATGTCTCACCTCACCAAACCATAGTGATGAACCTGCACTAGTGGTCCCTTCTATGGACCACTAAGCTACCTTAAATTCTTAGATTTAAAATCGGGTGTAGATCTATTCTCATGGGTCTTGAACTTCACAAAACATGCCTCCATAATTGTTTTTCCTATATTTATGTCATCTGATCATGTTTGGAAGCACCAGACAAGTCAAACCATGCACACATGGCACCAATGGTGGGGAACATGATAAAAGGGGAGAGAAAAGAATGAATAACGACTTGAGGAATAAACCTCAGCATTTTTTTTGTGATGACCTCAATCTATTCTTGTAAGAATGAAGAATGAATACTGAATAATGAACATAATTCCATGAATTTAATTATACTAATGATGTGTGTATCAATTCAAGTTAGTTGAATTGATCCATGTTCATCCCAGATTAAGAACGAGATGGAAAATCATAAAACAAACGTCAAAGCTAGAGTTCATATCATTCATTGATGAAGAAAAGCGGTGATTCCATAATTGAAAGGATCATCCAACTCCACTAGAATGATGACCGGCAATTCGGTCAATCCTTCTTTGTTCATAAAAAACACTGAAATGGTTATCTAAATCTCTAGGGTTTGATTGGCTACCAATGAAGAAATTATACAATAATAAATTTTTTGGAGAATCAATCTATGCATCAAAATAATTTTTGTTTAAATTATTTAATGATGATTACATAATTTTTAGTTTTTCACTAAAGGAATACACTGACCAATGTTAGGTCACACCTAGGGTAAGACTATCATTCAGAACTCAACGTTGCCCTCAGATTTCTAATCTAGAAACCAATTTGTGAGTTATTACACTTTTTCTATAAAACTGTTTGCACGTGGTACTAAATGTTTACTATTTTTAAAATAATTGTTCCAGAAATACCGGGGCACATAATCACACGTCGTCTTAGATATTGGTCTCAAAATTAACCCATATAATTTCTAAAATAAATAAATCATGAAAATCTTAGACGTTCTATTATCATTGGTCAGTTTTTTCATTATTTATTTATTTTAACTCATTATTATCTTTCATTTCTATATTGTTTTTTATATTCATCTATTGTTGTGTTATTTTATATACTACAATTATACTCTAATAATGAAAATATAATTACCCCAACATACCATCATTATACACAATCTACTATTTAGTAGCCTCTAGCATACATTGTGGCATGCTTCAGGTCATGTGACCAACAAGATCAGGGAACTATTTAAGTGGATACTAGTCTATGATGATAAGATTATGAATACTACCTAGGAATAAAGAAAAATATCTTGGAATAAATAATGTGCTTAAAGAATGAATTTTTACTTTGAACTAAATATTCTTATTTTATAAGGATATTTGAAATTGAGGAGGAGTGTACATGTAATTTATTATGGTTTGGAATGAAAAGGGTTTTTAACTAATTCTTTAAATCTCAGAAATAAAAATATCCTAAAAATTTAATAATGTGAAAAAAATCCTTTATAAATCATGTAATTATAGATTTCTTATGCTATAGGGTGTTATAGATAAACTATATGAGGTAAAGGATAAAATAAACCATTTATATAATGATTTTCACTCAATAAAATAAGGCCAAAAGTATGCATGTTAATGTATAAAAAAACAAATTTAAAACAAACCTTAGTTATGAAAATAAATATCTTATTGAATCTCAAATATATATTTTACAACATTATAATAATAATAAATAATTTCCCAATTCATCTACTCATATTCTGTGTCTCTAATATGCACCTATGCCTCACCACTAATAAAGAAATAAGTATGTCCTTTCCCTATATAATATAAAATCATGTCAACATTCCCAAACAAGTACACATGTATATGGTGAGTATAAATATAGTTGCATTTACTTAATTACTCTAATACAATTTTATGTATTATAACCACAAAAATAAAATTTAATCATCATATTATAAATTAGTATCATTTTATCTAAAATATTAAATTTATTGAATCCTTTCGAATACCATATTATTTATATTGATCAACTCAATACATATTCAATCTAAAATCCTTTTAAAAATTAAAAGATAATACTTAGATTTAATCATTACATAAACCACATTTTATCCTTGAAGTTTTTTCTATAATCCTTCCATTTTTTCTGAAATCTAGGAAAACTCCCAATCTTAAAAAAAATTATTTTTACTCTTAATTCCCTCAAATCAAGGGAAACTATATATTTTATAAATTCTATTTAAAACTCATAATCTCACTCGATTCACTAGTTTTATAGAATATATAAATAATTACCTAATCAATAAATTTTTTTCAAGATTCATTTTATGAATTATGATTATTTTATCCATAATTGATTCATTCTTCACCTTATTCACCCTTTCCTAACAACTAACTTGTTAAATCACTATGTCTTCAGTTGGAATCATGTAATCTCAATAAACTATCTATTTATCACCTACATATAAGATTCTAAGTTTATACTTTATAATGGAAAAATCATATTGTATTCAAAAACATGTTTCATAAAACACCCATTTTCCACCCACACATGCACCTATGAAATAATTTTCTATACCGTATCACATTAATCCATTTATCAAAAATCCAACCCCTTCTAATAATTACCATGGAAACCCAATTAAATTAACCATAAATCAAACCCCAAACATCATCGAATATAAAATTTTATAAATACAAAAAACCTTTTCATATTGAAATTTCTATTTTTTATAAATTCATAATATTTTAAAAAAAATCATATAATTATAATAAAATTTAAATAATAATAAATAAACAAATAAAGAAAGAGATATTCAATGTAAATATTATGTGAGATTTAATTTAAAACCTTATTTTCATACTCATGATCCTTTAAATATATGATTAAAGACCTCCTAAAACACCCCATATTTCTTCATGAAAATTTAAAATAATTTTTGCATAAAAAATTATGTAGTTCATAGAAATTTAAATTATTTTTTAACAAAATCAACCTAGATAGATCCCAGATGCATGATCTCATTTTGTTTTTTTTCTAATACTATGTAGAAAACCCTAAATTTTTTCTACCTCCGAATCTATAATGCATAGTCTCCTTAGATGGTATTTGAGACCCTATATCCTTGATAAACCACACTTAACATGCACTAAAACATTATATTCCCATGAAAAATTAACCCCAAGATAAACACATCATTCTTGATCTAACATTGTGGTCAAATTTTACGTTTGAGATAATATATCCTTATATTTAACAAATATAATCTCAATAATTCATGTAACTCACTTTAAAAACCAATTCATCATCCAATAATCTCAAAAAATGAAAAACATCAATACACTCCACATTACAATGGAATTATACATGATCCATAAAAATCATGAAACAATCACAAAATATACCCTCATTGAATATATATAATTGTTTTCATAGACTTTTTTTCCATCAAATGGTCATAAGTAGTACTGAATTAAGGTACATACCCAAAGAATTCTATGAATATTTTAAACTCTTAATGTATACTTAGTATTCCTATTTGAAATGATATATGTTGGGAAAAATGTAATTTAATATTTCCCTACACATAGATCATTATAAAACCCCTAACCATATAAGTCTCACAAATTGTTATGATATAATATAATTAATTTTGATGGTTCAGAATCACCCAAATCGAATCATTCCTTTCTGAGGAATTTGGAAAGCTGACATTAAAATCTTTTAAAATATTATCCAAAATTAAATATTTAATAGGTAAAAATTTAAATTATCATTAAAAATTCATTCTCTTAATTTTCTTGAATACATGTATGTCATCTTAATATATTGAAAAAATGTTTTTGTTTACAAAATTATACTAAAATTTTCATTTAATTCCAATATTCTTGTTAGTAGTACCATGGTAAAAATATTGTTTCTTATAATAATATTTTTTCAAAATAACCTATTGTAATGATAAAGAAATAACCAATATATTTTCGATATCTAGAATTAATTTTTTTAATTCAGTCTAATAATAAATGGTCTCCCCATGATTTTTAGATTCCCTCATAGAAGTACATTCTTGGTTAGATAGGCGGTTCTCCCTTACATGATCCACCAAGATAACTGTGATGACAATTTCTGACAGTATAACATAATAACCATGATTTTTCATGTACAAATTTATATTTTCTATCAAACTCAAGAGTTTTCACTCATATCTAGATTTATAGTCCTCCAACGTATATGACTTATGTCTTAATGAATCAACTACCAAATTGTCTTTAACTGTATTGATGCTATATCATGGTAATTGTTTTGAAGATATTTTATCCATCAACATTGTCACAAATCAATATTATGTTATAAGAAGATAAACTCTACACTATTTTGATCTACATATTCAATAATATTTTTTATATAAAAAGTGATGCCAATGTTGTGACTAAGAAAAGTATTTTAATATTTGTATATTTTTAAATTTATTAAATTATTGAATTTTAAGTTGAGATATAAAGTTTTTTTATTATCACATTCATGGTTTTTTTAAAAGGTATGAAAATTTATGAAAGATTATGAAGTGGATTTTGTTTTTTGTTTTATTTTTGATTGTGTTAAATAGAGAAATCATATTCAAATTCACATTAAATTATGTTAATTATGTTTGTTATAGGATTATTATATTTATAGAATTTTTTTTGACTAGATTTACGAATTTTTTTGAATATGTTTATAGTTATTTATAAGTGTTTTAGAGTTAAAAAATATTTTTTCTAAAATCTGGAAAAGACCTTTTATATGTTTGAGTAACTATACTCTATGTGCATAAGTAGATTTGAGCTGAAAAATATTTTTTTTAAGTCCATCTATATATAAAAGCATCACATATTATAATTGAGGGTAATACTAAGGAATGACAGTAAAAGTAGATTTCTCCTCTATAATGATCTATAAATGTTAAGGTTAATTTTCTTAACATATAAAGGAAATCACTAGTAGACATTAGAGATTTGAAAACCCCTTTGTTGTAAAAGTAAATATCATGAATACAAAAAAAATCTCTGGAATAATTTTGATAATTCAGATAAGTCTACAATATTATATAGCCATATTGAGATTATTTAAGATAAATTCCTCTAATATAGAAATTATTCAAGACATAAAAAAATGGGAACATTTAAAATTAAATAGGGATATTTTACAGAAGTAAATAGAAAGTTCAAAAAATTACCTAGGGGTTCTGAAATATTATTAATTCATATTTTAATGAATATTTAGAATTTAAACAGAATGATTCTTAAAATATTATTTTTTCGATTAAATATCATTAATTTAATTATTCATAATAATAGTGGATAATATTATCCATGCGGTGGAAATTATTGTGATGATGTAAAGAATTACATTGTTTTGTTATTTAAAAGGAATCACACCATGATTTGAATCTATTTTAATTATTTACTTTCTATTTCAAGGTATATATATATATATATCATATTATGATTCATGTTTTCACACCATTACATGAATACCTAGAGATATAAAAATTTAACTTCCACGTTGTGATTGAAAATTTCAAACTAATAAAGGAATTAGTAGTTATATTGAACTAATTTATCAAGTCATGGAGTGTGAAAACCTATGATGATGGCTTAGTAAGGTTATAAATAAATTAATAATTGGGGAAAAATAATATAATTTGTAGTTAGGTAACAAAATATTTTATTTTCTGTTTTAAATTATAATTAGAGTTATAATTTGAAGAAATGGTTTTCGTTGTGTAAAATAAAAAATCTTTCCATAATGTATTCTGTTGTTAGGTAGAATTACCCAATATTGAGATTTTAAAAGAGGGATAAGTTTATTTCGTTCTATTTAAGTAGAATATATTTACGAAGGAGGGGAAAAATAATAATATTAACTATAACAACTCAATGGAAATCCAATATAGTTAAAAGCTCTCTTATTGTTTGAAAATAAATTAATATATTTTTGTGTTTGGGAGAAAATTATACTACTAGGGATACATTTTGTAACATGATTACAATGATAAATTATAGTCATTTATAATACATGATTATGTTAAAAGTGTATTTTTTTTACATTATATTAATTTGAGGTTTATAAAATCATTTTATTTAGTGATACTTATAAACTATTTTTTTCATTCATTATTTTAATTGTCGTTTGGGTGACCATAATAAATTTATTTAATTTCATATATATAAAAAAACTTAAAGAAAGTTAAAACGTAATTGAATTCACTAATCCACCCCCATTAAATTCTTATTATTTTTTGGTATATTTACTAGTGGTATTAGAGCATTCAAGTTTCCATCAAATATTATTTCCTTTTTAGATTCTAAAGAGAAAAAGTTCTTATGTGAATGAATATTCTTTCAATAGATTTCAACTCCAAATTTAGAAAATAATAATTCAGTGAAAAAAAAAGTTTATTATTACTTTTAATAAGAAAAATTACTATATATAGGAAGACCATATGTTTCCTTATTTTATTTATTTTATACTAAATATTTTAAAGGGTGAAACTAACAGTTTTTTTCCTTATACTAATTATAAAATATGATATCAGTTGATAGAATAAATCAACAGATTTATGGTCATGATAGAAATTATATTTTATCATCTCTTTTAGAAAATAGGTTTCGTAATGTGAGACGAATAAAGAGAGTAAAAGGAATCTAATATAAACTTAAAAATACTTATCAAGTCATTATGAATATGAATTAAGTTAAACCATAAGTTTGGGGGTTAGTGTATGTAGACATAATGATGAATTATGGTTATATTATAAATGAATTATTCACTCATGTTAATGAATGTTTGATCACCATTTAAGGTTTCGGTCAGAATTTAGAGAATATTATTCTTTCTAATAAGATAATATGCATTTTTTTTGACAAAATTTATTTAATGCACTCAATATTTGAGGGATGAGATCGGGGTACCCTGTCATTGAATGATATGCATATATATTATTCAAATTATTTATGAGATGAAAAAAGGGGTAGTTCATTCAAGAAGAAGACCAATGATGAGAAGTAAAATCCCAATAAATATTTAAAACAAGAAATGTGTAGAAAAAATCTATTTTAGAAGAATAATATTCTGGTAAAGAAAAGGATATTTAATAGAGGTTTGAAAAAAATTCAGACATTTCTAGATGTGTGATAATAGGTAAAGGAATTTTTAGGGGAAATATAACATTAATTTTTTTTCATGTTTGGAGCTATAAAATTTTTTTAGTATGTTTATTAAAGAAAAAAGGAGAAGATGATTGTGAATATGTGGAATAAAGGACATATTCACTCTCAAATATGGATAGTATAAAATTGTGCACGTCAAATCCATATTTAAAGAGAAATGGTAAGAACATCTAGAAACCCAAAAAGTGAAATTTATTATCAAATCATTAGGATAGTGATAGTAATGAGAATTAAGAGGATGTTACGTCATCCAATGAAGCTAATTAAAAGATGTTTATTTTAAAATTGAATGAGGAAGAGTTCTCTATCAATTAATGTAGCAATTATGAAAGTGTGGAAAACACTTAAATAGAGTTTATGTTGAAGTGATAAATCAAGTAATGTATATAGAATATCCCAAAATTATAGAAGTAAATTATAAATGTAATGAAATATAATCAATTTTTTTGTAATAATGATTCCCCTTACACTGATTAGAAGTAGAGGATAATGAAATAAATTTATGACTTGAAGAAGTTCTCTACCAATTAGAAGAGTCAAAATTTGAAATGGTAGATAGTGTTAATGTGAATGAAAATGATCTTGATATTTCCCAACTAACATTGATCAATGATGAAAAGGAATTGTAAAAGTGAAAAGAAATGTTTCATAATTTACATGAATAAGTTCGATAAATCTAATAGAAGATGATTTTATAAAGATTTAAAGTCTAATAGGATGATTATATTTAAGTATATAAGAATGTATTATATTTAAAAGATTGTAAGTATCTTGTAAGTATTTAGGAGAATTCATATTTTATGTCACAAGGGATTTTCTTCAAGTTTATGTAAAACACAATTGATTCATATAAATTTGTACATGATAGTAACACAGATGTAAAAGTAAAAAAGATATTGTCTTAAAAATGTCTAGAATGAATTTAAGAGTGAACAGGAATGTGTTGGGAGCTAACAATAATTGTTTTTCAAACAAAACTGTACAAAATTTATTGTGAAAATTTAAAATAAGAATATGTGTAATAGTTTTCACAACAAAACATATTTTAGTGAAAAGTATGAATTTTATGGGTACTTTTTCACTGTGGAGGAATCAATATCTTGGAATTGAAATTTTAGTTTAATTACCAATAATATTTTGAGACTAATGCTTTTGGGAGATAAATTTTGGGTGGGATTCAGCCCACTAAAATAATAACATTTTATAATACACATAAAAATTGGAGATAAGGTTGAAAATAAGAATCAATTATTGAATGAGGTTATGGAAGTTTTCACAATCTCAGTCACTTTACAAAATAATGCCTCAAAAATATACATACCCAAAATATTATTTAATATTTTACACAAAATACTTATTATAATAAATAAATAGTAAAAAAAAATTATTTTTGTTAATTTTACCCTAAAAGATTAAAAATGGGAATATGTAGGCATTATTAATAGTTTATATTCGTCACACTTGATAGGTGATTTACCATTATTGAAAAATATTTAGAATTTCATGGAATTTTTATTGACCTATGAAAATGATAGGCCACATAAAACTCAATGAGATATATGGGTAGTGAATAGGAAGGATATATCTATGTACAAGAACATGTTTTATATTAATGTTATGAAACATAAATTATGTAACACCCCAAGCTTCTATAGTACGATTCTCATTGAATAATATAGTAGCATGTGTTGTACACAACTTCGAGATTCTAACACACTGTGACCAATCAAAGTAGCTGTTATGAATAGTAATACCCACTTTTTGAAACTGTATAAATTTTATCTCTCAAAATGGACATCATTTTTGGATTCAGAATATCGAAATTAGCATAGGGTAAAATTTTGGAACTTTTCAGATAACATTTATATATTGATGATTAGTGAAAATTACTAAATTTTAATTGAAAAAAACATTTTTAATCAAAATAATTAATAGTGATAAGCTATGTATTTGAATGGTTTTAAAATATATTTAGAATATATTTTTACTATTTAATACAATTTTGGTAATTGGACATTATTTTACATTTAAACCGGACATAAACAACTGCCAACCTTTTGATTCTTATCATCTCTTAAAAACACGCTTTTTGTTTTAACAACAGGAATTAATTTAAATTAATTTCTACCACTTCTGTGTTTTGAATTTAGAAATATGTATTTCATATTTGGAATCAAGAGGTCCAAATTGTGTAAATAGGTAACTTTTATTTTTAGACTTTTTGAATAATTACTTCGGTAAATATTTTATTTACCATGGTTAAAGGGTAAATCTGGTAAATAAGGGTAAAAATAATATTATAATAATACTAATTTAACCTAAAATGAGTCAAAACCCTATTGGTTGATACATGTCCTACCATGGGCATCTATGGGTTGATTTTGGGACCCCATGGATCCACTTGAAAGTGATAATGACACTTTATATTAATTAAGTTAATGTAAATACAAAAATGACATAATCATATATCTCATAGAAAAACCATTTTTCATAAGGTTATATATATTATATATTCTACAATAAGTATTCATTAGAAAGCTAAAAAGATTTTCTAAATAATGGTATTTTATTTATAATTTTTAGACATTTTATAATTAAATTTATTTATGACACAATAATGATGCAGTATTTTCCTTATTAATGAAATAATCAAATAATAGGTATTATAAATATTAAAATAAATATAATTTTAAAGTTTTGATGCCATAGACGAATTTTATTGATTAATATGAAATTTTATTATTTATAAAATTATTTTGGTTCGAATTAATAATGTTTTTATGACTATAACAAAAAACAATTATTAAATAGTAAAAAAATTTATATAAAAGAGTTTTTTTAAATCAAATATTACATTATTAATTGATATTCTATTCCAAAAAATCTATGGATCGGCCAAAATAATTATATCATAATAGGTGTATCATTAATGGAACACTTGGGGGTCCCTTTGATATATAGAGTAAGTTTATTAACTATATAATATAAAAATAAAAAGTGACATGGTTAATGTCAATCTAATCAACTAAGAGTTAAAACTAAAAGATAAGGTTAATATAATGATCCAAACCTATATAAAATATATTGGTTAAAATGATTTCGACCCGTCCCCACCTTATACATTGAATAATCCACTTTGGAGCCATTATAAACAGAATATGAATTTATTATAAATTAATAATTTATGATTTTTCTAAAGAGCCCCTCCTCCCCCTTATAAAAGAACACCACTTGTAACCAAATCTTCACACCTTCAAAGCCTTTTGGTTTGGAAAACCCTTTCCTAAATATTCTCTCAAATTCACTCAATTATACCTATATGCCTTTAATTATTCAGAAATCCAACTTATGGAGCCCTTTTGATCAAATCAAAAAAAAAAGAACCCGAAGAAGATGTAATGTTTTCCCCACACACTTTCAAGTTCCTTTCTTCTAAAAATTATTCCTTATTTTTTATTACCATTATAAAATAATAACTCCATTATCTTATATATATTTTGATGTTATTATAAATATGGTACAACCATATTCAGTATTCTAACTACCCTTTGAATGACATGTCACCATACGTGCGTACGTACGGCTTACCATCTCCACGTCGTGGTGTAATTGTTATTCAAAAAATTATTATTTGGATGGGTATAATAATGATTTGTAATTCTTGTATATAATAAGTATAACATGATTATGATTTTTTATATATGATATACCTTCCAATTATATATTATTTTAGTATCAAAATAATGATATTGTCGCTCGTGCGTACGTACGGACTACCGTCTCCACGAACGCGATGAGATTCATTCCCCATCGTATCCATTCAAGTATAATTCTCATTTGATGACAAAAATATTTTTTATGGACTTGATATCATTCTGTATATTAATAATATACATCTCATCCTTAAAAACTAGGGCTCACATAACAAATAATACAAAGAAATATGAATCAGTTAACACCCAAAATGAAGATAATACTAAGATATTATTAGCAAATAAATATTAAAAGATCATATATGATATCATATTAATGTATATGATTAATTTATAATTTAGTAACAATTATTTCACCATTATACAGGTGGTTAACCTAACATCAACAATGGAAAAGTATAAGTTAAAGGTTTTTTTCACAATCTCTTCATTATTCGAGGTTGTTTATACGAAATTATCTACAGGGACCACTTTATCATCCACATACATGTGTCTTAAAAATTTATTTAAAATCATTCTTAATATGTTAAATACTATAGGATAAAGTCATTTATACCCTTTTTCACTTTTTATGAGAATTTTATAAAGGAATCTTTCTGTCATTTTCCAATCAAGGTCCTTTTTAACCTTTTCGAAAGAATTAAGGTAAGATTGTATTATTTAACTTATCTGGTGGGTGTGGCTATTTTCTACCATTATAAACTCCTCGAAGCTTCCCTTACAAGCATATAAGAATATTTTCAAATTAAATGTTTTATTTTATAATTATGTGACTCTTAAATGATTTCAAAATAGAAGGAGATATTTCTCTAAAAAGAATTTTGATTTCATCTATGTCAACAAAGTTTGATGGATTTTAAGTTTATTTGTAGTTGATTTATTATGATACAAAACCTCCATATTGTATTGAAGGTTTGGAGATATGTTTTATTGTGGATGTTCATTTTTTATACCATTCATGATTATGGTTAAAGTACTGACATTTCGTATGATAGTTTTAATACGAATGTTTATGATATGTTTAAACATTTTCATATGAGGAATGTATTGGACATATTAAGGGACGGGTGGAGCCCGCTATAGATCCTCGATGCATCGGTACGTCTCATGAGACAACTAGACGTGTAATTGGATGAGGCCCTTTCCCAATTTTATTTATGGTTTTGGCTGAGGCCTTAATCATTTTTTGACGTCTTGGCTGAGGCCTTGACAAAATGTTTCAGAATATCCGACATTATACATTCTCTTATTATGGAAATAATATTGACAGTTCAAGTGGTCATTCGACTAGTGGAATACCCATGATTATGTTTTATTATGTAATTATTTACTCAGATCATATTATTTCCATAAAAGAAATCATGTTTATTATTGGTAAAGGCATGTGGTTTCAATTATTTACCATGATTAATATTTATGTCATTTTCCGATGTATTACTTACCCTTACTAAGAGTTTGAGCTCACCCCTTTCTTATGTTTAATTTTCCCAGGATAGGAAGATGTTAGTTATGAGTGACCGGTAGACATAATATAGGAGGCCTGGATGTTTCTAATGAAATATATTTGTTTTGTATTTCTTTTCACGTTGTAAAGTTCCTCTTATGTATGAGTCTTGTTTCCAATAATACTAAACTGATCGGTCATTCAAGACATGATTTCATTATGATCATTCCAATATTATGTAATAATGAACCGACTCTAGGTAATAGGGGTCGGTGCATTACAGTTGGTATCATAGGAATTTTAGTACAAACCATGGAAACTAGATTTAGATAAACCCTAACTAGAGCACATAGACCTAAGATGGACTCTGAGGATTAATATAGAAGAAATTCTTAGAATATTGTTATTGTAGAGATTTTGTGAGTTTTCCGAGCAATACATTCCTGTTTGGATATGAGCAGGTAGAGGCGGCTCTGGTACAGATGTACATAGGGGTAAAACCTGAAAACACTGATTTGAGATAGACTCGAACGAGAACCGGTGCATGACAATGGGCCTTACTGCACTCTTGGTTACGACACTCCTAGTGGATATGCTTAAGATAATTCTCATTTTCTTTAAAAACCATTATGAAGGGTTTATGAGTATATACTTCCTCAAAGAAATCATTTTTATGATTATGTATTGTATCCATAAATAGTTCAATTTATGTTATGTCTTTTACAAGTATGGAATTATGTATTTTGATTCATAAGCTGATCTAGTTTATGACATTGTTTAGAAATGGTGCCTAGTGGAAGAAATGGAAACCGTATCAATGCACACACTCCATGTAGGGATTGCCAACCTGCTCAAGATAATTATAGTGGTGCTGGTGATACAAATAGTGTTGATTAGCTAATCACAATACTAGGACAACTCACTCAGGTTATGAATAATAACCTCACCCGTATGGAGCACCCTGATCCACGACAAGGAGGATCAATGTTAGTTCGCTTCATGAGGAAACTACCACCAAAATTCAGTGGGAGTACAAATACATTAGTGGCTGAGCAATGGATAAACTCCTTAGAGAAATAATTCAATGCTTTGGTGAGTATCTAAAGGGAAAAAGTTGTCATGGCAATTTACCACCTCACTGGAGATGATGATCAATGGTGGTCATTGATTCAAAACACTAAAGAAGATTTTGAAGTATCAAATATTCAATGTAGGGAGTTCAAATACCTGGTTTTAGAAAAATATTTTCCACTTGACCATCAAGCAGATATGGAAAGGCAATTTCTGAGTCTAAGACAAATGGAGGATGAGAATGTCACAAAGTATGGGGCTATCTTTACAAGGTTAGAAAGGTATGATGCATATTATATACGTAAC
Organism: Viscum album; assembly: GCA_963277665.1. Taxonomy (NCBI): domain Eukaryota; kingdom Viridiplantae; phylum Streptophyta; class Magnoliopsida; order Santalales; family Viscaceae; genus Viscum; species Viscum album. The sequence continues at coordinate 487,797 of CAUJRU010000202.1, forward strand.
CCAAGAAGTAAGATTGATCATTTCTTTTATGGGTTTAAACCATTTCTCTATCGAGCATTGGTCCCACAATCCATCTCGTCATACGAAGATATTGTCTCGTGTTCTATCAAGAAATAAAAAGAATTCTCTATGTCTTCTGACTTTATATCAAATCAATAGAAGAAGAGATCTATTGAACACTCTGGGAAAGGAAATAAGGAAACATGGAAGAAGGGAAGAATTGAATTTTCACCTTGTGATAATTATGGAAGGAAAAACCCTGGTGCCTGACTAAAAGGAAAATGAGTATGATACAAGTGTGGACAGAAAGGCCATCTAGCTGGTTATTGTAAAGGAAAGAAAGATGCTACAAATGTTCAATTCTATAATTTCTGGGAGATGGGACATTATGAAAATGAATGTCCTAAGAGTCAGGGGAACTTACCATAGAAAAGGCCAAGGGATCATGGCCAAGTTTATGTTATTACTACTACTGAGGTAGAAGCTCCGAAAGATGTGGTGGGGGGTAATTTAATGGTTTCCTCAAGTATAGGAAATGCATTATTTGATTATGGGTCATCGCATTATTTCATATCATCCCAGTTTTCTAAGAAGATTAGATATTTCCAATTTTATTTAACAATAGATTTGTCAATTAAAAATCTTAAGGGAAGTATCATTCCAACAAAGTTTTGTGAATCAGTCCCCATTACAGCACAGAAATTTTCATTATCTGCGGATCTCCTCATCATATCTATGATTGAATTTGATATAATCCATGGTATGGATTGGCTTTCGAACCATGTGGAAAGAATTTATTATATAAAGAAGGAGGTTACTATTTTTGATGATGATGATAAGGAACACCTTATCTTTAGAGCGGAATCATCACCCCCTAATTCTTACCTAGATCCACCCACAATAGCTCAACTAAAATCAATTATCGGGGAGGAAGAGAATTAAATAACTATGGGTGAGGAAAGGAAGGTTCAAATTGAGGATGTACCTATTTTGAGAGAATATGTTGATGTGTTTCCTGAATATTTACCTAGACATCCTCTAAAATGATAAATTGAGTTTTCCATTGATTTAATTCTTGGTTAAATGCCTATATCGAAGACCCCTTATAGAATGGCCACTATGGAATTAGTTGAACTAAAGAAACAACTAGAGGAATTGAGTAATAAGGGATTTATTTGCCCTAGTGTTTCTCCATGGGGAGCCCCTATCCTTTTTGTTAAGAAGAAAGATGGATCTATGAGGTTATGTATAGACTACAGGGAGATCAATGCTATAACAATAAAGAACATGTATCTCGTATCTCGCATTGATGATTTATTTGACCAACTGCATGGAGCTTAATACTTTTCAAAGATCGACCATCGATATGGATATCATCAGTTGTGTGTGAAGAAGGAAGACATTCCGAAGACAACATTTCGAACAATGTTTGAGCATTACGAGTTTACAGTAATTCCTTTTGGATTAACTAATACACCCTCTGTATTCATGGATATAATGAATAGAGTTTTCAAGGAATATCTCGATGAATTCGAGGTAGTATTTATTGATGATATCTAGGTATACTCCAAAAGCTACAAGGATCATGAAATTCACTTGCGCATTATTCTAAAGACTCTGAGAAGACATGAATTATATGGTATGTTTAGAAAGTGTGAATTCTGGCTTCATGATATTTCCTTTCTTGGCCATATTATCTCTATAGAAGGAATATCTCTTGATCCTTCTAAGACCAAGGCAATCCAATAATGTCCTGCACCGATGAGTATAACTGAGGAACGTAGTTTTTTTAGTTTAGCAGGTTATTATCGACGTTTCATCCATAATTTTGCCTGGTTGGCTAACCCATTAACAAAGCACACACATAAAGGTGTTAAATTTGTTTGGAGAAAAGAGTGTGAAGAATGTTTCAAAGAAATGATTAGAAGATTAATCAATGCTCCTATATTGACTCTACTATCAGGGAATGATGGGTTTGTTATTTATTGTGATGCATTGAAGAAAGGACATGGTTGTTTCCTTATACAGAATGATAGGTTTATTTCCAATGCATCACGACAGTTGAAAATTCATGAGAAAAACTATCCTACTCATGATCTCGAGTTAGAAGCTGTGATCATTTCTGTGAAGATATGAAGATACTACCTCTTTGGTGAAAAATGTGAGATTTATACTGATCAAAAGAGTTTGAAGTATATTTTCTCACAAAAAGAACTCAACATGAGTCAAAGTAGATGGCTTGAATTACTCATGGATTATGATTTTACGATACACTACCACCCACGGAAGGAAAATAAGCTGGACGATGCTTTGAGCAGAAAAGATCATGGAGTTTTGAACAATATGAGTATTGAAAGGGATCCAATTTTCATGGATCTAGTGAAGATAGGCATGGTAATAACCATGGAAGGTGAAACATCAATAATTTTTCAAATGGTTTCTGAACCATATTTACTAGAAAGGATAAAGAGTTCTCAGACCGTTGATGAAGAGTTTCAAAAGAAGATTAAAGCTGTGAATGATGGGAGATTGAGTGACTTTGTGTATGAATATGGAATTTTAAAATTTGGGAAGAGACTTTGTGTTCTCGATATACCTGATCTGAAAAGGGAATTGTTAGATGATTCTCATAGCTCCAGTTTCTCTATACACCCTGGGAGAATCAAAATGTATAGATATTTGAAGGAACACTTTTGGTGGGACAACATGAAGAGGGAGATTTCTGATTTTGTGTCAAGATGTATGGTTTGTCAAGAAGTGAAATATGGAAGGAAACATCATGGAGGATTCATGAATCCTCTTCACATACCTGATTGGAAATGGGATAATATCATGATGGACTTTGTCATGGGACTACTAAAGAGTCCTAGATGGAATGATGCAATATGGGTTATTGTTGATCGTCTTACCAAGTCAGCACATTTTATTTCTAAAAGAGAATATCTACCATAGGAATGTCTAACAAGACTATATATTAATGAAGCTGTGAGAATTCATGGAGTTCCCCTATAGATTGTTTCTGATTGTGATCCCCATTTTACTTCATGATTCTGGAAGAGTCTTCAGAAGGCCTTCGATACGGAACTTCGTTTGAGCACTTCCTACCACCCTCAAATAGATGGACAATCAGAACGGACTATTCAAACCTTAGAAAACATGTCGATATAATGCTCACTAGACTTTCAGGGTATGTGGGATCAATATTTACCTATGGTAGAATTTTTTATAATAATAGCTTCCATCCGAGTATTTAGATGGCACCATATGAACTGTTATACGGAAAGAGATGCCGCACACCAACCAGTTGGGATGATGTTGGTGAAAGAAAACTTGCAGGCCTAAAAATAGTGGAGGAAACAATGGAAAAGGTAAACGTAATCCAAAACCACGACAAAGAAGCTCAATGTAGGAAAAAGAGCTTTTCCGACATCTAAAGGAAGGATTTAGAATTTCAGGTAGGAGATCATGTTTTCATTAAGGTATCTCCATGGTAGGGAATTATACATTTTGGTAAAAAGGGAAAATTGAGTCCTAGGTACATCGGATCTTTCGAAATTCTAGAATGAATTGGGGTTGTAGCTTACCGTTTGGCAAGGCCGCCAAGTCTCTCTAAAGTTCACGATGTGTTCCACGTATAACTATTGAGGAAATACATTATTAACCCAACACATTTACTCACCAACGAGGAATTAGAACTGGAACCCGATCTGTCTTATTGCGAAGAGCCCATCAGGAATCTTGATTCAAGGGAACAAGTTCTGAGAAATTGGGTGACTCGTCTGGTAAAAGTTCTATGGAGAAACCATAAGATGGAAGAGGCAACGTGGGAACTTGAGGAACTTATGACGAAGAACCACCCGAGTCTTTTCATTCGGTAATATTCTAGAAATTTTGAGGATGAAATTATTTGGAGGGGAGAATGTAACACCCCAAGCTTTCACAGTACAATTCTCTTTGAATAATACTGTAGCATGTGTTGTATGCAACTTCGAGATTCTAACACACTACGACCAATCAAAGTAGCTGTTAGGAATAGTAATACCCACTTTTTAAAATTTTATAAATTTTATCTCTCAAAATGGACTTCATTTTTGGATTCTGAATATCTATATTAGCCTCCGGATAAATTTTGGAACTTTTCGGATAACATTTATATTTTGATGAATAGTGAAAATTACTAAATTTTAATTTAAAAAATCTTTTTTAATCAAAATAATTAATGGTGATAAATTATGAATTTTAGTGGTTTTAAAGTATATTTAGAAAATAATTTTACCATTTAATAAAATTTTGGTCATTTGACAAAATTTTACATTTAAACCGGACATAAACAACTGTCAATCTTTTGATAGGTATTATCTCTTAAAAACACGATTTTTGTTTTAACAACGAGAATTAATTTTAAATTAACTTCTGCCACTTCATTGTTTTGAATTTGGAAATATGGATTCCATAATTGGAATCAGGAGGTCCAAATTGTTTAAATAGGTAAATTTTATTTTTAGACTTTTTGAATAATTATTTCGGTAAATATTTTATTTACCATGGTTAAAGGGTAAATCCGGTATATAAGGGTAAAAAATAATATTATAATAATATTAATTTACCCTAAAACGTGTCCTAACCCTATTGGTTCATACATGTCCGACCATGGGAATATTTGTTCGATTTTGGGTCCCCATGGATCCACTTGTAAGTGATAATGAAACTTTATATTAATTAAGTTAAAGTAAATACAAAAATGACATAATCATATATATTTTAGCAAAACATTTTTTACATAGGGTTATATATATTAAAATTTCAACTATAAATATTCAATAGATATCTAAAACTATTTCCTACATAATGGTATTTTATTTAAAAATTTTAGCCATTTAATAATTAAATTTATTTATGACACAATAATGATGTAGTATTTTCCTTATTATTGAAAGAATCAAATAATTGGTATTATAAATATTTAAATAAATAGAATTTTAAAGTATTGATCATATAAACGAATTTTAATGATTAATATGACATGTTAGGATTGCTTAAATAATTTTTGTTCGAATTAATAATGTTGTTAAGACTTTAACAAAAACCAATTATTAAATAGTATCAAAATTTACTTAAAAGAGTTTTTTAAAAACATATATTATATTATTAATTGATATTCTATTCCTAAAAATAAATGGTTCAGAAAAAGGACTTATATAATGATAGTTGTATCATTAATGGACCACTTGGGAGTCACTTGGATTTATATAGTAAGTTTATTAACTATATAATATAAAAATACAAAGTGACATGGTTAATGTCAATATAACTAACTAAGAGGTAAAACTAAAAGATATGGTTAATATAATAACCCAAACCTGTCTAAAATATATTGGTTGAACTTATTTCTACCCATAACCATCGTAGACTTTTAATAATCCACTTTCGAGCCATTAGAAACCGAATATTAATTTATTATAAATTAATAATTTATGTTTTTTCTAAAGAGGCCCTCCTCCCCCTTATAAAAGGACACCACTTCTAACCAATTATTCACACCTTCAAAGCCTTTTGGTTCTACCAACCCCTATCCAAATATTCTCTAAACTTCCCTCAAATTTACCTAGAGGCCTTACTTTAGTCATAAAGCCTACCTAAGGATCCCGTTTGATCAAATCAAAAGGAAGAACCCGAAGAATATGTAATGTTTTTCACCACCCTCTTTCAAGTACCTTTCTTCTTCAACTTATTCTTTCTTTGTTATTCCCATTATAAAATAATAAATCCAGTATCTTATATATAATGTGATGTTATTATAAATATGGTACAACCATATTCAGTATTCTATCCATCCTTTGAATGACATGTCACCATACGTGCGTACGTACGGCTTACCGTCTACACGTTGTGGTGTAATTTTTATTCAAAACATTATTATTTGGATGGGTATAATAATGATGTTTAATTCATGTAAATAATAAATATAACATTATAATTATTCTGTATATATGATATACCATCCAATTATATATTATTTTAATATAAAAATAATGATATTGTCGTTCGTGCGTACGTACGGACTACCGTCTCCACGAATGTGATGAGATTCATTCCCCATCATATCCATTCAAGTATAATTCTCATTTTATGATAAAAATAATGTTTATGGACTTGATATAATTATAGATATGAATAATATACATAAAATACATAAAAAATATGGCTCACATAACAAAGAATACAAAGAAATACAAATCAGTTAACACCCGAAATGGTGATAATGCTAAGATATTATTAACAAATCAATGTTAAAAGATCATATATGATATCATATTAATGAATATGATTCTTGTATAATTTAGAAACAATAATTTCACAATTATACAGGAGTTTAACCTACCATCAAGTAAGGAAAAGTAGAAGGTAATGGTTTATTTCACAATCTCTTCATTATCAAAGGTTGTTTATAGGTAATTATCTACTGGGACCTCTTTAACATCCACATCAATGTTTCTTAAAAATTTATTTCAAATCATTCTTAATATTTTAAAGACTATGGGATAAAGTAATTTATACACTTGTTTACTCTTTATGACATGTTTATAAAGGAATATTTCTGTCATTTTCCAAACAAGGTCCTTTTTAACCTTTTCGACAGAATTAAGGTAAGAATGTATTTTTTAACATATATGGCGGGTGTGGCTCTTTTCTTCCATTATAAACTCGTCGAAGCATCCCTTAAATGCTTATAAGAATATTTTAAAAGTAAATTTTTTATTTTATAATTATGTGACTCTTAAATGATTTCAAAATAGAAGGAGATATTTCTCTAAAAAGAGTTTTGATTTCTTCTATGTGAACATCCTTTGATGTATTTTATGTTTATTTGGAGTTGATTTATTATGATACAAAACTTTCATATTGTATTGAAGGTTTTGTGACATTTTAGACTGTGGATGTGCTATTTTTATACCATTCATGATTATGGTTAAAGTATTTACATTTCGTATGCTAGTTTTAATACGAATGTTTATGATATGTTTAAACCTTTTCATATGAGGAATTTATTGGACTTAGTAAGTGACGGGTGGAGCCCGTTATAGCTGCTCGATGCATCGGTAGGTATCATGAGACAACAAGACATGGAATTGGTTGAGGCCCTTTCCCATTTTGATTTATGGTTTTGGCCGATGCCTTAATCATTTTTAGACGTCTTGGCAGAGGCCTTAAAGAAATGTTTTCGAATTTATGGCATTATACATTCTCTCATTATGGAAATAATATTGATGCTTCATGTGGTCATTCGACTAGTAGAATACCCATGATTATGTTTTATTATGGCATTATTTAATCAGCTCATATTCTTTCCATAAATGTATTCATGTTAATTATTGGTTAAGGTGTGTGGTTTCAATTATTTACCATGCTTAATATTTATGTCATTTTCTGTTGTATTACTTACCCATAATGAGCATTTGAGCACACCCCTTTCTTATGTTCCATTTTCCCAGGATATGAAGAAGTTTTTTATGAGTGACCAGCATGCATAATCTAGTAGGCTTGGATGTTTATAATGAAATATATTTGTGTTGTATTTCTTTTCAAGTTGTAAAGTTCATCTTGTGTATGAATCTTGTTTCCAATAATACTAAACCAATCGGTCTTTCGAGACATGATTTCCTTAGGATCATGCCAATGTTATGAAATAATGCACTGACTATGGGTAACTAGGGTCGGGGCGTTACAAATTATTTGGTGTACCCTACCATTGTGATAAAGAAAATGAAGTTGTGTTTTGGAAATATGCATTATTGGTGAATTTTTTGAAATAATTATTTGTATTAATGAGAGGATATTGAACAAGGGGTAACAGGTTTAGGGTGGTGATTAATGAAATCAAGTCCACCTTAGTTTAATGGTGGAAAATATGTAATGGAATTTGAAGTATTGCTCATCATGAAAAAAACATGAGAATGATTATGCAAGGAGATAATTTATATAATGTTCCTAAGAAAAATATGGAGAGAAATCAGATGTGACCTACATGTTAAAATGGGATGATTATGAATTATCAACACAAGAAGGTTTAGATTAAACCATGTCATCCACTATAGATCATTCATTTAGAAATATGTGGTATTGTGAGGAAGAAATCTATAATTGAAAATTAAAATTTTATTTATTTTATAGATGAATTCATTCATAAAACATGTATTATGTTCGTAAATCATAATTCAAAGGCTATAAAAATACTCAAAATCATTATAATAAATTCATATAAGGAGTGTGGATTATCCTAGATGATTCTAGGAATATGAAACAGTGTTGATTATACTAGTATAAATTTTAAATATTATATTGAGATTCCGGGTATCATCCATTTACTTGGTTAAACATATACACCACAACATGAGAGTGTTTTTTAATTGAAGAATATTATTTATATGAAGATAGTGCATATAATATTGATTGACATGATACTTATTTATATTTTTAGTGATTAAAAATTTTTAGAGTGATTAATATTCAAAACTATTTTTTGTATCGATCAATTTATATATGTCACTATAAAAAAATTATTATCATAATCCCCCAAATTATAAATATTTAAGGTTGTTTGGTAGCACATGAATTATTTTATTGAAAGGTAAAAATCATGGGATGTTTTAATAGAGATGAGTTGATCGAATCATTCTATGCTATTATTTATAGGGAAGAGGATATGATTATTATAGTTAAGAGATAAATAATACAATGAATATTACTAATTTAATGGTTTTGAAATATTCAAATATTAAAATCATATATCATGAAGCTATTAAAGTGGCTTCTTAATCAACTTTTTTAATTTCTGAAATAATAATTTCAATACCTCAAAAATCCATTTTAGGATAATTATAATTTCTCATAATTTTATTTTTTATTAAATTTTATATTGAAATAAAAGATTAATTTTCAATTCAATTATTTGTTAAATGTCTGTTATTTATTTAATTATAACTTATTATTATTATTATTGATATAATTTCTATAAAATTGTTTATAGAATTTTCTATGTGATTTTAACCTTATTAAAATTTCGATATATCTTTTATTACCCATATGAAACTTTTTTAAACATAGCATTACTATTATTTAGCTTTTGATTTACCCTAAAATAAACTATTAAATGTTTATATTACATTTAGATGAACTATGCTAATAAAAATTATTGTTATATTACCATTATATAAGTCTATACATCTCTTCATATCATTATGTGAGTTGCATGATACCTTCAAAAAATCATTAATTCTATTATATTACCCTTTTATAGTGAATTTTGTTAAAATTTACATAATGTACAATATGTTTACATAACACAAGATACATGTTTACCATTACATAATATATATACATTCATTTTGTATTTAAGTATCCCATATAAAATTTTATTTAAATTTACATAGACTTAAAATGGATTGACCCTCTGAGAGGGTCAAAATGGACAACTAAATTTTACCATGTCGCACTAGTTTTTATGGTTAGTTTTCTTGAAACATTAACCTGATGTTTGGGTAATGGTGGGTGTGGATCACTTTCATAGGTTAGTCTTTTGTAACAAAATCCTTTTGTTTCATTATTTTAATTTTTAATAGTATCTATTTTAGGTTTTTTGTGATTCTATAAACTCATATTAATTCTATAGATTCCATGAAAAATTATTATAGAATGTTTTAAATAGAATTAATAATGATTAAATTAGTTCTTCATCATGGTATCAAATTAAAATATAAATTTCAATTTTTTAACAAATTTATTATTTTTTGATTGGTTTATAATAAATGTTTTAAATTTTTTTTATATCTAATGAGCATATTCTTTTCTATTCAAAGTTTTCATTAAAAGTTTTCATATGTGATGTATTTTTTAGATATCATCATGAATATAGAATGTATTTTGAATTTTAATTTTTTTGGTTAAAAACTATCATGAAATACTTATGGGATATTTTTGAATGATTATTATATAATTTCAATCAAGTTTTATAATGGGTAATTAAATTGGTTTCAACTATTCCAAATTTTTGAATATAAATGATAATTTAGGGTGATTATTGTAATTTAGAAATGTCGTCGTTAATTTGAATTATATAATAATTTCATAGTTGTTTTTAGTTATTTTGGATTTTTTATAAATTTAGAGAGGCTTATAGATAGAGTATTGCTACAAATATAAATCCTTAGATACATAATATGAACATATGGTAAAATAGTTTTGTGGTTTGGTACTATTAACATACAAGTGATCCTATGTGAAGTAAGTGAAATATTCAATAATCATACCAACTCACTAATGTAAATTAGTGAAATTCCCATAAATGACCATTAAATTACATTTATGAGCCTATTAATCCGTCTCTACACTAGTATATTTGTTTTAGATATCCAAAAAGTTTCATTGCTTTTATTTTTGGGTTAGGAGTTTTCTACATCGAATCAAGTGACACATAGGATATAAAACCTTTAAAAGTATTTTGTACATCTCCTAAATGACCAAAATATAGTAAGAAATTTGTAAGTAATATTTTTTAATATGAACTATGTTAGGGATAATTCATAAGAATATTTATTGGTTCTATATGTTCCCAAAAAATAGATATATGGGTTAGGTTTTGGGTATCTCCTTAGTAAAACATTGAGGAACAATTTCTCCCATTGTAAAAGTATGGGATTATGTTATTCACTATACATTTATCTGTTAAATTTTATTGGATTACATACTATATTGGTTTGGGTGTTAATTGTATATGTTGGATCATTTAGATATGAAATACGATAAAATTAATTGTATTTATTTCTTTATTTTTCTGCATTTACGCTTCACTCATCCAATATTCATATTCATTTAATTATAATAATACCATTAAACTACAAAATTCCAAAATTAATTTTAATATTTTAAGAAATTACTATTCACTCTCCCTTTTTTCTTCTTCCATTCAATTTCAATCCCTAATAACAAAAAGTTAGAGAAGTGAATATGAAGTATATTTTCTTGAGAAGGATGGTAATTTTTATACAGCTAATGAAATTTTAAAATATTTTCATGTTGTAGATGATGATTTATCCATTTCAATTAAGAAAGACATTTTTTTAAATCATAAATGGTTTATAATGATTAATGAGGTCCAAAATATCATTATAGTTTATGGGAAGGTGGATCAAAATAAAATAACATTGAGGAAAAAAAGATGCATCTACCTGAATTATCATGTTGATTCAAGATATGTGAGAAATGATTTTGATAATCAAGAGTGGATTAACACTATGAGTTAATAATTAAATATGATCAGCAATAATGAAACATATTAATTCATTCCTAATCTAGTATATAAAATTTTATTATAATAAAGTATGTGTTTCTTAACAAGTTAAATAAAGGAGGATGAGTTGTTTGAAATAAAGAAAGACTCGTGTAAAACGGGTACTCTTGGTTGATAGAATTTATTTTTATGTGTCCTTAACACTATTTTCTAGGATTGATAATATTATAATATTTTTTATATTATGGAAAAAAGATTATATAATATTTTCCTAATGCTTTTGAGGATTCCTTCCTCAATAGTGAGTTAGAAGTTGAATTTTACATTAAGAAACCCAATGGTTTCATTCATTGAAAAAATGAAGAAGGTGTTTGTTGGTTAATGAAATGTCTATATGGGTCCACACATGCCCCAATACCATGGTATTAAAATTTATACACTTTCTTGATGTTTTTGACATTTATGAAGATAGAAGGGGACACCAAACTATAAATTTAAGATGACAATGAGGTTCCACTTTTTATTATTATTTATATTTATGATAACATATTTTATTGAAATAAACACTATATATTGAAGGGGTTCTTTTATAAATGAAGAATATATTATAGATGTTATTTCCTATATAAATGAAGTATTTCTTGGGAAAACAAATTTATAAATAGATTATGCACTCTTTATTTCATAAGATTAGTATTCTTGAGAAATCTTAAATATGTTTGTAAAAAAGGATTCAAATCCAGTTCCAACAGAAATTTTTGTTGGAATGATGATTTTGAAAGATGATAAAGGAAAAAAAATTATTCCGGGTAATTATAGATGATTAATTTTAGTTTTTTATCCATAATATAATCATGGATGAATATAGTTTATAATGTTACATTATGTTCAAGTTATAAGATTCCACTGAAGAAATATCATTATATTACTATAAATAGAATTATCAAGTATATTAAAGAAACACAATACTATGTATTAAATTATCAAAATATCGGAAATGTTAATCTATTTCATTTATAAATTCATCTTAGGAACGAAATGTATATAATCAATGATCAACATCAAAGGGAGTTATCTTTTTGGCTGAAATTTATGTATGTTCACTTATAGAGAACTAAACTTGTTGATATTAAGTAACATTGGTGAAAAATATATGGTTTTAACTCAAGATAAAATATAATTTATGTGGATGAAGAATACATTAGATGATCTCTATGTGAATGTAAATTTTATAATACTTTTGGTATATGATAACCAGGGTGTCATTAATTTATCAATAAATATGGTTTATCACTATGATATAAATATCAGTCCATCAATGAGTTTGTAGACAAATTTTTTTGAAAGTGGAATTTGGTCCAACATAAGATTAAATAGTATCTATATTCACTAAAACATTAATGAACTAGTATTTTAAAAAATTAACAGTACATGTCTTTTATAGAATACAAAAATCATTAAACAAATTGATTCTCGAATACTGTACTATTATAGTTCCTTTTTTAAATATGAAAACATAAACATAGGTACATAAATGAGCTACATTATCACCAAATAGGTTTTTCTTTACTATCACCCTTCATGGAAACCTCAAACATAATAAATATATTCATTATATGGGGAAATAATCCTAATAGGGGGTGAGATAACTGCTCAGAAATGGTAAAAAAGGGAGACATGTAAGCATAATCATGATCTTAAGGGTACGAGAACATTATCATTCAATGAGAATATCATACCCTGAATATCAAAGATCATATACATGAATCATGGCATAATGATTAGATGTTAGTAAGACATGAATAATAAATAAATAAAGAACATAAGACATTAAATCATAACATAGGAATGAGACATGGAATTGAGGAAGATCCATAAGCATACAATATTATTTTCTTAGTAGCCAAGGCATTGTTGGAAATAGAATATTGGTAGTATAGGTTCACTCCCCATACCATCTTGGTAGTAATGGTTTACTCCCATGGGAATCTTTGTTGCATGAGTTTACTCCTCATACCATCTTTGTAGTCAAGGTTCACTCCCATGTCCATCTTAGTAGTCAGGTTTCATTCCCAAGACCGTCTTATTCTATCACATGATATATAAATCCTTATCCATTTCATAGTAAGTAGATATAGTTACCACCAATGTCATAGTGAAATCATACATAAATTTTCCAAAAGATCATAAATATTCACATCATAAACCATGTAATTAAATGGGTGTTATAAACATGTAATCATATCATAAACTTTTGAAAGTGACAGGTTTCATAATCATTTCATCATAAACATAACCCATGAAAAGAAGAAGGTTTCAAAAGAACATAACTCGTGAATATGAAACAGGTTCATAAACATCATTCCATAAAAACATAAACCGTTTAGGTAAATAATATTAATTGAAATATTTAATTAATCCCAAATTAATTCATGAGTTACACCAATGCATTTTATATTATATGGATAAATTTTTTAAATATACTTTAAAAACATCTCTTTAGAAAAATATCCTTTCGTCTTTGATAGAATAATATTTTTAAAATAAAACCTTTCTAAAACATGTTTCTATGAAAATATATTTGAAAAAAATATATAATTTAAGTTTTTAAAACAATAAAACATTTTCAAAATCCCTTTTTTCTTCAAAATTATCTTCAATGATCTTTTGAAAACATTTATGAAAACATGGGTTTTTTAATATAATAGATTTTTGAACAAAGATAGATATGATCAAATTTTACTTAAAAATGTTTTCTTATGAACCAAATGGTGTAAAAAAAGTTACTAATAACTTAGGATATATGGAATAAATATTATAGAAGATAAATCATGAGTTTTCTTGAGATATGGATCATAATATTTCATCAATGATTCGTAGTCATTAACAATCTCAAAAAGCGATGAGATTGTAACCACTTGTTTACATGGGACCATAAAGTTCATGTAGTAAAATTAAATTACATTATGAATAAAATATCATTAAAATAAAGAGATTCGTGATATACCATGGAAGTATATGAACCTCAAAACAGATTTTAGGTTCATAACAATATATGAGTCTCAGAGAAGGCGATTTGAGACAAGACATTTTTTTTCCAATTTTGTATCAATGGAAACAAAAACCCCATGAAATAAAGTTCATAAAATATATATGTTAATACCCATATATTTAATTCAAATATAAATGTAATAAAATCTTGTTATGTATATACACCAAACAAAAGTAAAGAGTGGCGAACATAGCATGTATCTAATAAAAACAAAAAGTGAGAAGAAATACCCTTCCTTATATCTTGACTCTCATCGTAATCATTCAATACACCTATATAATAAATATTTTAATGAAGAATATAATCATATCTAATACTTTATATTTTCTTATTATGACCATATATTACCTGCTTGGTAACGATCATGTGTTAAGGTTTCACTTCGGGTAATATTCGCTTTGTTCTTCACATATGTCTGAATTTGTTATATCATTGTTAATTATACTTATATAATGATTCATGAATATGAAAAATGATATAAATATAATTATATATTTATTATAATAATCCATATAATAAATAATTATGAAATGTAATACACTGTTCATAGAGATGGTATGTCATATATACGCAAGAATGTAGTTTCTGTTTTTATTGTCGTATTTAAAGAAAGTATATATTTGTAATATGTATATATATATATATATGTATATATATAATTAATCCAGTATAATTTTTATATCATATATATCATATATGTTCACTAACCCCATCCATGATACATTCCATGTGGTGTCTGAATGAATCACATTTCATTGATGGGACGGTAGTCCACACTTCCTCAAACAAGATTATCATATTAACACAAAATGGTATTTAAATTTTATGTGTTTTAAAATAGAATAATTAATCATAAATACATATGAAATATCATATATAACATAAATAATTATATTTCTCATCATAATTTCACCATGAGAGGTGGTAAGAAAAATTGAACAATAATCATTTAGTGAGGTGATAGTTCTTTGTACATATAAACAGTATGTTCGTTATCCCTTAGATGAAGGTGTGTGTAAGTTTAGGATTAATATATAGTATAAAAATAACCAAGTATATTGATGTTACTATTTCTTTTATGCAATAATTTTATAAATTATGTGGAGGGGGTGGAGAAATAAAATAAAAGAAATAACTTGAGAGAAGATGTTACCTCTTAATCAGGTAACTCTTTTTGGTTTTTCCCAAAAGGCATCCTTGGATTGAATTGTATCCAAGGGAAGGATTATATGAGGGATATAGGTATGTTTGGAATTGTATTTGGTAGGTTATTTCTAATCTTAAGTGTTTTTAGAGGTGTTAGGTAGTGGGAGAGATGGTGGCTTATTATAGTCAATGAAAATGACGCCCATGGAATTCGTTGAAATAAATTTGGTGTACACGTGTTCTTACCTAAAATAATTCAAAAAAAAACTCAATAATGGAAGGTTTGTGGCTGAAAAATAGAAATCAAATGGGTGTGGGACACGTTTCTAGGTTTTTGGGCTATTAATTTGAAGGATTAGTCCGTAATTAAGCTTAATTTGGCCTTAATCATTGGGATTAATTTTAATCACATTTACTAATCATTGTGGTCAAAAATTAAGTTTGTGTTATTAGACTGAAAAAATTATACTGAATAAAATGTTGTATGTTTGTTTTTTTAAATTCATGTCATACAATTAGAAAAAGTGATATAAATTCTAATCCCATAGATTGAACAAAATAACAGATTTTTAATGTATAAAAATGTTCAAAAGTTTGATAATATTTTAAATTCAATTTCATAGTGAAATCAATTCTATTGAATTTAGTTGTATTAATAGATGTAATATTTATCTAACATTATCTTAAAACAAATTTATAATATCATTCAAAAATAATATGTAATTAAATAAAAAGGTAGATTTTAACTAAAAAGTAATATTTTTCATTATTCATTAAAAATAATGTTTATTAGAAAAATACCAAACATTTACCACAATATAATTTTGATATATTATTAATTCAAAATTTATGTTTATTTTATCAAATTAAATTTATTAATGCTTCTAATATTAATTTTATAGTTAAAAGTGGTTCATTTGAGAAGATGGTATTTTAAAACATAAAAGGGAATTACAAAAAAACATATCATTTATTATCAATATGATTTATTTATGTAAAAAATTATAAAATATATTTGAAAAGTAGTAATTACTATTCATACAAATATGTTTAATAGATAAGTTATAATTATCTTATTTAAATATTTAAAAAATATATATGTTTCATAGAAACTCAGTGTTTCATGTATTGTATTCCAATTTTGTGTTGCATGTATCATATGCAATGTTGGTGTTGCATGTAATGTATGAAAAACTAGTTCTATTTGAAAGTAATGTATGAATTAGGGAATTGATATATATAAATGATATTTAAATTTATTCGAAAATAATGGTTAATAAAAAATCATGGTGTTATATTCTACCCCCCATAAAATGAATTTTTCCCATGAAATTTGTCGTTAAAGTAAAAAATATTGATAATTATGATTCATAATATCCTAAAGTTCCCACATAGCTTCCTCTAACTGTTGATTTCTCCACAAAACTTTTACCAGGCGAGTGGTCTTATATCATATAACTTTCTCAGATAGTTCCATAATTTCAACTGGTTGGTCTTCATAAGATAGATCTGTCTCTAGCTGTATGACCTATGACTTCAGTATATGTAAAGGGTTAGGTATTTACTTCCTAAAGAGAAATACATGTTACAAATCATGGAAATTAGATTTATTTGTAGGATTTCTGAAATGATAAGCTACCATCCTGATACACTCATGAATCTCATAGGGAAGGATATACCTAGGTGTTAGTTTCCCTTTCTCCCTAAATATCATAATTTCTTCCAAGGTGAGATTCATAAAAACACACTTTCACTAAATTTAAATCGTTGATCACGTTGATGGTTATCATCATAAATTTTCTGGTGACTTTCAGATTCCATGATATACTCGTGAATGGTAATATCCTTCTTGACCATTTCATCAGTGATCTCAGGTCCGAATAGCTTTCATTCTCAAACTTCATCCCAAAATGTTATAGATCTACACTTCTTCCAATAATGGGCTTCATAAGGTTAAATCTGAATTCTTAAATGAATGTTATTGTTGTATGAAAACTCAACTTGAGGAAGGTGTTTGAAATGCCCCGACCCCAGTTAACCAGATTCGGTGCATTATTACATAACATTGGCATGATCACAAAAGATCAATTTTGAAAGGCCGATTAGTTTAGTAGCCTTGGAATCAATAGATACATTCATAAAGTTTAACTTAAATCATAAAGTGAAAAATACTAAAACAACATCTTGTCTTCATATCCCATCATACTATCCCTATAGGTCATTCATAAATTAATTCTTCACATCCTGGGAAAAATATAACATTTAAAGGGGTGAGATCAGATTCTTAGTAAGGATAACAATATAGTGGAAACATTCATAAAAAAGCATAAACATTATGGCAATGTATAACTAAAACAAAAGCCTTTTAAATATGAACTTCATCATTATATGAAAAAGATAAAATTAAATAATTCCATTTACTTATTCACATGGATATTCTTCTAGTCAAATAATCACATGAAATATCAATAACCACTTTCATAATGATGGAATGTATAATTCCAGACTATCACAACAACATAGTCAAGTCCTTCTGCCAAGACTACAAATAAGATTTTGTCCAGGCCTTGTTCCAAGACACTAGTTTGTCTCATGAGACCTACCGATGAATCACGGAGCTGTAGCGGGTTCCACCCGTCACTTATTAAGTCCAATGCATTCCTCATATGAACAAGTTTAACCATAACATAAACATTCGTATTAAAACTTGCATACGAAATGTCGATACTTTCTCCATAAACCATGTATTGTATAAAAATAACACATCCATAGTCAAAAATATCACAAAACCTTCAATACAATATGGAAGTTTTGTATAATAATAAATCAACATCAAATAAGCTAAAAATCCATCAAAGGATGTTGACATAGATGAAATCAAAACTAATTGAGATAAATATCTCTTTTTTTTGAAACCATTTAAAAGTCACATAATTATAAAATAAAACATTTACTTTGAAAATATTCTTAATATATTTTAAGGGAAGATTTGACTATTTTATAATGGTGTAAAATAGCTGCACCTGCCGTATAAGATAAAAAAAAATTCTTACCTTAATTCTGTCGAAAAGGTTAAAAAGGAACATGTTTGAAAAAACGACGGAAATATTCCATTATAAACATATTATAAAAATTCAAATAGGGGTATAAATGAATTTAAGGCATATTCTATAAAATAATAAGAATGTTTTGAAATACATTTTTAAGAAACATGGATGTGGATGATAAAGAGGTCCCAGTAGATTATTATATATAAACAACCTCGGATAATGAAGACATTGTGAAAAAAACCCTTACCAATTTGGTATCTTACAAAACATACACCCCATGAAAGAGGTATCATACAATTAATATGTAAATACACATAAATTAAAGTTTATTACATAAATAATACAATTATTGGAAGTACATACGCCACATAAAAGGTAATAGTGGCAATATGCCATGAATCTCACCGGAATAAGGTATGAGATGAAAACCCCTTACCTTGTACTTTTCCTTAGTCGATGGTATTTTACCCTCCTGTATAATAGTTAAAACATTGTTATTAAATTATTCAAGAACAATATACGTAATTATCATATCATATATGGTCTTCTAATAAGGCATTGTTAGTAATATTTTAGTATTATCGTCGTTTCGGGTGTTAACTTACTCGTTTTTTATATGTTTTGTTACATAAGACATGTTTGTTATGGATAGGTTGTATCTTATTCATATCCAGAATGATATCAAGTCCTTAAAAATTATTTTTAATCATCAAATGAGAATTATACTTGAATGGATACATTGGGGAATGAATCTCATTGTGTTCGTGGAGACGGTAGTCCGTACGTACGCACGTGTGACAATATCATTCTTTTGATATTAAAATAATATATAATTGGATGTTATATCATATATACGGAATAATTATCATGTTATATTTATTATTTACATGAATTAAACATCATTATTATACCCATCCTGATAATAATGGTTTGAATAACAATTAACCCACGACGTGGATACAGTAAGTCATGCGTACGCATGTATCGTGACATGTCATTTAAAGGACGGATATAATACTAAATATGGTTGTACCAAGTTTATAATAACATCATAGTATATATAAGATACTGGATTTATTATTTTAGAATGGGAATAACAATGAAAGAAGAAGTGGAAGAAGAAAGGAACTTGAAAGAGGGTGGCGAAAACATTACATCTTTTTCAGGTTCTTCATTTTGATTTGATCAAAAGGGATCCATAAGTTGGCTTTCTGATCAAACTAATGCCTCTAGGTTGAAGTGAGGGAAGTTGAGAGATTATTTGGGAAGGTTTTTGCAGAGAAAAAAGGCTTTTAATGTGTGGATTTGTGAGAAGGGGGAGTTCCCTTTTATAAGAGGGGTGAGGGGAACCTTTGGAAAAGATAGAAATATTATTTTATACTAAATTAATATTCTGTTTCTAATGGCTCCAAAGTAGATTATGAAAAGTATAATGTTGGGATGGGTCAAAATAATTTCAACCAATAGAATTTAGACTGGTTTGGGTCATTATATTAACCTTATCATTTAGTTTTAACTCTTAGTTAATTAGTTTGACATTTACCATGTCACTTGGTATTTTTATATTATATTGTTAATAAACATACTATATAAATCCAAGAGACCCCAAAGTGGTCCATTAATGATACAAATATCATGATATAAGTACCTTAGCTGATCCTTATATCTTTAGGAATAGAATATCAATTAATAATATAATATTTGTTTTAAAAACTCATTTATGTCAATTTTGACACTATTCAATAATTGATTTTTTTTAAATTCATAAAAACATTATTAATACGAACCTAATTCATTTAAGAAATCCTATAATGTCATATTAACCAATAAAATTAAGGGATGTCATCAAAAATTTCAAATTATATTTATTTTAACATTTATAATACCAATTATTTGATTCATTCATTAATGAGGAAAATACTGCATCATATTGTGTCATAAATAAAATTAATTATTAAATGTATAAAAATTATAAATAAAATACCATTATGTTGGAATAATTTTTTGATTTATAATTAATATTTATAGTCTAAAATCCAACATATATAACCTCATGTAAAAATTGTTTTTCTAAAAGATATATGCTTATGTCATTTTTGTATTTATATTAACTTAATTAATATAATGTGTCCTTATCACTTACAAGTGGATCCATGGGGTACCAAAATCGACCCAAAGATTCCCAGGGTCGGAAATGTATCAACCCATAAGATTAGGACACGTTTAGGGTAATTTATTATTATTATAATATGATTTTTTTACCCTTATTTACCAGATTTACTATTTAACCATGGTAAATAAAATTTTTACTGAAGTAAATTATTCAAAATGTCTAAAAATAAAATTCACCTATTTACACAATTTGGACATCCTGATTCCAAATATGGAATCCATTTTTTCAAATTCAAAACACAAAAGTAGCAGAAATTAATTTAAAATTTATTCCCGATGTTAAAACAAAAAGCGTGTTTTTAAGAGATAATAACAATCAAAAGATTGACACTTATTTATGTCTAGTTTAATAATAAAATTATGTACAATGACCAAAACTATTTTCAATGTTAAAAATATATTCACAGAATACTTTAAAACCACTCAAATTCATAATTTATCACTGTAAATTATTTGGATTAAAAAAGTTGTTTCTAATTAAAATTTAGTAATTTAAACTATTCATAATAATATAAACGCTATTTGAAAAGTACCTAAATTTCACCCTAGGATAATTTCTATATCCTGAATCCAAAAATGAAGTCCATTTTGAGAGATAAAATTTTTAAAATTTCAAAAAGTGGGTATTACTATTCATAACGGCTAGTTTGATTGGTCGTAGTGTGTTAGAATCTCGAAGTTTCGCACAACACACGCTACTGTATTATTCAAAGAGAATCATACTGTGGAAGACTGGGGTGTTTCATTATCTCCACATTCAAATAATTTCATCCTCAAAATTTCTAGAATACTACCGCATGAAATGACTCGTGTGGTTCTTCATCATAAGTTCCTCGGGTTCCCACGTTGCCTCTTCCATCTTATGGTTTCTTCATAGAACTTTTACCAGATGAGTCATCCAGTTTCTCAGCACTTGTTATCTTGTATCAAGAATCCTAATTGGCTATTCGCAATAATATAGATTGGGTTCCAGTTCTAATTCCTCATAGGTGAGTACATGCATTGGGTCTGTCATGTATTTTCTCAACAGTGATACGTGGAACACATCGTGAACTTTGGAGAGACATGGCGGCATTGCCAAATGGTAAGCTACACCCCCAATTCATTCTAGAATTTCAAAAGGTCCTATGTATCTGGGACTCAATTTACCTTTCATGTCGAAATGTATAACTCTCTTACAAGGAGATACCTTCATGACAACATGATCTCCTACATGAAATTCCAAATCCGTCATTTGGTTGTTAGCATAGATTTTCTCCCTACTTTGAGATGCATTGATGTGGTTTTCGATTACCTTCACCTTTTCCATTGTTTCCTCCACCAGTTCTAGGCCTACAAGTTTTCTTTCACCAACGTCATCCCAACAGGTTGGTGTGCGACATCTCTTTCTGTATAATGCTTTATATGGTTCCATCCGAATACTTGAATGGATGCTATTGTTATAGGAAAATTCTACTAGAGGTAAATATTGATCCCACATACCCTGAAAGTCATGTGAGAAATATCTCAACATGTCTTCTAAGGTTTGATTAGTCCATTCTGATTTTCCATCTGTTTGAGGGTGGTAGGCAGTGCTCAAATGAAGTTCAGTATCCAAGGCCTTTTGAATACTCTTCCATAATCTTGAAATAAAACGGGGATCACGATCTGAAACAATCGATAGGGGTACTCCATGAATTCTCACAACTTCATTAATATATAGTCTTTATAGATGTTCAAGTGGTAGATCCTCTATTATAGCAACAAAATGTGCTGACTTGGTAAGACAATCAACAATAACCCATATTGCATCATTCCTTCTAGGTGTCTTTGGTATCCCCATGACAAAGTCCATCATAATATTATCCGATTTTAACTCCGGTATGGGAAGAGGTTGCATGACTCCTCTAGGCTGTTTCCTTCCATTTCTCACTTGTGGACAAACCATAAATCTTGACACAAAATCAGCAATCTCCCTCTTCATGTTATCCCACCAAAAATGTTCCTTCAAATCTCTATACATTTTGTTGCTCCCAGGGTAGGTAGAGAAATTTGAGCTTTGATCATCATCTAACAATTCCCTTTTTAGATCAGGTATATCGGGAAGACAAAGTCTCTTCCCAAATTTCAAAATTCCATCTTTATACTCAACGTCTCTCAATCTCCCATCATTCGCATCTTTAATATTCTTTTGAAATTATTCGTCATCAGTATGAGAACTCTTAATCCTTTCTAGTAAATATTGTATGGAAACCATTTGAAAAATCATTGATGTTTCACCTTCCATTTTATTCCCATGTCTATATTCACTAGATCCATGAAAATTGGATCCCTTTCAATTCTCATATTGTTCAAAACTCCATGATTTTTTCTGCTCAAAGCATCGTCCACCTTGTTTTCCTTCCCCGGGTGGTATTGTATCATGCAATAATAATCCTTGAGTAATTCAATCCATATCCTTTTCCTCATGTTGAGTTATTTTTGTGAGAAAATATATTTCAAACTCTTGTGATGAGTATAAATCTCACATTTTTCATCATATAGATAATGTATCCATATATTCAAAGCAAATATCACAGCTGCTAACTCGAGATCATGAGTAGGAATGTTTTTCTAATGAATTTTTAGCTGTCGTGATGCATAGACAATAACCCTATAATTCTGCATAAAGACACAACCAAGTCCTTTCTTCGATGAATCAGTATAAATAACAAATCCATCATTTCACAATGGTAGATTCAATATAGGAGCATTGAATAATATTCTATTCTGTTCTACAAAACATTCTTCACACTATTTTGTCCAAACAAATTAAACCCCTTTATGTGTGAGCTTCATTAATGGCTTAGCTAATTGGGCAAAATTCTGGATGAAACACCGAAAATAACCTACTAAAAAAATAAAACTGTGTACCTCAGTTATAATCATCGGTGCAGGACATTCTTGGATTTCCTTGGTAATAAAAGGATCAAAAGAGATTCCATCTTTAGAGACAATATGGTAATGAAAAGAAATCTCCTGAAGTCAGAATTCACACTTACTAAACTTCCCATATAATTCATGTCTTCTCAGAGTCTTCAAGATAATGCGCAAGTGATTTTCATGATATTTGTAGCTTTTGGAGTATACCAAGATATCATCAAAAAATACCACCAAAAATTCATATAGATATTCCTTGAAAAATCTATTCATTATATCCATGAATACAGAGGGCACATTAGTCAGCCCAAAATGCATTACTGTAAACTCATAATGCCCGTACCTGGTTCGAAATGCTGTCTTCGGAATGTATTCCTTTTTCAGACACAACTAATGGAATCGAAAATGATGGTCAATCTTTGAAAAGTATTGAGCTCCATGCAGTTGTTCAAATAAATCATCAATGCAAGGTAGAAGATACTTGTTCTTTATTGTTATAGCAATGATATCCAGGTAGTCGATACATAACCTCATAGATCCATCTTTATTTTTAACAAAAGAACAAGGGCTCCCCATGAAGAAACACTAGGGTGAATAAATCCCTTATTACTCAATTCCTCTAGTTGTTTATTTAGTTCAAATAATTCCATAGTGGCCATTCTATAAGGGGTCTTTGATATAGGCCTTGATCCAGGAATTAAATCAATGGAAAACTCAACTTCTCGTTCTGGAGGATGTCCAGGTAAATATTCTAGAAACACATCTACATATTCTTTCACAATATGTACATCCTATATTTGAACACTCATTTCCTCTCCCAAAATCATTTAATTCTCTTCCTCTCCAATAATAGAATTTATTTGTGCTACTAGGAGTGGATCTAGATAGAAATTAGGGGGTGACGATTCTGCTCTAAAGATAAGGTATTCCTTATCATCATCATCAAAAATCATAACCTCCTTCTTCTTACAATAAATCTTCGCATAATGGTATGAAATCCAATCCAAAACGAGGATTATATCAAACTTAATCATAGCTATGATGATGAGATCGGCGGATAAAGAACATTTATGTGCTCTAATGGGGACCGATTCAAAAAACTTTGTTGCAATGATGCTTCCCTTAGGATTTTTAACTGATAACTCCATTGTTAAATAAAATTGTAAATATCTAATTTTCTTAGGAAACTGGTATGAAATGGAACAATGCGATGATCCATAATCAAATAATGCATTTTCTAAACTTGAGGAAACAATTTAATTACCTGCCACTACGTATTACAGAGCTTCTACTTCAGCAGTAGTGATAGCATAAGAATGGCCTTGATCCCTTGGCCTTTTCTGAGGTAAGTTCCCCTAGCACTTAGGACATTCGTTTTCATAATGCCCCATCTCCCTACAATTATAGCATTGGACATCAGTAGCTTCCTTCTTCCCCATGCAATCACGAGCTTCGTGGCCTTTTTCCCCACATTCGTAACGGGTACTCATTCCCTTCAAGAAAGTACCAAGGTGTTTCTTCTCACATTTACTGCAGGATGGATCTTCAACTTTTCCCTTATTCCCCTTATTTCCATTCCCAGTTTGATCAGCTGATCTCTTCTTCTCTTTCTTTGCTTTATTGTCATAATACTTATAGAATTACTTTTCCGTTTTGATAGCACATGAGACAATGCCTCCGTATGATGAGAAGGATTTTGAGACTAATGTTCGACGGAACAATTATTTTAAAACATAAAATAAATGATCAATCTTACTTCATGGGTTACGTATATAATCTCCAGCATACCTTTCGAGCCTTGTAAATTTAGCCTCATACTTTATGACATTCTCAACCTCCTTTTGTCTCAGACTTTGAAATTGCCTTTCCATATCTGTTTGATGGTCGTGAGGAATGTTTTTTTCAAAGAAAATCTCTTTGAACTCCTGCCATTCTATATTTGATACTTTATCATCTTCCTTCGTATTTTGAATCTATGACCACCGTTGATCAACATCTCCAGTGAGGCAATAAACTGCCATGACAACTTTTTCTGTTTCACTACTCCCCAAAGCCTGAAATATTTTCTTTAGGGAACTTATCCATTGCTCAACTACTAATGGATTTGTACTCCCATTGAATGTTGGTGGTGTCTGCCTCATGAAGTGATATAACATTGATCCTACACGCTGTGGATTCAGGTGCTCCATATAGGTAAGGTTATTATTCATAACCTGAGTGAGTTTTCCCAGTATGGTGATTAGTTGATCTGCACCAATTGCATCACCAGGTCCACTATAATTATCTTGAGCAGGAGGTAAATCCCTACATGTAGTGCATTCATTGATACAGTTTCCATTTCTTCCACTAGGAGCCATTTCTAAACAATGGCATAAACTAGATCAGTTTATGAATCAAAATACATAATTCCATACTTATAAAACACTTAACATAAATTGAACTATTTATGGATATAATTCATAATCATAAAAATGTTTTCTTTTAGGAAGTATAAACTCATAAACCGTTTATAATGGTGTGTAAAAAAATGAGAATGATCTTAATCATACCCCCCAGGAGTGTCGTAACTAAGAGTGTAGCAAGGCCCGTTGTCGTGCACTAATTCTCGTTCGACTCTAGCTCAAAGCTATGTTTTCAGGTTTTACCCCTAGGTATATCTGTGCCAGAGCCGCCTCTACCTGATCGTATCTATACAAGGAAGTATTGCTCGGAAAACTCACATAATCTCTACAATACCAAAATTCTATAAAATTCATCTATACTAATCCTCAAAGTCCATTTTAGGTCTATGTGCTCTAATTAGAGTTTATCTAAATCTAGCTTCCAAGGTGTGTACTAAACTTTTCTGATACCAACTGTAATCCCCTGAACCTAGTTACCCATAGTCGGTGCATTATTACATAACATTGGCATGATCAGAAAACATGAAGTCTCGAAAGACTGATTAGTTTAGTAGCATTGGGATCACTAGATACATTCATAAAGTTTACATTACATCATAAATTGAAAACTACTGCAACAACATCTTGTCTAAATATACCCTCATACTATCCCTATAGTTCATTCATAAATTACTTATTCACAACCTGGGAAAAATAAAACATTGAAAGGGGTGAGATCAGATGCTCAGTAAGGATAACAATATGGAGGAAAATTTCATAAATAAGCATAAACATTTAAGGCAATATATAACTAAAACAAAAGCCTTTTAAACTTGAACTCCAACATAATATGGAAAAGATAAAATGAAATAATTCCATATACTTATTCACATGGATATTCTACTAGTCAAATAATCACATGCAATATCAATAACCACTCTTATAATGATGGAATGCATAATGCCAGACTATCATAACCACATAGTCAAGGCCTTGTGCCAAGACAACAAATAATATTTTGTCAAGGCCTTGTGCCAAGACAATAGTTTGTCCCATTAGACCTACCAATGAATTTAGGAGCTATAGCTGGCTCCACCCGTCACTTATTAAGTCTAATGCATTCCTCATATGAACAAGTTTAAACATAACATAAACATTAGTATTAAAACTAGCATACAAAATGTCGATACTTTCTCCTTAAACCATGTATGGTATAAAAATAACACATCCATAGTCAAAAATATCCCAAAACCTTCAATGCAATATGGAAGTTTTGTATCATAATAAATAAACTTCAAATAAGCTTAAAATCCATCAATGGATGTTGACATAGATGAAATCAATACTATATGAGAGAAACATCTCTTTTAATGAAATCATTTAATTGCACATAATTATAAAAGAAAACATTTACATAAAAAATATTCTTAAAAACTTGTAAGGGAAGCTTCGATGATTTTATAACAGCGGAAAATTGCCACACCCACAATATAAGTTAAAAAAATAGTCTTACATTAATTCAGTAGAAAAGGTTAAAAAGGACCTTGTTTGAAAAAACGACAGAATGATTCCTTTATAAACATCTTATAAAAAGTCAAACAAGGGTATAAATGACTTTAACCCATATTCTATAAAATATTAAGAATGTTTTTAAATATATTATTAAGAAACATGGATGTGGTTGATAAAGAGGTCCCAGTAGATTATTACGTATAAACAACCTCAGATAATAGAGAGATTGTGAAATAAACCCTTACCAATTTGGTAACTTACGAAACATACACACCATTAAAGAGGTATCATACAATTAATATGTAAATAAACATTAATTAATGTTTATTACATAAAGAATACAATTATGGGGCAGTACATACACCACACAAAAGGTAGTAGTGGTAATATGGCATGAATCTCACGGGAATAAGGAGTGAGATGAAAACCCTTACCTGGTACTTTTCCTTAGTTTATGGTATGTTAATCTCATTTATAATAGTTAAAACATTTTTATTAAATTATACAAGAACCATATACATAATTATGATATCATATATGGTCTTCTAATAATGCTTTGTTAGTAATATTTTAGTATTATTGTCATTTCGAGTGTTAACTTACTAGTTTTCCTTTATATGTTTTGTTACATTAGCAGTGTTTGTTATGTATAGGTTGTATCTTATTCATATACAGAATTATCAAGTTCTTAATCATTTTTTTTAATCATAAAATGAGAATTATACTTGAATGGATACGATGGGGAATTAATCTCATTGCGTTCGGGGAGACGGTAGTCCGTACGTACGCATGAGCGACAATATCATTCTTTTGATATTAAAATAATATATAATTGGACGGTATATTATATATACATAATCATTATCATGTTATATTTATTATTTACATGAATTAAATATCATTATTATACCCATCCAAATAATAATGTTTTGAATAACAATTACACCACGATGTGGAGACGGTAAGCCGTACGTACACATGTATGGTGACATGTCATTCAAAGGACGGATAGAATATTGAATATGGTTCTACCATGTTTATAATAAATTCAAATTATATATAATATACTGGAGTTATTATTTTATAATTGGAATAACAATGAAAGAAGAAGTGGATGAAGAAAGGAACTTGAAATAGGGTGGTGAAAACCTTACCTCTTCTTCGGGTTCTTCCTTTTTGATTTGATCAAAGGGATCCATAGGTTAGATTTCTGATCAAACTAAGGAATCTAGGATTAATTGAGGGAAGTTGAGAGAGTATTTGGGCAGGGTTTGGCCGATAAAAAAGGCTTTTAATTTGTGAATTAGTGAGAAGGGTGAGTGCCCTTTTATAAGAGGGGTGAGGGGCACATTTGGAAAAGCTAGAAATATTATTTTATAATAAATTCATATTCAGTTTATAATGGCTCCAAAGTGGATTATTAAAATTATATGGTGGGTATGGGTCAAAATACTTTCAACCAATTAAATTTAGACAGGTTTGGGTCATTATATTAACCTTATCTTTTAGTTTTAACTCTTAGTTAATTAGTTTGACATTTACCATGTCACTTTGTATTTGTATATTATATAGTTAATAAACGTACTTTATACATCCAAGAGACCCCCAGGAGATCCATTAATGATAGATCTATCATGATATAAGTCTTTTTCCGAACCTTATATTTTTAGGAATATAATATCAATTAATAATATAATATTTGTTTTAAAAACTCATTTATGTTAATTTTGACACTATTCAATAATTGATTTTTGTTAAAGTCTTAAAAACTTTATTAATTCGAACCAAACTCATTTAAAAATTCCTATGATGTCATATTAACCAATAAATTCCATGGATGTCATCAAAACTTCCAAATTATATTGATTTTAACATTTATAATACCAATTATTTGATTCATTCAATACTATGGAAAATACTGCATCATTATTGTGTCATAAATAATAATAATTATTAGATGTCTAAAAATTATAAATAAAATACCATTATGTAGGAAATATTTTTATATTTCTAATTAATATTTATAGTCGAAAGTTCAATATATATAACCCTATGTTAAAATTGTTTTCCTAAAAGATATATGCTTATGTCATTTTTGTATTTATTTTAACTTAATTAATATAAAGTGTCCTTATCACTTACAAGTGGATCCAAGGGGTCCCAAAATCGACCAAAAGATGACCATGGTCCGACATGTATCTACCAATAAGGTTATGACACGTTTTAGGGTAATTTATTATTATTATAATATTATTTGTTTTACCCAAATTTACCAGATTTACCCTTTAACCGTGGTAAATAAAATATCTACCGAAGTAATTATTCAAAATGTATAAAAATAAAAAGTTACCTATTTAAACAATTTTTAAATCCTGATTCCAAATATGGAATCCATTTTTCCAAATTTGAAACACAGAAGTGGCAGAAATTAATTTAAAATTAATTCTAGTTGTTAAAACAAAAAGCGTCATTTTAAGAGATAATAACTATCAAAATATTGACACTTATTTATGTCTGGATTAATTCTGAAATTATGTCGAATGACCAACATTGTATTAAATGGTAAAAATATATTCTAAATATAATTTCAAACAACTCAAAATCATAATTTATCACTCTTAATTATTTCGATTAAAAAATTTGTTTTTAAATAAAATTTAGTAATTTTAATTATTCATCAAAATATAAAAGTTATCTGAAAAGTACCCAAATTTCACCCTAGGATAATTTCGATATTATGAATCCAAAAATGAAGTCCATTTTGAGAGATAAAATTTATAAAATTTCAAAAAGTGGGTATTTCTATTCATAACAGCTAGTTTGATCGGTCGTAGTGTGTTAGAATCTCGAAGTTGCGTACAACACATGCAATTGTATTATTCAAAGAGAATCGTACCGTAGAATCTTGGGGTGTTATAGTGTTGATCCCAACAACCCATGAAATCTAGAGATAAGTATCTCAAAATGTTCTCTAAGGGTTGAATCGTTCTTTCAGACTGATCTTCTGTAAAATGACGATAAGAAGTCCTAAAACTCAATTCTATATCCAGTTCTTGGTACAGAATACACCAGAACATTGATGTAAAACTAAGATCCCAATATGATACAATTGAATGGGGTATTCAATGAAACATTACCACTTCCTTAATTCATATCCTAGAAAGAAATCTAGAGATAATTCTTCTCTAATAGCGATAAAGTGTATTTTTTTAGTAAGATGAATGACTACCAACTATATAGAATTAAACCCTTAAGTGGTTTTGGGTATTCATATGAAAAATTCCATAGTGATGTTCTCCCATTTCCATTTTGGAATGGTTAATAAATGAAACATATATTTATACTTTTTTCTTTCACTGTTAACTTACTGGCATACCAAACAACGTGATAAAAACTATGTGATATCTCTATTCATTCAATCCCACATGAAGTATTATTTCAATTCCCTATACATATTTATACATATATGATGAATAGATAATGATGAACTATGAGATTCCTCGAAAAACTCCTTCATCAAATATGGTATATAAGGAACACATACACTGTTCTTCAACCATATCATTCCATCCTAATCAGGGTTAACCTCATGAGAATTTCTGACTTTTTTTCATCTCTACATCTTCCTTATGCACCACCCTAATATTTACTAGGATAGAGGATTGAACTTTTTTTATAAAGTTATTATTTTCCCCCATCATTTTATATTTCTAGATCCATTCTTTGTAAATACTGAAATATTTTATAATTTTTGATCCTCATCATGGATAAACTAGCATGATCCTTCCAACTAAAAGCACCATCCACCTTGTTCGATTTCCAATGGTGGTAATGTTTTGAGAAGTCATAATCATATATAAACTCTAACATTCCTCTCTGGATAATATTCAAATCCTTTTATGTGAAAATATATTTTATTATTTTATGATCAGTATATATATCAAATTTTTTTCTATAAAGATAATTACTCCATATATTTAATTTAAAAATTACCACTTTGAACTCCAAATCATGAGTTGGTAATTTTTATCATGAATATTAAACTTCTGTGAGGCATAAGTTAAAACCATGTTATTATTCATAAAAACACATCCTAATACCTTCTTGGATGAATCATTATAGATTACAAACCCATCTCCAATACATGGTTATGTAAGCATAGGTGTACTAACTAACCCTCTCTTCAGTTCCTTGAAATTTTTATCACATTCATCTATCCAGTGGAAATTGAGACCTTTCCAAGTTAACTTGGTTGTTGGATTAGATATTCGTGAGAAATTCTCCAAAATCCATTGATAATATCTATCTAAACTGTGATAGCTTCGGATCTAAGTCATCATGGTTGGTCATGTTAGCATTCAATAGCCATTTTTATTTATGGATATACTATTATACCATATATTGAGATTATATTGTGACCCTAGAATTTTACACATAACATTCCATGATTTTAAAAATAATTATACAATAGAGTACAATTAATGGATCGCAAAGTCTAGTGTCTTTGAAGAATAAGTACATAAAATATAAAACATGGGATTAAAAAACACTTCTCTATATAATGTTTAAAAAGAGCCCCTAACTTCCATTGTTCTCATACATGTTCTTACGGTACCATGGGGAACCCATGAACAAATGGATGATCTAAATAGCCTAGTAAGGGAGTATGATTAAGAATAAGTCATTAGCACATGGGTTTGAAGGCATGACATAATGATAAAAAAGGCATGGAACATATGGAATCATAATATATAAACATGGGATCATATAAAAATGGAGTCATAGAAATTTGTCAGAAACATATAAAAGACTTTAGTATGAGTCAATGCTAACCACCAAGATCATTTCAAATAGTAGTAGAATTCAAGGCTACCTACCAAGACCATTGCACATAACATCTCATGAGACTTAACATTACCTAGTGCATTAAAGAGCTATATGGGCGCACCCATATTAACATTCTATGAATTTAATTTCCACATAATTAATCATTCATAATCAATCATATATAAATATATTGTTTACACGTGGAATGGATTGGGTACCATAATCTTGAAATAAATCATAAAAGATTGGTGTATCATAAAAGTGTACATGAAAGGATGGAACTAAAATATACATGGATATTCATAAGGTGAAAATATACATGTATAAGGATATTTATGTCAAATATAGTGACAAAACGTAATAAAAGTATTTAATGTTTTTTTGGCATTAAAACTTTTTTGAGTGGTTTAAAGGAAAATACTATAGAGACACTAAAATAGAAAAGTTAACAATACTTTATTCAAAACCAGAAGTGATCCCGAAATGTTTTCATAATATAGTGGATACATTTTATAAAGACAATGATGGACTAAATAGAAGAAAGAGGGAACTTGAAATTGGTCAAGAATTTGGGAAGTTCCCTTAAAACCTATTTGCTTATCGCGATGTATTAAGGAGGGAATCACATAAAACATGTATATCCCTAATATAGAATGAAAAAGGGTCTTGATAAATAAATTTTGTACATGTAAACATAATTTAAAACATTAAATTAAATATATACGATATATTATTTTTTTTATAATGAAATATAAGGTAACCCAAATGAATAAAGTAGATTTAGGTAGAATTCCTTAAGGATTATCGTCAAGGTAACAGGTTTACTTAAGAGGGCATAGTGAGAGAGAAAGGGGTTTCTCATGACTTATACATCATGAGTGGAGTATGGGGAGGTGAAATTCATACCACATAATTAGGCAGTACACCTAAAATGGATTAGCATATAATACATTTTTGAATAAAAGTGAAATGGAGAGGATCCCTTACCTTAATTTCCTCTTAATTTCATCTCTTCTATGCATCCTGAATAAAAAATTTGTTAATATTAAGACAATGATATAAAGTTTAATTATAGTAAATTTATAAAAATATTTATCAATTATTTTCATTGAAATTTATTTCATAATTTTCATTGATGAAATTGAAGTGTTTTGATATCATATTTTACTGCAAAATTACCTGTTGTAGAACGATTTCAATTTTCATTAAATGTAATTTATAAATTAGTATAATTTTATTCATTAGAATATAATAAATGTAATATTATATTATATATTATTTTTATTGTCCATAAATGAATCTTTCTATAATAATTATCTTGGAAAATTCTCCGTAGATTGTTAAACGGCCTTTAACGGGACGTTGCCGATAGTGTGGGAAAGAGAAGTATGAAATTTATATTTTACATTAATATAAAAATTATAGTAGGATGAGATCATTAATAATATAATAAATTATTGTATAATAAATTTTTTAGCATATGTTTTTTAAATATATTGGGTAAATGAATACAAGGGGAATAAAAGGTAGAAGATTTAAAAGAGCCGTACTCTCTCTTTAGTGTAGCTTCTCTTGAACGAAACTATAACTCCTTTGGTGATTGGATTTGGAGGGCTCTAGAATGTTATTATGTATTATAAGAGGTTTGAGAGAGAGAATTTGGTTAGATATTAGGATTAGTAATCGATGAGAGGAATAATTTTCCAAGGGGAGGGAGAGGGGTTATTTATATTTGAGGAGGGTTGTTTTTAGTTTAAAATATTAAACAAAATAATATATCGAATGTTAGACTTGAAATTGTAGTTTTTTTACGACATAAATCATATATTAATATAATATAATTATTTTTAGACTTTTAATTATATTTATAATTCGAATTCATTAATTTATTAGAAGGAAAGTGAAAAGAAATAAAAAATGATATTTTAAGGAATCACTTTTTCACTTTAGGATTTGGGAAGTTCTTTTTAGGTTTGGAAATAGAGTTTATTGTATTTTAAGGAACCATTAATGAACTTAAACAGAAAATGGATGAATACATTGTCTAGAATGTTTATGTTATCATTACATCATGAATTATTCTATTAAGATATACCAGTTATGTGAAAAACTATATTTTTACTATTCAAATAAAAATAAAAAATTTCATAAAATGACCAAAAAACCATTACCATTTTTCAGTATGTAGAATACAATCATAAAATCTAATTATAAAAAATAATTTTCTAAATATGATTAATTTAATATTTAATTAAAATCACAATTAACTTGAAAAATGCAAATTTTAAATTTAAAACTCATTTTCCAACACATTAAAAAATTACATAAGGTCAAATAAATTATCTACATTTTCATATATATTATTAAATAAATCCTAAAATTTTAATTCAATAATCCTTACTTATCAAAATATAAACACTTATTAATAATTGTTAAAAATATTTATTTAATTATATTTATATATAATTATTCCATATTTCCACTTATAAGAAGAAAAATTTTATTTTTAATTTCATTGGAGAGGTTATGAATACATTGGCCAATTTACTATTCGAAAGCGTCACATCACTATTCCAAAGGGAAAGTTACTATTTCAATATATTCCTTAACTTATAAAGATACCTTTTCTTTCACTTATTCTTCTCATATAATGTTCGTATGTTGTTCTAAAATTAATCTAATGGGATTATACTATAAGACATAATTATAAGAATGGAATTTACATTGATAAAAAATTGGGTCATTACATTTTTCCCCCCTAAGAAATTTCGCCCTCAAATTTTTTTACGTAATAGGATATAAACATGATATGGTACTTTTCATTCATTTCCTAAATAACTTCTTTATTCATTACTATTTTCATTGCCTTACGGTAGAAAGGGTTCATGCATCACAATGGTACCTCAAGATATTTTCAAAATCATATACATCATTTTCCCCAAAAAACCTCACGCATCTTGGTTTATATTGATAGAAGCATCGAAAAGTCATTAAAAAGTTATTTATTATATATAATATTGAAATATCTAATTTAACATGTTTTTTTAAAAAATTATTAATTATTCGTCTTAAAAAATTTCAAAATAGGGTTTTGGTAAATCTGTTTTGGTTTTTCCCCAAAGAAAAAAATCTATAATTTGATATATATGGGCTGCTAAGAGTTCTCCCTCTTTTACATCATCTAGAAAATATTTTAGTCCTTTATACGTTTCAATTGAACAGAAGAAATTGAAAAGATCTTGATGGTACTTCCCACACATAGCATTTTAAGAATGTTGAGAGTGCAATATTCCCCCAATAGACTTTACTTGATCCTTAAAAAAATCATGCAATGATGGAGGTATTGAATGCCTCATAAGGTTTTTTGAATAACCAAAGTCATCTAAGCATGACTCTAGGATGATATTTCAAAGTAGTTATTCCAAAAAAGAGAACATATTTTTTTGTGATCTTCCTCCATCCATATTTTGACTATTTAAAAGAGATTAAAATTAGAGGGTTTTAATACATATATATTGAGAATAAAAAATGAAACATTGAACATATGAGGATAAACTTGTAAATGAGAAGTATATCCAAACATGGGATTCCTTGGGATTAAATATATGTAATCCTTGATCTATTTTTTACTTATATTCTTATGGTATTTTTTATTCCCTTAATAATTTATTGTACTAAGCTCATGAATTTAGCAAAGCATATCCACTAGGAGTGTCAAACCAAGAGTGCAGTATGTCTTATTGTCGTGTACCAGGATACCCCGGGTCAGGCACGAAACTCCCTGTTAGAGTTTCACTCCTAGGTATATTTGTGTTAGAGCTACCTCTACCTATTTTTATCTCTATATAAATGTATTTTATTAATAAACCACTAACTCTATACTATAAAAAATTTAGGGATATTTTCTTAAACATCGTCTCATCATTAAGAATATCACAATAGTGCTCTATTCTAAATCCCCAAAAATAACAATAACATCCTCTGATACTAGCTATAGTGAACACAACCTCTTAAACATATCATTAGATGATTTTAATAATAAATATACATCATAGTACAAGCCAAGGATCATGAAGTCTAGTTTCTTTGAAGACTAGGTTCAAAAAACATAAAACATGGGACTAAAAAACTTCTTTATTTAATCTTAAAAATGAGCCCCTAAATTTCATTATAATTATACATCTTCATAGGTTACCATGGAGAACACCTAAAAAATGTATGAGATAAATAGCATAGTCAGGGAGTATACCTATGAATAAGTCTTTAGCACATGGGTTATAAGGAAAGCCATTATGATTAAAAAAGAACAGAACATATGGAATGATGACATATAAATATCGTCTAATATAACATGGAGTCATAGAAATATGGATGACACATAAAACATGAATTTATTATAAGTCAAGGGTAATCACCCATATCGTTTCCCATAGTTTCATAAGCCAAGGATTATTTCCAAGACTGTTGCACATAACATCTAATGAGACTTGACTTTACCCAACACATTGGAGCGCTATCTGGGCGCACCCACATAAAATTACATGAATATTTTTTCCAAATAATGAATCATACATAATAAATTATAAATAAACATAAGGGTTACCCATAGAAAATATTTGGTACCATAATCGTGACATAAAGCATAACAAATTAGTGCATCGTAAAAGTGTCCATTAAAGGAAGTAACTAATATATACATGGAAATTCATAAGGAAAAACTAGTAATGTATAATAAGACATAGTTTCATGTAGATGTGGAAACATTTAAGAAAAGTATTTAATGAATTTTAGCATTAAAACATTTTTTAGGCGTTTTAAGGAAAATACTATAGAGTCGTTAAAATAGAAAAGGTAACAATACATTATAAAAAACTCGAAGTTAACCCAGAATGTTTTAAGAATAAAAATAAAGGATTCTAAAATGACAATTAGGGATTAAATAGAATATATAGTTCACTTGAAATTGGTTATGAATTGGGGAGGTTCCCTTAAAATAGGTTTACTTGTAGGGAAGTATTGAGGGGGGAATCACATAAAACATGTATATCCCAAAAAGTGAACGATGGAAGGGTCTTGATGAATTAAATTTTTAAATTTACACAAAATTTATAAGATATAAATAAATAGATAATATAAATTCATTTTTGTATAAATAAAGTTATGGAAACTCGAAAAAATAAAAGAGATTTGGGTAGAATTCCTTATGGATTATCGGCATGGTATCATGCATACTTAAGAGGGATTTGTGAGAGAGAAAAGGGTTTATCATCACTTATACATCATGATGGAAGTATTAGGGGTGTGGGAAATAATACCCCATAATTAGGAATTACACATAAAATGGCATAGCGTAGAGGACATTCTTGAATAAAAGTGAAATAGAGAGGATCCTTTACCTTAATTTCTGCTTAATTTCACCTCTTATGAGCCTCCTGAATAATAAATTTATGTCTATTAAAATAATGATATTAAAATTAATTATAGAAATTTCATAAAAATATTTATAAATTATATTCATTGGATTTTATTTCATAATTTTCATTGATGAAATTGAAGCGTTTTGATAGCATATTTTACTTAAAAATTACCCATCTTGCAATAATTTCACTTTTTGTTAATTATAATTTATAAATTAGTATAATTAGATTCAAAAGACAATAATACATGTAATTTAACATTATATAAAATTTATATTTTCCATACATGAATTTTTTTTATAATAACTATCTTGGCAACATCTCCGTAGATGGCTAACCAACCTTTAACCGGACGTTATAGATAGTGTGTGAAAGGGCAGTATGACATTTATATTTGTCATTAATATGATAATTACAGTAGGTTAACTTCATTAATATAATTTATACTTACTATATAATTAATTTTATATCTTATGATTTTGAAATGGATAGGGTAAAATAAAAAATGATGAAGAATAGAGATAAGATTTAAAATAGTCTTACTCTCTACTTGGTGTAGATTCTCTTGGATGAAACTATAACTCCCTTAGTGATTTGAGTTTGAGGGATCCAAAACGTCCTTAAATATTCTAAAAGGTATTTATAGAGATAATTTGGGTAGAGATTAGTCTTAGTAATGGATTAGAGGAGTGGTTTTCCAAGGGGTGGGAGAGGGGTTATTTATACTTGAGGAGGTGTTTTTTGAATAAAATATTAAATAAAAAATATATCAAATGATTGACTTGTAATAGTAGTATTTTGAAAACATTAATCATATATTAATATTATATAATTCATTTTAGACTTCAAATAATCTTTATAATTCGAAATCATTAATTTATTAAAAGAAAAGTGAAAAGAAATAAAAAATGATAATTTAAGGAATCACTATTGGAATTCAGCTTTTAGAAAGTTCTTTTTTATGTTTGGAAATTGAGTTTATTGTATTTTATACATCCATATATGAAATGAAATAGAACATGGCCAAATATAATTTTATATTATTTTTATTTCATCATTACATCATGAATTATGCAATTAAGTTATACTGTTTATGTTGAAAACTTTATTTTAACAATTCGCACAAACATTTATGTAAAGACCCGTAAAATTAAAGGGAAATTTTTTTTCTTAATTTTCTTTGGAATTTTACAAGAACACGGTTTCTGAAGGCACCTGATTCCGAGGCCCGGAGTGCCCGGAATTAATTTCCGAAGTTCGGCTCGGGTACGTTCAGTGAACGAACGAGCGAGAATTTCTAACATTTGATCCGGTGCTCGGAATTGAAATCCGAGGACGCCGATGAACTCGCTGCGCCGATATTCGCTTAATGAGACCTTTTCCGAGGTTGTGTTTATTTCGGGTTGAGAGTTAGTATTTGGGAGTTTAGAATAAGTTAAATAAAAATTGTGGAATACAAATTTTTATTTTAACTTATTGGTTAACTTCTCCCAAAGGGAGTTATTGGTGGGACCCACATCCACTTAACCTCCCTTGGGAGGATTAAGTGTGGTGGGGCTTACCCGAAGCATAACACTTCTTCTTCTCTTTTAAAACTCCCTTAACCTTCTATTTTAATTATCATGACAAGTTGGGTTATTAATTGGGTTGAGTTGTCTTAATTTAAACCTTTGAATTTCAAATGGTTTGGTTGAGTAAATAAAATAAGCCCTTAGCTTATTTTATTTGGTTATAATTCTCTAGCCTCCTTGAGAGATTTTGAAGCCTTCTTCTTCTTCTTCTTCTTCAAGATTTGACAAAGAACGCGAAGAACCTTCGAGTGTCGACGAAGAACGCCACGTTCTCAGGAATCGTCTTCCGCGACGCCTTACCCGCGACACTGACGACGTCTTCTTCCGTGTCAACTCTTCCGCGACGATTTCCCGCGACAAAATCGTCGTCAAAGAACTTCGAATCCTCGCTTCACGACATCGACGCCCTTCTTCCGTGACGCCGACCACCGCGACGCGTCTTCCGCGGGTCGTTGACGATCATTGATCTTGAAACCGAGGTAGGGGTTTGTTGTTGATTATTTATTTACTCTCGTTCTGGGTTCTATCATGATAATCTTGTGGATATTTATTTAAGGGTTATCATCTAACGAGAGGGGGGTCGGACCGCACAAACACGGCCGAATTTCCCCCTCCTTTTTTCTTGATTAATATTATTTTCTTATGGATGAACGAGATGGCGTGGTGCTGTCGCACCACGCGGGAATCGCACGGCTATAGTTGCGCGGCACCGCCGCGCCACGCCGCGGAAGTTTATCAATAACGCGACGCCGTCACGCCGCGTCGAAGGGAACCGAAGGCGCTGCGGCCGGAGCGGGGCCGCGGCGGAGGGGTGCGATGCCGTCGCACCGCGCCGGATGACGAAGGTCGCGGCCGGTTCCGGGCCGCGGCGGAACGGGAAGACCGGTGGCCAGCCGGGCCGCCGGTGTCGGAAGCCGGAAAGGGAAACGGACATGTCGGTCCCGTTGAGGAAGGACCGGCCGGCCATGTCGGGCCGGCCGGAAGGGAGACGAACCGGGGGAATTAATTCCCCCGGCTGGCCAAAACTGGCCCCCCATAAAGGGGGGGCCGCAGTTACAGCAAGGGGGGGGGGGCAGCGCCCCCCCCCCCCCCCCGTTTTTTTCAAAGGCGGGCCCCCACGAGGGGGGAAGCCGTGGAACCAAGGCGCAGCTTCAAGCCGCGCCGCCAAAGGGAAGAGGCGGTGGCTCTGCCCCCCGCGCGTGGCACCCGAGCGGTGCCCAGGCCGCGCCGCCACCGGCCGGGCCGCGCCGCCGTGCCGGGTCGGACCCGGGTTGGGTCGACCCG
The DNA here is from genome assembly GCA_963277665.1 of Viscum album. Classification (NCBI taxonomy): domain Eukaryota; kingdom Viridiplantae; phylum Streptophyta; class Magnoliopsida; order Santalales; family Viscaceae; genus Viscum; species Viscum album. Next base: position 528,394 of record CAUJRU010000202.1, read on the forward strand.
GTTTGGGCCGGCCCAGGGGGGGGTCGGGCCGGGTCACCCCCGACCCGGACCCCCCGTTTTCGAATTGATTTCGGTGTTTTGCCCATAACTTCAGCTACAGACCTCCGATTGACGAACCGTCAATGGCGATGTGATCCTTGGATCGAGACGGTCGATTCGGTTTATCGTACTCAATGTTTCGGAATACTTTGAGTTCGGCCGGGTTGGTTCGTACACGAAACCAACCGGGCCCTCGGAGCAGAAACACTCATATCTTGAGCTACGGACGTCCGATTGACGTGCCATTAGCTTTTTTGTGTTCCTATTAGTGAGACGGATCTTTTGGCATACTCCGCCCGAGGTTTGGACATAGGTGGAGTACGGTCGGGTTGGTTTTTCCTTAAAAACCAACCGGGCCCCTGGGACGAAAAAGCCAACAACTCTCAGACCGGGCGTCCGATCGACGCGCCGTCTGTTGCGTTGAGTTCCTGTTGGCGATACAGAACTTTTGGATACATCAACTCTGGACTATGTGACAGTTGATGTATCAGCCTCTCGGATCGTGGAGCGGACCCTCCCAAACGAGCTTGCTGTGTGCGGGAACCCTAGTACTGGCTGCGACTATGACTGCTACTGCTACTGCTACTGCTACTGCTACTGCTACTGCTACTGTGACTGCGAAGACGACAGTACAGAGATCCTATGTGGATTCGACGACGATTACAGCACTCAGCGATCCTACGTGGATCAGTGCTACATGTCCTGTGTGGGCCCGATCCTATGTGGGTCCGATCCTGTGTGGGTCTCTGCGCTCAGCGGTCCTGTGTGAACCAGCGCCTACAGGTCCTATGTGGGCCCGATCCTGTGTGGGTCTTTGCGGTGGTTAGTTACCTATCGATCCTTCATGGATCCGACGACTTAGATGGATCAGAGATCATCTTTATCGTCTTTCGAAGAAGTATACCTGTGTGAGCTGAATCCTGTTACTTTCCTGTGTGGAATGTGTTGTGCTATCCTGTGTGAATTTCGTTTTTCTTTCCTGTGTGGAATACGTATACTTTCCTGTGTGGACTGAGTTGTACTTGGGCTCGGAGGATGGAGCGTATTGGAATTGATGACTTAGGTATATGTATGGGAATATACCTAAGCAGTGTCGGTTGTTACTTCGTGTTTGTAACATTCCTTTGTGGTTTATCCTTTGTGGATTTTGGGAGACCCTCAGGGGTCTCGGGGTCCCTACTGAGTAGCTTATACTCACCCATGCATGTGCTATGCCCGCACTACGTTGTGTTGGTTGCAGACGATGGACAGCGTTGATCGTGGCTGAGGATTGTAGAGCAGAACGGTACCTGGAGGTGGACCACTGGGCGGAACGTGTTCGGAGTGGACGGCGGAACCCAAGGAGCAGTGGAGCTATCTGTACCCACCCTTCAGGTGGGATTTCCAGTGGACAGCTCGGTGTAGCGGATTTTACTTTACAGTTGCTGTTTTCCCTTTCGAGTTGTACTTTACTTTCAGTTTGGGTTTGTATACTGGCCCATTTACTTTTCCGCACTTTCAGTTGTACTCTGTTTTTACTTAGTGTTTACTTTCTGCTTGCTTACTCTGTGGTGCTTGTTTACTTTACAAAGGCAATGCCTTCCCTTTTTACTGGGATTTACGCCTTGGTGCTAGTCGCCAGCCCCTGGCCTATGGAAGGCGGGCTTGGGGTAGTCACGGCACGGGCCCCGAGGGCGGGTCGAGACAAATTGGTATCAGAGGAGTTTGGTTCTACCGCGAACTCTGATCTTTTCTATGTGAAGCAATAATGTTTAGCGTATTGAGTGTGGTTATCAGTCCAGGGAGTCCAGTGTTGGTGCGGCGGCCGACGTATCCGTACACCAGGACCCTGACTTCTTATTTCCGACTTAATGCACGAAAACATTGATTGCGTGTGTGTTTCAAAGTTTTCTTTGTGATTACTTTATATCAGCTCACCAGGTATACTGTTCTGACCGTGGCGCACCTGTTTCCTTTTCAGGATGGCCCCACGACGGCAGCCAACTAGGGTTCCGAGAGTCGAGCGTGACGACAGCCCACCGAGCGACGAGGCCTCGGTGTAGGGTCTTTTGTCAGCAGTGGCACCGGCGGTAGCACTACCCGCCGATCCACCGATGCTTCCATCACCAGATGCTGACAATGCACGTCGTCTTGGAGCTCTGCACGAGTTCCAGCGCCAACGACTGCCTAGGTTCCATGGGGAGACGGACCCCCAGGCAGCAGAGGACTGGCTGGAGGCAGTGGTACGAGTTTTTAGGCTAGTGAGGACACCTACAGACCTCATGGTGATCCTCTCTGCGAGCCTACTGCACGCAGCAGCGGGCCGATGGTGGAGCTTGATGCTCCAGGTGAACGATGAGGCCTCTCTACTATGGACGGACTTTGAGAGCCTCTTCCGCTCGGAGTTCGTCCCAGCCACCCTTCGTGCGGTGCGTATCCAGGAGCTTCTTCAGCTGCGGCAGGGCAGCATGACGGTCTCTCAGTACTCGGTGAGATTTACTGATCTCTCACGCTACTCGACCGACATGGTATGGGACGCATTCTTCCGGGCCCGGACCTTCGAACAGGGTTTGAGACACGAGATCAGGGCATCGCTGATCTCCCTCAGCATACCGACTCATACAAGAGTACTGGAGCGGTCCCTTTTGATCGAGAGCTTCCTTGCTGAGTCTACACCAGCGCCGAGACCCACCGCAGGGCGGCACATGGCAGAGTCATCTGCAGAAGGCAGTCGACGGATGACTCAGGGGTTCAGGTAGACCAGACCTTCAGGCAGACGACCTCAGGACACTGGCTCAGCAATGTGGGGCACACAGCGAGGAGTCAGTCTTTCGAGAGGCAGACATTGCTACTCGTGCGACGGGCAGGGCCACATGGCTCGTGACTGCCCGACCCGCCGTGCCGAGGAGCAGCAGACGGTTGAGGGACCACCGAGGAAGAGGCAGTGGGTCGACCGTGGCGGTCCGCAGGGAGGAGGCGGACGAGGAAGAGGAGCTGGCCGAGCAGCAGGTGGTGGGCGACGCTTTGAGGCTCTACCACCACCACCACCAGGAGGTCCACCCCGACCACAGGGAGCAGGCGGGCATAGACAGGCACAACTCCAGGTAGCAGAGGCCTACGACCACGGTGCACCCGAGATGATTTGAGGTACTATCTGTGTCTATTCCACCCTTGATTCAGTACTTATAGACACAGGAGCGAGTCAGTCTTTCATAGATGCTGCCCTTGTTCGGAGCTCGGAGATTCCGATAGAGCCGTTGGCTCGATCCTTACGGCAAGAGACTCCTACGGGAGCAGACTCGACGATTACGCACTGGTGCCGGCAGTGTGAGCTTACTCTAGGAGGTGAGATCTTCGGCTGGGATCTTCTTGTAGCAGCGTCGAGGCCTTACGACGTCATCTTGGGCATGGATTGGCTATCTACGGTCCATGCGCAGATTGACTGTTTTAGGCGCAAGGTGCGATGTGTATGCACCGATGGGAGCAGGTTCACCTTCACCAGAGAGAAGGGAGCCTTTGCATCACAGGATGGACTTCCGCGGAGGAGAGGACAAACCATCACTCATCAGTTGGCTAGCCTCATCCTTGGAGCAGTTGACGTGCGGAATCCTGGTTTTCCAGCAGTGGTGGATCAGTTTGCGGATGTTTTTCCAGACGACGTTTCAGGGCTACCTCCTCGCAGAGAGGTAGACTTTTATATTGACTTGTACCCCGGGACATCCCCGATATCCACTCCAGCATATCGGATGTCCCCCGCTGAGCTTCGAGAGCTACGGGTACAGTTGGAGGACTTGCAGGGCAAGGGGTTCATCTGACCCAGTGTTTCACCCTGGGCTTCCCCGATATTGTTCGCCAAGAAGGCGGACGGAAGCTTGCGACTTTGTGTTGACTATCGTCGCCTGAACCAGGTGACAGTGAGGAACAAGTATCCGCTACCGAGGATTGATGACCTCTTTGATCAGCTCAAGGGAGCACGATGGCTCTTGAAGATAGACCTCAGGTCAGGCTATCATCAGCTCAGAGTCAGAGACGAGGACGTGCAAAAGACGACCTTCAGATGTCGGTATGGCCACTATGAGTTCTTGGTTATACCCTTCGGCATAACCAATGCTTCAGCAGTGTTCATGGCCCTCATGAATAGGATTATTCAGCCATACCTTGATCGGTTTGTCATGGTCTTCATTGACGACATTCTGATTTACTCTACGACTGAGGAGGAGCACACCTATCACTTGCGAGTTGTACTAGACACACTCCGAGATCACCAGCTTTATGGTAAGCTCTCGAAGTTCCAGTTCTGGATACGTGAGGTCCACTTCTTGGGACACGTCATCTCTGAGGCGGGAGTTGCAGTGAATCCCACGAAGATCGAGGTAGTGTTAGCTTGGGAGCCACCCAGGAGCATGACTGAGGTTCAGAGTTTCTTGGGACTAGCTGGATACTATCGGAGATTCCTTACAGAATTCTATAGAGTTTCGGCACCAATCACAGCTTTGACGAAGAAGGGGAAACCCTTCGTGTGGTCAGACAGATGTCAGTAGAGCTTCCAGGAGATGAGACAGAGATTTACCAGCGCACCTATCGTGAGGTTGCCTGAGTAGGGAGTATGGTACGTAGTCTACTGCGATGCATCAGGGACTGGACTCGGATGTGTTCTGATGCAGGAGTGGGCAGTGATCGCCTATGGATCACATCAGTTGAGGCCGCATGAGCAGAACTACGCTACCCATGACCTGGAGTTAGCAGCAGTGGTCTTCACTCTGAAGACATGGAGACATTACCTGATGGGGGAGCATTTTACCGTCTTTTCTGATCATCAGAGTCTCAGGTATATCTTCTCGCAAAAGGACCTGAACCTGAGACAGCGGCGATGGCTCGAGTTCCTCCAGGACTATGACTTTGATATAGTCTATAATCCTGGGAAGGGGAACGTAGTAGCTGATGCCCTCAGCAGGAGGACGGGCATTCAGCTACTTGAGGAGGCGACAGAGAAGCTATCCTCTTTGAAGATATCCTTCATGGATAGAGATGGAGCAGCCTTCCTCCAGTCTCTCACAGTCACCCCTCCACTACTGCAGCGGGTCAGAGAGGCACAGCATGAGGACGCTGACTGTGAGACACGGCGTGCACAGATATCCTCAGGACAGGCACCTGATGGTTTCTCCCTTGGAGCAGAGCACGAAATCCTTTTCAGAGGACGTACCATGGTACCAATCGCTTTGCGAGAGGAGGTGCTGAGAGATTTTCACACTTCTCCTTTGGCGGTACATCCTGGAGTGGCGAAGATGTACCAGGATCTCAGACGACAGCACTGGTGGCCGGGCATGAAGAAGGTTGTAGCAGAGTTCGTTTCTCGATGCCTCACCTACCAGCAGGTGAAGCCAGAGCATCAGGTACTAGCAGGCTTGGTACAGCCCTTGGAGGTTCCAGAGTGGAAGTGGGACGGAATATCTATGGACTTCGTGACTGGACTTCCATGCACTTCCAGAGGTCACGACTCCATTTGGGTGATTGTTGACCGACTGACCTAGTCGGCACACTTCTTACCCATCAGAGAGCAGGGCTCAGTGGAGAGCTTGGGACGTCTCTACGTTCAGGAGATTGTGTGGCTCCATGGTGTGCCATCATCTATCGTCTCGGATCGAGATGCTCTCTTTACTTCCCGGCTTTGGACGGGGTTACAGGAGGTGTTCGGGACGCAGCTACGTCTGAGCACAACTTTTCACCCTCAGACGGATGGTCAGATGGAGAGGACCATTCAGACTCTCGAGGACATGCTCCGCGCATGTGTCCTCGACTTTGGTCGTAGCTGGGAGGACCACCTACCCTTGGTGGAGTTTGCGTACAACATCAGCTACCACTCCACCATGGGGTGTGCACCGTACGAGGCATTGTACGGCCGACCATGTAGATCTCCTTTGTGCTGGACAGACCCTGGGGAGTCAGCACTTGTGGGACCGGAGATGGTCCAAGCCACGACAGATATGGTCCAGGTCATCCAGGACCGGATGAGGACAGCTCAGAGCCGGCAGAAGTCATACGCTGACAGGAGGCAGAGGCCACTAGAGTTCGAGGATTGAGACCACGTATTCTTGCGGGTCTCACCTCGATGTGGTATACAAGGATTTGGACGAGGCGGCAAGTTATCTCCGCGCATCATCGGACCCTTCCAGGTCCTCAGCAGGATTGGCGAGGTGGCTTATCGTCTGGCACTACCACCTCAGTTGCACCGGGTGCACGACGTCTTCCACGTATCTCAGCTGAGGAGATACGTGCACGACCTGACGCACATCATTGACCATGGGAAGTTTGACGTTGACGATGGGGCAACTTTTACGGAGGTACCGGTGGAGATAGAGGATCGACAGGAGAGGTTCCTACATGGGTGATCGATTCCTCTTGTGTGCATCATATGGCAGCACGAGAACCTCCAGGAGAGCACATGGGAGAGGGAGGCTCAGATGTGTGCTCAGTACCCTCATTTGTTTCCCTAGTTTTTGATGTATCTTTACGGGGTCGTAAAGCACTGAGGTGGGAGTAATGTAAAGACCCGTAAAAATCAAGGGAAATTTTTTTTCTTAATTTTCTTTGGAATTTTACAAGAACGCGGTTTCTGACGGCACATGATTCTGAGGCCCGGAGTGCCCGGAATTAATTTCCGAAGTTCGGCTTGGGTACGTTTAGTGAACGAACGAGCGAGAATTTCTATCTTTTGATCCGGTGCTCGGAATTGAAATCCTAGGACACCAATGAACTCGCAGCGCCGATATTCACTTAAGGAGACCTTTTCCGAGGTTGCGTTTATTTCGGGTTGAGAGTTGGTTTTTGGGAGTTTAGAATAAGTTAAATAAAAATTGTGGAACAAAAATTTTTATTTTAACTTATTGGTTAACTTCTCCCAAAGGGAGTTAGTGGTGGGACCCACATCCACTTAACCTACCTTGGGAGGATTAAGTGTGGTGGGGCCCACCCGAAGCATAACTCTTCTTCTTCTCTTTTTAAACTCCCTTAACCTTCTCTTTTAATTAACTTGACAAGTTGGGTTATTAATTGGGTTGAGTTGTCTTAATTTAAACCTTTGAATTTCAAATGGTTTGGTTGAGTAAATAAAATAATCCCTTAGCTTATTTTATTTGGTTAGAATTATCTAGCCTGCTTTAGAGATTTTGAAGCCTTCTTCTTCTTCTTCTTCTTCAAGCTTTGACGAAGAACACGAAGAACCTTCGAGCATCGACGAAGAATGCCACGTTCTCGGGAATCGTCTTCTGCGACGCCTTTCCCGCGACACTGACGACGTCTCCTTCCGCGTCAACTCTTCCGCGACGATTTCCCGCGACGAAATCGTCGTCAAAGAACTTCGAATCCTCGCTTCACGACATCGACGTCCTTCTTCCATGACGCCGACCACCGCGACGCGTCTTCTGCGGGTCGTTGATGATCATCGATCTTGAAACTGAGGTAGGGGTTTGTTGTTGATTATTTGTTTACTCTCGTTCTTGGTTCTAGCATGATAATCTTGTGGATATTTATTTAAGGGTTATCATCTAACGAGAGGGGGGTCGGACCACACAAACACTGCCGAATTTCCCCCTCCTTTGTTTTTGATTAATATTATTTTCTTATGGATGAACGAGATGGCGTGGTGCCGTCGCACCACGCAGGAATCGCACGGCTATAGTTTCGCGGCGCCGTCGCGCCGCGCCGTGGAAGTTTATCATGAACGCGACGACGTCGCGCCGCGTCGAAGGGAACCTAAGGTGCCGCAGCCGGAGCGGTTCCGCGGCGGAGGGGCACGATGCCGTCGCACCGCGACGGATGACGAAGGCCGCGGCCGGTTCCGGGCCGCGGCGGAACGGGAAGACAGGCGGCTAGCCGGGCCGCCGGTGTCGGAAGCCGGAAAGGGGACCGGCCATGCCGGTCTAGTTGAGGAAGGACCGGCAGGCCATGTCGGGCCGGCCGGAAGGGAGACGAACCGCGGGAATTAATTCCCCCGGCTGGCCAAAACCGGCCCCCATAAAGGGGGGGGGCGCGGTTACACCAAGGGGGGGGGGGGGCAGCGCCCCCCCTTTTTTCTCAAAGGCAGGCCCCCACGAGGGGGGGGGGGGGGCGTGGAACCAAGGCGCGGCTTCAAGCCACGCCAGCAAAGGAAAGAGGTGGGGGCTCTGCCCCCCGCGCGTGGCACCCGAGCGGCGCCCAGGCCGTGCCGCCGGCCGGGCCGGGTCGGACCCGGGTCGGGTCGACCCGGTTCGGGCCGCCCCAGGGGGTGTCGGGCCGGGTCGCCCCGGACCCGGACCCCCCGTTTTTGAATCGATTTCGGTCTTTTTCCCATAACTTGAGCTACGAACCTCCGATTGACGAACCGTCAGCGGAGATGTGATCCTTGGATCGAAACGGTCGATTCGGTATATCGCACTGAAAGTTTCAGAATACTTTGAGTTCGGCCGGGTTGGTTCATACACGAAACCAACCGGGCCCTCGGAGCGGAAACACTCATATCTTGAGCTACGGACGTCTGATTGACATGCCGTCAGCTTTGTTGTGTTCCTCTTAGTGAGACGGATCTTTTGGCATACTTCGCCTGAGGTTTGGACGCAGGTGGAGTACGGTCGGGTTGGTTTTTCCTTAAAAACCAACCGGGCCCCTAGGACGAAAAAGCCAATAACTCTCATACTGGGTGTCCGATCGACGCGCCGTCTATTGCGTTGAGTTCCTATTGGCGATACGGAACTTTTGGATACATCAACTCTGGACTATGTGACAGTTGATTTATCAGCCTCTCGGCTTGTGGAGCGGACCCTCCCTAACGAGCTTGCTGTGTGCGGGAACCCTAGTACTGGATGCGACTGTGACTGCTACTGCTACTGCTACTGCTACTGCTACTGTGACTGCGACGACGATAGTACAGAGATCCTGTGTGGATTCGACGACGACTACAGCACTCAGCGATCCTACGTGGATCAGTGTTACAGGTCCTATGTGGGCCTGATCCTGTGTGAGTCCGATCCTGTGTTGGTCTCTGCGCTCAGCGGTCCTGTGTGAACCAGCGCCTACAGGTCCTATGTGGGCCCGATCCTATGTGGGTCTTTGCGGGGGTTAGTTACCTATCGATCCTTCGTGGGTCCGACGACTTAGATGGATCAGAGATCATCTTTATCGTCATTCGAAGAAGTATACCTGTGTGAGCTGAATCCTGTTACTTTCCTGTGTGTAATGTGTTGTGCTATCCTGTGTGGCTTTCATTTTGCTTTCCTGTGTGGAATACGTATACTTTCCGGTGTGAACTGAGTTTTACTTGGGCTCGGAGGTTGGAGCGTATTGGAATTGATGACTTAGGTATATGTATGGGCATATACCTAAGCAGTGTCGGTTGTTACTTCGTGTTTGTAACTTTCCATTGTGGTTTATCCTTTGTGGATTTTGGGAGACCTTCGGGGGTCTCGGGGTCCCTACTGAGTAGCTTATACTCACCCCTGCACGCGCTATGCCCGCACTACGTTGTGTTGGTTGTAGACGATGGACAGCGTTGATCGTGGCTGAGGCTTGTAGAGCAGAACGGTACCTGGAGGTGGACCACTGGGCGGAACGTGTTCGGAGCGGCTGGCGGGACCCGAGGAGCAGTGGAGCTATCTGTACCCACCCTTCAGGTGGGATTTTCAGTGGACAGCTCGGTGTAGTGGCTTTTACTTTACAGTTGCTGTTTTCCCTTTCGAGTTGTACTTTACTTTCAGTTTGGGTTTTTATACTGGCCCATTTACTTTTCCGCACTTTCAGTTGTACTCTGTTTTTACTTAGTGTTTACTTTCCGCTTGCTTACTCTATGGTGCTTGTTTACTTTACAAAGTAAATTCCTTCCCTTTTTACTGGGAATTACGCCTTGGTGCTAGTCGCCAGCCCCTGGCCTATGGAAGGCGGGCTTGGGGTAGTCACGGCACGGGCCCCGAGGGCGGGTCATGACAATTTATGTATATCAGAATGTTACATAAAAATCACCCTAACCATTTTTTGATGTGTAGAATCAAAAAATAAACATTATTTTAGAAAAATAATTTTTTAAATATGATTAATTTAATATTAAATTAAAATCTAAATTTTCCTAAAAAATAAAAAATTTAAATTTCAAACTACTTTTCTTGATCTTTGAAAAACTACATAAGGTCACATATAATTATCTGCATTTTAATTTAAATAATTAAATTTATAATATAATAGTAATAAAATATTCATGACTTATCAAAATACATACACTTATTAATAATTTTCAAAAATATTTATTTACTTATACTATGATATAATTATATCATATTGTCAATTACAAAAAGGTAATATTTACTTATACATTCATTGGAGTGGTTACTATTAAATTAGATGGTTTACTGTTCATAAGGGTCACATTACTATTCCAAATGTCATGTTACTATTTCTATATGTTCCTTAACTTCTAAAGATACCTTTATTTCACTCATTCTTCACTTATAATTATTGTACTGTGTTTTAAAAGTAATGTAATGTGATTATACTATAAGAAATACTTATAAGAATGGAATTTATATTGATATGAATTTGGGTAATTACATTCATTCCCCTTAAAAAATTTCTCCCTTGAATTTTTTTTTACATATTATTGTCTATACAAAGGGGTAGATACTTTTCCTTCACTATATCAACGATGTCATTATTCATTACAATTATCATTTCCATCATGTGGAAAGGGATCATGTGTCACATTGGTACCACATGATATTTTTAAAATCAACTACTTACCTTTCCCAAAAACACCTCAGGAGTCTTGGTTTATATCAATGTAAGCATCGATAAGTCAGGAAAAAGTTATTTCTAATATATAATTTGGAAATATCTTCTTGAACATGTTTTTTATAAAAAAGTCTTACTGATTCATCATTAAATATTTCAAAACAGGGTTTTGGTATATCAGTTTTTGTTTTTCCCTAAAGATAATAATCAATAATTTGTTACATATATGAAGCTCAATGTTATCCCATTTTTTGCAGCATCATGAAAATCTTGTAGTGCTTCAAAATTTTCAAATAATGAGAAGAATTCAAAATGTCTCTAATGGAACTTCCCACACATATCATGGTAGGATATTTGAGAGAAGAATATTTCCTAATAGAAATTACATGATCCTTTAATGAATCATGAAATGATAGTGGTTTTTGATGCCTCATTATGTTTTTTAAATATCCAAATTCATCTGAGCATGAATACAAGATGATCTTTCCAAGTAGTTCTTCAGAAAAAGAGAGAAGAGTTGTTTGTGATCTTCCTCCTTACATATAATAACTATGAAAAAGATAATACAATTATAGGGGTTGGATACTTTTCTATTTAGAAAAAAAAATATATTTTGAACAAAATAGGATAAACATATAAACGATAAGTGTATCATATCTTTTGATTTCTTAATTTGAAATCTAGTTTATCCTTGATCAATTTCATAACTTATATTCTTAAGGATTTTTTATTCCCTTAATAATGGTTTGTACTAGGCTCAAACATTTTCCAAGGCAAATCCTGTGAGATTTTCAAACCAAGAGTGAAGAAAGGCTCGTTGTCATGTACTAGGATACCCCGGGTCAGGCCTGAAACTCCTTGTTAGAGTTTTCACTACTAGCTATATCTATGCCAGAGCTGCCTCTATATGTTTTTATCTAGACATGGATAATGTTTCTTAATAACCAACTTACTCTATACTTACCAAAATTTCGGTATGTTTTCATATACTTCATCTAATCGTTATGGTTCTCACTAAATTTCTATATTATCAATCCCCAAAAATAACTATACCATCCTCTGATAGCAATTATAGTGACCCTATCCTTTTACACAAAAAATTACATGATTTTATGCCAAATTATACATCAGATTACAAGCCAAGGATCATGAAGTCTAGTGTCTTTGATGACTAGGTACATAAAATATAAAACATGGGAATAAAAATCACTTCTTCATTTAATATTTAAAAAGAGACCCTAACTTCAAATGTGCTCATAAATCTTCATAGGGTACCCTAGGGAACACATGAAACAAGGGATGTGCTAAATATCCCAGTAAGAGAGTATAGATAAGAATAAGTCTTTAGCACTAGGGTTCAAAGGCTTGAAATTATGATAATAAAAGCATGGAACATATGGAATCATGAAAAATAAACATGGGATCATATAAACATAGAGTCATAGAAAGGTGACAGAAACATAAAACATGACCTTAGTATGAGTCAATGCTAACTACCAAGATCGTTTCCCATAGAAGAACATGCCAAGGCTAATCTCGATGATTGTTTCACATAACATCTCATGAGACCTAACTTTACTCAATACATTGGAGAACTATTTGGTTTCACCCATCTTAAAACTCCATGAATATGTTATCCACATAATTAATCATACATAATTAATCATATATAACCATAAGGGAATCCCATGGAATGGATTGGGTTGCATAATCACGACATAATTCATAACAAATTGGTATATCATAAAAGTGTCCATGAAATGAAGGAACTAAAATATACATGGACATTCATAAAGTAAAATTAGTCATGTAAAATGAGATATAATTTAATGTATATGTTCCAGAATTTAATAATACTATTTATGTAATTTGAGCATTAAAATTTGTTTTAGATGTTTTAAGGAAAATACCATAGAGTCTTTAATATAGAAATGTGAACAATACTTTATAAAAAAACAGAAGTGAAACAAGAAGGATTTAATTATAAAAATGACTGATTTTATAAAATAAATTATTTATTAAACATAATATATAGTGCACTTTAAATCAGTTAAGAATTTGACAAGTTCCCTTAAAACAGGTCTCCTTATCAGGATGTATTGAGGGGGGAATCACTTAAAAACCTGTATATCCCATAAATTGAATGATGGAAGGTTATTGATAAATTAATTTCATACATGTACCAATCATTTATAATATTCACATAAATAGAAAAGATAACTTCATTTTTGTATAAATAATGACAAGGAAACCATATTGAATAAAGTAGATTTGGGTAAAATCTTTATGGATTATCGGCATGGTATCATGTGAACTTAAGAGGGATTCATTAGAGATAAATAGGTTTATCATCATATATAAATCATGAGGGATGTATTGGAGATGTGAAACATCATACCCCATCATTAGGTATTACACATAAAATGTCATAGAAAAGAGGAAATTCTTGATTAAAATTGAAAAGTAGAGGATCCCTTACCTTAATTTCCGTTTAATTTCATCTCTTTTGCGCCACATGAATATTAAATTTATGTTTATAAAATGAATGATCTAAAGTTTAATTATATTTATTTTATATAAATATTTATCAATTATATTCATTGTATTTTATATCATAAATTTCATTGATGAAATTGAAGTGTTTTGATATCATATTTAAAATAAAAATTTCACATCTTGCAACGATTTCAATTTTTTAAAATGTAATTTATAAATTAGTATAATATATTTTAGAATCATAGAATATAAGTAATTTTATTTTATATGTAATTTATATTTTCCATACCTGAAGGGGTTTATAATAATTATCTGGGAAATGTTTTCATTGATGGTTAACTGTCCTTTAACAGGACGTTGTTGATATTTCAGGAATGGGAAGTATGAAATGTATAATTTTTATTAATATGATAATTACAATATGTTAAAATCATTAATATAATGTTATCTTACTGTATAATAAATTTTTTAGAATATGATTTTGAAATGGATGGGGTAAAAGAAAAAAATAGGAAGAAAATGGAGAATATTTCAAAGATTCTTTCTCTCTCCTAAGTGTATCTTCTCTTGCACAAAAATATAACTCATATGGTGATTGGAGTTGGAGGGCTCCAAAACGTCCATAAATATTATAAGAATATTAAGAGATATAATTTCTGTAGATATTGGTCTTTGAAAATGATGATATAAATTGTTTTCCATGGGGAGGGAGAGGAGTTATTTATACTTGAGGAAAAGAGGTGTTTTTAGAATATAGTATTAAATAAAATAAAATATTACATGTTAAACTTGTAATTGTTGTTTTTTGATAGAATAAATCATATATTAATATAATATAATTAATTTTATAATTTAAATCATATTTATAATTCCAATTTATTTATTTATTAAAAGGATAGTGAAAAGAAAGAGAAAAATATATTTTAAGGAACCACCTTTTGACTTTAGGTTTTGGAATGTTAGTTTTTATGTTTGGAAATTGTGTTTATTGAATTTTAAGGAACCATTTATGAAATTAAATAGAACATAGAAGAATCTAATGTTCTAGAAATTCTATGTCATCATTACATCCTAAATGATGCAATTATGATATATTGGTTATGTGAAAATCTATATTTTTATTATTCACATGAAAATTGAAGTATTTCAGAAAATTACCAAAAATCACCTTAATCATTTTTCGATGTGTATAATTGAAAAATGGAATCAATTTTTGAAATAAAATTTTTTAAATATGATTAATTTAATACTTATTTAAAATCAAAATTTACTTGAAAAATTAAAATTTTAAATTTAAAACTGCTTTTCTAACACTTTAAACATTTAATTAAGGACACATAAAAATATCTACATTTTAATTTAAAATATTAAATTAACAATAAAATTTTTATTAAGTATTTTTGACTTATCAAATACAAAAACTTATTAACAACTTTAAAAAATAATTATCTACATATACTATGAATAATTATACCATATTGTCACTTATACAAAAAAAATAATTTATACTTTCATTGGAGAGGTGACTATTACATTGGCTGGTTCACTATTCACAAGGGTCACATTACTATTCCAAATGTCAATTTACTATTTCTATATGTTCCTTAACTTCTAATGATACCTTTTATTTCACTTATTCATCACTTATAAAGTTTTTATTGTGTTGGAAAAGTAATCTTATATGATTATATTATAAGACATAATTATAAGAAGGTAACTTCCATTGATAAAACATTGGGTCGTTAGAGAATATAACATAAAAATTAAACTTTTTGCTGCAAAAAAATAGAATTTTAAAATTTTCTTATATTTTCACTTTTTTAGGGTCACTAGTAAAATTATCAAGTGATCTTCATGCTCTTCCTTTTTCTTTGAATATATAAGAATATTATTTATCAAGATTATCACAAATATATCTAGTTAATCTGTAAAGACTCTATTCATTAAATCCATGAATATAGTAGGGGATTAGTAAGAATATAAAGACCCAATGCTTGACATACATGGACATTACATTACTTATTCGGAATACTTAAGACATAATAAAAACAGACACACAAGGACTGTAATAGTTTAGTGTCTTTGGAAACTCAGAAAATAATCTTTTAATCTTGGTGAATGATCGTCAACATCTCCCATAAAGATCTTCTCCTTTTTTTCTT
Source organism: Viscum album (assembly GCA_963277665.1). Classification (NCBI taxonomy): domain Eukaryota; kingdom Viridiplantae; phylum Streptophyta; class Magnoliopsida; order Santalales; family Viscaceae; genus Viscum; species Viscum album. The sequence goes on from CAUJRU010000202.1 coordinate 543,822, forward strand.
AACTAAACCCTTTCTTTAAATCCTGGGGAAAAGAAAACATATAAATGGTGAGCTCAAATTCTCAGTAAGGGTAAGAATAGAGAACGTAAAACAATCCATAAAAATTTGAATGAAAAAAATTGAACATAAAAACTAAACATCAAAATCATGAGCAACGACATAAATCTTGGAAGTACACAATGCATAGATCATAAAGGAATATTAGTCATGATAAACTAGCATGGTAATAAAACATGTAATTGTGGCATCCATTAAGCACATGTTATGATTTCCATAGTAGCCAAGGCATTGCTGCCAAGACCATCTTAGTGGACAAAGTCCCATTCTGAATCGAGCTCACTCCTCGTTCCAGTCCTGTAACACTAAACATGATTAACTTATCATTCCAGACATATCTATCTCATGAGATATAAATCTTTACCCAATGCAGTTGAGGGAGATATAGGTCCCACCCATCTCATAATGAATTCATTCTTACCTATGCCACAAAATAAACATAAAACATTCATCATAACCTAAAGAATAAAATGGGTTTCATAAACATCATCCCATCATCACATAATTCATATAAAACAAATGGATATTTCATCATAATAAAAGTTAAACCATGTAAATCATAGAGAAATTATACATGAAACATATACATATGAAATAATGTCATCATAGATGGAAAATAGTTTTGATAAAACACTTGAAATGAATTCTTGAGGAAAATATCCTTTCTTCTTCAAAATCATTTTCTTTTCACAAAATTCCATGCAATTTTAAAAGAAAAGTATTTTGTTGAAAATAGTAATAAAATATTGTAGAGTAAGCTTCATGAAAATGAGTCGTTATGAAACCTTAAAAATCTATTCATGACGTATAAGTTAAAAATAACATTATTCTCGTACTTTTGTCAGAAAAGTCAAAAAATACCTCGTATGGTAAACAAAAGAATGATTCCTTCCATACGATGTGGTAAAAGTAAAAAAAAGGGTAAAAATGAATTTGAACATACATGGAAGAAAATTAAAAATTTTATGAAAACATTTTGAGAACATATGGACATGGATACTAAACATAACCCCAGTAAATACATACGAATAAACAATCTCGGATAAGAATGAGATTTGAATAATTATCCCATACCTTATGTCTGATATGCATCATATGTTTCCGAACCTCCAGTATAATGATTTAAATAATGTTATTGACTTATTAATGAAACATATTCATTGTTATGATATCATATATAGTTTACTTATGACTTTATATTACCCGTTCTTTTGTAAATTCGATGTAAAAGCAGCGATTTGGGTAAAATCGTTTCATTTATTGTATGTGTTTCGACTTGTTGTTCTTGATATTATTACTTATATCCTGATTTACTTAATTCCAGAATTTAAAACATAATTTATATATAATATATATTCATCATATACATATATATATGATAGATCGATAAATGGAATGAAATACACCGTTCATGGACACGGTGGGCCGTACATACGCATGAACGCTATTTTTATTTTCTTATTTAATTGAATGCATTAAGTAGATGAAATACATATATATATAGACATAAATACAGTATCATTATTATGTCATATATTTAATTATTATTCATTATATATGCTTTATAATCATTCATGAATGGTTAACAAGGAAATGAATATCATCGCGTCGTGGAGGCGGTAGTCCGTACGTACGCACGAGCGATGATACCATTCCCATGATCGTGGAATTATATTGAAGTGTATGTATAATATTTTAGAATCAATATCACTTTAATATAATCATATATAGTTATTTATTTACACCATTATACCCATCCTTGTACTATGGTGGTCAAAAATAGATTACACCACGACGTGGAGACGGTATTCCGTACGTATGCACGTGCGGTGATTTCATTTTCCGTAGGATGAATAAAAGTTGAAATAGAGTTTTTTAATATTTATAATAACATATAATTATATAAGTAATACTTATGTTTTTACTTTATAATGAGACAACTAAATAAGAATAAGTAGAAGAAGAAAGAAACTTCATATAATCAAAAGAAGAGATTACCTCTTCTTCGACGCACCTTTTATAAGATTCCTCTTATGGAAGTAGAGTTGGTTATTTGAGAAGACCAAAACCTCCAGAATGTTGCTAGGGAAGTGGAGAAGAGAAATGTTCATGGTTTTGCCGAGCTTCAAGGATCATAACAGTGTTAAGAGAAGAGGGAAATGGTTCCCTTTTTTATGGGAGGAGAGAGGCACCTTTGGAAAAACATAAAATACTATTTTATAATAAATTCATATTCAGTTTATAATAGATCCATATTTATTTATTTAGAAGATAAAGTTGGGATGGGTCTAAATCCACTCAACCAATAGATTTATTACATGTTTAGGTCACAATTTTAACCTTATCTTTTAGATTTAACTCTATGTTGAATAATTTAACTTTTACCGTGTCTTCTTGTTGTCTTGCACTATATAGTTAATAAACATACTATAACAAGTCAAATGAACCCCAAGTGGTTTTTTATATAAATATATATATATATCCTTATCAAATTAATTTGGAGGAATCTTATATTTTTAGTAATAAAATAACCATTAATAATATAACATTTGTTCTAAAAAACTATTTTATGTCAATTTTGACCCTATTTGGTAATTGATTTTTGTGAAAATTATAACAGTATGATTAGTTCGAAAAAAGTTAATTAAATCAATAATAACATGTCATATTAACCTATAAAATTAGTGGAATTAATATAAAGTCTCAAATTACATTTATTTGGGTATTTATAATATCAATTATTTTAATATTTCATTATTTAGGTAATTACTGCATCACCATTGTGTCATAAATAACTTGAATTATTTATTTTATAAAAATTATAAATAAAAACCAATTAGGTAGGAAATCCTTTTAGCGTTCTAATGAATATTTATAATCGAATTTATCTTATGCATAACCCTATATTAAAAATGAATTAGTTTTTAAGCTTCGATTTTAACTATTTTAACGCTTCTTTAAATAAATTAATAATAAATGTCCTTATCTAATCCAAGTGGACCTAAATGGTCATATTTTTTTTCTAAGGTTGTTTGTGGTCTAATTACACTTATATAATAGAATTTGTACATGTGTTAGGGTAATAATAATATCATTTTTACCCTTAATTACCCTATTTACTTTTAACCATGGTAAATAAATGTAAAAAGTTACTATTCACCAAAAAATTATTTTCATCTCATTGAACCACATTTTAGTCCTTCATATTAACTGTGTCTCTCAGATTTTCTAAATTACACTCACAGAAGTCGTAAAATTATGTTTTATGTGAATTTCCAAATTCCCCTTGTAGGTGGGTAAATGACGGTGAAAAGTTCAATAAAATTTTTATATATCTAAAATTATTATAAAATGACTCCAATGAATTACATTGAACTTATATATGTATTATGTATCAATTTTGAACTAAAATAAATTTAAATAAAATAAATAACATTTGAAATAAAAAGTTCATTTTTAAATAGTAACCCAGTGTTTTCACTATTCATCAAAAATTGAAAGTTTTCGGAAAAATAAAAAAATCACCCTAGGCTAATTTCGATATTCTGAATCCAAAAATGATGTCCATTTAGAACGATAAAATGTATAAATTTTAAAAAGCCGGTATTACTATTCATAACGGCTAGTTTATATAACATATCATTGTTTAGTAAAACTCGGTATTGCGTACAACACACGCTATCATGGAAGGTCACAATTGCGTGAAATGAAATCCAAGTCAGGGATGCGTGTAGTGGAAGCACCTTTTGGTGTAGCATACAACACATGACATCAATAAAATTAAAAAAAATATTTTTCATAAAATGTCAGGGTGTTATATTCTACCCCCCTTAAAATGAATTTTTCCCTAGAAATTCGTCAGGGTTATAAATTCTTTACTACTTGAAAGTTTATTTAATAGAACCCCACATCGTAAAAAGGAATACCCAAAAAATCATTAAAAACTAAATTCTGAAATGTAACGGTTACCCAAATTAACTAATCACTGGGTTTCCACATAGAAGAACATAGGTGAAAATATGGATGTGGAAGAAAAATCTAACCATCATGTTCTGATGGAGAGTGGTAGAGAAAATTGCTATGAAAATGCCAACAATCACAAAGACATATATTTTTGATGATCTAAGGTACCATCTAATTCATCGGATATAAGGGCACTAGGACACCATTTTTGGTTTTCAAGATCATTTCCCTAAAGTTGAAGAAATTGGAATTAGAAGAAATAATTTCTTGATTTTGGTATAGTCTCACCGTTGGTCATTCCTTGGACAATTTCCATTTCATCTCTTAAAGAAATGAAGTTGAATTTGTCATTCGTGAAGTGTTAGCATATCATGTGATAGAATGATGGGTCATTCCATCTGCCTCAAATAAAAGGTTAGAAAAATTTATCAAAAATACATGAGTCCATCTATAGTGAGATTAATCATATATGGTTCGTAAAATGGACTTATACTTCATATATCATACTGCTTAATATAATAAAATTGGTTTCTACTAAACCGGGACTTCCTGTAGGCTAGTGGTAGGCAATAAAGGCATGTCGCACTTCAGTTGTGGGTTCGATTCCCACAGCCTTGTCCGATGCGACGAGTTGTCGCTCGTCCTGCAGGTTGTCCTTTTTCTAAAACTACATTATTATAACATTCCATAAATAATATCAAAAACAATTCTATCCTAAAACAATTCTATCTTATTTCCAACGTAATCCATTCCAACCATTAATCTTATAAAAAATACTTATGTCCAATCTCATAGTGTAAATAAAATGATTACTTGGGAGGTCACATAACAAGTACGTGAATACCATCATTTATCCCCCATATAAGATATATCTTGTTGGTCACATTCCAAACATGTGAATACCTTAATCGTGTATTCTCTTGAAAAATGAATACCCATTGAATATTAGTGAAAACATGAATACTGTCAAAAGTTAACTCTTTCCACATACAAAAATCCAAAAATTCTATATACTCAAACCATGATATAACTTTTTCCTTATATCAGTCATGAGCACATGAATACTATCTAACATTTCATTTTCTCCTCATCCCTTCATTATGTGCATATCATCTTCTTTCCAAAAATATCTCAATCACTTTCCATGGTTATCGGTACCATAAAATTATTAAAAACCACAATAGACCAATACATAAATATTCCAGTATTTCATGATACTATATACAACATTATTTTGGAATCCCATTACATAAACACTTAATCATTCCACCACACCGTTTTCATAACCAACATCACCAATAGTGATTGCATGTGACTTCCATTTGTCCCATTCCTTAAGTGGTTGCTCATGTTGATCATCATTAACCCTTGGATTAGGGCATTGATCAGCATAATGCCCAATTTCATTTCACTTGAGGCATTGAAGTGTTTGTGGTGCGTTCTCTACAGTCTTTTCTTTATTAAAATAATTAGCAACCATTTTTTCATTACTTAGACACTCAGTTGCTCGATGACCTTCTTTTCCACACTTAAAAAATTTTCTAGTCCCTTTAAAACAATCTCCACCATGCTTCTTTCCACACTTTGAGCATAAAGAAACATTCATATTCTTTTCACCATTGTTCTGAGATTTCTCCTTGAACTCCATCTTTCGTTTCTTATCCAAACCATGAGATGGATATGTAACACCAACTTTCATTTCTACCTTGATAGCACAAAGCACAATTTCTTAATATCTATTGAAGTCTCTTATAGCTAATGCCCTTCGAAGACTTGGTTTTAGGCCACTGAAAAATCGATCAACTTTACGTTCAGGTTGGATGTTAAAGCCAGATGCATACCTCGCAGGTCTTGTAAATTTCGCTTCGTATATACCAATAGATTCATCATCCTTCTGCATAAGCTCAAGAAACTCCATTTCCATATTTGTTCGAAGAATATGAGGGAAGTACTTACTGAAAAACAAGTTCTTGAACTCATCCCATTCCATGGATTCAATTTCATCTTGGGGCTTTGTATTCTTAATTAGAGTCCACCACTGGTCTGCTTCACCTTCTAAATGGTAAATAGCTAAAACGATTTTTTCATGCTCTGAAGAGAGAAGTATGGAAAATTTCATTTCAATGGTACTGATCCATTGTTCAGAAACAAGTGGATCAGAAGACCCACTGAAAAAAGGTGGACGTTGCCTCATAAAGGACTCAACAGAATGTTGTTCCCCTCTCTACTCATTCAGAAGTCCAGAATGATTCATATCTTGTGTAAGTATACCAATATGATTTTTCACTCCATCTCCCATCACATTTTGTTGCTCGGGAGGACAATCATTGCATTTTCCATTACATTGATCAACATGGTTCCTTCGGGTTCCAACCATCGTCTAAAACCCAAAACGAACAGTGAGAGGCAAAAATAATGACAGTAAAACAACATAATAAAGGGGGAGAACCTTCAATATATAACATCTTAGGTTTAATTATAATATCATTAACATAATTCTGGGACTATAACCTATACTTATACTAAACCTTAGGGAAATCCCTAGACATACCTTAGAAATATCTCTAGGGATCTCACTAAAGTTTCCGCTTCCTAGTTTCCAAAGGCTAACTAAACGTTTCCTCCGATACCAACTGTAAAGACCCAGAGCATGATGTAAATGGAAATTACATTACTTTTATGGAATACTCAATACATAATGAAAATAGACACACAAGGACCGTAATAGTTTAGTGTCTTTGGAAACTCAGAAAATAATCTTCTAATTGTGGTGAAAGATCTTCAACATCTCCTATACAGATCTTCCCCTTTTTGTTTTCTTACCTAAAACCTTTATTTAAATCCTGGGGAAAAGAAAACATATAAAGGGTGAGCTCAAATGCTCAGTAAGGGTAATCATAGAGAACATTAAACTACCCATAATCATTTGAATGAAAAAACATGAACATATAATCTAAACATCAAAATCATGAGCAACGACATAAATCTTGGATGTACATAAAGAATAGATCATAAAGGAAAATTAGTCATGATAAACTAGCATGGTAATAAAACATGTAATTGTGGCATACATTAAGCACATGTTACGAAATCCATAGTAACAAAGGAATTGCTGCCAAGACCGTCTTAGTGGACAAAGTCCCATTCTGAATCGAGTTCACTCCTCATTCCAGTCCTGCAACACTGAACCAGATTAACTTACTGTTCCAGCCATGTCTATCTCATGAGATATAATTCTTTACCCAATGCATTGGAGGGATATATAGGTTCCACCCATCTCATAATGAAATAATTCTTACTTGTGCCACAAAATAAACATAAAACACTCATCATAACCTAAAGAATGAAATGGGTTTCATAAAATTCATCACATCATGACATAATTCATATAATACAAATGGATATCTCATCATAATAAAAGTTAAACCATGTAAATCATAGAGAAATTATACATAAAACATACACATATGAAATAATGTCATATTATATGGAAAATGGTTTTGAAAAAACACATGAAATGAATTCTTGAGGAAAATATCCTTTCTTCTTCAAAATCATTTTCTTTTCACAAAATTACATGAAATTTTAAAAGAAAAGTATTTTTTTGAAAGTATTAATAAAATATTGTAGAGTATGCTTCATGAAAATGAGGCGTTATGAAACTGTAAAAATATTTTCACGCCATATAAGTTAAAAATAACATTCTTCCCGTACTTTTGTTGGAAAAGTCAAAAATTACATCGTATGGTAAACAAAAGAAAGATTCCTTCCATAAAATGTGGTAAAAGTAAAAAAAGGGTAAGAATGAATTTAAACATACATGGAAGAAAAGTAAACATTTTTTGAAAACATTTTGAGAACATATGGACATGGATAATAAACATAACTCCAGTAAATACTTACAAATAATCAATATCGGATAAGAATGAGATTGGAATAATTATCCATTACCTTATGTCTGATATGCCCCGTATGAATCCGAACCTCCTGTATAATGATTTAAATAATGTTATTGACTTATTATAGAATCATAATTATGGTTATGATATCATATATAGTTTACTTATGACTTCATAGTACCTGTTCTTTTGTAAATTTGATGTAAAAGCAGCAATGTGGGTAAAATCGTTTCATTTAATGTATGTGTTTCGACTTGTTGTTCTTGATATTATTACTTATATCCTGATATAATTAATTCTAGAATGTAAAACATGATTTATATATAATATATATTCAGCATATACATATATATATGATAGATCGATAAATGGAATAAAATACACAGTTCATGGAGACGGTAGGCCGTACGTACGCATGAACGCTATTTTCATTTCCTTATTGAATTGAATGGAATTAAGTAGATGAAATACACATATATATACATAAATCCAATATCATTATTATGTCATATATTTCATTATTATTCATTATATATACTTTATAATCATTCATGAATGGTTAAATGGAAAATGAATCTCCTCGCGTCGTGGAGACGGTAGTCCGTACGTACGCATGAGCGATGATACCATTCCCATGGTCATGGATTTGTATTGAAGTGTATTAATAATATTTCAGAATCAATATCTGTAACACCCCCAGATTTTATGAAAATAATTCTTTTTAATTTTATTAATTTATTGTGTTGTACACTACACCAAAAGGATCTTGCACAACACGCATCCCTGACTTGGCTTGCACTACACGCAATTGCGACCTTCCACGATGGCGTGTGTTGTACGCAATACAGAGTTTCACTAAACAACGATATGTTAAAAAAACTAGCCGTTATGAAGAGTAATACCCAAGTTTTGAAATTTTATTAACTTTATATTTCAAAATGGACTACATTTTTGGATTCAGAATATCGAAATTAGCCTAGGGTGAAATTTTGGTATTTTTCTGAAAACATTCAATTTTTGATGAATAGTGAAAACACTAGGTTACTATTTAAAAAACGACTTTTTATTTAAATAATTATTTATTTTATTTAAATTTATTTTATGTCAAAATTGATACATAATACCTATATAAGTTCAATGTAATTCATTGGAGTCATTTTATAATAAATTCAGATATATAAAAATGTTATTGAACTTTTCACCGTCTTTTACCAACCTCCTAGGAGAATTTGTAAATTTACATAAAACTTAATTTTACCGCTTTGGTGAGTGGAATTTCAAAAATCCGAGAGACACGGTTTCTGTCAGTATGTAAAATGTGGTTCAATGAGATGGACATAATTTTTGGTGAATAGTAACTTTTTACTTTTTTTACCACGGTTAAAAGTAAATAGGGTAATTAAGGGTACAAATGATATTATTATTACCCTAACACATTTTCTAATTCTAATGGATAAGTTTAATTCGACAAAAAACAACCTTAGGAATACAATATTACCATTTAGGCCCACTTGGATTAGATTAGGACATTTATTATTAATTTATTTAAAGAAGGGTTAAAATAGTTAAAATCAAAGTTTAATAAGTAAATAATTTTTACTATAGGGTTATACATAAGATGAATTCGACTATAAATATTCATTAGAAAGATAAAACTATTTCCAACATAATAGTATTTTATTTGTAATTTTTAAACATTAAATAAGTTAATTTATTAATGACACAATGATGATGCAGTAATTATCCTATTAATGAAATATTGATATAATTGTTGTTATAAATACCCAAATAAATGTAATTTGAGACTTTTTATGAATTATAATAATTTTATAGGTTAATATGACATGTTAGTATTGATTTAAGTAACTCTTTTTGTGCTAATAATTATTTTATGATTTTCAAAAAAATCAATTACTAAATTGTGTCAAAATTGACATAAAATAGTTTTTAAAACAAATATTATATTATTAATTGTTATTATATTCCTAAAAATATATGGTTCGGCCAAATGACTTATATAAGGATATAAATATTAATAATAAACAACTTGTGGTTCGTTTGGCTTGTTATAGTACGTTTATTAACCTTATAGTGTAAGAACACAAAAAGACACGGTAAAAGTAAAATTATCTAACTTAAAGTTAAATCTAAATGATAAGGATAAAATAGTAAACTAAACTTGTCCAAATTCTATTGGATGAGAGTATTTCGACCCATCCCCACCTTAGAATCTAAATAAATCAAATTTGAGCTATTAAAAACCGAATATGACTTTATAATAAAATAATATTTTGAGTTTTTCCAAAGGTGCCCCTCTCCTCCCTTATAGAAGGACACATCCTCCCTCTCTTCCTCACACCACTTTGAGCCTTCATGCTCGGACAACCCCTGCAAAAGTATCTTCTAAACTTCCCTAGAAACATCCTAGAGGTCCTGGTCTTCTTAAAAGACCAATTTTAGTGCCCTAAGAGGAGGACTCAATGAAGCGCTTCAAAGAAGAGGTAATGTCCGTTACCGATTCTTTCAACATTATTTCTTCTTCCACTTATTCTTCATAGGTTGTTTCCTTATGAAGTAGTAACATCAGTATCAATCATATACTGATATGTTATTATAAGTATGAAACAACCCTATTTCACCATCTATCCATCCTACGGAAAACGAAATCACCGCGCGTGCGTACGTACGGAATACCGTCTCCACGACGTGGTGTAATCAATTTTCCACCACCACCTTACTTGGATGGGTATAATGGTGTAAATAATAACTATATATGATTATTTTAAAGTGATATTGATTCTAAAATAGTATACATACACTCCAATACAATTCCACGATCATGAGAATCATACAATCGCTAATGCGTACGTACGGACTACCGTCTCCACGACGCGATGAGATTCATTCTCCATGTTAACCATTCATGAATGATTATAAAGTATATATAATAAGTAATCATGAAATATATGAAATAATAATTATACTAGATTTATGTGTGTATATATGTATGTCATCTACTTAATTTCATTCAATTCAATAAGGAAACGAAAACAGCGTTCATGCGTACGTACAGCCTACCGTCTCCATGAACGGTGTATTTCATGTCATTTAATTGATATATCATATATATATGTATATAATGAAATATATATTATATGTAAATCATTTTTTACATTCTAGAATTAAGTAAATTGGGATATAATTAACAATATCAAGAACAACAAGTCCAAACACGTACGATAAATAAACGTTTTAACCCAAAACGTTGCTTTAATATGGAACTTACAAAAGAACCGGAAATATAAAGTCATAAGTGAACCATATATGATATCATAACAATGAATATGATTCTTTAATAATTCAATGACATTATTTAAATTATTATACAGGAGGCTCGGAGACGTACGAAGCACATCAGACCTAAGGTAAGGGATAATTTTGCAAATCTCATTTTTATCCGAGATTTCTTATTCGTAAGTATTTACTAGGGTTATTGATATCAGCCATGTTCATGTTTTATAACAGTTTATTCATGTATTTTTAATGTCCTTTTTACCAATTTTGACTTTTAACCCATGGTATGGAATGAATCTTTCTTTTATTTACCATACAAGGTACTTTTTGACTTTTCTGACAAAAGTACGAGAAAAATGTTTTTTTAACGTATACGACATGAAAATATTTTTACAGTTTTATAAAGCCATATTTTCATGAAGATTCCTCCAAAATATTTCATGAATATTTTAAACAAAATATTTCTCTTTTAAAATTTCAGGATGTTTTGTGAAAAGAAATTGATTTTGAAAAAGAAAGGATATTTTCCATAAGAATCTATTTCAAGTGTTTTATCAAAACCATTTTCCATCTAAGATGACATTATTGCGTATGTTTATGTTTCAAGTATAAAGTCTCTATGTCATACATGGTTTCACTGTTATCATTATGAAATGATATCCATTTCTTTTATATGGATTATGTGATGATGGGATGATGTTTATGAAACCCATTTTATTTGTTGGGTTATTATGAATGATTTATGTTTATTTTGTGGCACAAGTATGAATGATTTAATTATGAGATGGGTGGGACCTATATCTCCCCCCAATGCATTGGGTAAAGATTTATATCTCATGAGATAGACATGGCTGGAACGGTAAGTTAATCTGGTTCGGTGTTACAGAACTGAAACGAGGAGTGAACTCAATTCAGAGAGGGAGTTTATCCACTAAGATGGTCTTGGCAGCAATGCCTTGGCTACTATGGAAATCATGACATGTGTCGAATGGTTGCCACAATTACATGTTTTATTCACATTTTATCATGGTTGATGTTCTATTATGACATATGTCTTACGTACTTCCATGATTTCTGTCTTTCCTCAAGATTTTGATGTTAAAATTTCATGTTCATGTTTTTGCTTACAAATGTTTTTGGATTGTTTTATGTTATCTAAGTTTGACCTTACTGAGGATTTGAGCTCACCCTTTGTATGTTTTATTTTCCCTAGGAAGTAAATAATGGTTTTAGGTAAGGAAACAAAAAGGGGAAGATCGTTATGGGAGTTGTTGAAGATATTTCACCACGATTAGAAGATTTTATTCCGAGTTTCCAAAGACACCAAACAATTACGGTCGTTGTGGGTCTGTTTCTATTATGTATTAAGTATGCCAAAAAAGTAATGTATTGTCCATGTACGTCAAGATTCGGGTCTCTACAGTTGGTATCAGAGGAGTGGTTTAGTCAACCTTTGGAAACTAGGATGCGAAAATGTAAGTGAGATCCCTAGAGATATTTCTAAGGTATGTCTAGGAATGTACGTAAGGATAAGTATTCATATCGGATATAGTCCTAGAACTACGGTAAAAATCATAGAATTTAACCTATGATGTTAGATATTGATGGTACTCCCCCTTTATTATGTTGTTTTCCCTATCATGATTTTTGCCTCTCACACTATTCTTTTTGGGTTTTAGAAAATTCCTGGAAACTGGAAGATTCACGATAATGGAGGATATGGCGGACAATGGAATGATATTATTCATGAGAAACCAAATGAAATGAGATCTGGAAGTCCAAACATAGTTATTATTCCTAATCAGCAGTCTCATAATATGATCAACAATCTCAACTTTTGTTAGTTTCCCGACTCAGATAATAAGAGAAAGATGGAGTTTCATGATGATCATAGAGGAAAGAAAGTTCAATTTCCCTCATGTAAATCATGTGGGAAGAGGCATCGGGGAGATTGTTTCAAAGGATCTGGAAGATGCTTTGGGTGTGGAAAAGAAGGACACAAAGCCAATAAGTGCAAAGGAAAAGGTTCAGTTAACACCATGGAAAAGGATAATGGTATTTCTATGACATCAACAATGATTAGATGTTTTAAATGTGGAATGTATGGGCATTATGAAAACCAATTCCCTAAGGGAAAATCTCATGAAGAGAATCAGCATGCTCATATGACTAGTATTTATGTGGATGATGATGAAGAGACTGCAAATGAAATATGAGACGAAAGAAATGATGATTCTCAGTCAGTGGTTAAAGAAGTTAGTGGAATGATTGTATGTTTATAAAGAATAATGTATGGTACAATGGAGTAAAGAATCATCTAAGGATTGTTACACTATTGTTTTTTCTAAAGTATTTGAAAGTATATGTTGAATGGTACTGGTAACCATGAAATGTGATTCAAATATTTTGGAAAGAAGATGATATGCGCATAATGAAGGGATAAGAAGATAATGAGATGTTTGATTGTATTCATGAGCTCATGATTGATATAAGGACTAAGTGATATCATGGTTTGAGTATACATAATTTTGGGGATTTTGGTATGTGGGAAGTGTTAACTTTTAACTGCATTAATGTTTTTACTAAGGTTCAATGGGTATTCATTCTTCAAGAGAATACAATATTAAAGTATTCAAATGTTTGTAATTTGACCAACAAGATATATCTTATGATATATGGGGGATAAATGATGGCATTCACGTGATTGTTATGTGAAATTTCAAGTAATCGTTTTCTTTATACTATGATCTTGGACTGAAGTATTTTAGATAAGCCTAAATATTGGAATGGATTATGTTGGACATAAGTTAGTATTGTTTAAGGATAGAAATTTTTTCGATATTATTGATGGGATATTATAGTAATATTGTTTTAGAAAACGGACAACCTGCAGGACGGGCAACAACCCATCGCGTCGGACAAGGCTATGGGAATCGAACCCACAACCGAAGTGCAACTGGAATTTATTGCATTCAAATGACCTACAAGAAGACCCTGGTTAGTAGAAACTAGTTTTATTTTATTAAGAGGCATGATAGATGAAGTATACGTTCATTTTTGGAATCGTATATGATTAACCTCACCATAGATGGACTTATGTATATTTGATAACTTTTTCTAACATTTTGTTTGAAATAGATGGAATGACGCATCATTCTATCACATGATCTGCTAACACTTCATAAATGAAAAATTCAACTTCATTTCTTTAAGAGATGAAGTGGAAATTGTTCAAAGCACTAACAATAGTGAGATTGTACCAAAACCATGCAAGTATTTCTTGTAATTCAAAATTTTCAACTTTAGGGAAATGATATTGAAAACCAAAAATGTTATCCTAGTGCCCTTATATCCGATGAATCAGATGGTACCTTAGATCATCACAAATCTATAGATTTTTGATTGCTGGCTTTTCCATAGCCATGTTCTCTACCACTCTCCATCAGAACATGATTGTTAGATTTCTCTTCCATATCTATATTTTCACCTATGTGGAATCCCAGTTATTAGTTTATTTGGGTAACCATTACATTTCGTACTTTTTTTTTAACGATTGGTTTTGGTATTCATTTTTACGATGTGGGGTTCTATTAAACAAACTTTTGAGTAGTAAAGCATTTATAACCCCGACGAATTTCGAGGGAGAAATTCATTTTAAGGGGGGTAGAATGTAACACCCTGAGATTTTATGAAATATATTCTTTTTAATTTCATTAATCTCTTGTGTTGTACGCTACACCAAAAGGAACTTGCACAACACGCATCCCTGACTTGGCTTGCACTACATGCAATCGCGACCTTCCACGATAGCGTGTGTCGTACGCAATACAGAGTTTTACTAAACAACGATATTTTATAAAAACTAGCCTTTATGAATAGTAATACCCACCTTTTTAAATTTTATAAATTTTATCATTCAAAATGGACTTCATTTTTGGATTCAAAATATCGAAATTATCCTTGGGTGAAATTTTGGTATTTTTCTGATAACATTCAATTTTTGATGAATAGTGAAAACACTGGGTTACTATTTAAAAACCGACTTTTTATTTAAATAATTATTTATTTTATATAAATTTATTTTAGGTCAAAATTGATACATAATACCTATATAAGTTCAATGTAATTCATTGGAGTCATTTTTTTAATAAATCTAGATATATAAAAAATTTATTGAACTTTTCACCGTCTTTTACCCACCTCCTAGGAGAATTTTCAAATTTACATAAAACATAATTTTACCGCTTCGGTGAGTAGAATTTGAAAAATCCGAGAGACAAGGTTGATGTCATTAAGTAAAATGTGGTTCAATGAGATGAAAATAATTTTTGGTGAATAGTAACTATTTACTTTTTTTACCACAATTAGAAGTAAATAGGGTAATTAAGGGTAAAAATGATATTATTATTACCGTAACACATATCCTAATTCTATTTTATAAGTTTAATTCGACCAAAAACAACCTTAGGAATACAATATGACCATTTAGGTCCACTTGGATTATATTAGGACAATTATTATTAATTTATTTAAAGAAGGGTTAAAATAGTTAAAATCAACGTTTAATAAGTAAATAATTTTTAATATAGGGTTATACATAAGATAAATTCTAATATAAATATTCATTAGAAAGATAAAAGGATTTCCTACATAATTGTATTTTATTTGTAATTTTTCGACATTAAATAATGTAATTTATTTATGACACAAAGATGATACAGTAATTATATTATTAATGAAATATTGACATAATTGATGTTATAAATACCCAAATAAATGTAATTTGAGAATTTTTATGCATTCCAATAATTTTATAGGTTAATATGACATGTTAGTATTTATTTAAGTAACTTTTTATTAACTAATAATTCCGTTATGATTTTCACAAAAATCAATTACTAAATAGTGTCAAAATTGACATAAAATAGTTTTTAAAAAAATATAATGTTATTAATTGTTATTTTATTCCTAAAAATCAAAGGATTGGAAAAATGACATAGATAAGGTTATATATATTACTAATAAACAACTTGGTGTTAGTTTGGCTTGTTATAGTATGTTTGTTATCCTTATAGTGTAAGAACACAAAAAGAAACTGTAAAAGTAAAATCATCTAACTTCTAGTTAAATCTAAATGATAAGGTTAAAATAGTAACCTAAACTTGTCCAAATAATATTTTATGAAAGTATTTCTACCCATATCCACCTTAGAATCTAAATAAATCAATTTTGAGCTATTAAAAACCGAATATGACTTTATAATAAAATAATATTTTGAGTTTTTCCAAAGGTTCCCCTCTCTACCCTTATAAAAGGACACCTCCTCCCTCTCTTCCTCACACCACTTTGAGAATTCATGCTCGGCCAAAGCCTGCCAAATTATCTTCTCCACTTCCCTAGAAACATCCTCGAGGACCTGGTCTTCTTCAAAGACCAATTTTAGTGCCGTATGATGAGGACTCAAAGAGGCGCTTCAAAGAAGAGGTAATTTCCGTTACCGATTCATTCAACTTTATTTTTTCTTCCACTTCTTATTAATAGTTTGTTTCATTATGAAGTAATAAAATCAGTTTCAATCATATACTGATATGTAATTATAAGTATAAAAAAACCCTATTTTACCATCTATCCATCCTACGGAAAATGAAATCACCGTGCGTGCGTACGTACAGAATACCGTCTCCACGCCGTGGTGTAATCTAGTTTCCACCACCACCTTACTTGGATGGGTATAATGGTGTAAATAATAACTATATATGATTATTTTAAAGTGATATTGATTTTAAAATAGTATACATACACTCCAATAAAATTCCACGATCATGTGAATGATATCATCGCTCGTGCGTATGTACGGACTACCGTCTCCACGACGCGATGAGATTCATTCTCCATGTTAACCATTCATGAATGATTATAAAGTATATAAAATAAGTAATAATGAAATATATGACATAATAATGATACTGGATTTATGTGTATATATATGTATGTCATCTACTTAATTTCATTCAATTCAATAAGGAAACGAAAACAACGTTCATGCGTACGTACGGCCTACCGTCTCCATGAACGGTGTATTTCATTTCATTTAATTGATCTATCATATCTATATATGTATACACTGTAATATATATTATATTTATGTAATGTTTTACATTCTGCAATTATGTAAATCAGGATATAAGTAAAAATATCAAGAACAACAAGTCCAAACACGTACGATAAATAAAACAATTTAACCCAAAACGTTGCTTTAACATGGAACATACAAAAGAACTGGTAATATAAAGTCATAAGTGAACCATATATGAAATCATAACAATGAATATGATTTTTTAATAAGTCAATGAAATTATTTAAATCATTATACATGACGTTTGGAAAGGTACGAAGCACATCAGACCTAAGGTAAGGGATAATTTTGCAAATCTCATTTGTATCTGAGATTGCTTATTCGTAAGTATTTACTGGGGTTATTGCTATCAGCCATGTCCATGTTTTATAAAAGTTTATTCATGTATGTTTAAAGTCCTTTTTACCCATTTTTACTTTTACCCCATGGTATGGAAGGAATATTTCTTTTATTTACCCTACAAGGTACTTTTTGACTTTTCCGACAAAAGTACGAGAAGAATGTTTTTTTTAAGTATACATCATGAAAGAATTTTTACGGTTTTATAAAGCCATATTTTTAGGAATATTACTACAAAAGATTTCATGACTATTTTTAAAAAAATCGTTTTCTTTTAAAATTTCATGACGTTTTGTGAAAAGAAATTGATTTTGAAAAAGAAAGGATATTTTCCTCAAGAATCCATTTCAAGTGTTTTATCAAAACCATTTTCCATCTAAGATGACATTATTTCATATGTGTATGTTTCAAGTATAAAGTCTCTATGATTTACATGGTTTCACTTTTCTCATTATGAAATGATATCCATTTCTTTTATATGGATTATATGATGATGGGATGTTGTTTATGAAACCCATTTTATTTGTTGGGTTATTATGAATGATGTATGTTTATTTTGTTGCACAAGTAAGAATGATTTCATTATGAGATGGGTGGGACCTATATCTCCCTATAATGCATTGGGTAAAGATTTTTATCTCATGAGATAGACATGGATGGAACTTTATGTTAATCTGGTTCGGTGTTACAGGACTGAAACGAGGAGTGAACTCGATTCAGAAAGGGGCTTTGTCCACTAAGATGGTTTTGGCAGCAATGCCTTGGCTACTATGGAAATCATGACATGTGCTGAATGGTTGCAAAAATTACATGTTTTATTCCCATTTTATCATAGTTGATGTTCTACTATGAAATATTCCTTATGTACTTCCACGATTTATTTCTTTGCTCAAGATTTTGAAGTTTAAATTTCATGTTCAAGTTTTTGCTTCCAAATGTTTATGGATTGTTTTATGTTATCTATGTTTTCCCTTACTGAGAATTTGAGCTCACCCCTTTTATGTTTTATTTGCCTCAGGAAGTAAATAAAGGTTTTAGGTAAGGAAACAAAAAGGGTAAGATCGTTATGGGAGTTGTTGAAAATATTTCACCACGATTAGAAGATTTTATTCCGAGTTTCCAAAGACACTAAACTATTACGGTCCTTGTGTGTCTTTTTTTGTTATGTATTAAGTATTCCACAAAAGTAATGTATTGTCCATGAACGCCAAGCTTCGGGTCTCTACAATATCACTTTAAAATAATCATATATAGTTATTTATTTACACCATTATACCCATCCATGTAAGGTGGTGGTCGAAAATAGATTACACCACGACGTGGAGACGGTATTCCCTACGTTCGCACGCGCGGTGATTTCATTTTCCATAGGATGAATAGAAGGTGAAATAGGGTTGTTTCATATTTATAATAACATATCAGTATATATTTAATACTGATGTTATTACTTTATAATGAGACAACAAAAGAAGAATAAGTAGAAGAAGAAAGAAACTTGAGAGAATCGGAAGAAGAGATTACCTCTTCTTCGACGCACCTCCTTTAAACTTCCTCTTATGGAAGTAGAGTTGGTCTTTTGAGACGACCAGAACATCCATAATGTTTCTAGGGAATTGGAGAAGAGAAATGGTCAGGGTTTGGCCGAGCTTCAAGACTAAAAAGGGTGTGAAGAGAAGAGGGAAGGGGTGCCCTTTTTATAAGGGAGGAGAGGGACTCCTTTGCAAAAAAACATAAAATATTATTTTATAATAAAGTCATATTCTGTTCATAATAGCTCTGAATTGATTTATTTCAAATATAAATTGGGGACGGGTCGAAATCCTCTCAAAAAATATATTTTAGACAAGTTTAGGTTACAATTTTAACCTTATCATTTAGATTTAACTCTATGTTAAATAATTTAACTTTTACCATGTCTTCTTGTTTTCTTACACTATATGGTTAATAAACATACTATAACAAGCCAAACGAACCCCAAGTGGTTTATTATATACATATATATACTTATCTAAGTCATTTGTCCCAACATTAAATTTTTAGTAATATAATAACAATATATAATATATTATTTGTTTTAAAAACTACTTTATTTCAATTTTGACCCTATTTGGTAATAGATTTTTGTGAAAATCATAACAGCATGATTAGTTCAAAAAAAAGTTAATTAAATAAGTACTAACATGTCATATTAACCTATAAAATTAGTGGAATTCATAAAAAGTGTCAAATTATATTTATTTGGGTATTTATAATATTAATTATTTTAATATTTCATTATTTAGGTAGTTAATGCATCACCATTGTGTCATAAATAAAATTAATTATTTAATTTCTAATAATTATAAATAAACTAACATTAGGTAGGAAATATTTTTATCATTCTAATGAATATTTATAGTCAAATTTATCTTATGTATAACCCTATATTAAAAATGAATTAGTTATTAAACTTTAATTTTATCTATTTAAACCATTATTTAAATAAATTAATACTAAATGTCCTAATCTAATCCAAGTGGACCTAAATGGTCATATTTTATTCCTAAGGTTGTTTTTGGTCTAATTACACTCATCCAATAGAATTAATACATGTTTTAGGGTAATAATAATATCATTTTTACCCTTAATTACCCAAATTACTTTTAACCGTGGTAAATAAAAGTAAAAAGTTACTATTCACCAAAAATTATTTTCATCTCATTGAACCACATTTTAGTCCTTGATATTAACCGTGTCTCTCAGATTTTCTAAATTCCACTCACAGAAGCCGTAAAATTAAGTTTTTTGTGAATTTCCAAATTCTCCCAGGAGGTGGGTAAAAGACGGTGAAAAGTTAAATAAAATTTTTATATATCTAAAATTATTATAAAATGACTCCAATGAATTAAATTGAACTTATATAGGTATTATGTATAAATTTTGACCTAAAATAAATTTAAATAAAATAGATAACTATTTAAATAAAAAGTTTTTTTTTAAATAGTAACCCAGTGTTTTCAGTATTCATAAAAAATTGAACGTTTTCAGAAAAATACGAAAAATTCACCCTAGGCTAATTTGGATATTCCGAATCAAAAAATGATGTCCATTTAGAAAGATAAAATTTTTAAAATTTTAACAATTCGGTATTACTATTCATAACGGCTAGTTTATATAACATATCGTTGTTTAGTGAAACTCGGTATTGAGTACAACACACGCTATCGTGGAAGGTCGCGATTGCATGTAATGAAAGCCATGTCAGTGATGTGTGTAGTGCAAGCTTCGTTTTGTGTATCATACAACACAAGAAATCAATAAAATTAAAAAATAATCATAAAATCTCAGGGTGTTACAAAGACTGAAAGGAATTACTATATATTGATAGATTCCATACCTTGTTGGGAATTTCTCTTTGGGTATATAATCTTTATTGACCCTCAATTGATGATATTCAATATTAAGGTCAATCATGGAAAAATATTGAGCTCTACATGGTAGGTCAAAAATTTCATCAATACAGGGAATAAGATACCTGTTCTATATTGTGATCTTATTGAACATATGATAATCATTGCAGAGTCACAGTAATATATATTTATTTTTCACAAAAAGAACTAGTGCACCCCAAGGTGATTCACTTGGATGAATGAATCCCTTATCAATGTTTTATTGGAGTTACTTCTTCAATTACTACATCTCAATCAGTTCCATTCTATAAGGATTCCTTTAAACTGGTGTGGAACAAGGTATTAGTTCTATTGAGAACTCAACTTCACATTTACGCGGAATACTAGGAAACTATTTCTGAAATATGTCCACACAATCTATAAAAATATGCATATCATTGATTTCGATTCTCTCTCAAATAATTTTAGATTTAAACCCCTTTTAATGGTAATTAGAACCCATACACTAGTTGTAATCTCCTAAATAAGTTCATACTTTTTGTAACATGGGTGGATGATCAAATGAGGGTTTGAAATATCAAAATTCACTTCCCTAACTTGATTATTGATGTGAAATTTATATAGATAAATCCAATCCCTGCCTAAGATGAAATCAAATTCAACCAAAGGAAGAATGTATAGATTTATAGGAAGAACATTCCCAAAAACATCTACTCAAGAGGAATCATATATTGGAGATTAAATCATCATACCATTAGTGTTTTTCACTGCTAATTCCATATTTAATTTATTTGGTGGAATCTTAAACCCATATCAAATTAATTAAATATGAATGAGTGGGTAGATCCATAATTAAATATGACATTAAAAGTTCTATAATGGATGGTAAGTGTACCTTTCATCATGTAGTTGTCACAAACATCATAAAAAAATAGATATTTCATGATATTTACCACTATCAATTGGATTAAGAGGTTGATCACGTTGATGATAATCACCAACCCTTGGGTTTGGTAAGTGGTTGGCATAATTCCCATTCTCTGTACACTTGTCACAATGAATCATTAGAGGATCATTAAGGTCCACTTTTCCTCATTCATTTCAATAGTTAAATTCTTTCCATCACATTGATAGTCAAATGCCTGATTTCCTTCGCTTCCACAATTAAAACATTTATTAGAAACCATACATGAATTTCATCCATGATTCTTCCCACACATAGAGCATAAATGAAAGTTAATCTTCATATCTTCATGTTTTTTTATTTTACATTAAACTCAATCTTCATATCCTTGTTAGAACCATGAGATTCATACATGGAAACAAACTCTATCTAAACCTTGATTGCACAACACACAATCTCTTTTTAGCTACCAAAGTCTCTTATATCCAATGCCATTCTGAGACATGGCTTTAAGCCATTGAAAAAACTATCAACTTTACTTTCAGATTGGAGGATAATTCTTGAATAATACCTCTCAAGTATCTTGAAACAATCCTCACAGGTACCAAAATATTAACCATACCTTTGATTCAACTCATGTAACTCTTTCCCCATCACGGTACAAATAATCATAGGAATGTAATTATTGGGAAATAATCTCTTGAACTCATTGCAATCTATGGATTCAATCTCATCTTACTGCCTTATATTATGGATTAGAGTCTACTATTGATCTTCTTCACCTTCTAACCAATAAAATTATAGAATTACTCTCTCATGCTCCGAACAATGAAAAATGTAGAATATATTTTAATAGGTACATATCTGTTGTTCAGCAAAAAATGAATCAGAAAACCCTCCGAAATATGGTGTATGTTTCCTCATGGAAGAATCAATATAATTTTGTTCCCTGCATTTATTATTTGGAATTCCATCATGATTCATATCTTGAGAAAGCTGTGTGAGCATAGTAACTAGATTTTTCATTCCATCTCCCATAGCATTAAGATGCTCAAGTGGAAAATCGTTGCATTGTCTGTCATAATCACCATTAATGCATTTCCATTGTGTTCCAACCATTTAATAAAACCAAAAGCATAATGTTAGAAATATTTATCATCATTAGGATCCACATAATCTTTAAAAATAAATTATTGGATTTATAACATATGACACCATCATTAATCTTGGACACTATAGTTTTATCCTAAGTAATTCATAGAAAACTATTATCTAAATACATCATGATGGTTTATGAAGAGTTTGTGAATTTCCAAATCATTTCCCTATAGAGTATCAAACTAGGTGTGTAGTAATTCCCATTTTCGTGCACCAAATTACCCCAAGATAGTTCTAGAACATCTTGTTAGAGTTTTTACCCCTTGGTAAATCTGTTCTAGAGCCACATCCATTTGTAGTATCCAGACTGGGATGTATTTCGTGGAAACCACTCACTCTATCCTTTAGAAAAATTAAAGGGAATTTTCAAATATTTTGAATCTACCTTATACTTATCCTTAGGCAAGTCTATGGGGTTATCAATGAGGTTTTCTCATCCTTGTTTCCAAAGTTTGACTAAAATTTTCCTTTTATACCAACTATAATGACTCAGTTTTGTCAAACATTAACATTTCATAACTTTTTCCGAATACATAAAACATTACACAAACATATTCTTGAAGACCGTACATGTAACACCCCATTCAAATAAACAATAATACATTATCATAATTATTAATATTTTTTTATTAAATGTTAATTTTACTCTAAATGGGATTCTATGTTCGATGGCGAACCCGATACGCAACAACGAGTTTCTTTGAAATCTTACATTGCACACAAATAATATAATATTATTATTTTAAACTATTTTTAATGCCTAGCCACTGTAACAGAAAGAATAAATAGAACTAACAATAATATGATTATACATGTTTGTTAACTATTTCTACATTTATCCAATAATAGTTAGAGGCTTAAACTGTTAATGAATCTAATTTTAAGCATAAATACTCTAATATTCATTAAAGGGTCAATTTACAGCCTTTTGATGTCGAACCATCTTTAAATATATTTTTTGTCACCTTTATATCTTCTCTTTGAAAAAATAAAATTGTTTTTTAGATTCGGGACATCAAAATTTACTTTGGGTAATTTTTTGGTATTTCTTTGATAAAATTCATTTTTAATGAATAGTAAAAAATACTGTATTTTAATTCAAAACCGACATTTAATATAACTTATTTATATGGTTATATTATCATATTAATTGGTTTTAATTTTTAATTAGAATTTTAATTTTACTATTTAATCTAATTTTTTTCATTGGAATTAATTTCACTTCGAAATTGGTCATACACAAGTGTCAATCTTTTGATAGTTATTGTTTCTTAAAAACACTCTTTTTTTTGACAACGAAAATTAATTTTAAATTAAGAAATCCAACTTATATTATTTTAATTTGGTAAAATAGATATCATTTTCGAATTCATAATATCAAATATAGCTTAGGCATAATTTTTGGTATTTTTCTGAAAAACTTCAATTTGTGATGAATAGTAAAACAACTTAGTAGTAGTTAAAAAACTGACTTTTTATTTAAATGAAATTTTACCACTTCTTAGAATTGAATATAGATAATAAAAAATACATTAATGTGATTAGTATGTAAAATTTGGTTCAATAAGATGAAAATAATTTTTTCTGAATAGTAACTTTCGACTTTTATTTACTGCGGTTAAAGGTAAACAAAGTAATTTATGGTAAAAAGAATATCATAATATTACAAAATTACCATAAAACTTTTCCTAACCTTATTTAACGAGTCATCTCTGAACATTGGCATCCATGGGTCGATTTTGGGACCCCATGGAGCCACTTGGGAGTGATAATGACACTTTAGATTAATTAACATAATGTAATGACAAAATGACATAAAAAAATATGTTTTAGTAAATCAATGTTTACATGGGGTTATATAAGTTATCATTTAGAATATAAATATTAATTGGATATATAAAAATATTTCCTACATTATTTAATTTTTATTATAATTTTTAGACATCAAATAAATTAAATTATTTATGACACAATAATGATGCTGTTTTTTCCTCATTAATAAATGATTTAAATAAATAAGATTATAAATATGAAAACAATATCCAAAACCTGTCCAATTCTTATTTAATGTTTTTAATTCTACGATGTGTCATTATATCTTCTACTTTAATTAGTTTTGGGCCTTTATAAATCTAATATCATTGTATAATAAAATAATATTTTCCCACTTTCCTAAAGAGCCCCTCCTCCCCCTTATAAAAATCCCCCAATTCAAAATCATTCCTCAAACCTCTCAACCACTTGTCTCATCCAACACCGACCCATATAACCTCTACATATCCCTCTCCTCCACTTAAAAGTGTTACCTTAGTCAGAAGGCACTTCAAGAAGTCCTATTATTTTCAAACCAAAGTGAATTACCCAAATTAAAGGTAATAATTTATCTTAAATTATTTTCTTTTAATTTACTTCTCCATCCACATAAATGTATTGATTATTTTATTTTATCACAACAGATGTATCCTAAATATATTAGGATGTTGTTTGATACGTATTCCAACTACACTTCCACACACCTTCATCTAATGTGTGAAGAACATACTGTTTATGTGGATGGCAAACTAACGCCTCACGAAATGATGATTGTTAGATTATCTTCTATCACCTCTTATTATAGATATTAATATGGAATTGTATTTATATATGATATATATTATGTTTATGTTTCTTTTATAATTCTTTATTTTAAATTTATATGATACCTATTTGGTTTTCATAATTGGTAAAAGTGATAATTTAATTTGAGGAAGTGTGGACTACCGCCCCCTCAAAGTGATATGACTCGTTATTTCCATATGTGGGACATATAATGGATAGAGTTAATGATATTATATATTATATAATAATTTAATTATAATATTTCTATGTATAATTATGTTTTAATTCCATTAAATTACGAAATATAAATGAAAGTAGCGCTCATGCGTACATATGACTTACCGTCTCCATGAACTGTCCATTTCATTTATTATATCCAAAATGCTATTTACTATTATAAAGACATATATATAATGGATATATATTATTTATATAATATCTAAATCAAGAATATCATTCTGGATATAATAGACTATTGACCACATGGAGAACTGGTAATTATAAGGTGTTCATTTTTTACTCAAGTACCAAATATCGACAATACAACCATTATTAACTTAAATGATTACATAATGTTTATAAAATGTTAATAAGTGATATAAAAGGAATAAGAAAATTAAAAAATATTCTTACGTAAGTATAAATTTACATTATTTTATTATTCAGGATATTAATGAACAAACAGGTCAAGTCAGACACGAGGTAAGGGACTTCATCTCAGTCTCCTTTCATTGAGGCATATTTTGTTTTAATACCTGAATTTCTTTTATATGTTGTATAAAAACAATTGAATTTTTATTTTATTCGGTAGGAATATTTTCTCTATGAAGTGTTTTACTAAATGAAAAAAATAATGTTTCTTTTTAGTGTACGCGGTGACAACAAATTTTCTGCCGTCGTGAGTATTATTTGGTCTTTTGGCGTCCTTAACAAGCCGTAATCTTTTTAAAAGGAAAATAAATTACATATACTTATTTTAGGTATTTTGGTATTTAAAATTATTTTGATGATGGATTTGTTATGTCAATATATTTAACCAATATATTTTTATTAAAATACATAAATTTTATCTTTCCTTTATGTTGGTTTTATGTGTTATGAATATGTTATGATTCTTGGGAATTATTACGTATACGGGTGGTTCCATGATAAAACTAGGGTGGGAGAGCCCGAGATAGCTCTCCAATGCATTGGGTAACGTGACGGAGGTAAATGTGAATGTTTCTCCTAAGAGATTTAGGGAATATATTGTGATGAGAATTCCAACATAACTCCCTATGTAGTTGTGATAGCTACAATTTTAGTATGATATAAATTCCATAAGTACCTTTCGAATATGTGATTACAATGTGTTATTCATAAATCATATGTTTTCATGAGGTAAGTAAAAGAGTTTATGTTTTATATATATTGATGGAGTAATTATTTATTTCTTATTTTATAACCCTTACTGAGCTTTCTTTGCTCATCCAATGTTTTGAAATGTTTTTCACAGGACTTATAGATGAATAGGGTCAAGGATGGGATCAAGGAAAATGCTTGCTGTCTAAAACATGAAACTAGACATGACTCTTTTTTTCAAAAGTATTTATTTTTTGAAAAATGGATACTGAGTAGAATTATGTAAATGTAATATTCATGTATTTATGTAAATGTTATGACCTAACTCTCAGAAAATCTAAAGATGGAAATATTCTCCATGTGAATTATCAATTCAATTTAAGATTATGTAATGTATAAGGTCGGGTCCTTATAGTTGGTATTAGAGGTCAGTTTATAAAAATTTAAGAGTTAGAATGTAGTTAAATTAATATCCATAAATTATTTTTAGCTTATGTTATGATTGAAATGATATAGGATTTACAGATTACCATGTTTCTTCACCTAATATATTTCTGTGTTCAGAATGGTTTTCCGCAGATGAAACATGGAAGTTATGTTGGGATGACATCAGGAGGAAGACAACATTCCAAATCAGCACCCTGAGATGCTCGGAATAAGAACTAAATAGTTTGTTGTAGTGATGGAACAGTCGACTGAGGATATAAATGGTGGTGGTATCCATGCACGAGATCTTTTAGATTAACTACAGAGGAACATGTCAGTAGTGGAGAATTTTAAGAGCCAACAACCCCCATCATTCAATGGATCATGTAACCCTGTGCTAGAAGAAGGGTGGATTAATGCACTTGAAATGATTTTTGATGTCATGGGGTGTTCAGAACATCAAAAGTTTAGTCTTGATTTTTACCATATTGAAGGTGAAGCTGATCAATAGTGGTCAATGGAGGAAAATATCAAGGATAGTGAGGAGATTGATTACATTGATTGGGATGAATTTGAAGGTATATTCATTGATAAATATTTTCCAAAGGCAGTTCAACTTAGGATGGAAAAAAATACATGGAATTGAGGTAGGAGGATAACTCAACGGCTACTTATGAAGAAAAATTCACTCGACTCTCAAGGTATGCCTAAATATCATACGAGATCTTGATAGTAAAATCAACTGATTTTACTCAGGATTAAAGCCAAAGTATTAAAGGTATTTAGCTTCTCATGAGATAAAAAGTTATGAAAAACTTGTTCGTTGTGTGGATAAGGAGGAAATAGAGTTTTCTGATGATCATGTGTACTTTGAAAATCATAAAAATAAGAGGTTAAGGTGGCAGGAGAAAGGGAGTAACTCTTCAAAAAAGTCTGATTATAAGAAACTTAAGTTTAAAGTTTGTGGAAATTGTGGTAAAAAGCATGTTGGGTAATGTCTTTTTAATTCTTGTAAGTGCTATAGATGTGGTAAAATGGGACATAAGGCTCAAAATTGCACTGAAAAATATATGGATAATGGTAAGAGAAAATCTGATTTAAATTCAGTAAAATTTTTTAAGTGCAAAGAAATGGGTCATTATGCAAATGATTTTCCAACGAAGAACTAAACTGAGGGAAAGAATCCTGACTACAGGAAGAAAGTTGTGGTGAAATCCTTTGCAGCTACTTCAGCAGATGTTGGGCCATCAAATGAAGTAGTATTAGGTACACTGTTTGTTTGTTCAGATTATGCCAATGTGTTGTTTGATTCAAGGTCTGCATATTCAATCATTTCTGAGAAGTTTTCGTGTAAATTGGGAATTTCATCTCAAGATATGAATACTGAACTTATGGTAAAAAAACATGGTGTAAATGTTGAGACAAAAAGAAATTATAAGAACCTTCACATCCTTGTGTGCACAAATAATCTACCTGAAAACCTTATTGTTTTGACTCTAGTAGAGTTTGATGTTATTTTGGTTTTGGATTGGATTTCTATTTATCATGCTATGTATTGACTGCATAGCTAAAGTAGATTCCTTTCAAAATGATTTTTAGTTTGTGTACTAAAATGAGCCCTTGATTTTGATAACATATCATGAAGCTGAGAAACTAGTTAAAGATGGAAATGAATGTTACCTTACACATATTTTTGAAAATAAAGGAATTTTTGAGATTAATGATTTTCCAAAGGTAAATGAGTACCTTGATGTTTTTCTTAATGAATTTCATAGTATTATTCCTGATCATGAAGTATAATTTACGGTTGACTTAGATCCTGATGCTAATCCAATTTCAAAAATCCCTTATTTAATGGCTCAAATTAAACTTTTCGAGTTAAAGAAGAAATTGCAGGGGTTATTAAATAAAGGTTTGATTAGACCTAGCACATCACCATGGGGTGATACTATCTTTTATGTTAAAAAGAAAGATGTCTCAATGAGTCTTTTCATTGATTATAGATAATTGAATGATATTACTATTTAAAACAAGTATCCTTTGCCTCATTTCGATGATTTTTTTGATCAGCTCTAGGGAGATCAGTATTTTTCAAAGATTTATTTTTTGCCAGGGTACCATCAGTTGAATGTAAAGGAAGTAGACATTCCAAATACCACATTTTTGTACTAGATATGGCCATTAAGAATTTGTATTTATGTATTTCGGTTTAAACAATGCACCTACTATATTCATGGATATTATGAATAGAATATTCCGTGAGTTCATTGATAAGTTTTTGGTTGTGTTCTTTGATGATAGTTTGGTTTGTTATAAAATTAAATAGGAACATTAAAGTCATTCAAGGGTTGTATTGAGAACCTTAAAATAAAAGAAATTATTTGGGAAATTTAGAAAGTGTGAGTTTTTGTTACAAAAAATTTCTTTCCTTGGTCACATTGTTTCAAAAAATGGCATAACGATATATCCTGAAAAAACAAAATTGTCATAGAATAGACAAGACCCACAAATATAACTGAGATCCCTAGTTTTCTTGGATTAACAGGTTATTACAAGAGGTTTGTTGATAATTTATCATGGTTATTTAGTCCAATGACTAAGTTATCTCAAAAAGGTGTTATTTTCCTTTGGATAAAATAATATGATCATTGTTTTCGGGAATTGAAAAAAAGATTGGTGAATGCTTCATTTATTACACTACCTTCCAGAAATGGTGAGTTTGTTATTTATAGTGATTCTTTGTTGAAAGGACATGGATGTGTTCTTATGCATAATGATCGAGTAATTTCATACACTTCACGTCAGTTGAAACCTCATGAGTTAAATTACCCTACACATGATTTGGAATTAGTTTCTAATGTTTTTCTTTAAAAAATTGGATTCATCATTTGTTTGGAGTAAAATGTGAAATATATACTAACCAAAAAAATTTGAAGTATATATTCACTCAAAAATAATTGAACACGAGATAGAGGAGATGGTTGTAATTAATCAAGGATTATGACTGCACAATTCATTACTATCCAGGAAAGGTAAATAAAGTGGATGATGATTTGAGTCAAAAAAGTAATGATTCATTAACCATGAAACATTTGGAACGAGATCCTTAGGTTTTTTATTTGATGAACTTTGGCATAAAAGTTGTTCGTATAGGAAATTATTCTTTTTTGTTTCAGGTTTTAGTGTAATAATCTCCATCAGACTGAATAAAGCAAGAACAAAAAGAAGAAAGTGAGTTGTAGAAAAATGTAGAGTTGGTTCAGAAGGGTAATTCACCTTATTTTAATGTTTGTAATGATTCTGTTTTGAAGTATGGGAAAATATTATGTGTGTCTTTTGATTCACAGTTGAAGAATTTGTTCTTATGTGAAGCTCATAGTTCCCCATTTTCAGTTCATCATTGCAGTACTAAGATGTACAGAACTCTTCAGAAGTATTAGTGATGGGATGGAATGAAAGGATATATTGCTGATTTTACTGTGAATAGTTTGACTTGTCAGTATGTTAAAGAAGAGCGGTTGTTACCGAAAGGGATTCTTTAGTCATTACCGGTGGAAGATTGGAAATGGGAAAATATATCCATAGACTTCGTTGTGGGGTTACCAAAGACATATCAAGGAAATAATGCAATCCGGGTTACTGTTGTTCGGTTGACTAAATCTGCTCATTTTCATTCTATTTTAGATACTACGAATCTACATCAGCTTTCTCAGTTTTATGTTAAATAGATAGTAAGGTTGCCTCGAGTTACCCTCCTCATTGTATCTAATCATGATCCCAGGTTTACTTATGAATTTTGGAAAGGCCTTCATAAGTCATTGGGTGCTGAATTAAATATTATTATAGATTTTCATCCCTAATCATATGGGCTGTAGGAATGATAAATTCAGACCATGGAGGATATTCTACATGCTTGTTCACTAGATTACCAGGGATGTTGGGACCAACATCTTTCTTTGGTTGAATTTTCTTATAACAATAGTTTTCATTCCAGTGTACAGATGGCTACATTTGAGGTCATATATGGGAAGCAGTGTCGAACTCCATCATTTTGAGATGAAGTAGGTGAAAGGAAGATGATGAGACCATAATATGTAGAAAATATGGCAGAGAAAGTTCAGTTGATTCCGAAGCACAAGATAACAACTTAGATCAGGCAGAAAAATTATACAGATAACTTGAGGAAGGATTTTTCTTTTGAGGTTGGTGATCATGTCTTTCACAATGTTCCTCCATGGAAAAAAGTGATGAATTTTTGAAGAAGGGAAAGTTGAGTCCGAGGTACATTGGAACTTATGAAATCCTTTAGAAAGTTGGATCAATTGTGTATAGAGTGGTTTACCTCCATTTTTATCCCAAGTACATAATTTTTTTTCAAGTTTCAATGTTGAGAATGTATATTCTATATCCATCTCACATTTTCAGCCCAGAGGGAGTTCAATTGGAAGAGAATATCTCTTATGAGAAACAACCATTCCAAATTCTTGATTGGGGAGAGAAAATATTGTGGAATAAAGTAATTTACCAGGTAATGTTTTTTTGAAAAAACCATATATTTGAAGAGGAAACATGGGAATCTGAAAATGCTACGAGGGTTAAATACCCCCATTTATTTGATAAGTGAAAAAATTAAGAGGATGAAATTCCCAAAAGGGGTGAAGGATGTAACACCCCATGTAAATAATGAATAATACATTTTCATATTTATTAATTTTTTTGAATTAAAAAATGATTTTACATTAAAGGGGATTCTATGTTCAATGGCATACCTGATACACAACAACAAGTTTCTTTCAAATCTTACGTTGCATACTAATAATATAATATTATTATTTCAAATTGTAGATAAGGCCTAGTCATTGAAATGATGGGAAAAAGAAAAACAACCTAAAATATGATTATACATGTTTTTTAAATGTTTTTACATTTATCAAATAATAGTTTAAGTCTTAAAATGTGAATGAATATAATTTTAAGCATAATAACTCTAATATTCATTAAAGGGTCTATTTACCGCCTTTTGATAGGGAACCCTATTTAAATATAGTTTTGGTCACATTTATATGTTGTATTTGACAAAATAAAATTCTTTTTTAGATTTGGGGTATCAAAATTTACTTTGGGTAATTTTTGGTTATTTTGTTGACAAATTTCATTTTTAATGAATAATGACAAATACTGTATTTTATTTCAGAACTGTCATTTTATATAATTTTAATATGGATATATTATCCTTTTAATTGGTTTTAATGTGTAATTAGAATTTATATTTTACTATTTAATCCAATTTTGGTCATTGGAATTAATTTCACTTTGAAATTGGACATAAACAAGTGTCAATCTTTTGATAGTTATTGTTACTTAAAAATGCGCTATTTGTTTTGACAACAGAAAATAATTTTAAATTAATAAATCCAAATTCTATGCTTTGAATTTGGTAAAATATTCATTATTTTTGAATTCCTAATATCAAATGCATCTTAAGCTTATTTTGTGGTATTTTTTTCTGAAAAACTTTAATTTTTGATGAATAATGAAAACACTTAGTAGAATTTAAAAAAACTGATTTTTCATTTAAATGAAATTTTACTACTTCTAGGAATTTAATTTCGAAAATATGATATACATGGATGTTATTATTAAGTAAGATATTGTTCAATAATATGAAAATATTTTTTGGTTAATAGTATCTTTTGACTTTTATTTACAGCAGTCAAAGGTAAATAGAGTAATTTAAGGTATACAAAATATCATAATTACCAATTTACCTTGAAACGTGTCCTAAACTTATTGAATGAGTCATGGCCGAACATGGGTATCCTTGTGATGATTTTGGGACCCCATGGAGCCACATGGGGGTGATAATGGAATTTTAGATTAATTATCTTAATGTGATGAAAAAAATGACATAAACAAATATCTTCTAGTAAATTAATTTTTAAATGGGGTTATGTAAGTTATATTTTTGACTAAATTTTTTAATTTTAAAGCTACAAATATTTTCTACATAATGAGGTTTTATTTATAATTTTTAGACATCATATAAGGTAAATTATTTATGACACAATAATATTACAGTATTTACCACGTTAATAAATGATTTAAATAATTCATATTATCAATATTAAAACAATATCTAAAAACTATAAAATTCTTATTGAATGATTTTATTTCAACCATGAGTCATATTATGTTAAAATTTATTTAGTTTTGGACCATTAGAAACATTATATCATTATATAATAAAATAATATTTTCAGACATTCCAAAAGAGCCCCTCCTCCCCCTAAAAAAATCTCTCACTTTTAACTCATTCCTCACACCTCTCAAGCCACTTGGATCATCCAAACCCTGCCCATATAATCCCTCAAGATCTCCATCCTCTTCTTAGAAGAATTAACATAGGCAGAATTTAGAGACCCAAAGATTGACGTACATGGACATTACATTACTTTTATGGAATATTTAATAAATAACAAAAATATACACCAAAGGACAATAATAGTTTAGTGTCTTTGGAAACATGGAACATAATCTTCTAATATTGGTGAAAGAACTTCAACATCTCCCAAAGGGATCTTCCCTTTTTTTTCTTCCCTAAAACATTTCTTTATATCTTAGGGAAATGAAAAAATATAAAGGGTGAGCTCAGATTCTCAGTAAGGGTATGCATGGAAAAAAAACAAACCATATACATTTGAACATCAAAACATGAACATAAAGTTTAAACATCAAAATCATGAGTTGTGAAATAAATCATGGCAGTACGTAAGGCATAGATCATAAAGGAACATCAATCATGATAAAATAACATGGGAATAAAACATTTAATAGTGGAAAAACATTATGCAAATGATATTATTTCCATAGTAGCCAAGGCATAGCTGCCATGACCATCTTAGTGGACAAAGTCCATTTTTGAATTGAGTTCACTCCTCATTCCAGTCTTGTATCACTGAACCGGATTAATATATCGTTTCATCCATGTCTATCTAATAAGATATAAATCATTACCCAATTAATTTGAGGGAGAAATAGGTCCCACCCATCTCATAATGAAATCATTCTTCCTTGTGCCACAAAATAAACTTAAAAACATTGATCATAAACCAAAGATTAAAATGGGTTTCATAAACATCATCCCATCATCACACAATCCATATAAAAAAATGGATATCATTTCAACATAAGAAAAGTGAAGCCTTGTAAACCATAGAGATATTATACTTGAAACATACACATATGAAATAATGTCATCTTAGATGGAAAATTGTTTTCATAAAACACTTGAAAGGAATTCTTGAGGAAAATATCCTTTCTTCTTAAAAATAATTTTCTTTTCAAAAAATTCCACACAATTTCAAAAGAAAAGGATTTTATTTAAAATAAACATGAAATCTTGTAGGAGAAAATACATGAAAATAAGGTGTCATGAAATCGTAAAAACAGTTCATGCCATATAAGTTAGAAAAACGTTCTCCTCGATCTTTTGTCCAAAAAGTAAAAAAGTTCCCCATGTGGTAAACAAAAGTAATATTCCTTTAATAGCATGTGTTAAATTAAAAAATGGTAAAAAATGAATTTAAAAATACATGAAAACATTTTTTACAAAACATGGGCATGGATGATAACAATAACCCCAGTAAATGCTTACGAATAACAATCTTGGATAAGAACGAGATTGGAATAGTTATCCCTTACCTCATGTTTGATATGCTTCATACATATCTGAACCTCCTGTATAATGATTTAAATAATGTCATTGACTTATTACAGAATCATATTCATCGTTATGATATCATATATGGTTCACTTATGACTTTATATTACCCGTTCTTTTGTAAGTTCCATGTTAAAGCAGCGTTTTGGGTAAAATTGGTTTGTTTATCGTACGTGTTTTGGACTTGTTTTTCTTAATATTATTATTACATATATCTTGATTTACTTACTTCCAGAATGTAAATCATGATTTCTCTATCATATATATATTTATTATATATATATAAAATATATATATATATATATATATATATATATGAAATGAAATACACCGTTAATGGAGACGGTAGGCCGTACGTACGCATGAACGCTGTTTTCATTTCCTTATTGAATTAGATGGAATTAAGTAAACAAAACATATATATAGATAAATACAGTATAATTATTATGTAATATCTTTCATGATTAGTTATTATATATCCTTTAAAATTATACTTGAATGGTTAATCATGGAAAATGAATCTCATCGTGTTCATGGAGACGGTAGTCCGTACATACGCACGAGTGATGATATCTTTCCCATGATGGGGGAATTGTATTGAAGTGTATGTAAAATATTTCAGAATCAATATCACTTTAAAATAATCATATATATTTATTTATTTGCACCATTATACCCATCCAAGTACGGTGGTGGTGGAAAACAGATTACACCACGACATGGAGACGGTATTCCGTATGTACGCACGCGCTGTGATTTCGTTTCTATAGGATGGATAGAAGATGAAATTGGGTTGTTTTATATTTATAATAACATATCATTATATTAGTGATAATGATGTTATTGATTTATGATGAAGCAAATAAAGAATAATAAGTAGAAGAAGAAATAAATTGGAAGGAATCAGTATAGGATATTACCTCTTCTTTGATGCGACTCTTCTTAACCTCCTATTAAGGCACTAGGGTTGGTCTTTTGAGGAGACAAAAGCCTCTATAATGTTTCTAGGGAAGATTATAAGGGAAATGGGCAGGGGTTGGATGAGCTTCAAGGCTCAAAAGGGTGTGAAGAGAAGAGGGAAGCAGTGCCCTTTTTATAAGGGTGGAGAGGGACACTTTAGGAAAAACTAGAAATATTATTTTATAATAAAGTCATATTCGGGTTATAATAGCTCTTAATTGATTTATTTCGAAGCTAAAGAGGGGATGGGTTTATATACTCTCAAAAAATAGGTTTTTAACAAGATTAGGTTACCATTTGAACCTTATCATTTATATTTAACACTAGGTTAAATAATTTAACTTTTACTGTGTCTTCTTGTTTTCTTACACTACATGGTTGATAAACTATTATACAAGTCAAAATAACCCCAAGTGGTTCATTATTAATATATATAACCTTATCTATGTAATTTGGATGAACCATAGATTTTTTTGAAAATAATTACAATTAATAATATAATATATGTTTTAAAAACTATTTTATGTCAATTTTAACACAATTTGGTAATTTATTTTTTTGAAAATCATAACAGAATTATTAGTTCGAAAAAAGTTAATTAAATTCATACTAACATGTCATTTTAACCTAGAAAATTAGTGTAATTCATAAAAAGTATCAAATTAAATTTACTTGTGTATTTATAACATCAATTATGTTAATATTTCATTAATAAGGTAATTGTTGTATCATCATTGTGTAAAAAATAAATTATATTATTTAAGGTCTAAAAATTATAAATATAATACAATTGTGTAGGAAATATTTTTATCTTTCTAATGAATATTTATAGTCTAATATATCTTTTGTATAACCCTATATTAAAAATGTTTTAGTTACTAAACATTGATTTTACCTATTTTAACCCATCTTAAAATAAAATAATAATAAATATCTTAATCTAATCCAAGTGGACCTAAAGGGTAATATTTTATTTCTAAGGTTGTTTTTATTTTAATTACACTTATCCAATAGAATTAGGACATGTGTTAGGGTAAAAAAGAAATCATTTTACCCTTAATTACCCTATTTACTTTTAACCGTTGAAAATAAAAGTAAAAAGATACTATTCACCGAAAATTATTTTTATCTTATTGAACCACATTTTAATCCATGATGTTAACTGTGTCTCTCGGATTTTCTAAATTCCACTCATAGAAGCGGGAAAATTAATTTTTATGTAAATTTTCAAATTCTCCTAGGAGGTGGGTAAAAGACGGTGAAAAGTTCTATAAAATTATTATATAACTAAAATTATTATAAAATGACTCAAATGAATTACATTGAACTTATATAGGTATTATGTATCAATTTTTACCTAAAATAAATTTAAATAATATAAATGATTATTTAAATAAATTGTCATTTTTTAAATAGTAACCCAATATTTTCACTATTCATCAAAAATTGAAAGTTTTCAGAAAAATACAAAAATTCACCCTAGGATAATTTTGATATTCTGAATCCAAAACGAATTCCATTTTGAAATAAAAAATTTATAAAATTTTAAAAAGTGGGTATTAATATTCATAATGACTAGTTCATAATAATATTATAATAATATCTCATTTAGCGAAACTCGGTATTTCATACTACACACGCTATCGAGGAAGGTCTTGATTGTGTGTAATGCAAGCCATGTCAAGGCTACGTGTAGTGAAAGATCTGTTTGGTGTTTCATATAACACAATCAAAACTTATTTCATTTATAGAATAAACAATATCTATACTTACTGTTACGTAGAATAATTTCCACAAAACGAACTTGAAATTGTGTGTAACACGAGCCATGAATAGTGTTGCGTATACTGCAAGCTAATACGGTGTTGCGTATAATACAATCCAATCTTGGTTTAGAGTATAATATAAGACATCAATGAAATTAAAAATAATATATCTCATAAAATCTCAGGGTGTTACATTATACGCCCCTTAAAATGAATTTCACCATCGAAATTCATCGGGGTTATAAATGGTTTTCTACTTGAAAGTTTTCTTCATAGAAACCCACATCGTAAAAAAGGAATACTAAAACATCATTTTAAAAAGGGAATTTAGAATCATAATAGTCACCCAAAGTAACTCAGCAATGGGTTTCCACATAGGACAACATAGGTGAAAATATGGATATGGAAGAGAAATATAACCATCAACATCTGATGAAGAGTGGTAGAGGACATGGATATGAAAAAGCCAACAATCACAAATTGATAAATTTTTTATGATCTATGGTACAATATAACTAATCAGATATAAGGGAACTAGGACAACATTTTTGGTTTTCAAGATCATTTCCCTAATGTTGGTGAATTTTTGAATTAAAAGAAACTCTTACTTGATTTTGGTACAATCTCACTGTTGTTCGTGCCTTGAACAACATCCACTTTATCTATTAAAAAAATGAATCTGAATTTTTCTTCTGTGAAGTGTTAGCGGATCATTCGATAGAATTATAGGTCATTCCATCAGTTTCAAACAAATGGTTAGAAAATGTTATCAAATATACATAAGTCCATCTATGGTGAGGTTAATCATATATGAATCCAAAAATGGACTTATACTTCTTCTATTATACCACATAATACAATAACACTAGTTTCTACTAACCAGTGACTTCTTGTAGACCAGTGATTGGTGATAAAGGCTTGTCGCACTTCGGTTATGGGTTAGATTCCTGCATCCTTTTCCGACGCGACGGGTTGTCGCCCGTCCTACGAGTTTTCCTTTTTCTAAAACTATAATATTATAACATTCCAAAAATAATATCAAAAAAAAGTTCTATCCTTAAACAATAATATCTAATGTCCAACTTAATCTATTCTAATATTTAGGCTTACCCAAACTCAAAGTATAAGGAATAATATTGATAGAGAGGTCATCTACCAAGCATGTAAATACCTTCTTTTATCCCCATATATGCTAAGGTATGTCTTTTTGGTCACATTCCAAACATTCTAATGCCTTAATCATGTATATTCTTGAAAAATTAATACCCATTGAACCATAGTGAAAATAGGAATTCTGTCAAAAGTTAACTCATTCCACATACCAAAATCCCAAAATTTATATATACTCAAACCATGATATCACTTTGTCCTTATATCAGTCATGTTCTCATTAATAGTATCAAACATATTATTTTCTCCTTGTCCCTTCATTATGTGCATATCATCTTGTTTCTAAAAATATTTCAATCATTTTCATGGCTACCAGTACAATATAATTATTGAAAACCAATACATAGATATTCCAAAATTCCACGATACCATAAATGAGATTCCATGATACTATTTTGAAATCCCATTACATAAACACTTAATCATTACACAACATCATTTTCATACTCAACATTACAAATAGTGATCTCATGTGACTTCCCTTTATCCTTTTCCTTAAATGGTTTCTCATGTTGATCATCATTAAACCATGGATTAGGGCATTGATTAGCATAATGCCCCATTTCCTTGCACTTGTAACATTGAAGTTTTAGTGGACCATTATCTATAGTCTTTTCTCTATTCACGTCATTAGAAACATTTTTCCCATTACTTTGGCACTCATCTGCTTGATGACCTTTTTTCATACTTAAAACTTTTTCTAGTCCCTTTAAAAAAATCTCCACCATGCTTCTTTCCGCACTTTGATCATAAAGAAATATTCACCTTCTTTTCACCATTTTTCTGAGATTTATCCTTTATCTCTATCTTTCGTTTCTTTTCAAAACCATGATATGGATATGTTACACTAACTTCAATTTCTACCTTGACAGCACAAATCACAATTTCATCATAGCTACTGATGTCTCTTATAGCTAATTACCTTCAAAGACTTGGTTTAATGCCACTGAAAAGTCGGTCAACTTTACTTTCAGTTTGGATGATAAAACCAGATGCATACCTTGCAAGTCTTGTGAAATTATTTTTCTATATACCAACAGATTCATCATCCTTTTTCTTATGTTCAAGGAACTCCTTTTCCATCTTTTTTCTAAGAATACGAGGGAAGTACATACTGAAAAAAAAGTTCTTGAACTCATCCCATTCCATGAATTCAATTTCATATTGGGGCCTTGTATTCTTAATTAGAGTCCAACATTGATCTGCTTCACCTTCTAAATGGTAAATAGCCAGAAATAATTTTTCATGTCCTGAAATGCAAAGTATGGAAAATATCTTTTCAATGGTACTGATCCATTATTCAGCAATAAGTGGATCAGAAGACCCATTTAAAGAAGGTGTATGTTGCCTCATGAAGAACTCAATAGAATATTGTTCCCTTCTCTGGTCATTTAGAAATCCAGAATGATTCACAACTTGTGTAATTATAGTAATATGTTTTTTCACTCCATCTTCTATCCCATTTGGTTGTTCGGGAGCAAAATCATTTCATTGTCTATTACATTGATCAACACGGTTCCTTTGGGTTCTAGCCATCGTCTAAAACACAAAATGAATGGTGTGAGAGGCAAAACTCATGCTAGGGAACACAACATAATAAAGGGGGAGTGCCGTTAATATTTAACATCTTAGGTTTAATTCTAATATCATTACCCTAATTCTAGAACTATAACCTATACTTGTACTTAACCTTAGGGACATCCCTAGACATACCTTAGAAATATCTCTAGGGATCTCACTAAAGTTTTCACATCCTAGTTTCCAAAGGTTAACTATACCTTTCCTCTGATACCAACTGTAGAGACCCAAAGCATGACGTATATGGAAATTACATTACTTTTTTGGAATACTTAATACATAAAAAAAATAGACACCAAAGGACCGTAATAGTTTAGTGTCTTTGGAAACTTGGAACATAATCTTCTAATATTGGTGAAAGATCTTCAACATCTCCCATAAAGATCATACCTTTTTTTCTTACCTAAAACCTTTCTTTATATCCTGGGGAAAAGAAAACGTATAAAGGGTGAGCTCAAATTCTCAGTAAGGGTAAGCATGGAAAAAAATCAAACAAACCATATACATTTGAACTTCATAACATGAACATAAAGTTTCAACATCAAAATCTTGAGTTGTGAAATAAATCTTGGTAGTACGTATGGAATAGATCATAAATGAACATCAATCATAATAAAATAACATGGGAATAAAACATTTAATAGTGGAAAAACATTATGCACGTGATATGATTCCCATAGTAGCCAAGGCATTGCTGTCATTACCATCTTAGTGGACAAAGCCCATTTTTGAATCGAGTTCACTCCTCGTTCCAGTCCTGTATCACTGAATCGGATTAACTTACCATTTCAGCCATGCCTATCTCATGAGATATAAATATTTACCCAATTAATTGATA
Organism: Viscum album; assembly: GCA_963277665.1. NCBI lineage: Eukaryota > Viridiplantae > Streptophyta > Magnoliopsida > Santalales > Viscaceae > Viscum > Viscum album. Next base: position 585,358 of record CAUJRU010000202.1, read on the forward strand.
GGATATGTAGGTCCCACCAATCTCATAATGAAATCATTCTTACTTGTGCCACAAAATAAACTTAAAACATTCATCATAACCCAAAGAATAAAATGGGTTTTATAAACATCATCCCATAACAACATAATCCATATAAAAAATGGATATAATTTCAACATAAGAAAAGTGAAACCTTTTATATCATAGAAATATTATACTTGAAACATACATATATGAAATAATGTCATCTTAGATGGAAAATGGTTTTGATAAAACACTTGAAAAGAATTCTTGAGAAAAATATCATTTATTCTTAAAAATCATTTTCTTTTCACAAAATTCCACACTATTTTAAAGTAAATAAATTTTATTGAAAATAACCATGATATATTTTAGAGTAAAATTCATTAAAATAAGGTGTCATGAAATCGTAAAAATCTGTTCGTGCCATATAAGTTAGAAAAAATAGTCTCCACGAACTTTTGTTGAAAAAGTCATAATGTTCCCCGTGTGGTAAACAAAAGTAAAATTCCTTTCATAAAATGTGGTAAATAGAAAAATGGGTAAAAAGGAATTTAAAAATACATGAAAACATTTTTCAGAAAACATGGTCATGGATGATAACAATAACCCCAGTAAATACGTACGAATAACAGTCTCGGATAAGAACGAGATTGGAATAGTTATCCCTTACCTTATGTTTGATATGATTCATACGTATCTGAAACTCCTATATAATGATTTAAATAATGTCATTGACCTATTATAGAAACATATTAATTGTTATGATATCATATATGGTTCACTTATGACCTTATATTACCCGTTCATTTTTATGTTCAATGCTAAAGCAACGTTTTGGGTAAAATCGTTTTATTTATCGTACGTGTTTTGGACTTGTTGTTCTTGATATTATTATTACTTATATCTTGATTTACATACATCAAGAATGTAAATAATGATTTATATATCATATATATATTCTGTATATATATATATATAATAGATATATAAATGAAATGAAATACATCATTCATGGAGACGGTAGGCCGTACGTACGCATGAACGCTGTTTTCATTTCCTTATTGAATTAAATGGAATTAAGTAAATGAAAGTTATATGTAAATAAATACATTATAATTATTATGTAATATATTTCATGAATATTTATTATATATACTTTATAATCATAGTTGAATGGTTAATCATGGAAAATGAATCTTATCACGTTCGTGGAGACGGTTGTCTGTACGTACGCACGAGCGATGATATCATTTCCATGATCGTGGAATTGTATTGATGTGTATGTATAATATTTCAGAATCAATATCACTTTACAATAAACATATATAGTTATTTATTTACACCATTATACCCATACAAGTAAGGTGGTTGTGGAAAATAGATTACACTACGACGTGTAGATGGTATTCCGTACGTATGCACGCGCGGTGATTTTGTTTCTGTAGGATGGATTGAAGATGAAATTGGGTTGTTTAATTTTTATAATAACATATCAGTATATTAGTGATTCTGAAGTTATTAATTTATGATGAAACAAATAAAGAAGAAGAAGAAGAAGAAGAAATATGTTAGAAAGAATCGGTATAGGATATTACATCTTCTTTGACGCGACTCTTCTTAACCTCCTCCTAAGGCACTAGGGTTGGTCTTTTGAGGAGAACAGAACCTCTATAATGTTTCCAAGGAAGATGAGAAGGGAAATGGGAAGGGGTTGGCCAAGCTTCAAGGCTCAAAAGGGTGTGAAGAGAATAGGGAAGGGGTGCCCTTTTTATAAGGGTGGAGAGGGGCACTTTAGGAAAAACTTGAAATATTATTTTATAAAAAAGTCGTATTCGGTTTATAATAGCTACAAATTGATTTATTTCGAATCTAAAGTGGGGATGGGTCGAAATCATCTCAACCAATAGGTTTTTAACAAGTTTAGGTTACTATTTTAACCTTATCATTTAGATTTAACACTAAGTTAAATAATTTAACTTTTACCGCGTCTTTTTGTTTTCTTACACTACATGGTTAATAAACTATTATAACAGGACAATCGAACCCCAAGTGGTTCATTATAAATATATATAACCTTATATAAGTCATTTGTAAGAACCATATATTTTTAGAAATAAAATAACAATTAATAATATAATATTTTTTTTAAAAACTATTTTATGTCAATTTTGACACTATTTGGTAATTGATTATTGTGAAAATCATAAAAGAATTATTAGTTTGAAAAAATATAATTAAATTCATACTAACATGTCATTTTAATCTAGAAAAGTTTTTTAATTCATAAAAAGTCTCATATTAAATTTATTTGGGTATTTATAACATCAATTATGTAAATATTTCATTAAATAAGTAATTACTACATCTTCATTGTGTAATTAATAAATTATATTATTTAATGTCTAAAAATTATAAATAAAATACCATTATGTAGGAAATATTTTTATCTTTCTAATGAATATTTATAATTTAACTTATTGTATGTATAACCCTATATTAAAAATGTTTTAGTTATTAAACATTGATTTTGACTATTTTAACTCTTCTTTAAATAAAATAATAATAAATGTCCCAATCTCATCGAGGTGGACCTAAAGGGTAATATTTTATTCCTAAGGTTGTTTTTGGTCTAATTACACTTATCCAATAGATTTAGTACATGTGTTAGGATAATAATAATATCATTTTTACCCTTAATTACCCTATTTATTTTTAACCATGGTAAATAAAAGTAAAAAGTTACTATTCACAAAAAATTATTTTTATCTTATTGAACGACATTTTTCTCCTTGATATTAACAGTGTCTCTAGGATTTTTAAAATTCCACTCACAGAAGTGGTAAAATTATGTTTTATGTAAATTTTCAAATTCTCCTAGGAGGTGGGTAAAAGACAGTGAAAAATTCTATAAAATTTTTATATATCTAAAGTTATTATAAAATGAATCAAATGATTTAAATTGAACTTATATAGGTATTATGTATCAATTTTGACCTAAAATAAATTTAAATAAAATAAATATTTATTTAAATAAAAAGTAGGGTTTGAAATAGTAACCTAGTGTTTTCACTATTCATCAAAAATTAAAAGTTTTCAGAAAAATACAAAAAATTCACCCTAGGCTAATTTCGATATTCTAAATCCAAAAATGAATTACATTTTGAAAGTTAAAATTTATAAAATTTCAAAAATTTGGTATTAATATTCATAACGACTAGTTCATAATAATATTATAATAATATCTCGTTTAGCGAAACTCAATATTGCATACTACACACGCTATCGAGGAAGGTCTTGATTGCATGTAATTCAAGCCAAGTCAAGGCTGCGTGTAGTGAAAGATTTGTTTGGTGTTTCATATAACATAATCAAAACATATTTCATTTATACATTAAACAAAATTTATACTTAATGTTGCGTAGAATAATTTCCACAAAACGAACATGAAATTGTGTGTAACACGGGCCATGAATAGTGTTGCGTATACTGCAAGCTAATACGATGTTGCGTATAGTACAAGATAATATTAGTGTAGAGTATAATAGAAGTCATCAAAGAAATTAAAAATAATATATCTAATAAAATCTCAAGGTGTTACACTGAAGGCACTTCATGAAGTCCTTTTGGTTCAAACCAAAGGAAATTACCCAAATTAAAGGTAACAGGTTCCCTTAATATCATTTCTTTTATTTTACTTCTCTAACCCCTAAAATCATTTTATTATTTTCATTTATAACAAAAATAGTATCCTCAATATACTAGTATGTTTTTATGAAAATTATTATAACTACACTTACACACACATATATCTAATGGGAGAAGAACATAATGTTTTTGTGGATGGAAAACTAACGCCCCACGAAACGATGATTACCCGATTATCTCGTATTGCCTATCATGGTGACCATTAAGATGGAACAGTATTTATATATTATATATATTATGATTATTTTTTCTTTATGCTTCTTAATTTTACATTTATATCCTACCTTTATGGTTTCCATAATGGGTAAACGCGATAATTTCATTTGAGGAAGTGCGGACTACCGCCCACTCAAAGTGATATGACTCATTATTACCATATATGGGATGTATAAAGGATATAGTTATTGATATTATATATGATATTATACTAGAATTATAATATACCTATGTATCATTATGTTTTAATTTTATTAAAGTACGAAATAGAAATGAAAGTGGAGTTTATGCGTACGTACAACTTATCATCTCCTTGAACGGTGCATTTCATTTGTTATCTCGAAAATGTTATGTACTATTATAAATACATATATATACTGAATATATGTGATGTATATGATATATATATCATTAATATCATTCAGGATATAATGTACAACTATCCACATGGACAATTTGTAACTATAAGGTGTTCATTTTTGACTTAAGAACCAAATATTGAAAAAACAACCATTATTAACTTAAATGGTTACATAATGATTATATCATGACAAAAAGTGATATAAAAGGAATAATAAACTTGAAAAAGGCTCTTAATAAATTATAAATTAACTTTATTTTATTATTCCGGAGATTAAATAACGAACGGGTCAAGTCAGACATGAGGAAAGGGACTTCATCTCAATATCCTTTCATTGAGGAATATTTGGTTTTAATTCACGACTTTATTTTATACGCTATATAAACACTTTTGAAATTTACTTTTATTAAAAAATTATCTTTTCTCTATGAAGAATTTTACTAAATGACAAAAAAAATGTCTCTTTTTAGCGTACATGGAGACAACGTCCTTTCCACCTCCACGAGTATTGTTTGATATTTTTGTTTCCTTAAAAAGCCATAATGTTTTTAAAAGGAAAATAAATACCATATACTCTTTTTACATACTTTGGTATTTAATATGGTTTTGATAATGGATTTTCTATGTCAATATATTTAAATGATATATTGTGATTGAAATGTGGAAATGTTATCATTCCTTTATGTTTGTTTTATGTGTTAAAAATATGTTATGGTTCTTGGGAATTTTTACGTATATGGGTGGTTTCGTGATAAACCTAGGGTGGGTGAGGCCAAGTTAACTCTCCAATGCATTGGGTAATGTGACAGTGGTAAACATGAATATTTTTTTGAGAGATTTAGGGAATATTCTTTGATGGGTATTCCAACATAAATCCATATGTAGATGAGGTAGATACAATGTAAGTGTGATATGAATTCCATAAGTACCTTTCTGATTTGTGATTACAATGTGTTATTCATAAATATTATGTTTTCATGATGTATGTAAAAGAGTTTATGTTTTGTATGTATTGATGGACTAATGATTTCTTTCTTATTTTATAACCTTTACTGTTATTTTTATGCCCATTCCAACATTTGAAATGTTTTTCACAGGACTTAGAGATGGATAAGGTCAAGGATGGGATCAAGAAAAAGTCTTGCTATCTAAAACATGGAACTAGATATGAATCTTTTTTTTAGGAGTTTTTATTTTATGAACAAAATTGTATACTGAGTAGAATTGTATACATGTAATATTAATGTTGTTATGAATATTTTATGACCTAAATCTCTAAAACACTAAACCTGAAAATATCTTCAATGTGAATTATCCATTTAATTCATGATTATGTAATGTATAAGGCCAGGTCCTTGTAGTACTATTCGAATGCATTTGGAAATATGGAAACATAAACCCATGTACATAAATGAGCTACATTATCTCCCACTAGGTTATTCATGACTAGAACCCTTCTTAGACACATCAAACATAGTACATATCTTCATAACCTCGGGAAGGAAACATAAAAGGGGTTAGATCAAATGGTCATTAAGGGTAAACAAAGGAGAAATGTAATAATAGTTAAGAGTATAATGGTATGTGAACATGAACATGAAATGACAAGATAATACCCTTCATATCATAGATTATATACATGAATCATGGTATAAATATTGGAATTTAGTAAGACAATAATAATAAGAAAGTAAATAACATAATACATCAAATATTAACTTATGAATAAATCATGGAAATGTGGTAGATAGATAAGCATATAATATGATTTCCATAGTTGCCAAGGCATCACTTCCAATTCCATCTTGGTAGTATAGGACAAATCCCCATACGATATTGGTATTCATGATTTCCTCCCATGACCATGTTAGTATTATCAGATCACTCTTCATATCCTCTTGGTAGTCATGGTTAACTCTCATGGCCATCTTATTAATCAAGGTTCATTTATAAGACCTTATTAGTCTATCTGATGAGATATAAATCTTTACCCATTACATTGGTGGGAGATATAGGTCCCACCCATCTCATTGGGAAATCATTAAGACATGTGAAACAAGATCATAAATAGTCAAACCATAACTCATGAAATGGAATGGGTGTTATAAACATAAAATTATTTCATAACATTTGGAAACAGGCACATTTCATAATCATTTCATCATAAACATAACTCGTGAAAAGAAGCATTTTTCAAAAGCATATAACCCATAAATGTGAAATGGGTTCCATAAAAATCATGTCATACAAATATAATCCATTTTGATAAATAATATGATTGAAAAAATTGATTAAATTCCTTATTAACTCATGATTATCATCAATGGATGTTATCTTATATGGGAAATAAAATTTAAATATCTATAAAAACAATTCTTAAAGAAAATATCCTTTATTCTTTAAAAGAATGATTTTTATTACATAAAACCATTTGAAAATATATTTCTTTGAAAATATATTTGAATATTTAAAAATTAATCATTGAAAGAAATAAAAAAATTAAAATCATTTTTCATTGATAATTATATTCAAATGTATTTTTAAAAAAAATTTGAATTTTTTTTAAAAAAATATGTTTTTTGAATGTAATATATTTATGACTAAAGTGAGAGACTATCATATTTTACATAAAAATAATATATTATGTACCCAAGAGTGGAGAAATGATACTAACACCTGAGAACATCTAGAATAAATATATGAGAATTAAACACATGAGTGTTCTTGAGATATGGATCATAAGATTTTTTTTCAAAGATGTATAGTCCTTAATAATCTCCAAATGCGATGAGATTGTTTTAATAAGTTCTTACCACTTGGTTTCATGGGAACATAATATTCATGTAGAAAATGTAAATTAAATTAAGAATAAAATATAAGGGAAAAAATATATTAATTATATAACAAGGAAGTATATAGAACTCCAAAAATAGTTTATGTTCCTAACAATACATGAGTCTCAAAGAATAAAATTTAGTACAATTTTTTTTAGCGATTTGGTAACTTTTGAAACATAAAACCCATGAAATAAAGTTCCTAAAATGAAAATTTTAATACCTATATATTTAAGTAAAATAAAATTTTAATACAATAATGGGTAGTACATACACCACACAAAAGAAAAGAGTGGCGAACATAGCATGTATCTCATGAAAATAAAAAGTATGAATAAATCCACATACCTTGTATCTTTACTCTCACCATACTCATTCAAACCACATGTATAATAAATATAAATTTATTATAAATAATTTATAGAACCATATAATTATATATAATATCTTATATTTTCAGATAATGACAATATATTAACTACTTGTTAATGATCCTATATTAAGGTTTCATTTTGGGTAATATTCTCTTTGTTCTTCACATATGTATTAATTTGATATATTTTTGGTACTTATAATTATATAATGATTCCAGATTGTGATCCATGATATAAATATCATGTATAATCAATATATTTATATTATAATAATCTCTACAATATATTAGTATGAAATAAAATACACCGTTCATGGAGACAGTAAGCCGTACATATTCATGAACGATGATTACGTTTTTATTATCATATTGAAATAAAGTATGTAAATGACATATGTATACATATATATGTATATATATGAATAATTATTAAATTATAATTATTATATAATATATATCACATAATTACAATAAACCAAACCTTAATACATTCTATGTGATGTGTGAACGAATCACATCACTTTGAGTGGGCAGTAGTCCACACTTCCTCAAATGAGATTATCATATTAACACCAAATAGAATGTAAATGTTATGTGTTGAAAAAAGTTATAATAATCTAAGATAAATAATAAATATAATAAATATGAACTAAAAATATATTTTCCAATATAATTACAACCATGGGAGGCAGTAAAAAAATTGAACAATCATTATTTAGTGAGGCGGTAGTCTTCCGTATACATAAACAATATGTTGATTATGTATTATATAGAGGTGTGTGTATGGGTAGGTTGAATCCGTAGATTAAAAAATCCTAATATATAGCATAAACTAGTTTTTTATACAAGCATTTAATAAAATAAAGTGGAATGTAAGAACCTGGATCTTCATTTCTGGTATGGATCTTGATTTTAGGTGTTTTTGAGAACCATGAGTGTTTTGGAAATTTAAGGTGTACATTTCGTTTCCTAAAAAGTACACATAGTGTAAAAGGTTGACGTGGGTAGCCATCTTCTGGCCATGTAATGGCTGAGACATCTCCATGTGGGGTGACATGGAGACTGCCTAAAGTGGGGTCATGTTGAGTCATGTACACAACGTGTATATTTAATGAACACATTGTGTACTTTTTATTTTATTTTTGATGAATCAGATTGAGGTCATGTATCATTCCCAAAAACATATTCTTTTATCCATGTTTCATCCAAGAGTGTCCGAGAGTGATGATTCCTCTCTAATCCACCGAACTGTCATCCGTTCTCCGAGTAAAACACCACCAGGTGCGTTGGAATCCCACAAGTGAGTCCTTCCTTATTCAGGAGCCTCTCCTCCCATTTTGTCTTTTTTCTCGAGTTATTCGAGGTGGAAATTTTTTAAGTTTTTGTAGATTATTGAAGCTCTAGGTCGATTCAAATGATGAGATTCAACTATATCAATCATACTACGTCAAGGTAGGTGGTTTGTTTCCTTTAATCATTTTTATTGGGTTTTTATATGCCAAAGTGTCGATTACCCATGTTTCGGGTATTTTGGGATTATGAAATTAAACACTTTTTTATCAGCCTTAGATTGATTATTGAATTAAGGGCTTGTTATTTTTGTTTTTTTGTGATATTTAATGCTTAAGGACCACACAATGGTTGTGACTCATCGTTTTATTATTTAGGGCTGTTTCGCACAGGTTGCCTATGAGGAAGAACGTGATTTCCTCGACTTTCTTGATAGGTTGGAATTTTTGAAGTTTTCTTCTTGTTAAATGCTTGTGATATGCTTTGAAATTTTTTTTTATCCATATAGTAGTTGATATTTCTTTGGCAGATTGATATCGTTTACGCACGGTTGAATTGAATAGGGTTGTGGGAACCCAGTGTAGTTAGACCACAGGGGGGATTGACATTTAGTTCTTCCTCAGAGTGTCTATTATATTTCACACTACGAGACCATAGGGGGGATTGAGAGTGAGTGATCTCTCAGAATGTCTATAGTTTATGTTATGATACCACTAGGGGAATTTAAATTGAGTTCTCCCTAGAGAGTCTTTAATTATTATAGAATGACCATAGGGGGAATTGATGGTGAGTACTTTCTCAGAGTGTCTATTCTTTTATTGCATTACATTCCTAGAGGAGTTAGACTATGTGAGCTACCTAGAAGGATAAGATAAATATTGAATGTTTGTGACGTGTCTTCCAAGCCAAAGCACAAGCTCAAATTCATTCTAGTTAGGTAGTCTTCCGAGATACATGTTTGTGGTACTTGATTATATGTAGAACATTGAATTCTAATGGATATAAATTGAAATTGTCAGATTTGGTTATTTTTTTGTACTCATTCTTTCTATTCATATTTTCCTTTATTACCTACTATATATACTCACTTATAGTTAGTCACAGATCATGTGGTGGTTTTTTTAGGGATTCGTCTCACACCCCATTTGGGTCCTACTTTTGGACCCAAAAAAGGTTATATGGTTTCAGGTGTAGATAAGGGAAAGAAACCTTCTTCGTCAGGTAATTGAATATTATGGAGCTAGAGAGAATGGGACCAAGATGAGGATTGTCATGTAGTTAGAGTTTATTTGTTTTCTTTTCTAATTTGTTTTTGTACTGTGTTCTAGTATTGTGACTTGTTTGGCTACTTTCCAAGACTTATGTGACATGAATCATTTATATATGTGCTATAGTTGTTTATTTACTTGCAGTATTCCATTATTAACTTGTTGTATGGTATTATTGCTTATGATATTGTTTATTATTTGTTATTTCTATGTGAATACTATTCCAATGAGGGAATTTTTCCCCACTATCACACCCATGGACCTTGCTGCTAGTTGTCAGCCTCTAGAATTAGGGGAAATGATCTTGATTCCATGTGACCGACCTGGTATGGGGCACCTCTGGGCAGTACCTAGAACTGAGACATTACAATATGGTATCAATGGTAGTTTATATTCAACTTTTTATTACTTTTTGGAGACTATAGATAGTGATATGAAGGAATGGGTAGTTGGTAATAGGTTTTTCCTGGGAGTATCTAACCGGTGTATAGGGAAAAGACAATTTACCTTAGTTATTTCAATTTTTCTGGTTTTTAAATTATTACAGATGATTTGATTTCATTGTTGTGTTATTCACATGTATTGTGATGTTATCGTTGATATTATTGAGTTTCTATTTCTATTGAAACCTAATGAGATGAGGGTATTGCATCTCATGAATCATATAGGAACTCGATAGGGATCACATGTCATGAATTCTTATCATGCTAGTTAAGGTGAATTACTAATTTCATGCTTCTGTGATAGTTGTTGTGCTAGATATGCCTGATGTTGTGATATATTCCTTGATATAATGACTACTATTTTGATACGGTATTGGAATATGCAAATATTCATTTTAATGGATGCCAAAATTTGTTTCTTGAGATGTTATGGGCCCTCATGGATCTGAATATGGTGGATCATGTGATTGATTTCACTCTTATACACTGTGACATACAGGAATATGATTTCAATCATTGATTCGTTGGGAGTATGGACCCCACAGATCGGAATTTGGAACCTTAATGATTGTTTCAACGTTTTAGGGGGTTCAAAAGTAGTTTCTGAGGCCTACTATCTGGGAAATATCATAATACATGGTTTGTAATGATAAATATAGGAAATGTATCATTCTGTTCTGGAAGAATTTTTTTCTAAAGTACACATTGTGTACTACATGTACACACCGTGTAGTACTTATCTGCGTGACATACTATGTGGGTAGAGACCTGGAGTTTTGAAATTTCGGGTGACACACAATGTGTACTTGGAATACGCGTCGTGTTGTAAGCTTCATGTATCAAGACATGTGACCAATGACTCTGGTGGATGAAACATATGTTATACACTCTATGTTCCTTTCTAGCACGCCATGTAGAGTCGATCATGTCACCGACCATGTTACTAATGACATAAGTGGTTATAACATAATGGGTACACAGCGTATCGAGGGTGAACACACCATGTAGAGTTACCCATGAAGGAACAATGTGTTTAGCCATGTAGAGGTACTCAGGTATGGGGGGAATGATTAAAGTACACACTGTATCTCAAGCATGACATGCCATCTGTATAGGTGTTACACGACTAGGTTTGTATGAGGTACACACCATGTTAAAAACCAAAGGGAACACGCTGTGTGGAGGGTTTTCATGCTGTGTAAACCTGTTTTGTAAAACATTATGTTTTCCATCTTTTATTCCTTTCATGAACTTCTAAGTTTTAGTATGTGGTGATCTTGAGTTGAGGTGTGTTCATGACCTTATAGACCAGCCACATAGATGTCCTCTAGTTGTACGCAAGGTACAAGGTAGCGATCAGACATCAGAAATGGTAGATCAGGGACTACCACCAGACCATCCCATCATGCCTATCATGGTACCAGTTGTGGTACCAGACACAAGTATAGATTCATAGTTCTGAGAAGGATTCATGAGGATGATGCTGACTTTCCAGGGAGAACTGTATCCCACCCTGTCTATGGTAGAGTTGACGTCAGGTTTTTAACACCAGTATCCTCCCACATTCTTAGGGGATGGAGGACCTTAGTCTGAAGAGTCATGGTTATAGTCGAAGCTATTTATCCACATGAATATTGATATGCCTCTAGAGAAGAGTTTGAATCTTTCTATGTATATTCTTTAGGATTCGGCTAAGAGATAGTGGAATTTGATATCACAGGTAAGACACTGGAAAGTTATTGTTTGGGAGGAGTTCCAGTGGACATTATATGAATACCTCTACCTGGATACCTTGATGGCTGACTGAGACTTAGAGTTCTTGAGTTTGGAGTAGGGTACACTCTCACACTTGGATTATTTTTTCATCTTCATGGAGCTGTAGTGCTTCAAGCCCATTCTAGGGGGTGATGAGTTATTTCTAGTGAAAAATTTTGATGATGGTATCAGGAATGACATATGATCCTAGATGAACATCATTGAGATGACTTCTATATATTATATAGTCAACTAGGATCTGATCACCAATAAAAACCTGAGGGATACATTAGCTATGGGCCAGGGCAGTTCAACATCCATAGTTTGTACTCTTCCGACAGATAACAGGAAGTGTCACAGGGAGTCTACAGATGACGATTCGTGTAGGTGGGATTTTCCTTCAGGTATATATGTGGTGTGCTACCAGTGTTGGAAGGGAGAACTTTAGAAACCTGAGTGCCAAAGAGACCCAGTTGAGTGCCAATTTTGAGGCAACATAGGAAATATTAATCATTTTTAAAATTCCCTCCCCCCAACAGCTAGTTAAAGATGATCTTTTTTGAAACCTCATAACAGAGAAGGACCACTAGTTCCACATTTAATAGGGGGCGGGAGTTCTTCAGTCTGTTCAGGCTGAGGTGGTGGTTGTGGACATAGTGGTCAGACACGTGGTTTTCAACAGCTATAGGGTGGATCATCTTAGCGATCTTAGACAGCTTCACAGGTCCATAGTGGAGGTCAGTCTTTTATGCTGGAGCAGATCCAGCTAGAGTAGGATCCCCGACCCGATAAAGTTAAAGGTATGATTTTTGTTGCCTCGTTATTAGTTTCTCCTCTTTTCGATATAGGGTATTCACAAAGCATTATATCTATGCTTATTTTTGAGACCAATGGGCTATGCTTCATTATTTATGTTGATATCATGACATTGTACATTCCATTGGAGATTAAAATTCCTAGTTTACATGGGTTCAAGGTGTTCCCTCTTGTGGTTGGTGGGTGTCACTTCTTATGGGACCTTTCTGTCCTATGATGGGCTATGACATAATTCTCGAAATGAACTGGTTAGTTCCCTTATAGGATGTTGTCGATTTCTATCACCTTAGGGTGAGTTTCACATCTCCTGAGGGTGGATTGTTTCTATGTAAGGGAGAATGAGATGTCCAGGAGAGAAGATCTGGACATGAGTAGCATCAATTGAGAGGTGTTACAACCCATATTGCTAGTCTGTACCTAGATGACTAGGGGACTTCACATATGAAGTTTACTCTAGTGGTCGATCGTTTTAGAGATGTATTTCTAGATGACTTTTTATGATTTATTCCAGATAGAGAGGAAGACATTTCTATTGAGCTTGTTCTAGGGGTAGAAACAGTTTCCATTTTTTCGTATAGGATGGATAAACCAGTGTTACAGTAGCTTAAGAAGAATTTAGAGGAGTTATAGGAAAAGGGATTCATTTGACCTAGTACTTCCCTTTGGGGTTCACCTGTCTTGTATTCAATGAAGGAAGATGATACCCTTAGACATTGTGTGTATAATCAGAAGCTGACCCAGTTGACGATCAAGAACCAATATCCCTTTCCAAATACTGATGATCTATTTGATCATCTTTGAGGAGCACAGGGGTTCATGAAGATTGAATTGATATCTTGTTATCATCATTTTTGTGTTAGACCATAAAATGTACCTTTTAAAGCCTTTCGTTGTAGGTATAGTCTATACAAGTATTGGGTCATGTCATTTGGTCTCACGAACGTGCCTGTAGTTTTCATGACACTGATGAACCGAGTTTTCCATCTATGGATTGTTTTGTTGTAGTCTTTGTGGATGATGTATTGGTGTACTCTCACACTATACATGATAATTCCTTCAATCTTAAGATCATTTTTAGTATACTGAAAGAGCATCCGTTATGTATTATGATATAAAAATTCCATTTTGGATGGACCAAATTCACTTATTGGGAAATGTCATCTTGGAGATAGGAGTATCAGTAGACCTAGAGAAAGTAAGAGTAGTATTTTTCTTGGAGCATCCGAATAACATCTTTGCGGTACGAAGTTTTCTAGTGCTGGATAGTTACTAAATACATTATATACAAGGCTATTCATGCATAGTTGCACTACTAAAATTCTTGAATATAATGTGTGTGAAGTACTCCAAGAAATATTTTTGTATGTCAACCTTTTAGGAGCTTAAAAAATGTTGAATTCCCCATCGATACTCGTATTTAAAAATTTGGGAAAGAGTTATACCATTTACTATGATGCCTCAGGTATTGGGTTGGGAGAAGTGATTATGTAGGGGGAATGCGTCATTATGTTAGGGTCCTGGTAGTTGAGTCCACATGAGAATAATTACCCAATATATGACCATGAGTTGGCAACAGTTGTTCATGCCTTGTGTTGTTGAAGACATTACCTTCTACGGGAGCATTTTTTGTTGTACACTGACCAAAAAAGTATCAAGTATATATTTATTCAGCGTGATCTGAATTTGAGACAGTAAATGTGGGTTGAGTACCTTCAATACATGGACTTTGATCTTTCCTACATTCTTGGGAATGGAAACCCAATGGCTAATGGATTTGAGTAGGAGGACATAGATACAGACAGTTCTGGAGGCAAACAGTTAGTTGAAGCTTATGGATCTGTTCTCTTAGATGAATTTGGTGGTGCATGATATAAAAAGGCATATATTCCATTATTCTATAGTTGTTACCTCAACTATACTTGAGAGAGGTCGAATGAGGAAACATTCAAATTCTGAAGGCCTAGTACTACGGGAGAGTGTGTTAGGAGAGGACCCTACTCTTGGATGGATCGTAGGCAACGATGAGATCTTCCGCATTCATGGATGTGTGCTGGTGTCAACATACATACATGGGGAGATGATACAATATTTTCACTCTTCATATTGGAAAGTTCATCCTGGTGTCACCAAGATGAATCGAGATTCACACCATTAGTATTGGTGTCCATTTATGAAGAGGGATGTTTCTGGTTTTGTTACGAGATATTCCACTTTTCAACATGTGAAGGCAGAGCATCAGTGACCAGCCTGTCCTCTATAAAGTTACCCATTCTAGAGTGGAGGTGGAATGATGTCGTGATGGATTTCATGATAGGTTCACTGTGGTCTCCATGAAAGAATGATGCAGTTTGGGTTGTAATTGACAAACTCATAAAGGTTTCACACTATTTACCGATCAAAGAGACCATTAGTTTTGATGATCTTGGAAGGTTTTAAATCAGAGAGATTATACATTTTCATAGGGTCACATGATGTATCATTTCAAAAAAAGATTCTCATTTTACTTCTCCCATCTGGCTGGGACTATAGAGGGCTCTGGGTACACAGGTAAATATGAGTACATCCTACCAACCCCAGAAAAATGGCCAGTTTGAGCACACGATTCCGGTGATCGAGGACATGCTTTGAGGATGCATCCTATATTTTGTAAGTTCCTGGGAGAAGAACATTCCACTCGTTGAGTTTGCATATAACAAAAATTATCATATGAATATTTAGATGGAAGCATATGAGGCTTTGTATGGTAGGTCATGCCGATCACCCCTATGTTGGATAGAGGTAGGAGAGGCAGATATGCTTGGAAAACATCTTTTCTAGAAGACCACTAAGTATGTGGAGTTAATTCAGAATATGATGGATACTGTGCAGTCATGGAAGAAATCTTATGATGATCGATGGAGAGGACCTCTAGAGTTCGATGTTGGAGATCATGTTTTCTTCTGTATCAGATCGAGGTTCAGATATAAGATAATTTGTATATAGGGTAAGCCTTCACTGAGATACGTCGGGCCACTTGAGGTTTTTGAGAGAGTCGAGCTGGTTTCCTATTATTTGATGTTACCTCAGAGGTACCGGGATATGCACAATGGATTCCATGTTTCTCAGCTATGGCGTTACTTCTTAGACAAGTCTCATGTTTTTCAACCTGAGGATGAGAAACTTTAAAAGGATGTCTTGTTCATAGAGAATATTATCCGGATTTTAGATCATAGCGCCAATGTTCTCCATTACCGTTATGTTCCTCTAGTACGGGTACTATGGAAGTGTGGGCAAGTGCATGATTAGACCAATGAGAGAGAGGCTGATGTGCAATTGTAGTGGCCAGAGCTATTCGATGATTCTTCTTCTCCAAATTGATAGGGAAATTAAGGGATTAATTTCTTTAATGGGAATGGTTTGTAAGAGCCCGAATCTTCATTTCAAGTATAGATCTTTATTTTGGGTTTTTTTTGAAAAAATGAGAGTTTTTTAAATTTAAGGAGTACACTTCGTGTACTTAAGAGTACACACTGTGTACCAAGTTGTCACGGGTATCCGTGTTTTGGATTTGTAATGGATGAGACATGGCTATGTGAGGTGACCTGGAGACCACCTAAAGCGAGAGCTAGTTGAGGCATGTACATAGTGACTACATTTAATGATCCCACCATGTAATTTTTTGTTTTTCTATAAATCGGACCTGGGTCGTGTCTCGTACACAGAAACGTCTTCTTCTAACCTTGTTTCATGCAGAAGCAACCGAGAGTTATTATTATACTCTAAGCCACCGATCCATCATACATTATCTCAATAAAACACTTCTTGGTGCGTTGGAATCCCATCAGTGTTTCCTTCCTTCTCCTAGATCCTCTCCTCCTTTTTTCCTCTTTCATGAGTTATTCAATGTTGAAGGTTTTTGATATTTTTTATATATACAACATTATAGGCCAATTCAAAGAATGAGGTTCAACTATATCAGTCATAAAATATCAAGGTAGGTGGTTTGTTTCTTTTATTCATTTATTTTAGTTTTATATGCCAAAGTGACGATTACCCATGTTTCGGGTATTTTAGGATAAGGAAATTGAACCTAGATTTATCTTCCTTAGATTTATTGTTGAATTAAGGTTTTTTTTGTTGTAGTTTTATATGAAATATCATGATTATGTAACAACGAATGGGTTCAATTCCATGTTTGATTCTTTAGGGCTATTTAGTACAAGTTGACTATGAAGAAAAACTTATTTTTCTTTCTTTTCATGATAGGATGGAATTTTTTTCTTTTACTGCTTGTTAAATTCTAGTGATATGCATTGAAATTTGTTTTATCCATGTAGTATTTGAGATTACATAGGGCTTCTTGATATCATTTATGCAGGATTGAATTGAACACAACTGTGAGAACATGGTTTGGTTAGACCACCGGGGAGATTTCCGTTGAGTGCTTCCTTAGAGTGTCTATTATATTTCACACTATGATACCATAAGGGGGATGAACGGTGAGTGCTCTCTCTGAGTGTCTATAGTTTATGTTACGAGACCACATGGGGAGTTGACATTGATTTCTTCCCCCGAGATTTTGTAGTTATTATGGAAAGAACATATGGGGAATTGACGTGGAGTGCTTCTTCATAGTGTCTTTTCCTTTATTTCATTACTTTTCCAAAGGGGTTAGACTATGTGAGCTACCTAGAGGGTTAATATAAATATAAAATATTTGTGATGCATCTTCTAAGAAAATGCACAAGCTTGGATTTAGTCTATCTGGGTAGTCTTCTGAGATACCTGTTTGTGTTACTTCAATAAATTTTGAACATTAAATTCTAATGAATGTAAATAAAAACTATAGGATTTGGTTGCTTTTGTGTACTTCTAGTTTCATTGTGGCTTTTCCATTATTACCTGCTATATATACTCCATGGCAGTTAGGCACAGATCTTGTGGTGGTTTCCTACTGATATTTTTCCCACACCCTATTTGAGTCTAGCTTTTGGACCCAAATATATTATATGGTTGCGGGTGTAGATAAGGAAAATCACCCTTTTCCATTAGTTACTTTATTACTATAGATCGGGAGAGCATGGGACCATGCTGAGGCTTGTGATGTTATTGAAATTTATTTGTTTTTTTACATTGGATTAGTATTGTATTCCAGCATTACGACTTGTTTAGCTACTTTCCTATACATATGTGACATGCATCAGTTATATATGTGCTCTAGTTATTTATTTAAATTCAGTATTCCACTGTTCACATTCTGTGTGGTATTTTTTGTTACACTATTTTTTACTATTTCTTATTCCACTATGCATACTCTTCCAATGAGGGTATAGTTTCCCCACTATCACACCCAAGGCCCTCCCTACTAGTCAGAAGCCTCTAGAAATAATGGAAATGTGCTTGAGGTCATGTAACCAAATTAATACGGGGAACCATTGGGTGGAACCTGGAATTTTGATGTTACATGGAGGGTGTTGAGAAAAAAAATTACTAGAGAGAATACGTTACCTCTTGATCGGGTAACTCTTTTTGGTTTGTGCCAAAATTCTTCTCTAGATTGACATCTAGCCAAGGTATGGATTATAGGAGGACGAGAGGGATGTTGGGATGTGTATTGTGTTGTTATTTTCAGATTATACTAGGTTTTAGTGGTGTGAGATCTTGAGAGAGTTGAGGGATTTTTTTGGAAGGAAAATGACTCACTTGGGATTTTTAGAAACATTTAAGGTGTCCACATGTTCTGAAAAAACATAAATTAATACAAAAGAAACTATATTGGAAGGTTTATGGTTGAACTACGGAGAAAAAATGGGTTTTGAAAAAAAAATTAGGCCATTTGAGCACTTATATTTAAGGTTTAGTCTCTAATTATGCTTAATTTTACCCTAATCACGGTGATTAATTTCAATCACTTTTGCTAATATTTATGGTCAAAAATTAACTTGGACTTATTATATAATAAATATTATTCTGAATAAAATGGTTTATGTTAGTTTTTATAAATTCAAATAATAGAAGCAGCAAAATTAATATTAATTCTAATCCCATAGATGTGATGAAATAATTTTTTTTAAAGTAGAAAAATGTTCAAATGTTTTTAAGATTATATATTCAATTTATAAGTAAAAATGTTTCTAGTGAATGATATTGTATTAATATATTTAATAATTAGATAATTTGACCTTAAAAACATTATAATATCATTTTACATTAATAAATAATTAAAAAAATGGTAGTTTTTAACTAAAAAACATTATTTTTCACTATTCATCAAAAAGGATGTTTCTTAGATAAATCCCAAAAATTCACTATAATTTAATTTCAAAATTATGAAATAAAAAATTAATTTTATTTTATCATATTAAATTTCTAAATGTGTTTACAATTTTATTTTATTTTTAAAAGCGATTCATTTGAGAAAAAAATAATTTATATCATAACCAGATGTTACAATAAATCAAATCTTTTATTAGTAATATTTTTTATTTATATAAAAAAGTATATGATATATTTGAAAAGTAGTTATTAATATTCATATAACTAGGTTTAATGTCTAGGTTATAATTATCTCATTAAAATAATTATTAAAAAAAATGTTTCATAGAAACTTAATGTTGTGTGTATCGTACGCCAACTCAGTGTTCTGTGTATCATATCCCAAGTTGGTGTTGTGTGTAACTTATAATAATTCAATTCTATGTGAATGTAATTTTTTACATAATTCATTTAAAGATACAAATGAAATATAAATTTATTCAAACAAAAATGGTTCTTAAAAACTCGAGGTGTTACAAAACCATTTCAAAAGGTTATACATGAAAAATTGAGGTCAATGATGGGAGTTAAAAATCATTCATCTCAATTATAAGTTATTGTGATTTCTTCCACTCTCACTCTATTTTATAATATTATAGTAAAAGGGATAGAAATAAAACATCATTCCCTATATATTTATTCCCTAATCTTTTTTAAAAAGGAGAGAATAAAAAACATAGATAGAATCCAATGATATTTGTCTAACCGAATGATTGAGAGATCTATTATTAGTTCAAATAACATAGTTTTGAAGTGTGATAAGGGTTATTATTAGTTGTTATAAAGAGGTAAAAAAATTATGAAGGAGTGGATTCAAGTAATTATTTATGGAAAAAATATTTTATTAAATATTTTTATTTCCAACATTACATTATCTCACAACGTCTGAAAATTATTTAATAATGATTCATTTGTACGTGTGAAAAGTTTTAATATGATTTATGTTCCTTAGTTAAATAAATATAGGGGTTACTATTTAGACTAACAATTTTTTTGAATTATTGGTATATTTATAAATTAATAAAATCTAAGAAGCTTTTTTGGTAGTAATGTTTAAGAAGGATCCCTCTCATGGAAATTTGTGAAAATGATGAAAGGATGTTAATAATGGATAAAGTGGTTATGGTTCTTGTGTTGGATTTTGGTTTCAATTGGGAAATAATATTCAAAATCACATTAAATAAAGTATATTTTGTGATTTTAAGACTTTTTAAATGTTTGGATGAGTTTTGATGATATTTGGATACAATTTTGAGAAGAATTGAGTAACATAGATGTGTTTTGGAGTTGAATAACATTTAGTAAAAAAAGGAAAAAGTGATTTTATATGTAGGAGTGAATATTCAATAAAAATATAGCTATCTTTGATATGGTCTAATAAAATATGGAAATGTTAATTTATTTATAAAAATAACTCTTCTAATATATTAGATTAACACTAAGGAGGTCCTAAAAAATGGGTTAAGTCCTCTAAAAACCCTGTATACATAATGGTCATTTTGATAAACATATAAATTTCAGATAGTGATGACATCTAAATCTTGGCAGTCCATGGTGTGTAAAATTCAATATTATAAATACATAAAAATCACACAAGGTGTAAATTATAAATTCCGATAATTATAAAATATGTATACTTATTATGAGCACATGTAAGATTAATTTCTACAATATAGATAGTATTCCAAACAAGGAAAACATGTTGTTTTAGAAGTTAACAAGGATTTTTTTTCTAAAGATAGTAAGAAAAATCATAAATTATGAAGGAGTTATATGAAAATTTTTTCCCCAATTTAAAGATAACTTTTAATCAAAATAAGATAATGGTTTAACTATTATTTTATGAAATAAATATCATCAATAGAATTCGTGATGCTCTTAGTGTGGAATATTGGCCACTCTATAGAGATTATTTTCATGTTTTCATGACTTCCATGGGTATGTGAAAAAAGTATACACGTGGTCATGGTAATAGATGTGATTTTTGAACAGTTATGTTTTGATTTAGTTTGAAAAATCAGGTCATTATTATGGGTGACAAGTTACAAAATGAATACTTAGAGAAATAAAAGATAAGTGTCAAATTTTGATGAAGTTTGATAAGATATGAAAGGAATATGTAGTTGAATAGATCTAAATTGTTACACCTTAGTGAGTGCAGAAACATCAAGATGACCAATATAGATTCTAAATGAGTAAAGAAGAATATAGTGAAATATAAGAGATTTTTTAAGTTGTTAATTCAAGTGAGTAGATGGGATTTGAATTTTAGATTCCAATTAGAATATTAAAAAGACGATGAATTTGTGTCAAATAAAAAATAAATCAAGAATCTTGCATAATTCATGGGGGAATTATTAAATAGATAGAGTGTTTAAAATAGATAGGTAAGTGTACTTGATTCTCTATAAATAAAAGAAAAAGAGGAATAATAACAGTAAACCCAAAAAAACAGAATCATTGTTTAATAGAGTTGAATAAAATATTATAGTTAGAAAATAGATTATATATATTTTATTTAGTGAGGTATATCCTTAAAAAATCATGGTAGGTTTTTTGTCACATTAGTTAGTAGATAAACCTTGCTCATTTTTAAAACTCAATGATTATACTAGTGGATTGTATGGTCTTAGGTGATTTTTGAGTATTAAACATTGTGAAATTTAATTTCCCCACTTTGTGTGTGTTTTTTTAGTGTGAGAGCGATCAATTCATTCACCTTAATTGGTAAATAATATTATATAAAAATTATATTAAAAATAAATTTAATTCACTAATTCAATATCCACCTCTTAGGGAATTCCCACTGATATTGTTGGCCAGTTTCATCTAAGTCTCCAATAAATACATTATATTTACTAAATATAACTATTATATAGTGTAATTATTAAATTTTAATTTTATTTATCACAACCTATATAGTATAACATGATTAAATTATATCCAGACACATCCATGTCTTATACCTAAGGCCTTTTAATACAGAACATAACTATCTTTTGAATCGTGTAATATAAGACTGGGTCTTGATTTCAACCTTTTCTTAATTTCATTAAATGATTTTTGAAATTATAGAGTTTATTGAAATGGTAAATCATTCTTAATCAATGTAGTCATTAGGAAATCAAAAAATGAATAATAATAGAAAATTTACCTCTAATACACAATTAGTCAAAGAAAACATCTTACTTAAAAAATCATCAGTATTGTCCATGATAAAATAATTTCAATATTTGAAAGGTTGAACTGTAACCATATTTATAAGATGTCATGGAAAAGAATTATTTCCTTTTTAATCCATGAAGGTCATTTTGATAATTTTTTATAGGGGTGATCCTCCCTTATTTTTTTCAACATGATCTCTATATTTCCCTCATGGTTTGTCCAAGATCATGAATACACTAATATTTCATTGATAAATTCCATGGAAAATGATTCAAGGGATCAAAAAAATATTTTATTAATTGATTCGATAAAAATATTTATATTATTTTATATACCAAAAATTATAAATAGATACTTATAATTGTCATACCAACTCAAAAAACATGTTTTAGGAAGCTCATTTTTATTTAATCTAAGTTAATAGTAGTTCAAAAACAAATAGATATTTGAAAAATTCATTTCCTTATTTTATTTATTTTAAAATGTCTTAAATTATATAAATAGTATATTTTTTCTTCAGTGTTTGCGTAATATTTTTTGTAAATCATAAAATAAATAAAATATGATATCAACTTTCTTGAAATAACTCATCGAATCTGACCAATAAAAAGTGTTCATTTCAGTAACGAATTTATTTGAAACATCAAACTAAACATTAAACTATCACAACTTAATTTTTTTGTAAGAAAAAAATGGTTAAATATCAAGCATTAATCTAGAATAAAATCAATTGAATGTTATACCACTTTCTTATGAGGTTTTCTAGATAAATAGCCAAGAAAAAAATATGTATAACAGTTGACAACATCTCAAATTGCCACTTCTTTGGACACATATATTACTCCAAATGAAATTTCTAGTAACTCGAATAATATATTTCAAATTTAACTATTAATATTACTATGACTATATGAGGAAAAGATCATAATATACATGTATATTGTATCATTTTACAAGAACAATATTTACATATCAGAATAAATCACACCACAGAATGTATAGTTTTAGATTATTTGGAGACCAAATACATAACCAATTTATTTAAAAAATATCTCCCAAATATTGAAATCTCACATGATAACCTATTAGAATTATCATAAATATTACTCTTATTCATTACCTGGATAATCGAATCATAATAAAGGTTGACATTACATTCTTAGTAATGGTAAACATAAGAGATATCACTTGAATATAATTTGTGAGTATAATATATGGGTATGAGAACATAATCAAGGTTCAATTTCATAAACTAAAATAATCATCCAAAAAAACAAAATTTATAAATGATTATTCATTACATAAGGCGTTATTAATAATACCTGAGTAAAAGGGGTGTCAAAGCATGACATAGGAACAACACATAACATATTCATATTTCTTGAATATGATCATAAGACATGAATCATGATAAAAAACTAAAAGAATAAATATGTTATATGAAAAGATAAAAACCATCTTGTAATGAAGTAGGCATGGTATATCCAATAATAATTATTTGGATTGAAAACACAACCTGCGTACCCTTTTTTGGTTCAATCTAACAACATGTGTACCCTTAGGGTTGGTGTAACCTGTAGTGTAACTTTTTTAGCTCATGATATTTAAAAAATTACCCAAGGAATTTTAGGGATATATTAAACCCACACATAAAATAATTATTAATAGTATATAAATATTCTATAAGATCTTTAAAACATTAATAATTCTATCATATCTTAATTAAACCACGATAAAGACATACCCCCTATAACGACTTCCATAAAATGTGAACCTAATCCATTTAGAGGAAAAAAGTAGATAGTAACATTATGGATTATTCAAAATGGTCTATAAAAATAAATTAGTTTATATTTTAATGGATGAAAAACATTTTATAATATCATTAGAAATTAGGTTTGGAAAATAAGAATAAATAAACATAATTTTAATAATATATATTTAATGAAATTAAATTAATAAAAATAGGAATCCAAATTTCATTGGATGGACATAAAAAAATAGGCAGTATGTTTATTAAATAAAAATAATTAATATTTTGAGATTATGAATTCATGTTGAAATATTTTAAGGAATATAGTGCATTCACACTTTTGTATAGAAATTTCTAGTCATTAGAAAATGACTCAGGGTGAAACATAAAAAATGATTCAAAAAAAATTGTAAGAAGTTATAGAAAATAGAAAATTACATTAATAAATCATAAAATAATATATTATTAAATAAATAATATGGATATTGAAGAAAAGTACTCCTGACTAAAGATAATGGTTATGTTTGGCTCTATATAAAAGAATCTTTTTGGTTGATTTGTGATCCAAAGAAAAGTAAAATGGTAATAATAAATTCAGAATCCACAAATACCTATATTGAAATAAAGGTGGATGGTATTTTAGAGAAACATAACATATAATTTCTATAGATAAAAGTTAAAACATAAATATTCTTGACATTAAAATGAGATTGGGAAATAAACCCCTTACCATTACTCCTAACTTACATATTGGAATAGTAACATACTTTATAATAACCATTAAAATATTACGGAATTATTTTAAAACAACATTCATTTATATTAACTTTTACTCTATCAAATTATAAGAAGTAATTTTATGTATATTGGTTACTTATTGTTTATTTTCATCATCCCAGGTCAGTGATTTTGACTATTTCATATAAGTTTTGGAATATAAATGTTGATCCTAATTCTTTGATACCACGTTAATAATTTATAAATTATTCAAGGTAATGAAATAATTTTTTCTAATGACTTATTTAGCCCCATGATAATTAATCAAAATGTATGGGTATAGATCAGGATAATGTAATCCATTAAGGGCATGTTTCGCGTAATTTACTGATTACAACAAGTTTCTTTATAATGACCATTCATTTTCTATCATACATAAAGAACCATTTTTAGTTCATATATAAATAATTATAATTATATAGTTCCATTATTACGTTATTTGTGCTTATTCATGAAGAGAAATGGTGATGTTGGTATAGAAATGATCATGTAGGTTGTTGAACTGACCTAAACAATAACATTCTATACTCATGAATGCGTAAGAATTTAGAGATATATAATAGTAGAATAATTTTATAAAAATAATCATGAATTTAATATAATATTAATATAGTGTATGATGATATATAGAAAAAATTATTATAATTTAATTGAAAAAAAATCATAGAAGAACTTAGACACTTATCTAATGAATTTTCTCTTTCTAAAAACTTATTCCTTTAAAATGAAGGATTTAGGGTTCCTTATTAAAAATAGAAGCTTCTAAAATTCTAATAATGAATTATTATATTTTAAATGGGTATTTATTTAAGAGGATTTCTCTATAATATATTTTTTGAAAGGTTATAGGGGATCTCCTTTTGTAGGACATTTCTTTGGAATCAAAAGTTAGGCCAAGGGTAAAGATAAAATCACATAAGAGTTAGGCAAGTTAGGTGGGGAAATGTTTATTATAAATTTTGATTTGTATTACACACCTAAAAAAGTAATTATATAATGCATAAATATCATTTTAATTATAAAAAATTTTGGCACGTTTTATTTTCCTCTTTTTACCTTGTCCAATTATTTACCATGGTAATTGTCTTTTACTAAAAATATAAGATGGACCTAATTACCCAATTTTAGAATTATAATTAAAAAATTGGACTACAATTAATATAATTCAATTTATAATTAGTATATTTTTCAATTTTAAAATAAAAAATATATATATATATATTTATATGGAAAAAAAATTTCATAAAAAATTGAATTTTTTATACATTATGTGTTCTTAATGTAATTTCATATCAATTTATAATTAAAAGAAATTTAAAATTATTAGTTTATTTATTAGAATATTACCTTATTTTCATCATAAAAAATTATCAATTTAATTTATTAATATAAAAAATTTATACTTAAGAAGAAATAAAAAAAAATTAAATAATTTTAACAATATCTTATATAAATGAATTATTCATCTTCTAATAATTTAATTTAACAATTAAATTGGTATGGGAATATTTATTATATTTTTATAAATACATAAAATAATTAATTAATAATAATAATATATAATGCATAAAAAATATATTTCTATAATATATATTTTAGTTAAATAAGACATTTTCTTTTCATTATTTATTATTGTCAATTATATTATCTTCAATTACTCCTCATACTCATTGGATGTAACTTGTTACTATATGTCCAATGATTATATTTTCAATTAATACATAGCTAATAAATATAATTCTAGTGATTATACATAAAATGATAAGATTTCATTCTTATATATTTCCTTAATAAAATCATTCATCCTTTTTATTTACTACAAATCAATTTTTTCATTTTTAAAAAGCTACTTTAAGGAAAGTGGGAAACCATACACTTCAAACAAAATTCTCATTCAATTCAAATTACAACTTTCAGAAACATCATCACCATCTTGGTTCCCTTGAACCTTAAGTCGAGCACCTTCCTCGATTCACACAGTGCCTGCCTCGAGTCACATGCCCCTCCCATCGAAAATCCATGCCAATCACCTCCCCATCATCACTCTACCGGAGAGACCCACCGGAAACCTTATCATCGTCAATGCCATATTCTCCATTTTCACCGCCATGAGTCACCGAAGATCCATCCAATAACTAGATCACTACCTTCTTAAGCTCATCCATAGGGTAATACACAGAATAACCCAACACCAATAGAAAAATAAACCAACAGAACAAAAACAACATAAAAATGATTCATCAGTCGCTAAAACCTAATCCTGGAGATCCACAATGAAACCAAATAAAAGTTACTACGAATCAGACACTCAGTAGACTAAAATAATCAACCAGGTCATGAAAACAACTAGACATCACCGACGATAACCCATTATATGTCACCACAGCAGCTCTAAAACATCATACAGAAAAAACATCACCTGTTTCATCAAATCACCAATGCTTGCATAGGAATCCAATGCCCAAAATCCATCAACCTCAAGACTAACATATTATTAGAGCCGAAGATCCAGAAATTCAACACCAGATCATGAAAACATCAAAGGAAACCATCACCGTCACACAGATAGATCAAAATGTGCCCGCATATCCCAAGGTAAATACAACTACAAAAAAGAGGAAATCAGAAGATATCACTAGACACTGGAAGAAATTCTCGCCATGCAGATCTCATCACCGCCAACCAGTATGCACTCAGAGCCCATGACGAATCACCCACTATGCACACAATAGGCAAGGAGGATCCCCCAGGATGCAGGAACTCGAAACTCAAACCCAGAAAATCATCACACCGCCATGGGTGCCCTATCCAGCTTAGAGGGAGTCGGTCAAGAAAAAGCCAGCATCGATGGAAAGGAAATGTCCACGAAGCACCTCTATCACTGAGAATACATGAAAAGAACTCGACGAGCATAGGGAATTCACCGCATCAACCCAAGGCGAAGGAGGTGGAAGTGATGGAAGAAACCCTAATGAGCTATGCCCCTTACGGGCCCGTCCCCCCGAACATGATCATCCATTTTATTTACATATATCTCAACATGTCTATTATATTTCTAATTATTTTTCAAATTTCCATAATTGTAATTGGAGTGATTATATTCATGTAAAACCATGAGGATAAATATTTTATGTTCATTTTATTACTTATTTACTATCATATTTATTCCCCTTGTACATTTCATAATGATGTTTTATATTACATTCCCATAATTTATTATTGACTATCATTCATTGTAATATTTTATCTCAATAAAATGAATAAGTAACAATTTTAATATGAGTTTTCATGTGGAACAATATATTAATCATAGTATTTATTTAAAGGAAAATATATATAGTAAAAATTTTCTGTCATAAATTTTATCCCCCCTTAAAATTATTTCATCATCAAAATTTTATTTTATGATGAGAAAATATGGGTAGTTTTATCACATTACATATTTCAGTATCTATTTTGGGTAATTTTTTCCATGAATCATTAAATTATGTGATGTTTATGCTTCCAGCATTTCAATATATATAAATAATAATTGCAATCCCTTATT
Organism: Viscum album; assembly: GCA_963277665.1. Lineage (NCBI taxonomy): Eukaryota > Viridiplantae > Streptophyta > Magnoliopsida > Santalales > Viscaceae > Viscum > Viscum album. Next base: position 613,958 of record CAUJRU010000202.1, read on the forward strand.
TAATTCTACATTATATATTAAAAACCCATCTCTATAATTAGGTAGTGTGCATCATGTGCATTAACCAATATTGTATTAATCTCATTGACATTTTATTTTCATTCATCAACGTATAGGATCTTGAATCTATTTATTTGAAACCATTATAATGTATTTTATTGTCAAAATAAATTTCCTAGAAATCATCGACAATGACTGGATAATCAAAGAAAACAAATGATATGTATTATAGTGTTTGGTATAGTTCATTTTCTATCACCTCTATCATTGAAGGATCTATATATAGACCTTAGATTATAATTACATGACCCAAGAATGATATTTTGGTATAAATAATTTTTAATTATTATATTTGAAATACAATTTCTCTTTTTCATGATCTTCCCCACAATCCATTAATGATCTTCCTACTCTTTCTCTCCCTGAGAAATATGATAATTCCATCTGTAAATACTACAAGAAAATTTATAAAGGTAATTTTTAATTACTATAATAATTAATTAATTAAATATTATGGGGGATTTTTTTGTTTAAAAGTATTGAACCCCTAATATATAATCAATAAAGTATTTAATATGAGGTAGTGGATACATGTTATTTATTATAATTGTGTTGAGTTCAAAAAAAGTCAATGTCTTAGTTGAATTGATCCATATTTCTTATTAAAAATGAGGATAGGTGAACCCTATTGTAATGAACATGGGGGTATGAAACCCTTATATATATTATCTTATAGTTTATTCTTTAATTATTATAATTCTATTTTTACTCTCCTATATCGTGAGTTGGATATTTCCACAACACAAGTATAACTTCAATTCAAATCTTAACCTCGTGATACATGGAAAGTATATGAAATTATTTTGGAAATAAATTAACATAATACTATATAACATGAATATCATCAATATTATGTTTTTTATATTACCCATGGTTGTTGGGTTTGAAAACTTTGTAAATTTAAATGAAATAAATTGATATTTTTATTTGGAATAAGGTTATTATCGAGGTATATTTGAACCTTGATGTGAAGCATTTTAGTCAATTTAAATGTTTATTATTCTCATACATTCACTATGATATGTCATATAATTGAGGTCCAATATGGAATCTTTTACACCATTATTTATTTTCAGAAGATAACATTAACCTAGGTGCTTAATAAGTTTTGTTCATATTAGTTTTTAAGATAATTTAATGTCAATGGTAAGTTGAAATGAATAAATTAAATAATTAATTTATTTTAAAATTTTATTTTATCCTATGTGTTTTCTATTTATAACCTTATACTACCATTATCTTGGTTTAGCCACATATTCATGAAAAATTTAGAGAGGAAGAACTAAGGAGAGGGAGCTCTGGTGGAAAATGTGTTAGTGGATGAACACATGATCACGATTCGATGATGTCACCAGTGTAAATGTTCTTCAGTAGTGAATAATCCATTCATAAGGTGGGGATTCTATTTTATTAAATTTACTCTCTTTTGATATCAATTTTGTTATAAATTAGTTCTAAAAAACCTAATATGGAATTGATGAAAGATAATCCCATAGAATTCAGATTATATTCATTACTATATATTTGATAAATGTCATTCTTGGAATGTTCATATCGATCTAACTTCTTCAAATTACATTTAAGATGGGTATCCAAACTAATCAAGGACAATATTTTAAATTCACATTGGTTTTTATGAATTTTCCTTATATTATACATATGTTCATCATTACTACTTTTTTAGGATATATGGATTTACCATTTTGAGTGACTAAATTCATTGCGCAATCAATATTGGGTTCCTTGGATTTTTTATTCAATTTTTTTATAGTGATTATAGTATGATGGATGTTTAATCACAATGTAAAGAATCTAATGATGGATAAGGTGTAGATGGTTTCAGAAGACATGGTTCAAAGGTTATGGGGGAGGCAACAGGGTTTCAATTTCACACAACGGGTGGCCAGAATTTCACCACTGAAGTTGATGTTAGTGTGATAAATGTATTTACTGAGTATTTTAGGATATATTCCTAGAATATTTGGCAAAAAAATAATTTGTAATGTCATAGATTCATTAAATGGGTGTTCATTTTATTAAAATTCAATAATACATGGCATGTATTATTGGAGAACACGTGTTTGGTAGAATATTTTGTATGGTGATGGGGTTTTGGGAAGAAGTTTAATATCACACACTATGCCATAAACCCATATGTCATGTGACCCGGACAGAGCGACCATGGAATGTATCAGAGGTACACAACCTATGAACTAATGTGGCCACACCTGCAATACATATGGGATCAAACATCATGTCCCTTCAAATGGAATGTGACTCGGGTATATGGGGTGCACTCTATGTTCCCCTATGTTCATAAAGAATCACATCAATATTTACATCATAGTGTATTTTGGCTAAGACACACCATGTGGACTAACAAAACATGATCAATCGGTAGACATGGGATAACACATTCTATTCCCTTGGGATGAACCATGACCATTTGGTTTGGATTGGAATAGTTTTTTCATACATGGATTTCCCCTCATTATTCCCAAGTAGATTTGGTATCTTACCTACTATGATTGGGATCCACATGGGGAGTGTTATTTTTCCCATATCAGTATGTGGTTTGGACACTCTAACTATAGAATTATATGGAGTCATGTATTTCACCCACCCAAATTTAAAGGATGTTATATATCTGAATTATAATTTCATGTATCCATATAAGTAATATAAGACATTGATCCTCTAGTAGAGTTGTTATTTAACCCATTTTCTTAGGGAATGGCTACTCTAATATCAATGGAGGGAATTACAACATGGATTTCATGAGAAATATATATCAAATGTTGTGAATATTGTGTTCCTTTTCTATATGTGAGTTAATATTATACAATGTGATGTATATCATCCAATTATTATATCATGTTTTTCAAATTTTCTTCTCTTTTGGTTGGGGTGTATAGATAACTCTTTATTTTTATGTTTTACTTATTAGTGATTTTGGGTTGTCCTACTAGGTATGTATATACTAACCCCTACATGTTATCTTGTTCTACATATTGTGTATTATGATGATGATAGGATATATGACTAAGATCTAGGGGTACATATCTTGGGTGGTTCTTAGTGACACTTTGAGGGTATGGTATTAGTATCATAAATGGACTGGTGGTTACATATTGTGATTATCATCACACTACATGTTGGATTGGGATTTATAGTATGTAGTTGGGATTATAATCTTCACCCATTATTTTAACTATGTATTTTCAAACATGGTAAGGGATTTCTAGAGATTTTAATTCATTTATTAATCTATTGGTTTAATTTCATCATTTCTATGGTTTTTGTGGAGATTCCCGTGAATGTGTACATGTACATTAAACTAAGGCCTCCCATTTGTATGATATTCTAACTGGGTTTGAGTTATCTTCCCTATCATATTGGTGGTTGTCTTAGGGGATTATTTATAGCATGTTTTCTGCCTAAGTGGGACCTCAGTATGTCTGGATGTGATAGAGTGGTATCAATTTAGGTTTAGCCTAAAGACAATTATTTTATATAGTAGTCATGTGATGATTGGGTTTAGATTTATCTAAATGGTGTTTAAGTGTTTCATTTTTTTTATTTTAGGATAGGTAACCATGTGATGTCGTGATTGTAGACATATAAATTTTCTAGGATTTTGATAACCCTCATGTCAACTTAGAACACTGAGACACTAATTGTAGGGAAAACAATGGTATATATATCATATAGTAAAGGGTTTTGGATTTGTAGTCCTTCTCTAACTAGATCCTCATATATTATCTTTAACTATGGTACATAATTATAATTCATGATTCCATCAGGAAAGCTTCATCTAGGATCCCACAATAGGTTTATGATGAGGATCAGGTCAGTGATGAGGCGTTAATTTATGGGATCATTCTATAGGTGTTACCTCCATCTTAATAGTGAACTGTACTCCAACATATTGGGTATCATGAAAACTAACCATTGGTAGTTCAAGTGATAGCTTCATGTAAAAATGAACTATGTTTTAATCCAAAAATATCATCTAATGATGTTTATATTTTAATTATGGATTATTAGTTTTGGGGAAGAACATCCCTGCGTTCCATTGTGATCCAAACCTATAAGAAGGAGGAGGATTGTATAGGACATGAAAATCATGACACCATAGGGGAAACATTTCTTAAGTATCCAAATAATGATCTATCTACAAGTGATTTTATTTAATTGATTGAGGATTTTATATTCCATATAATTGCCAAACCCATTAAGAGACAACATATAAGAAATTAATGGATGGGTCACAGAGGCAGAGGCAATAACATGACTATATGGAATTGTAGGGATGTTTTCATGGTAGGGGAGCTTAAAGGGGTGTAGAATGTTGATAATGATATGATCTGATATTTTCACCAGTACCTCTATGTGTTCACTGTCAGGATTAGGTAGATGGATGTTAGGGACACAATAAATTTCAAGAATATAAGGATTATGACCTCAAGGCTCTTAACATGATCTAACGTATGACTTTTGTCTTCTCAAATGTACCATTAACTTTAATATAAAGATGATTAATCCATTTAATTTTATCTATATAATTTATTTGATAACTATATATTTTAGCCGATCCTCTAGAATAACCCTTATAACGATAAAATTTTATTAGATAATATTATATGATCCCATTATTTTGGAAATGGTGTAACATGGTTTTTGGTGGAGATAGTTTCTCATTGGAATCTTTTTGTGTTGTTAAAAGAGCTTATGATTTTATACTTAGTGTGGATTTTTTATCTACAATCTATTCTAATAATATTTTTACTAAGGGAGGGTTCAGTCAAACTAGGGATTTTAGTCTATATTTTCCTTCACATGAAAGAATGAATTCTAGTAAGAGAAATCTGGGCTCATTTTTATGAGATTACATTTAATCAGTCATCAAATTCCAAAATAGACTCTCAATGTGGTAGAGAAAAAAAAATTATTCCCCAATGTATTAATGGATTCATCAAATATATTTACCAAATATGTACCTATTTTACCTCTTTGATGGGAGGATGAATTCAATATTGACTTATATCTAGTGGAAGATCTGATTTTATCAACAGCATATAGGATGGTTATCACTATGATTTGATTGATGAGGGTGCATTGAAAAAAATCTATAGTAAAGGATTTATATGACCAAATGTGTCCCCCCATGATGTTATGATATTATTCACTATGAAGTTAGATGTGAGAGTGTTGTTGTCTCTGGATTAACATATCTAGTACTATGTGACCACCAAGAATAAATATCCACTACAAAGGATCTGTGTTCTTTTTTGTAACATTAACTTTTTTATAATATTTGATAACCATATTTTGATTCACATTATAATTATTTTATAGAAAATTGTAATAGTTTTTTATATAATAAATACCCATACACAGGACCTCTGAGTTATGTCAGCGGAAATTTCAGTTCATGAATTTTGTGTAAAGATAAAGGGGTTTTTCATAGGATGTTAAATGGTAATTTAGTTATTTAACATACATTGTAAGGTTCATCCCATCTTCTTGAGAGGGTAACTCCATTTTTCTAAGGGTTACATAAGGATAAATAACTGTGTATATATGTTTTATAAGGGTAATATGAGATTTGTGTAAGGGTAATGCCCCATGTATATGCCCTACACAAGGGTAATCATAGTGTTGTGTAAGGGTGATCTAGGAACTAAAAAAGGCTAAGCCCTTAAGTAAGTGATTTTTTAATGGTAACCCTGATTTTAAAAATTCTATGGAAGTGTACATAAGGAACTATGTAAGTTTACCCTTGTTTTCCAATATTTATATAATGGTAATATGGATGAAATATTAGGGTAAAGTGAGTTACTTAAGGGTATTATCTCTTTTACAAATGATGCATAAGGGTAAAATTACCCTAATGAAATAGATTTGATTTTTTTAGGGGTAAGACCATGTTACACTTAAACATCAATATTTTTTGGAGAAAATTTAATAAAAACACAATTTCCCATTTCTTCTACTCCAAAAGGATATGTAATTCTTTTTAAACGTTTTTAAATTCCTACCCTAAATAAAAATTATTCTTTAACGTGTTTAAAGAATATAACTCATATTTTAAATGTTTTAAGCCATATAAATTAATGATTTCATTAAAATGGATAATTTGATGTTTTTTGTCAGCATAATTAGGTTTAATACCCTATGATTGGGGTGAATCGAGGTATAAAGGATTAAAAAACATTCACTTAGGAATCTTGTTCAATTATTAAAATACACTCTTCCCTCTATTTCCCAAAGTGATATATGAATATTATTAAAATAATCCATAAGAAACATCAATTTTACTTGGTTCAACCTCAATATGATACATCTAGGGAGCATAGAATGGAAACATGCTGATGTTCCAAATCTACTAAGGCTCCCTACCAAATTACAAGGATCATGCTAGATCACTTCTATGCATAGGATAACTAACATTACAAGGTTTAGGGTTAGCTCACTACCAACCCAAGGGTCACTACCTGAATCCCTTTTTATAGATCACTACCTTTTGAAATGATCACCATCTTCCACTTCCTTTACTAACTCCTCTTAGAAGAGATTCACTCATAGTTTATGTACTTTTAGGTCTCTTCATTATCACTAATGAATATATCCTGAATTATAGAAAGATGATCTATTAATGTTTTATGTTTATATAATTTATTAATACCACTTTAACCATAATTTACTGGGCAAAATATTTCTAAACACTTTCACAAAGTTCACTACCTTCTCGAAGCTCACTTCTTTCATGAAGATAAAATATCCTTCGTGAAACAACCTCCTTTCATGAAGATCACATAGCTGGAATAAAACACACAATGTTCAGTTGGATTTTTATTTCCTCCAAGAACTACATTACATTATTGATTCTCACAATTTTTTATTGGAGTTCATAGCCTTCTCCAATGACCTTACTTTACAAACATTTTGGAAAGGACAACCTTTGTGAACCACCTTCCCAAATATGGAGCCTTACGATCTTTGTTAAGTATCACTACTTTTCTGAAGGGCGTAGAGGCCAATTTATAGTACTTTTGATGGATTCCATAAGCTTTTATAAGATTCCTCACCATTTTTCATGCTTTTTCATTTCATTCGTGATGCACCCTGTCTCACTAAGCTCTATGAAAATTTCACGTTTCCGATGCTTGACGTAGTCACAAAGATTACCATCAGATTTTTATTCCTTAGTGAAACCACATTCATGAGATCCATTGTTATAAAAATCCATGTGTTTTTAATATATTCAAAATTCCTTTAATGAAATACAATTTTCATGATTCTTGACATCCTCCAATGATTGGACCCCTAATATTTGGGAAACAATGGGAAACAACATCAACTTGTGTACGAAATGTTTTTTTACTGCTTCTAGGGAATCCAATAATTTTCCAAGGATATTAATCAAAATTAATAATAAAAAATATCGCTATACCGCCACATATATGCTTAGAAACCCTCTTTTTTCCATAAACAAAATGAACCCAAATATAATGCTACGTTATCTTGAGGGATTTTTCCCAACATACCCCCCATTTTGGAATCTTGAAAACTCTTATAATTTGGATATATCATTGAATTTTCTTTCACATTATACCAATAATCCCTTTATGTGATTTATAGAGTGATAAAATGTTTATTCAAAATGTACTTTAATCACACATGATCCATACACAGTTTTAGAAACACGGGTAACATGCAATGTGCATAATTGAACAACTTCATTTAAAAACCACTCAACTAAATTCATCACAAACCTAATTTTATATGATTTATAACCATTGATCAATCAAATTTATCATCCTAAAATTTAAAAATCCCCATTCCTCACTACTCCCCTATTACCTTCTCCCCTATTTTGATTGAGACATTTTCTCCCATTTAATAGTCACAATTCAATTTCTCCCCCTTTTTCAATGAACCCCAACACCACTCCTTTGAGTTATTCAATTGGATAAAGAACAAAAAGCATCACATTGAGTGAAAAAACCACAATTATGGGGTAGGGGTCCCGTATCCATACATTTCCAGGTGTAGGGAGTTGAATGGACCCCAAGATACAGTTGATGACATTCAAATCCTTCATTGGGTAAGGGCTTTGTTAGAATGTCCACAACCTATAGTTTTATAGGCACATACTCCCACTTCATAAGCCCTCGATCAACCTTCACCTTGATGAAATGATACTTGATTTTGATGAGATTTTTTCTTGAGTTTTGGAATGGATTTTTGATTAGATTGATAACACTTGTATTGTCGAAATGGATTCTAATCAGAGACTTCACTTCAATACAGTATCATTGAGCTACTTATTCATCCACAATAACTATGTGAAAGCTTGATTAGAGAAAATATATTCATCTTATTCAATTATCAATTAAGTGAAATATTTTTTCTTAATTATATTATCTATACATGACCTGCAAAGATATAATACACCAGCTGGTATTGATTTTCCTTCATCAGCTTATGCAACCAAATCTGAATCTATATATCCCAATAACTCTTAATGAGATTTTTCATTGTACAAAAAACCAAAATACAATGTTCTCGTGATATATAGTAGTATTTTTTCACTGAAATCAAGTGTTTTCAATTGGTATTTTATTCACATAGTGCTTCTTGGGTTGTGGAAAAAACAATATTAGGTCTTTTATTTCTCAAGTATAATAGACATCCAATGATTTTCCAGTATTCTATCACATTAAAAATATTTATTTCATCATCCTATGATAACTTCATCTAGGTAACCAAAATAGACATTACATCCTCGGAAAACCTCCATGGAATATTCGGATCGAGAGATGAATATGAAATTCTTTCCTTGTGTCATCTGTAAACCAAGGAAAAGAATTAGTTAAAAATCATTGGAATTTAAAATTCACATTTCATGAATTCTGTGAGTTGAGTTCACTATGATTTATTTGATCTAGAAAATATTATTTAATCAATGTATACCTACTCCATCATCCCTTTATTACTCTCACTATTGAAATAGATATTGTAATCAACTCCAAGACAATGAAAATTGAACACCATCAAAAACTAATCTAACCATGAAAACCATTATCTTACATCTTTGTTCAACCCACATAGTGCCTTGTTTAGCTAAAAAATTATTTTATTATCTTCATGAATGAGAAAACCATGTGGGTACTCAATATAAACTTCTTCTTCTACAATCACATTAAGAAATGTAGACATGACATCCATTTAGAAAACATTTAACATTATTTTCACAACCATTTCCAAGAATAATATGATTATATTTGAACTTACAATAGGTGGAAATGTTTCATCAACATTGATACCCTCGATCAAGGAGTATGCTTTGCACACTATTCATGCTTTTTTTCGAATCATTGCCCTATATTCATTCATCTTTTTTTGAAAAACCTATTTAGTCATGATGAGATTCTTATATATTGGAATCAAAACAATATCTCATTTCAGATTCTCCTCAATTTTTTCAATCCCTTAATTCATGTGCTATTAATAGTTTTCATCTCCAGTTGCATCCTCAAATCATTTAGGCTCTACATATGATAAAAATGTTTCTTTTTTAAGAGTATTCATCCTCTTTGTCTCCACTGGTTATATCAAATCACCAATTATGTTTTTTATATCAATTACTGATCTTCACTTCAATATTTATGCATATTCTAGTTTCTTTTTATCCTTATCATTATTTTAGTCTTCTTCTGAATCAACCTCTAGAACTGGAACATCCCCTGATCAAATTATATCTTTATCACTATCCTCCTGAGACTAATCATGTATTTTTTAATGATTTTTCTCATTAAATACAATATTTCCATTATGGATTCTAGCAACATTTCCCATAAATTTACTAAAGCAATTATATTCTTTGATTTTCTTTGAGTAGCCAATACATATCCCTTTATCTCCATGGGACTCAAACATCCTATGTTTATCCTTATTGATAATGAAACACTTTATACTAAAGAATAAAAATTAATTAAATGTTCAGTTATTTCCATACCATATTTCTTATAGATTCCTCTACGATTTTTGAAATAATAAATCTCTATTTAATGTGTAGAATGATTTCATCACTACTTCTTCCCAAAACAACACTAGAAAGAGTTTCCCAATGGGGATTTTTCTAGCCAGGTTATTGATAATTTGATTTCATTTCTTTACTAAACCATTCTATTTTGGAGTTCTTATAGATGAAAATTGGTGACTTATCCCATGTTTCTCAATAAATTCCTCCACTTGGATAAATTTGAACTCTGTTCCATTATCTGTTTTAATCTTCTGAATTCTTTGACCCAACATTATTTCTACTTACCTTTGATAAGTTGTTGTGAAACTAAACACCATAGATTTGTTCGTGATGAATGAATATCATTCCATTCTACTAAAATACTTAATTATGAGAACATAAAATCTCCTCCCATCAATATATCATGGTGAAATTGGTGTTCACCCATCAATATGAACCAACTAAATAATTTTTTTAACCTTTGATATAATTATTTATATGTATATTGAATGATCTTACGTTGTTGGAATGCATCAATCATATGATCATGATCACATGGTAATCTGGGGAGGTCTTGATCAGTATCATGTTTCACCAGATCTCGTAAATATGTTTGGATTAAAAGAATAAGGTGTTTATTCCATAAAATGTTTTCATCTTCCTTAAAAAAACACATATCTTTTTATCCACTTACAATGTAGTGATTCCCTTTCATACCATTTTCCTACAAAACCAGTACACCATATTTTTCCTTGATGACACATAGTTTCTTTGAAAATATTATGGAGTGTACTGACTCACAATAATGAAAGACACTAAGAATGTATTGACTCAGAACTTCACTAACAAAAAATCATCACATACCATGTCTCGTCTCCTAAACGTGGATTTTCTAGAGCTGATAATATTTAAGCCTTCAACATTACCAAATCTTAAGATACGTTATTTATTATACATGATCCTGGCCACCAGGTCCTTATTCCATGTCATATGAGTGGTGCACCGATGATCAATTATCCATATTCTAGTGTGATATGATGCTTTAAAAGTATTCACTTCCACCAATTCTTGTTTATATCCCTTATTTTTTTGCCCTTGTTTATGACTTCATACCTAGTATATATTCATGAACTTTGTATTCCTAGAAGTATTATAGATTAGTATAATCTTTATATAATACAAACTTATTTTTTAGTTTCATATCATTTGATGATACAATGAATTTATACTTATCACCACATTCATTATTCATTGAAAAATTTGTCTACATTTTAAATGAATATTATCTTTCTTTCTGTTTGAATCCCCCCAATTGAAAAAGTGACCATTAAATGATGTTATAGAGTATTGAGTTATGTATGGTTTCCTCTGTTGGTCTTGTTCCCTTTGATCTTGGATATTGATCATAAATTTTTTTGAGTGTCCCATCTTTCTACAATAATAACATCTCATATGAGGTGAATTTCGGTATATAAATACATCACAAGTGATTATTTATTAGGTTCTATGAATCATCTTGTTTTGATTTTAACCAAACCAATTTTCAACATCAATGTGGAAGCTTGTGATCTAACTTCAACAAATACTACTTTCTTTTTGGTATCTAGACCCATACCAGTTGAAATTTTCAGATCAATAATTTTCATTTCATAACACTAAATTTTCTATGTCATTGGAACTCTAAATTTGACTTTTTACTTTTTTATTTCCTTTGTATCCTACATTTTTTATTATTATAAGTTTCTCCTAATATTTTAATTTCCTTCAAAAACTGACAACATCCTCTTCAATATATTCGATATTTTAGATTTTATTTTTCAATTATTAGTCAAATTATTGATATTTATTTTCTATAATTCATTTTTTCTGTTTGTACTCAACAACCTTTTCAGAGTTATCTGGGATTAATGATTTTAGTTTATCAATTTACTCATTCATCTCAGACTTCTCTTCTTCCCCTGCTACATATAATATTTGGCATCACAGACCACATTGTTGGATTTATTTTCTTGTATCTCCGAAAATATATTTCATCATGTGAAGTTTCTAATTCAGTATACATATCCAATCTTCCTTTGAATTATTCTTCATCAGTATCTCTTCATTCCCTTTTTTGTATATACCTAAAATAGCCACCATAGCATATGGTTCATGATTCTTGTAATCCTCTAACATTTTATAGTGAGATTCTTCTGAACCATCATCTTCTATTGAAATAATATTCATTTTTTTGAAGAAGTTTTTCTTTATTTTTTTATCACCTTTCACGTAGGATAAATAATTATTATATGGAATTTCAAATTTATTCTCATTGTTATATTGAAACATGTTAGGTAATCATGATCCAAGGTTTACAAAATTTCTATATAGAAATAAAGAAAGTGGGAGTTTCCCTTTCCACTTTCCTTTTCATCTTCATATGTTTGATTAAAGGAATGAGATGAATTCATCTATTTCTTCTAAATCTTTTCAATCTTCTATAGTCAGCTTCCATATATCCTTGAATGCCACTTCTTTAGACTTCCCTTTTTCCAAAAAATCATTATCATTATTTATCATCTCGTATGCAACAAGTGTACTACAAATTTTATCCAATTACAAGTCTATTGCATATTTATCCTCTAACAAATAAACATTTTTATTTATCTAAGATATAAGTGTAATACAGATGCGCATAAAAATATTTATATCTTTAATAATTTCTCCAAGATAATATATTTCTTCCACAAAAACATTAAACCTATCAAATAATGCATCAAAAGACTCATTTGGGTGCATTCTGAGATCATCATACTTATTCCAGAGAACTTGAAACTTTTCTTCTCTAACTTTTGAGTCACCCTCATAAATTTTAAAAAACATTTCCCACATAGAATGTGATGTTTTAAATGCCATAAAAATTGTATATATTTACTTGGATATGGATCCCCCTAATGCTTTGATTCCTTTAGCATCAACATCCAATTCCCTTCATTCATCTTCTAATAAAGACCACTATCAATACTAGTCTAAATTCCATGGATCACTGTTGTAAAGACATCCATTCATAATGATAAAAAGTTTTACAATATCCAATTCTTCCATAACTGAAAATTATTTCTATTGAAGATCATAATAGATTTGTAATTGATAACCTACATTAAAAACCTGAGATAACAACACTAATATTAACCATTACCTCTGATACTAATTGTTAACCCAATTTGGTTAAATATCTTGATGGGGGGTTATGGGAATGACATATTTTAACAACTTCACCTTTTCGATCTTGTTTCATCATTAAACAAAAATTTATTGTCACCCTTTCCCATATAAATGTATGAATAGAATTGAAATCATCCATGAGACATAACCATTTTACTTGGTTCACCCTCAATGGGCTACGTATAAGGAAAATGGAACGCTGATGTACCGATGTACTAAATCAACTAAGGCTCACAACCAAATTACTAGGATCTAGCTTGATCACTTCTGTGCTTAGGCTCACTAACTTTATAAGATTTAGGGTTATCTCACTACTTTCCCAAGGGTCTCTCCCTAATTCTCTTTCCCTAGATAACTTCTTTTGGAAGGAATCAACTTTTTTTATTCCTTTCCTCACTACTCATAAAAGGGATTAACCAAAATTTACAGAATTGTGGGTCACTTCATTATCAAAAATTAATACCTCATTATTTTTAGATAAATGCTTTGTTGAAGTCCCACTTTTATATAATTTATGAATATCACTTTACTTTTGATTTTTTGGTCAATCTCTTTATAAAAACATTTATAATGCACACTATATTCATAAAGCTCACTTATTTCATGAATCTCAAATAGAATTCATGAAGAAATCTCCTTCCATGAAGCTCGATAAGGCTTTGAGAAGATCTCAACTTTGGGTTTTATTTTTATATCCTTCAAAAACTAAAATAATTTCATGATGCTCAAAATATGCAGTTGGTGTTTTTAGCCTTCTTAAACCACCTTCCTTCATGAACATTTTCACAAGGACAACCTTCATAAAACACATTCCTAAATCCAAAGCCTTAAGATCTTATTTTTGTCTCTCTACTTTTATAAAGGAGGTAGATGGATATTTATAGGTGTTTCCACCTATTCTATAATCTTCCAGCCTTGTCATCACCATTTCATGATGTTCACTCATTTCATTCTATATTAACCCTATCTTGTGAAGCTCCATAACTATTTCTTATTCATGATGCTTGACGTACCATCAGCTTATTTATACCTTCTCAAAAATACCTTTATTAAATTCATTCTTTTCAAAACTCATAGATTTTCAATATTTTCATAAGGCCTTCATAGAAATATAATGATCACAATCTTATACATCCTCAAAATTTTGGTCTCCAAAAAACTAGAAAGCACTGTGAAACAAAATAACCTTGTGTATTAAATTTTCTATTTTTCTTCCATGGAAGCCATTCATTTAATATGGTTCTTTGTAAAAAATTTTATTTAACATTATCTCTGGACCTACACAAAAATTCTTGGAAAATTACTTTTCTAAAATAATTATACCCAAAAACACTTGCATTTTTCCTTGAGGGATTTTTTACCTAAAAATATTAAATTTGTGGTTTTAAAGATGTGACCCAAAACATCAACTATATTATTAAATTTACCACATGTATATTTATTTTGATTTTCAATATCTTCTCAGGGAGTTTTAGGAATACATTTTTTGGTTGACCAATGTGAGTGTGTTATAGGTGGTTTTTACTTATTTATTATGTGTATACCTTCATCTTTTTTTAATTCATATCTCTTGTTAGGTGTTCAAAAATTTTATTGTTGAGGTAGGTGACTCTATATAGTACCTTCATCCTAAAAATAATTGACTTCTGAGAATTAATATAAATATTTTTATAATAAATTTTATATGAATATTTACTTTGAAATTCCTCAATAAATATTATTTAATCTTCTACATTGTGAATTTCACATTGAATAGACATAATTCTTCTGATCTTGATTTCCATCATTATTTGAAATTTTCTAAATTCAATGTTTGTTTTGGTTTCTCTTTAATGAATTTTTAAATGAATTTTTGATAAAATATATATCTTAGGCCAGGATTTATTATTTCTAAAGTTCAATGCTTTGATCTAAATGAAAAGGGGTTTCATCCACTTTTTGGAATGAATCCAAGAGTGAAAAATTATGAAACTTTTTTTTGAATGACTTATAACTATTTCAAAATATATGAATGGTTTAAAATTATGTTTTAAATTTATTGATTATTTTTTAAAGTAAGTGGGTAAGATTTTTTTTTTGAATTTTGATTTAATGTAATGGATTTGATTTGATTTTTATGATACTTAATGACCAAGATGGCACTTTTTGATGATCCTCCCCTGGGATAATCCATATTTGTGACATAGTTGATTCTTGTGCTTCCCATTGATGGTTGTTTAAAAAAGGATTATACCCCTTCACTAGTCATGGAAACATAGGTAGTTGAATTATACATCCTATATTTATTCTAATCATGGTGAAAGATCTTCAACATCTCCCATAAAGATCTTCCCCTTTTTGTTTTCTTACCTAAAACCTTTCTTTATATCCTGGGGAAAATAAAACATATAAAGGGTGAGCTCAAATGCTCGTTAAGGGTAAGTATAGAGAACAAAAAACAATCCATAAACATTCGAATGCAAAAACATGAACATAAAATCTAAACATCAAAATCCTTAGCAACGACATAAATTTACAAAGTACACAAAGTATAGATCCTAAAAGAACATTAGTCATTATAAACTATCATGATAATAAAACATGTAATTGTGGCATTCATTAAGGACATATTACGATTTCTATAGTAGCCAAGGCATTGCTACCAAGACCATCTTAGTGGAAAAAGTCCCATTCTAAATCGAGTTCACTCCCCGTTCCAGTCATGTAACACTGAACCAGATTAAGTTACCTTTCCATCCATGTCAATCTCATGAGATAGAAATCTTTACCCAATGCATTGGAGGGAGATATAGGTCCCACCCATCTCATAATGAAATCATTCTTACATGTGCCACAAAATAAACTTGAAACATTAATCATAACCCAATGAATAAAATGGGATTCATAAACATCATCCCATCATCACATAATACATATAAAACAAATGGATATTTTATCAGAAGAAAAGTGAAACCATTTAAATCATAGATCCATTATAGTTGAAATATACACATATGAAATAATGTCATCTTATCTGGAAATTGGTTTTGATAAAAAAGTTGAAATGAATTCTTGAGGAAAATATCCTTTCTTCTTTAAAATCAATTTATTTTCACAAAATGTCATGCAATTTTTATAAGAAATGTATTTTTTTGAAAATATACATGAAATCTTTTGGAGGAAGCTTCATTAAAATAAGGCTTTATAAAACCGTATAAATCCTTTCATGCAGTATAAGTTAAAAAAACATTCTTCTCGTACTTTTTCAGAAAAAAGTCAAAAAGTACCTCATAACGTAAACAAAAGAATGATTCCTTACATACCATGTCATAAAAGTCAAAAATGGGTAAAAAGGACTTTAAAAATACATGAAACCATTTTTAGAAAACATGACCATCGATGATATATATAACCCTAGTGAATACGTATGAATAAACAATCTTGGAAAAAAATGAGATTGGAAAAGTTATCCCTTACCTTAGGTCCAATATGCTTCGTACGTATCTGAACCTCCTGTATAATGATTTAAATAAAGTGATTGTCTTATTAAAAAATCCCATTCATTTTTATGATATCATATATGGTTCACTTATGACTTTATCTTACCCTTTCTTTTGTAAATTTAATGTTAAAGTAGCGTTTTGGGTAAAACATTTTACTTATCGTACGTGTTTGGACTTGTTGTTCATGATATCATTACTACTTATGTCATGATTTAATTAATTCAAGAATGTAAATCATGATATATATATCATATGTATTCATTATATATATAGTATATATATATAAATGAAATTAAATACAATGTTCATGGAGACGGTAGTCCGTACGTACACATGAACGTTGTTTTCTTTTCTTTATTGACTTGAATGGAAGTAAGTAGATGAAATATATATATATATATATACATAAATCCAATAGATTAATTATGTCATATATTTCATTATTATTCATTATATATACTTTATAATCATTCTTGAATGGTTAATCATGGAAAATGAATCTCATCGTGTTCGTGGAGACGGTAGTCCGTATATACGCACGAGCGATGATACTATTAGTTCTTTCAATTACTTGATAGAGAAACATGTCTCTAATTTGTTACCAAATGAATATTACTTCATCAATATGCATTATTTTTTCATAAATTAATTTATGAAATATACATATATTATTGGAATCTATTAATGCCTCTATCACTTTTAAGTTATTCCAAGTAGACATATACCCTAGGGTATAATTTTGTCCACTTCATATAGACAAATACCATAAGGTTTTCCATAATTTATGAGGCATTTGAAATCAATAACGTAATATGATGATCATAGAAATATTCTCTCATAATGTATAATAAAAGAATTATTTTATTCATGATGATTAATGTATAGGTTTTTTATAGGCTAGACCTTTCAAAAATCAATCGTGATTTATTTGTACTATCTTGTTCCATTCATGTCTAGTATCTCTTAAATACTCATCATAAGTATCATGACTAGGAAAATTCAAAATATAGATTCCAAAAAACACGAAACATGTTTTCCATTAATTTATTATATACATACCTTACAACCTTATAATATTAACATTTACCGATGAATTAACTAAGGATTTCTTCTCAAACAATAATACATTTATCACCCACCATGGTAAACAAAAATAACTTATTTGGTTATAAATTCCTACACAATATGTGTCTCTAGAACCACTCCTTCCACTGATCTCAGTAGAGTCCAATATTCATATGCCCAACCTTATGCATATAGAGAATTAAATCACAAAATTCATTATATGATCCCACTATATTTAAATAGATATTATTATGTTATGGAAATGTGGTTAGTATTGACTAGATATTATTATCCTTTTTTGATAATAGGATTATTAACATAGATTCACCTTTGTGTTTTTATGTTCATTTTTAGCTAAGGCCACCTTTCAACAAAGAGTTATAAATGAAAACATATGGTAGTTTCTTAATTTATTATTATCAAATCTCAATTGATATGATATTTTTTAGATAATTTAGTTGGTTTGTGGTTATATTTTTCATTTATACTTGAAAATTATGCTTGGGATAGAATAATGGAATATTTGAAATAGATATAATAAAAATAATTGATCTTAATTTTATGAACATCATGACATTGATTTTAATAAGGAAATGTGAGTTATGGTATTACCTTTAATACACTTATTTTATCTATGATTTATTGGATAATATATTCTACCACATGCTAGCTTAGAGTTTCCTTAATAATTTCCTCATTCAATTGTTTACTTCACTGAGTATTTTTAAAAATTCTTAAATGAATATCATTATGTATATGACTTTACCTTTTTATTTAAAATATTTCAGACATATGTGATGAACTAGAATCAAAATCATTATAATGTACCTTTATTTGTAAATGTTTCTTTATCTAAAACATAATAATTAGTTTGTTTCTATTCCCAGTTTCTTATCTTATTTGAGGCTAAAATTTGTTTATGTGTATAAATAAGTAAACTAATTTCATTTTTTGACTAATAATTGTATTTAAATAATTTTTTTAATAGTATTAGAATATATATTAATCATTCATTGTGATGGATATATGAGATTGAAGATATAATGAACCTATAGTTTAGTATTGAAGTGCCTTAATAACATTTAATCCAAATGTGAAATAATTTTCAACTATGTCTAACTAGACACTATGATATCTTTTCTAGTAAAAGTCATTATGAAATGGAATAAATTAATTTTTTTTAATGAAAAGTAGTGATCTCACGTTGGATGACATATGAATCTCACTTTTCCAGCTCTATAGGTTTTTAATCTATATCCTTAATATTCTGGTTAATTTCCTGACTTAAAATACCTGTGTGTTGTAATAGTATTTTATTTAATAATAAACTGTTGAATAAATGAATGATGAATATAGATATAATTTATTATATTGATTGATTATTTAATACAATTAAATTTATTTTCTAGGGTCCAGTATTTCTACATGGGAATAAAAAAACCTCACATTCATTCTTCTTCCCTAAAATCCATTATCTCGTTAGAAGATATTATAATGGATATTTTGGTTGTATATTAAATGTGGGATCTTCATACTACCATTTCAATCATTTCACCATAATGGGATGTGGAATAGGTTTCAAATAGCCCTTATCTTCTTAATGAAGTATAGACAAAAGTTTTTAGAGTGAATTCTTTATTTATTTTATCCATTCTCAGACAAATTATGATAAACATGGTTGTAATGATGAAAACATAATATTAATGGATAGTTTCTTATCCAAGTGGAGGCATAATCTCACAATATATTCAATATAACCAAGAATATTTAAATAATGAACCGTATCTATATTGCATTCCTTTAATTTACATTGACATAGTGAATTGTCAATATTATTTTTTTAGCCATTCATTCTTTCTCAAGAGACTATAGATGATATATTATAGCCTGAGAACCCATGTAATTAAGTTATTTCATCAACTCACCAAACATAATTTTTAGTATAATACCAATAAAATATGATTCATCCTTAACATATTTATGGCAGACACCCTTGTTACATTTCCTCACCTATTTGGGTGGCAGAACAAGAATACGAGATTCCAAAACTTCATAAAATTTTCCACAATAATTAATTACATAATCAACAATACCATATCCATAAATTTATATTTTTAATGTTATACCTTAAGGAAATGAGTGATCATAGTGGTTTTTTTTCATAAAATTTTCAACATTAATTAAAAAATATTATTAGTACCTTTCTTGATAATAAAATTTTGTGAGAAATAAAAAAAATCATTTTGTTAAATCTCCCACAATTTTTCAACACTACTAGAAGAGAAGGTTATACCAATGGTAATAAACCGTTGGTATAGGCTGGAAAACCTTTGGTATATCCTATACCAACAGTTTTCCAAACCATTGGCTAATAAGCCGTGAGGAAAGCCTTATACCAACGGTTTGATCTAAACCGTTGTTATATTGGTTATATAAATTTCACCCAATGTATGCCAACGGTTATAAACCATTGGTACTGCATTTTAGGAAGTATTATACCAACGGTTTTAAACCATTGGTAATGTGGTTTTCAGAAAAACTTATACCAATAGTTTAGAACTGTTGGTATTGTATTTTCCAGCAACACCTATACCAACGGTTTATAACCGTTGGTATTTGTTTTCCAGAAATCCAGACACCTATACCAACGGTTTTAAAACACTGGTATAAGTTTTTCCAGAAATCCACAACACATAAACCAATGGTTTAAAACTGTTTGTATAATGTTTTTCCAGAATTCCAACACCCTTATACCAACGGTTTTGAACCGTTGGTATTGAGTTTTTCTAGAACTGCAGCCCAGCAGCCCCCCTCCCTCCAGTAGCCCCTCCACTATACACCTGCATAAATAAAATCACAAAAACCACATACAGACTTGAAACAGTATAAAAAACACATAAAATAGATCAAAAAAACACATAAAATCATTAAAATCTTCCAACCATGTCATGTACAACAATTCCTTATTTCAATCTTCATAAGACAACAATCATCAAGTAGTAATTCACCTCACCCCTACACAACCCCCCAACCAGCATATCCCCCACCTCCCCATCAAATTCTAATAGTCAGAATAGTATGATAAATACCTATTAGAGTTTAATAAGTGTTTGAAATTGGCTCATATCCCATTTTTTTATGATCCTAGATTTTGGTATGTAATGATTTGTGATGAATTTGGCATTGAACATGTTTTGTTTATAATATATGGTGAAAGGTTATATTCATAAGAGTCTCGTCACTTATGAACCCATGAGTGAAGCTAACCAACTCATGAAAAAGAGATTGCGACTAACGTTGATAAGTGTAAATTTCAGTTGTATTCACTTAAAATGATGTCCTTTTCAAACACAAGAAAGACACTTTTAGTGGTACCAACCACACCGGCCCTCGGATTGAGGCGGGGTTGACTCATACACGTCACAAATGACCCATGGATCATTTTCCTAAAGTTTCAACAGAATCTGAATGAGTTTGGTCAGTTTTCCGCATGCCGGTAGTTGTTTTAATTTAAAATCATATCCATTTCAAATAAAAGTGAGACAGTTTTAGTGGTACTGGCCACACCATTACTCAGATTGAGTCAGGGTTGACTCGTACACAACACAAATGACCCATGGATAGTTTTCCTAATGTATCAACAGAATCCGAAAGCATTTGATCCACTTCCCGTATGTCAGTTGTTGTTTTTACTTAAACTGTTGTCCATTTCAAAGAAAAGTGAGACACTTTGAGTGGTGTTGGCCACACCACACATCAGATTGAAGCGGGTTTGACTCGTACATGTCACAAATGACCCTTGTATCATTTTACTAAAGTATCAACACAATACGAATGTGTTTGGTTGGTTTTCCATATGTTGTTTATTTTAATTAAAAGCGCATCTATTTTAAACAGAAGAAAGACACTTTTAGTGGTACCGACCACACCGGCTCTCGGATTGAGGCAGGGTTGACTCGTACAAGTCACAAATGACCCATGGATCATTTTCCTAAAGTTTCAACAAAATCCGATTGCATTTGGTCGTTTTTTCGTATGCGGATAGTTGTTTTCACTTAAAATCCTGTCCATTTCAAATAAAAGTGAGACAATTTGAGTTGTACCAGCCACACCGTGCCTCAGATTGAGGTGGGGTTGACTCATACACCACAAAAATGACCGATGGATACTTTTCCTAAAGTATCAACAGAATCTGAATGCGTTTGGTCAGTTTTCCATATGTCAATTGTTGTTTTTACTTAAACTGTTGTCCATTTCAAAGAAAAGTGAGACACTTTTAGTGGTGTCGGCCACACCGTACCTCAAATTGAGGTGGGGTTGACTAGTACATGTCACAAATGACCCATGGATCATTTTAATAAAGTATCAACACAATCCTAATGCGTTTGGTCAGTTTTCCGTATGTCGTTTATTTTAATTAAAAGCGCATCCATTTTAAACAGAAGAAAGACACTTTTAGTGTTACTGGCCACACTGGCCCTCGGATTGAGGCGGGCTTGACTTTTACATGTCAAAAATGACCCATGGATTGTTTTCATAAAGTTTAAATAGAATCCGAATCCATTTGGTCGGTTTTCCGTATGCCGGTAGTTGTTTTCACTTAAAATCCTGTCCATTTCAAATAAAAGTGAGACAGTTTGAGTGGTACCGGCCACACCGTGCCTCATATAGAGGTGGGGTTGACTTGTACATGACAAAAATGACCCATGGATACTTTTCCTAAACTATAAACAGAATCCGAATGCGTTTGGTCTGTTTCCCGTATGTCAGTTGTTGTTTTTAGTTAAACTGTTGTCCATTTCCATGAAAAGTGAGACACATTCAGTGGTTCCTGCCACACCACGCCTCAGATTGAGGCGGGGTTGACTCTTACACATCACAAATGACCGATGGATCCTTTTCCTAATGTATGAACACAATCTGAATGTGTTTGGTCAGTTTTATGTATGTCATTTATTTTTATTAAAATCGCATCCATTTTAAACAGAAGAAAGACAATTTTAGTGGTACCGGCCACACCGGCCCTCGGATTGATGCAGGGTTGAGTCGTACACGTCACAAATGACCCATGGATCGTTTTCCTAAAGTTTCAACAGAATCCGAATGCGTTTGGTCGGCTTTCCGTATGCCGATAGTTGTTTTCACTTAAAATCATGTCCATTTGAAATAAAAGTGAGAGAGTTTGAGTGGTACCGGCCACACCGTGCCTCATATTGAGGCAGGTTTGACTCGTACACAACACAAATGACCCATAGATACTTGTCCTATAGTATCAAAAGAATCTGAATGCGTTTGGTCCGTTTCCCGTATGTTAGTTGATTTTACATAAACTGTTGTCCATTTCAATGAAAAGTGAGACACTTTGAGTGGTGATGGCCACACCACGCCTTGGATTGAGGCGGGGTTGACTCGTACATATCAAAAATGACCCATGGATCATTTTCCTAAAGTATCAACACAATCCGAATGTGTTTGGTCATTTTTCCGTATGTTGTCTATTTTAATTAAAAGTGCATCCATTTTAAATAGAACAAAGACACTTTTAGTGGTACCAGCCACACCGGCCCTCGGATTGAGGCGGGGTTGACTCGTACACGTCACAAATGACCCATGGATCATTTTCTTAATGTTTAAACAGAATTAAAATGTGTTTGGTCGGTTTTCCGTATGCCAGAAGTTGTTTTCACTTAAAATCCTATCCATTTCAAATAAAAGCGAGACATTTTGAGTGGTACCAGCCACACCGTGCCTCAGATTGAGGCGGGGTTGACTCGTACATGACAAAAATGACCCATGGATACTTCTCATAATGTATCAACAGAATCTGAATGCGTTTGGTCTATTTCCCGTATGTCATTTGTTGTTTTTACTTAAACTATTGTCCATTTCAAAGAAAAGTGAGACACTTTGAGTGGGGCTGGCCACACCACGCCTCGGATTGAGGCAGGGTTGACTCGTACACGTCAGAAATTACCCATGGATCGTTTTTATGGAGTATCAAAACAATCCGAATGTGTTTGGTCAGTTTTCCGTATGTTGTTTATTTTAATTAAAAGCGCATCAATTGTTAACACAAGAAAGACACTTTTAGTGGTACCGGACACAACGGCCCTTGGATTGGGGAATGGTTGACTCATACACGTCACAAATGACCCATGGATCGTTTTACTAATGTTTCAATAGTATCTGAATGCGTTTGGTCGGTTTTTCGTATGCTGGTAGTTGTTTTCACTTAAAATCCTGTCCATTTCAAATAAATGTGAGACAGTTTGAGTGGTATCGGCCACACTGTGCCTTAGATTGAGGCGGGGTTGACTCGTACACGACAAAAATGACCCATGGATAATTTTCCTAAATTATCAATAGAATCCAAATGCGTTTGGTCTGTTTCCCGTATGCCAGTTGTTGTTTTTACTTAAACTGTTGTCCATTTCAAAGAAAAGTGAGATACTTTGAGTGGTGTCGGCCACACCATGCCTCGGCCCATGGACACCCCTAATTTTGAGTGATTGTTTTTGAATATTAAGATGACCATATAAACTTATCAAACCAGATATCATACAGGGAATCACAGTACCAAGGAATACTAAAGGTCTAGGTAGTAGACTAATCATACAATAAGAATCAATTGTAAAAAAGAGATCTGATAACAACATCCCTATGAAGCAGAGGAAAGCCCCGGAGTGGAGAACAAGGTTCAAAAATAAAGAGTTATACAGAATTCAAAAATGAAATGGATAAATCTGCCCCTGATCACCATCACCATCACCACTATCATCACTGGCCTCATCCTCACCGCCATCTCTTTCCTCTTCATCATCCTTGTCATTGTCCCCATGCTCATCGTCGGCCTCATCCTCGTCCTCAACCCCATCCTCACCCTCGGCCCCATCCTCACCCTCGACCCCATCCTCACCCTCGTCCTCATCCTCATCCTCACCCACATCCTCTTCGGCATCCTCATCATCACCAGGAACGTCATGATCTCGATCGCCACTAGAGCTGTCGCCTGGTGCATTGGATAATGCAACCATCGATGACATAACTTTCTGACAAGCCGTGCTAGCCTCTGGTGGAAGTGATGAAGATAAATCTTTCATTAGTTTCATAAATTCTTTGTCCCTCATTTGAACTTGTACTTCCAACCCTGTGACCCTTTTATCAGATTTTCTTACATTCTCCTTGACCTGTTCCAACTCAGTTGTACTAGAATGGATACCTGGAGAGGGCCAATACCTCGTTGGGACTATATTCTTACCAGGTCGGCAGCGTACTCGACCAGAGTACTCCTCTCCCAAAACCTGATATAAATGATAGTGTGGCCCAAAATTGTCAGGATCCAGGGCAACAAGAGCCTCTAAAGCAGCCTGTTAAAAATATTAATAGATTAATAAATTTCAAAATAGATATTAATCTTTTAAATAAACAAATTAAAACTTACAATCATTTCTTGGGTTGATTCATTTACCGCAGTTCCTTCTTTTTTTCTTCTACTCGAGCAAACAAATTTTGCTCGAGGGATACGTCCTTAAATATTCAATTTGTGCTTATATAATGACATTGAAACAATATAAAGTTCATGTATAATCATATATTCAATATTCAATAAATCACATAATTTAAGTAGGAAATAATAAAAAGGGAAAGTCCTAATGAAAAATTATAAACAACTATATCATACCAGCTTCCTCTCATGATCTGACATAGTTGTGCGCCCCAAAGTGTGGAGGTATTGCTTTGAATAAATGTTTTTTTGTTTTTTTCAGAAGATTCCTAAATAATTTTTAATAATAAATAAGATTATATTAATGAAAAATATGAAAACTCTGATTTAAATACCTCAAATGAGATCAATACCTTAAATTTGGAAATCACCCAATTGGAAATCATTTGGCGATATTGCTCTATCGCGAAGTCATCCATGATAGGTAATTTCTCTAAATCAATGCCCACCCTATCAGACCAGCCAACATATAGGTCATGCTTATAAGCTCTCCAATGCTCTCCCAACTCTTTTAAACATGCTGGTCGTGCACCTTCACCATCAGGGAAGTTAAACCAAAGCTGAAACCCAATAGATTAGTTCATATGAATAAAAAATAATACTACATTCAATCCAATAGATTTTTTACCCATATTTGTGCCCACGCGTTATCTTTGACTTCGTGTGGATGTTGTCTCCAAGAGAGAGGGCTGACCGGAATGATATCGGTGTATTTGGCTAGCGTCGCCAAAAAACCCCGACATTCCAGCCCAAATTTCTCAATCATTTCTCCATCAACATTATATTCAACCATCAGCTATGTCTGGCAGTTCTATACCGCACACAAGCGAGTACACCCCCTCCCCCTACTCCTATCTATATATGAATATGTTATTAAAGAAAAATAATATCAGTGCATGTTATAATAAAATAAATTTTGGTAAAAAAATTTGATAGAGTCAGATAAATATACCTATGGTAGTCAGATCAATGGGCATCACTGGATGTGAAGAAGCTGAAGGAATATCCTGTACAGGTGAAGTGTCCCTCAGTGTACACTCCTCATCCGCATACTATGTTACATCAGGTGTCGAAGAAGGTGGAATATAATAGCTCAGAGATAATGAACCAGAAGCAAAAGATGATGGCATAGACGTCTGACCAACTGGTAGTGTAAACACCGGAGGTCTAAATATACCATGTGTCCCTAGAGACACACCAGGATCAAAATGGGGTGAAGAAGATACGTCTGTGGTGGTGGATCGTCTAACTCTCGTCCCATGAGCCCTCGTACCACCGACCTCAATACCGGGCCCACTAAATGATCGTCCATATCTGACACCACCCCCTCCTACCACCAGCCACTCTACTAGGAGCAATATCAGGCTCCTCTTCAGATATCTCTCGTCTAGGGGGTCGATCCTGAAAAAATGTTTAACACATATCTAAACACATGATATTATAATTTATTGAAATATTTATATTTGAAATAAAATAATCACAACAGGGATGAGTGGAGGAACACCCATCTGTATCGTGCGACAATTATTATCTATCATCTTTTTCTGTTGCCTCTCTTCAATGGGTGTCATTTCCTACAATGAAAAAAAATATGAAAGTAATTAAAAACAGATAACTAATGTGTAACCCCAAAAAAATATAGAAAAAGCATTCTGATAAAAAAACATAAAGTTAAAGAAGATTTATGGTGGTTTGAAGGTAAGTACTAGGATACACACTCTGAATGATGTAGGTGAAACATGTAGGTGAGAACACGACTGTATGATTCTATATATTTCCCACCACAAC
Source organism: Viscum album (assembly GCA_963277665.1). NCBI lineage: Eukaryota > Viridiplantae > Streptophyta > Magnoliopsida > Santalales > Viscaceae > Viscum > Viscum album. The sequence goes on from CAUJRU010000202.1 coordinate 641,091, forward strand.
TTTAGGTTCACAATCAACTCTGACAATTGAGTTATTGGCGTCATCATAAGTAATAAATGGATTTCTTCCAATTGTAGTAGGGATAGTTTCAACTTCATCATCACCATCATCAAAAACGTGTCTGGGATTTAATTCAGTAATTACAGTGAATTTAGGATGACGATTATCTTTTATATAAAAAACATGTTTCACCATTGATGCCAATACATATGGTTCATCCGTGGCAAGAGTGCGAGTCATGTCAATAACTCGAAATCCACAATCATCAATAAAGGTGCCTTGCCACGTCATTGAATCAAACCATTGACATTTCATCATCATGACTCGACCATGTGAGTAATAATCCAAAATTATTATTTTCTCCACGACTCCATAGTAAGCAACATTTTCAGAATGAGGTCTAGTATCCGATGAACTGGCATAACAGTCTGTTGTGGCAGTTAGCATAACACCATTACGCTGTGTTCTCATGTTTCATGCTCGTTCAGTGATAATAAATTTGTATCCATTGATCAAAAGTGATTTACAAGCACGAACCATGGTATTAGGACAAAAATCCAAAGCTCTTATTTCCTCAGAAACAGAGACTGCAGGCAAACTCGATACCTAAAATATAAACAAATAGTAAACTTAATTAAATATTATTTTTATTTAGTTATTACAGAAATATTTTTACCTTCAATTTCAACCAAGTAGAAAACCCTTTTCTATTCAAAGTCTCTTTCCTTCTCAAAGATAAAGAATGATCCTTTCTATATATCAATTCTTTATGTTCTCTGTAGATAAAAATAATAATAGTTTAACAAATATTTAAAATTACAAGAGATAAGAAAAGAGATACATGTACAATTTACTTACTTGATATACTCATCGAACAAATCACAATTGAACAACACTGTGCGATGTGCCATCACTCGCTCTTCAAGGCTTAATGTCGTCAATGTATATGATCCCGGAATTCCTCCTGTCTGAGGAAGTGATGGAAAACTGGGTTCAATTTGCCCATACTATTCTTCTTCATTTCTCATTGGTCTGTTTATTCTCGTAGTAAGATCAGACAAATAAATTGCGCGGAAATCCATACATTCTTGATCCAAGTAACCATTCACAATAGAACCTTCGGGATAATTCATGTTCCGAACATATTATTTCAATGTGCACATGTTTCTTTCATGTGGATACATCCAACGGAAAGCAACGGGTCCTCCAGGAAGTATTTCTGTCAGAATATGGGAAGTCAGATGCAACATGCATGTAAAAAATGATGGAGGGAATAATTTCTCTAACTCGTAAAAAATTAATGGTGTCTCTGCCAACAATTTTTTCAAGAAGGATTTGGATAGCCTCTTAGCACAAAGATCTCTAAACAAATAGCACAACCAAATAACTAAGACTCTAACATTATTGGACAAGAGATGAAGGATTGCTATTGGATTCAACTCATGCAAAAGGACGTGATAATCATGAGTCTTCAAAGATTTCAGATTCAACTCTTTTCTGTTGACCCATTTTGATATATTGCTTGAATAGTCATCATGAACTTTAATAGTCACTAGAACTTCCAAAAATTGATTTTTTCAGCAGGTGTCATCATATAAGAAGCACATGGAACTTGCCATTTATTTTCACTGATACAGACAGGATGCAATTCTGGTCTGATCCCCCAATCCACCAAGTCACGCCGATATATTAAATCATCTTTTGTCTTCCCCTTGACATCTAGAAGAATCGAAAGAAACATTTCACATATATTCCTTTCAATGTGCATTACGTCTAATCAATGACGTAACAAGTTGGTTGACCAATACGACAACTCAAAGAATATACTTTTCTTCTTCCAATTGTAATAGGTATCATTGGAAACATTTTTCCTTTTTCTAGAAATCATTACACCCTTCCCAAATGAATAACTAAAATCTTTCAATTCATTAAGCACATCAGTTCCAGAAATACACTGAGGTGGAGCGTCATTCTCTATGGTATTGTCAAATCGTCGACGATAGTTTCTATATGGATGGTTCATTGGAAAGAATCGTCGATGTCCCATAAAACTAAAACTACGACGATATTTTAGTCTTCTCGATTGAGTATTCTTCATACAAATAGGACATGACAATTTTCCTTTAGTGCTCCATCCAGACATCATTGAAAAAGCAGGAAAATCATTGATCGTCCACATAAGCACAGCACGCATATGAAATATGTCTTTCGAACATGCATCATATGTGGGAACACCCACATCCCAAAGAAGATTCAACTCTTTTATTAAAGGATGCATGTATACATCTATATCATTGCTGGGATCAGAAGGGACAGATATCAGTATACACAAGAAAGTGTAAGGATTTTTCATACACAACCAAGGGGGAAGGTTATAAATGTGTATAAAAACCGGCCATGTGCTGTACGAAGTAAGCATCTTCCCAAATGGATTAAAACCATCACATGAAAGACCCAGTCTCAGATTACGCACATCGGCTGCAAATTCAGGATATCGAGCATCAAATCTCTGCCATGAAAATCCATCTGTAGGATGAACCAACTCTTCATTATTCTTTTTTTCTCTCGGTGTCATGCCATAGAATTTTTACGGATATTTCATCAGACATGAAAAGGTTCTGTAATCTGGGTATCAATGGAAAGTGCCACATTACTTTTTGTGGCACATGAGATGGTGACCCATTATCTTTTGGCTTCCATTGGGAGGTTCCACATTTGATATAATCATCTATTTTAGTATTTTCCTCCCAAAATAAGCTGCAATCATTCGAGAAAGCATGAATTTTTTTTAGAATCCAAGTTCATCAACTAATTTCCATGCCATATAGTGGTTGGAGGGAATATCTGCATCATCTGGAAGTAAGTCCTTCAAGATGGTAAGAATGTAATCAATTGTAATATTTGAAATCCTATACATAGTTTTACTATGAAACAATCAGATTAATAATTCCACCTTTTTCATTTTACCACTTTGCCGATATAATGGAGTCATCGTAGCATCATTCAATTTTTTCACCCTATCTACATCATCATTTTCACTGGACGCATCATGTGTGCTTGTATGAAAATCTTTTTGGTTGGACATCCTTTCCTTCTCATGATGCCGAATAAATGAAAACCAATCATATATCAAACTCTCCAATTCAGTCTTATCGTTTGGATCATCAACATTTTGACATTCCATTTTCTCTCCATTGTGATACCACACATAATAGTTTGTTTCGAAACCATATTTGGTTATATGATAGCTAACTGCGTCACGACTCAACCAAGGTCTTCCAACACAATTAAAACATGGGCAGTGTATGCGACCACTATCTGAAGCCTTGTCAAATGAAAAATCTAGAAATCTGTTCAAATTATTTTGAAAATCGGTTGAAATACGATCAATTTAGTACATACAACTTTTGACCATTCTGTAAAAAATTGAAATAATTCATTTCAAAGCAATTCAATAATATTGAAGTTTAATCAAAAAAATATTTAGGTAAATGAAAATTGTACACTTTATATAAAAGTATAACTAACACATTACTCTATATGAGAATCATATTAAGAAATATAAAAAAATACAATGTATATAAGAAAATAGGATACATAATTTCTAATTCCTATATTCAAGGATTGCCCAGTAAGATATTTGAAAGTGGATCAGGGAATACATAATCCTTAAGGATCGTGTTGGGAGTACATGAGTTTTATACTTTAACTTCTTCAGGGAGATCAGGATGAGGAGTAGGATAAGGATCAGGGGAGTGGCGGGACTGTCCAAGGGGGGTGCGGGGTGTCCAGGGGGGTGTGGGGTGTCTAGCAGGGTGGGGCCGTCCGGGGGGTCAGAGGTGTCCAGGGGGTCGGGGGGTGTCTAGGGGGTTCGGGGTGTCCAGGTGGGTGGGCGGTCCGCGAGGGTGGTCAGGCTGTCCAATGGGGTAGGGGGAGTCCAGGGGGTGGGCGAGCTATCTATGGAGGTGAGCGGGGTGTCTAGGGGGTGGGTGGGGATGTCCGGGGGGGGGGGGGGGTACAGGGTGGCCAGGGGGTGGGCTTTCCAAGGAGGTGAGCGGGCTGTCCGGGGGGGTACAGGGTGTCCAAGGGGGGTGCGGGGTGTCCAGGGGGTGGGCGGGCTGTCCAAGGATGTGGGCGGGGTGTCCAGGGGGTGGGTGGGGCTGTCCGGGGGGGGGGGGTACAGGGTGTCCAGGGGGTGGGCCGTCCAAGGAGGTGAGCGGGCTGTCCGGGGGTGATACAGGGTTTCCAAGGGGGGTATGGGGTGTCATGGGGGGTGCGGGGTGTATAGGGGGTGGTGGGGATGTCCGGGGGGTCGGAGGTGTCCAGCGGGTCAGAGGGTGTCTAGGGGGTCAGGGTGTCCAGGTGGGCGGGCTGTCCGCGGGGGTTTTCCACTCGAAAAAACAAGTACGGGCTAATCATGTGTAGGGTTGACTATAACAACACCTATTCGAAACTCGTCAGTGTTCATATCATATCGATGTAACAAGATGAATAATTGATAGATGAGGATGAATAAAAAGGGAGAGATCACTGGTGTCATTCCATTACACCCATCAGTGTTCATAACAGAGCTCGTATAGAGCCATGTTGGACTACTAAAGATCCATCTCAATCAGCTACTCTCAGACAATCAAGGATTATATAAAGGGAGAATCATAAATGAGTTATTATTCTACCTCTTCCATTTATTAAAAAAACTACAAATAGAGTATATCAGGATTACTCATCCTGTATATTCCTTTAATGGGCCCACATTTAGAGGCCCTCAACATAATCCTACACAACATCTACACAACATCTACATAGTATGGACATTACCATGATGTGGCCTTATATTAGAGACAAGGTACATGGCATGTAATTACAAAGTACACAACATATACTTCAACAAATGTAATATTTTCCATTTCCCCTCAAAATCAACCCAAACACAAATACACACCTAAAAATAAACATTCGGGGAACAGACAACCATTAAATCTATCCATATGTTAGAACACATGGACAAATGTTGTGTCCTAAGAAATGTTCTTAGTGCAAAATAAATTATTTCCATGTGGTGGAAATATGGGTGAGCTTTGATAAGACCAGAACAAAAATCCATGAATCATTTCACTCTAAAAAATAAGGTACCAGTTAATAAGTTACCTTAAACACATCAAAAAAAACAAAAACATAAACACATGAAAATAAAAAACACAGAAACAAAAACATATCGGATGGGTCTAAATCAAAAACATATAGGTTAAATAAAAAAAGAATCAAAAACAAAAACAAATCAAAATCAAATATAAAAAATGAAATATTAGATAAATTTGAATAAAAATAAGGTGCCAGTAAATAAAATACCTAATTTAGGATGGGTCTTATAAGATTCATAAGTAGATTCAAAACCTTGGATGGGATAGAGGAAGAGGAAGCTGAAAAAGCTTGAAGATTGCCAAACTGGTCCGACCGAAGGAGCTCCAAAATAGCCTGCTGCTCCGGTTTAGGGTTCTATATAACGAATGGGGGAGAGGACAGGCCGCTGAAAATTTGGGGGAAAGTTATGGAAACAGTTTTTAAAAACCGTTGGTATATACCTTCAGGACACACCTATACCAACAGTTCTTTAGAACCATTGGTAAAAACCTCCCCCAACTACACCTATACCAACAGTTCTTTTGAACCGTTGGTAAAAACCTCCCCCAACCACACCTATACCAACAGTTCTTTAGAACCGTTGGGAAAAACCTCCCCCAACCACACTTATACCAACCGTTCAATGAGAACTGTTGGTAATACTCCCCTAAACACATCAATACCAACGGTTCACTAGAACCGTTAGTAAAAGCTTCCCTAAACCATCCTTTACCAATGGTTTTATGAAACTGTTGGTATGTAAGTGTAGGGAGAAACCCACATTCTAGTAGTGAATGTATGTAAATTGCTCAAAATTTAACTCATAATGTCACATCACATGGAAATTATAGTTAAAAGGATCCATTTTTACCTTTTTTGTAATCCAATCAATGGCCAAGAAAACCAAAAGAATGCATTTTAATAGGTGGTCTTTCCAAATACAGGCTTGCATGTCCTTGATCTATTGAGTGGAATATCCAATCATAAAATCCTATCTTGGATTTCAGAAATGTTTTCCTCCAAATTTTTATTGAATAGACTTTTTTCTTTAAATTCAATACATGTTTAATTAAGTCAACCAAAAAATCAAATATGAACTCACTGACAAAATATAGTTCCCAAACATTAGTCATGGAAATACTTTGTTTTATGGTTTCATTCCCAATCAAGTAATAGAAGGTTTAGTATAAATTAATTTCATATTGATGGATGTTAATTTATTATGATTAGATTATTATTATTATTATTTACATTACATAACTTATCTATTATATGTAGATTTTACTATAATTAATTTACCATGTGGAATAAACCATTTACTCATAACACATTTATTTAAATTCCATATTATCGAATTAATTAATTAATTTATGTAATAGTGGTATTATATCCATAAAATAAATATGTCATAAGAAAAGAATCAATATGTAATTAATGAATTTATCATGAGCTTATCTAATAGTTTATTTATTGAGTGGAAAATAAATCAACCTTTAACATATGGTAAAATTACTTATGTTAGTCTTGGATTGAGATTTAAGATTCCACATATACACTAATGTTTCACCTAGGTTGGATTAATTATGGTTCAATCTTGAACCCACTCCACATTCCTTGGGTTACTCCCTTAATATATGTATTTATAACTCACACAAAGTTAAGAGTAACGAAAGTGTTGGTTAATGAGGATTACATAAATTACAATAAACACATAGGTACTATAAAATACTGAAGGGGAAGATGACATGTAGGACTATGAACTTGTATTTTAATATTAAATAATTTAATACCGATGATATATATTAAATTTAATCATTGATCACATACACAGGTCTTATTGAATCTCATGACCAATTAAAAATTCAAAAAATATGAAAAAGTAAAACTGATTAATATTCATTTTTTATTCATAATTTATAACTTGGTTAATAATTTTTGAATTAATTAATTAATTATTTAATTTAATTTTATATTAATGATAATCTAATTTTACTAAATTATACACATTTTAATGGAATTTATGAAAAATAAACAGTAGAACCAATTATTATATACTATTACAATAAATTAATTGAGCATCAAAAATACTTTTAAACTATTATTTAATTTTCAAACTCAAATGGTGCTAATAATTTAAAAAATAATTAATGATACAATTATAAATTTAATTTAATTTAATTATATACTTAATTTGGGACTAAATGACATGTACATATTAGTTTCAGGTTGTATATCTCATTTTCTATGTACCTGTGATACACACATGGGGCTTGGCGTGTACCTCAGTTAGACGACAAGGAATTTATTGACATGAGATGTGTCATGTGTTCCATTTTCCATGTACCCAAAGAACATACCTAGGCATGTGGCCTGTATCTCAGATGATTACAGAGATTCCAAGATATAACATTATTTTGTGGGATCTATAAACTATTTTTTCTGAAGTCTTTCTGAATGTATTGATATGTACTGCAAATGTTGGAAATGATGAACTGCACGTTTTTTAAACCACATATATTTCCCTTATATCATCCATTATCTAAGATTTCAGTCTCATGTAGTTTAACCATATATAATGACAACATGTATTAAATCAATTTCAACCATAAACCATGTAGACTACATTAAATGTATGATAGTTACACGCCATGTAATTTGATATGTCGTGTTCCATGTTGTCTTGATCTACACATGGTGTGAGATACATGTATCATGTGTAATTTCTACTCGGTAAGTCATGTATTTTGTGACACATCTAGGTGAAGTGCACTTGGGTATAAAACATCTACTCTGTATACACATTTTTAGTCACATTATATCCATTCATAATCCTTGACACAACCCAATGGAATCTCTAGCCATTCTACAATAGTTCTTAGTCCTTTAATAAAATGAAACATCAAAAAACCTTGATTAATATGTTTAAAACTTGTTAGTTAAAATCAAATTAATGAAATAATGTTATAAAATTAAAAATTCAAAAATTATTACATATATAGATAAAAAATAAAATAGATAATTATAAATTTAAAATTTAACCACTCTATTACAACTTGATGTTTCGGAGGAAAAAAGATGTTCATGTAGTGGGAATGTAATTAAAATTTCTTTTAATTTATAGTTTCCAAAAATCATGAGAGATGATTATTCATGTTAACTTTATAATTAATTTTTTTGGATGTAGATGAAATTATTACACCATGTTATGATCCATACTTCATTGATGATTCTGATCTTATGAAAAATCTTATTAAGAATACTTTTAACGTGCATGGAGGATCCAAGTGTAGAATCCCTCTAGCGGTAATATGAACATACTAATTTTATCTCCTAACTATACCAACTGATTTCTGAGTACTATCACGATAGATCAATAAAATTTTGTTATTCATCTTGACCACCTACGTTACTTATGTATTGAAGGATTTATTCTCATTCTTTAGATGAAGAGAGAAGGAATTAAATATTTAGAGAAGTCCATTATTTACAATGATTCTTGATTATCAATTTTCAACTAAGTCTAGAAAATATACATTACCATTTATTTATAGAGTAATATTTTATGTTAAAATATTATTTAGTTGCAAACCGACCCATATATAATATAATAATATTTAAAAACTCCATTATATATAATAATAATAATTTTTTTTTGGTCTGTGTTAACTTGATGAATGATAAATATATTTTTACCATATGGAACATTAATATTTATCAATTAACATGATCATGGTCCATTAATCCTCTCCATCATTTAGTGAATACCTATGTAAACATTTTATCCATAAATAAATATTTCAATCCAAAAACTAAAGAATACATATTTATTAAATATTCAATAAAATAATTATATATATTTTATTCCAAATCCGGGTAATAGATATTTATTTAATTTATGTGATTGGTAAGAAATGAATAAAATTGTTCCTAAATCATGAGAATAACATTTTTTGCATTATTTAAATTCAAATACAATTTAATCAAGAACAGTATAAATGATATGTATGTCACCTACTAGGATTATTTCTCACTAGAACTAAGCATGTAAACCTAAAGTCATGATTGCTGTCTAAAAATGAGTCATGGAACAAAAGAGAAAAAATATAATGTCTTAAATACTTCAACAATATGAAAACAATAACTATCGAATATAATATATTTGTCTCAATATCTTATCAAGTTGGTCTCGCATTTGTTTCATCAACCTATGTGCTAAATACATCTTTCTTTTTCTATCTAAAATAAACACATCATTGCACCATGACTATATCATTAAATATGATGTTTATACTCTAATAAAAGGGTTGATATATAAATTAGAATAAAAATTAAAGGAAAAATCATTCATAATCTTATCCATTAATATCATGTCACTCATGATGCACCCAACACATCTGAATTCTCTATGAACAATTATCATCATGGTTTAAAAAAACATCTATGTTTCTATGTTTTAATATGCATTAATAATAATATTATATTCTAATGACCATGAAATAGGTACACAGACATGTATATCTAATGATAAAAAACATTTGGAATTTATACAAGAGGGTCTTTTTACATAATCTCCCATCTTTGAGATTATGAATTACAAACATCTTGTGAAGAAAAAGCATCCTATTATGAGTACTCACACCTGATAGTATATATATTGTTTTCCCTAAAAAATTTGGTTATCCCACTATTTAATAATATTTAAGAGACATCATCATATAATCCCAAGGATCCCATCATATCATGGAACTTTTATGACCATATCAATGCGATAGATACTCTAGGACAATATCAAATAAATTTTATATAGAATAAAATTCAATATATTATAAGTTATTTATATTTATATTCAATTATTTGAATATAAATTTAAATAAAATTAAAAATTAATTGTTTTTGGGCACTATATCAAATAAACTACACACCTATATTGATACTCTTAAGATATATACTTTAGAATATTCACACACACTTTATAAAAAATGGTGAAATATATTTTCAAAAAAAAATCCGTGTTATATTATGGATTCAAGCTATTGAATCCAATTAACATCTTCCATGGATAACAAAACACATTATAACTAATCTCACAACCATATTTATGTTACAATTGTTCTTCATGTTACATTGATGATACCCCATAGTTTTTTAGTTGATTAAAGGATGTTCTCCTATACACACATATTATTTTATTTAATGGGGATGTATTTCATTTCCATACTTTTCATTATATGTATTAAAATGTTTAATTTAGTTAAGGGTCCCTTAAAGAATGTTATGAATGGTTATGATGACTCTTATGATAAATATATTGGGAATTATCAGGTAATAGCAGGGCTGAAAAATTATATAGCACCTAAAGATATTGATAGGTATAATGATACATAAAATGTTGTATTTTGGTATATACCTCTTCCCAGAACAAAATATTTTATTGGAAGAAGTAATGGGAGGAATTTTTTGATGTTTGACATTAGGAATTCCATTAATTTGAGGTCAATAATTATTGTTATCCTCTTTCATTTATTTTCAAGGATTTAGATTGACCTCAGTTTTAGTTGATATTATCAACATATTTTTCATTTGTTCTTATCATATCAACTATTCTATATCTATGTTATAAAATATTCTTCTATATTCCTCCACTTATTAAGCATCTGATCTGACCTTTATTTTTTTCCTTTCCCCAGAAAATCCCTATAATAACTATGTATATTTTTTAGAGATATAATGGAAGGGATAATACATTTCTTCTAATATGATCATGTTGTATATTATGTTTTTAAATATGTTGAATTGATGTATCTACAGTTCCATGACTACTATACAATTGGATCCTTCCGGCACTCCACTATTTTGTATAAATAATGTTATATAATTATACCCTTTACGTTTATAGATTCTTGGATGTTGCACATAAGTTTTGGGTCAAGAAATGTATATTTTTTTATATATATAGTAAAATGACGTGATTTTTGTGGAACATGATATCCACTTTAATAAAATAGATCTATTTGTAACCCATCTAGCCAAAAGTAAATCACAATAGGATTGAATATTTTTTTTAGAGATGAAAAATGTTAATTGATCTATAATTGTGATGTTTTTATTGAATATTACTTTTAGATAGTGAAATGGGAGTGGTTGATAAAAATGATATCTTGGGACACTATTTAAAGGAGATACCTTCACAAAATTTATTGGAGAAAAATAATTGAGATGTGTATATAAGCATAGGTGTGAGGATTTATTATTGAATACTTGAACATCTCAAGAACTATCTACTAGTATGACGTCATTTACACTTTAAATGGGACATGTAAATTTATTTTTTCACTATTGTGATAATTTATACACTTAAAGATAAATTTTTTAAAATATACTCAGACATCATATCATTGTAGAAAACATTTATGTAACATCCCTGTTAAATAAATAATATTAAATTCTCATGTTAATAAATGTTTTTGAACAAAATTTTAATATTACATTAAAGTGAATGCTTTGCTCGATGGAGAAACTAATACACAACAATGAGTTTCTTTGAAATCTAACGTTGCACAATAATAATATTATTATTTTAAATAGATAATGCATAGCCTTTGTAATGGCAGGAATGAAAAGAACTAATAAAATGATTACATATGTTTGTTAATTTTTTTTACATTTATCCAATAAATATTAGAGGCTTAAAATTCAAATGAATCAAATTTTAATAATAAATACTCTAATATTTTTAAAACATTGTTTTACCGCCTTTTGATGGTGAACCTTTTTTAAATCCAACTTTTGACAATTTTATAAGATATATTTGTCAAAATAATATTATTATTTAGAAATGGGTTATTGAAATTTACATTGGATAAATTTTTGGTATATTTCTAACAAATGTTCATTTTTTTAATGAATAGTGAAAAATACTGCATTTTACTTCAAAACTTCTTTTTCATCTAATTTAATTATATGGATAGATTATCTATTCATAATAGTTTTAATGTGTAATTATAATATATTTTTACTATTTAATTCAATGGTGGTCATTATAATTAATTTCACTTTGAAAATGGGCATAAACAAGTGTCAATCTTTTGATAGATATTGTTTCTTAAAAACACACTATTTGTTTTGACATTAGGAATTAACTATATGATTTATTAATGAAACATTTATGTTTTGAATTTGATAAAAAGGAAATTATTTCTGAATTTGGAATATCAAATATAGATTAGGGTTAATTTTTGGTATTTTTCTTATAATGACTTTTTTTAATGAATACTGAAAAATACATCTTTTTAATTCAAAACTGCCTTTTCTTCCAATTTATTTATATATTTAGATTGCAATTTTAATTTTTTTAAAGTATAATTGAATTATTATTTTATCACTTAATACAATTTTGTTCATTGGAAGTAATTTCACATTTCAATTGGATGTAAAAAAAAGTCAATCTTTTGATAGAAGTTTACTTCTTAAAAACCCATCCTTTGTTTTGACATCGGGATTTACTTTTAAATTAATTACTAAAATTTTTGTGTTTTTAATTTGATAAAATGGATTCCATATTTTGCATCATAAGGTCCAAAATATGTAATTAAGACTCTTTTGTTTTTTGGACATTATGAATAGTAACGACGGTAATTATCTTTAATTATCGTGATTAATTAGTAATCGGGTAGTTAAGGGTAATAAAATAGTATAATAGTAATAACAAATGACCCCAAAATCTGTCCTACTGCTACTGTATGTGTCATGGCCGACCATGGGATGTGTTGTGCCAATATTTGGGACCCCATGAAATCTCTTTTGGGGTGATAGTGACACTTTTTAATTTTATTTTTTTTAAAGAAAAGCATAACCAAAGTATGTATCCCCCAAATAAAAAAATTTTAGTTTTTTCTGTGTAAATGATATCTTGAACTATAAATAGTAATTTTAAAGCTAAAAATATTTCATACATCATATTATTTGTTTTATTATTTTTAGACATTAAATAAATTAATTAATTTATGATACCATGATGATGCAACGATTATCTCATTAATGAACGATTTAAATAAAATTAAACGCTAATGTAAAATATAAGACATAAACATGCCTAAAACCTATTGGATGAGTATATTTCTAACCCTTACCATATTATCTTCGAAATATATCAATGTGGGACCTTTAAAATCCGAAACTCATATTAATATAAAGTAACATTTCTTGACTTTCCAAGAGTGCCCCTCCTCCCTCTTATAAAAGGCCCCCACCACTACCTCCTTACCCACACCTCTCAAGCCTTTGGATCGGCCAAAATATTCTCATTTTATCTCTCAAAGTCCATATCTTCATCATAGAAGCCTTAACATAGACATAAAGCTCTTCAAGAAACCCTTCTGGTTCAAACCAAGGGGAGTTACCCGATTTAAATGTAAAGTCTTCTATAATGTTCTTTTGATTTATTTTGCTTCTCCCACCCTCTAAACTCTTTTTATTACTCTATTTTGTAACAAAACCAGTATATTAAATATAATAGGATGTTTTTATAAAAATTAATTGATCTACAATTACACACACCTATGTATAATGGTTCAAGAACATACTGTTTTTGTGGATGGAAAATTACTGCCTCACGAAACGATGATTGTTCAATATTATTTTAACACCTTAAAAGGTGGCCATTAAGATGTAGCTATATTTATATATTATATATAATATGTTTATGTTTTCCTTATTATTCTGTATTTTTTATTTATGGCATACCTTTATGGTTTCCATTATGGGTAAACGCGATATCTTTATTTTAGGAAGTGTGGACTACCGCCCCATCAAAGTGATTTGATTCATTAATGCCATATGTGGGAAATTTAAAGGTTGGAGTTAATGATATTATATATATGATATTATACTGGAATTATAATATACCTTTATATCATTATTATTTCATTCCATTTAATACGATATAGAAAGGAAAGTAGCGTTCATGCGTACTTATGGCTTACCATCTCCATGAACGGTGAATTTCATTTCTTACCTCTAAATGTTATGTAATATTATATATGAATTTATATACTGAATATTTATGATATATATGATATCTACATCATGAATATAATTCTGGATATAATCGATATCTTACCACATGATCAACTTGTATTTATCAGAAGTTTATTTTTGACTCTAGTACCAATGATCGACAAAACAACCGTTATTAACTTAAATAATTACATAATGTTCATAAAATTGTAATAAGTAATATAAAAGAAATAATGAACATAAAAAAATTTCTTAATCAAGTATAAATTAACTTTGGTTTATTATTCATGTGATTAAATAATGATCGAGTCAAGTTGGACACGATGTAAGGGATCCTACCTCTCTCTTTCTTTTTAAGTACTCTCTTTTATGTCATTTCTTTTAAGATCATATTTGTTATGTTTGGGGATGTTATTTTATATTCCTAATTCTGTAATTTTTATGTTCATATTATTAGATACCCTATTTGATCTCATAAATCCATTTTTTGGATGTTTTAAGTGGCGCCGTTAGGCTGGCGAGTTTTCCTAAGGGATTTTTCATCTCACTTTTATTCCTGTGGGATTTATGCTACATTTCTCACCATTTCCTTTGAGTTCTGTATGTACTGCCAATTATTCTACTCTTTGTGTAATATAATTTTTTTTATGAGTATCTACATTAATATTATATAGTACTTATTTCATGGGGTGTACGTTTCGAAAGTTACCCATGTCGGCAGGGGAACCTTTCTCCCTCCTGTTTTTTTAAAAGACTTATTTTTGTTTTGTATTTTAAATTACATCTTATTATATCGGGATATGTTCTTATATATACTTATTGCTGTAAATTTTATGTCCAAGTGATGAGATACCCTTTATCTCTCTCATCAACTCTTTTTCTAAAATTTTATGTGACGCCGTTAGGCTATCGAATTTTTGCAAAGGAACTTCTTAACCCAATTCCAATTATTTGGGTTAAACCTCTACTTCTTGATTATGTCGTGCTATGAAAATGTGTGGATGAAATATTATTGTTTTACACTGTGTATCCACTTATATTTACTGTATTTATATTTTTCACACATAATTAAGTCATTTTTTTATCCTTGCTCTAATGACATGATCATTGATTGGTATTACATCTCAATTTATTCACATTGAGACATTTCTTAATGATATGCACTTTTATTCTTTTATAATGTGTATATACAGACCCTTTTACTTTCCATATCCATATTATGTCTATAATAAATTCATTTAAATGTTTTGAAAATGGTCTAATTTCATGTGACTTATAATTTAAATGTTCAAAATGGAAAATGACTCTTTTATTAAAAAATTATTTTAAATGGTTTTAAAGATTTATTATTTTGAACATTTATCATCCATGTCCATGTTTTAAAAATGGTATTAAGGATTTATTTATATGGAATTTAATGTTTTAAAACCCTTTCAAAAGTTTCTAAGTTGTATGGGAGACTTTGATTCTAAAATCTCTTTTAAATGTCTTATTTTAATGTTTTCAAAGTATAAAGGGATTTTTCTCTCATAGAGTTTTAATGATTTTATTATATGTTTTATTTATGATAATATCATGATTTTATCACTTGTGATTGAAATGTGGAAATTTTATGTTTCTTTTATGAATGTTTTAACTGTTATGATTATGTTATGGTTCTTGGGAAATGTTTATGAAATCGGGTGGTTCCGTCATAAACTAAGGGCAAGTGAGCCCGATATAGCTCTCCAGTGCATTGGGTAACACGAAGGAGTTAAACGCTAAGGTTTCTGTGATGAGTTTTAGGGAATATACTGTGATGGGTATTCCAAACGTAACCATGAGGGTTACTCCCTAGGTAATAATGTAATAAATGCCTCAAGTTACCTTTACGTCCTATGTTTTATATGAGTTATTCATAAATCTTATGATTTCATGAGGTATGTTAATGTGCTTATGTTTTATGAGTAAAGTGTGTTTTCATTGATTCTTATGTATACATGGAATAATGTTTCCTTTCCGTATTTTGATATCCCTTACTGAGTTTTTTGTGCTCATCCCATGTTCTTGAAATGTTTTCCACATTACTTAAAGTGGAATACGGTCAAGGATGGGATCAAGAAAATGTCACCATGTCTAAAACGTGGAACTAGACATGACTCTTTTGTTCAAATGTTTTTATTTTGTGAAAAAATTGAAACTGAGTAGATGTGTCTACTTTGTAATCATTGAGATGTAATAGTTAAGTCATAATTATCTACAGCTCTAATCCTAGAAATATCCTCAATGTGAATTAGTTAATTTAATTAAATAATTTGTAATGTTTTATGGCTAGGTCCTTATAATTTACTACTATTATTTTATTACATATATCCATTGAGTTCATATACTTTTGAAAGATATATTTCAAGTTAAGTGTATCTAGACCAAGGGGGAAGGACTCAGTAAAGGAGTTCCTAGAAAAATACATATTTTATGATGATCAAATCTGTTACTAAACATGGGTAAAAATAACTACCATCTTAGTATGTAGCATGGTATCAGCCTGATAAGGACCAATGATATTTCATTACAGTAGAATAAAATCTTTTAGATATGAATTTTGGACTCTCTATTATCAAATTTACATTATTTATTTAATATAAAATAATTTATACTTTGTAAAACATAAATCCCATAAAAACAATTTATTATGGTGTAAGTAGTTGATCAATGAGGCTTGCATATAGATATTATGTCACATATTATGCACATCTATACAACTTTATGTGAGGAATGTAATTTGGTATATATTTTTCCATCATGTAATATCATGATATAAAACCTTCAATTATAATGAGATTTTTCCATCCCTCTAATGATAATGTTTGAAATAATTATAGTAAAAAATTGGGTGGCTTCATTAAGGGTACACATTGACTATAATGTTTAGATGATAATATTTATCTCTCTAGAGGGTGATATGGTGTCTTCTATAGGTGAATGATATGTGAACACTAGTAGAGGGTAACACCCAAAGATTTTACTTTGTTTTTTCCATTAAATAAATGTTGTGTTGAATATCTTGTTTCACATACAACACAAAACTAAAACAAACCACAAAACCTTTTTTGAGACATAATTTTACATTTAAAGATTAATATTGGAATATTATGATAATGAAATATGAAAAATAATTAACAAAACTATATATGTAAAAAACCCACAATTAAATTAAAAACCACAAACATAAAATCTTTATACTCATGGGATTTTCTGAATATAGACACCCAAATTGAATCTATGGAGATAATTAAATGAATTATAAATATAATAGACACATTGGGTGAGAAGATAATTAATGGGATAAATGCTTCAAGTAAGGCTATATAATGAATGAAATATATTTTTATATCTCCTATTTTTGGAAAAATAACCATTGGTTATATGGAAATTGAAAATGTGTTTTTAGATATTTGGTTGTTGGGTATACCTCTTGGATAAGTGGTATAATTAAAATTATACAATTCACAATAATAAATAGTTAAATAATAACATAATATTTAATAAAAACATTTTATTATATTTTTTTGGAAATATATATAATAATAATAATTTTTTAAATAATTATTTGATGTATTTATAAAATTCAGATAATTATTTTAATACCAATTTATTGATAAAACTCAATGGTTAGAAAATGAATATATAATTTTAATGTTAAAATTAATTAATTATATTTTTCAAATAATTTCTTAAGAATTGTGTATTTTTACAAAATATGTAAAATTTATCACTTTTATATTATAAATCAATTTAAATTTTTAAATATATAAACTTAAAATATTAAAAATATTTTTAGTATTAACTGACCTGAAATTAGATTAATAACACATAAAGTATCAAAAACTCATTTTTATATGAAAATTATTTTTCAATATATATTATGTTTTCATTTAAATATTAAATTTATAATATTTAAAAATTTAATTATATTAAAATGATTCAAAAATTTTAATTATCACATAAAAATAGGCTAAAATGGGTCATCTTATGTTTTCATTAAAAAATATTTACCTTGATAGATAATTAAACAATGTAAAAAGAGGTAAAATAAAGTGTATTGAGTTTTTAATAAATAAAATGTTATATATTGATTATAAATTAACTTTTTTATGTGTGGGATAAAAAAATAAATGTCATAGAAAAAATTATTCACTTATCTTTCCTAGGTCCCATATGATTCCATCTTTACCCTTCACTTAAAAAAAATTTCCAATGAAATATCCCTCATTTTCATATATTATTGGATATTTACTATACCACCTCAAAACCAATATATTAATTCCAAAATAAAATTAATATATCCCATATTAAATCCCATAAAAATTATAACTTTTTTAGAATATCCTGGTACCAATAAGGAATCCTAAATCCATCATTCATAAGTTACCCATATTGAGAATGAAAGAATTCATCAAATAAGTATATAAGTTATTCCATTAATTTTTAAGTTACCTTACCATATCTACTATTTATAAAAAACATACAATACTTTAATTATTTTATATTTTCATAATTATACTTATAAAAAAATTATACTACTATTGTATAACTCTAAATGCTTACACAATCAAAAGAGTAGCATGATCTTGTTTGGGATGATTCAACCACCAATATGACTAGTGATGGACCAAAATCAACATTTTTCACCACGAATAAGTATAAATACATTAATAATAGTAATATATGATATTTAGGAATAATATATTTCATTATTATGATTTTGTATGTATGAAATAAAAATTAATGGTCGTTATAAAGTAAGTTTTTGTTATCGATAAATTACCTGAAACATGCTTGTCAAGGATACCATTATTGTGAAATTTGTGTATAATTTCCATCAAATTGACAAAGGAACAATCAAATAATCATAAAACAAATATTCCATTACCTTTAATATTCATGGAATGATAATTTCATATCAAATAATTAGGATTTTAATCGATATTACAAAACTTATCTGATGAAATAAAAATAACTAATATTAGATAAGGAAAATAAAAAACAACTAAATATTTTTTTTGTAATGACTGATTATAAATTAATAGTATATAATGTAACATAAATGAAATTTTTTATTAAAAAATTTATTAACATTTTATTTTTTCGTATATAGTAGGTTAATCTAATTTTTAGGAAGTTGGGAGTAAAGATAATGGTTTTATTAACCAAATAAATTTTGAAATTAAGAATATTTATGTTTTAACTTTCATATAAGAAAATTATATGTTATATATATTTAAAATCCATTATATTTTATTATCCTATGATTATTTATGTTTCACAAATTTATTCTTCCCAGTTTACTTTTATTTGGTTCACAAATCAATTAAATAGATGTTTGTAAGTAGAGCTGTCCTTATCTCTTAATTTTGGTTGGGGTTCCAGTTAATCCATAATGTTATTATATATATTAGATAATGTATATCCTTTCCACAAGTCTATGTTTTTATTATTTATTTTAATATAATACTTGACTTCCTTCATAATAATTTTAAAGCAATATTTTTAATATTTTATCAAGTTCTAATTTCGAATGACTTTGGTATTCTTTAAAATAGACTGAAAGGAATAGTTTTAACAATTTTTTTTGGAAATTTAATTTTATCACAATCATAATTGTTTTTTATTAATAAAATTCTACTCCGAGTATTTATTTTTTCCAATGAAAATTTTTATTTCCATTGTTTCACATATTATTTTCATTAAAAAAATTATCAAAAGTAAATGATATTTCTTCTTATTTTCCAAATAAATTATCTAATGATTTTATAAAGTGTTTTTCGTATTTTTAAATATCATTTAATTTTTTTATTAACCATTTGGAATATTTATTAATCTTATTATCTTCTTTTTTTATTCTTGATGGATTGAGATCGTGTTTTATGGAAATAATTATGAGGCATGTGTCCTTCTCATGGTTTAATTATGTTATGATAGAATTAGGAATGTTTTTATTTTCTTATGGAATAAATATGTGTGTTTTATAATTTTATAGTCTATGTGTATTATATATACCAATAATTAATTGGGTAAAGTCTAAAAATCAAGATCTCATAAGGGTATATGATAGGTTATCTTAAAAATTAGAGTATACTGGTGGTTATCCCAATTCTACTACATTATATAGAGGAGATGATCCTTGTCCATTATGTGATTATTTTCTTAGTAGTTAATCATGAATAATGTTTAATGGCAATATTAATAAAATATTTTTATTTTTTAGTTGTTCCTGTTTCATGTTCATGTATTATTAACTCAAGTTTCCACACCCTTTTTACTTAAGACTTAAAATGAAATCCTAATTCCATGAATCATGATTTTTTATCAATTTTTGTTAGTTTTGAATATTTTATCTTATTTATATGAACTTTTATGATGTTATAATGCCTTATCTTATTCTTAATTATGATCTTTGATTGATATATCTTTTGTTTACCCTTATTGACAATCAAATATCACCCTTACATACATTTCCATTACATAGGTTATAGAGAAGAGTAATATTTATAATGTTTCTAAAAGGGTATCAAGTGAGAATAATATTATTAGGGGATGTGTAAATGTTTTAAAATAAGTTAGTTAAGTATCTAATCTATAAATACAATAATCCTAGAGATTTTGGGGTGTGATTTTATTATGATTTCTATTGATTATCCCTATAAAAGGAAGCAATATGCAAGTATGTTATTCTATGTTTTACTCTGTTGTATTGAGAGTAGGGTATCATCATTTAATGGGATTAGGTTATGAATAATAAAGGTATATGACCTAAAACAGACATTTATGAACATAAATGTTTGTATGATGAACCCTAAATGTCATTGGTTAAAATTAAGGTGATAGTATTATAGACATATTAGAAATTATTTTATTTATCTTATTATTTATTAGTCTGATTATTAATTCATGGTACATGGGAAAACCTTTTCGGTTTTAGTTAATGGATGAACCCATGAGTAATTGAGTTAATTAATAGTGTTATTGAAAATGAAATTATTCCCACAACCCACATTTATAATGAATATTTTTATGAATTTTTGTTCTTAAATTAAATATGTAAATATTAAATTCATTTCATTAATAATATTAAAAAATAAATTATGTTCAAATATATCTTTTAATTTTTTTAATATATTTTTTATGTATAATTGAATTTTAGTCATTAAGAAAAAATATTGTAAAAGGGAAGCTCACTGGTCTGGCAACAATTAATCACATTCGGAGAGGCTATGAGGACCAAACCCATGCTCAAAGGGTTACAAGAGAGGAACACCAATCAATAACCTATACGTTGTATTAATTCATTCTTAAATACTATATCTATATATATACATATATATATATATATACTTACACATATTTTAATATATCATGATTATTTTTAAATATATAGTATAATTTTAAAACTATATTACTTTTATTAAAAATATTATTCTCAAATCATCATGTTATTTTAGAAACGATAATTTAATGGTTAACACAGTATGATACATGTTTTCATTGACAAAAACAAATAATATATTAAATTTAATTCCAAAAATTATTTATATGATTAATATTATGAACAGTCAAACATTATTTACCCAAAAATAATACTTAATCTTTCATTTTTAATTTTCATTATAGGTTTGCTAATTTCTAAATGGTTGTCAATAATTTTTGTGTACGTTCTTTATTACTCTAAAAGTCATCTTTTAACATATTATGTAACATGTTTTATAATAAAATAACATTATAAAATATTTATTAATTTTATGTGAAAATGTAACTAATAATATTTATAAAACTTTTAACAAAAATGTATAATATGTTTGGATAATATGTTTTCTGGTAATGAAAAAAAATGTCCTTTAAATAGTGTTATAATCATAGTATATAATGATTATTGCACTAAATTTTTTTTATTGATTACGAATTTAAAAGGTAAATTATTTGTATTTGGATTATAAAATTAATTGAATTATATTGTTTACAAAAACATAAAAAATTAACTATCATTAAAAAATTGATTATAAAATTTTTAAAAATAATGTTAATATCATATTATAGTAAAATAGATAATTTTCTAAAATTTTATTTTTTGTTTAATGTGGGTTTATCCTAATAAATTAAGTTAATCAATTCTAAAAAATTATTTTCATAAAACTTATTTATAATATATAAATAAATAAAATTTAAATTCATCAAATATTATTTACTTTGGGATTATTAATATTAAATTTTTATTATGCTTACAAATATTCCTTCCATAATTTTTCCAGATTATTTTTATTATAGTAAATTTAATTTAGATATCTTTTTTAATTTCAACAACGACAAAATTAATTTCTCTTTTAAATTGAAAATGTAGAAAATTTACATAGGTTCAATTGTTGGGAATTTTCTGAAACGGTTGTTCTTAGGTGAATATTTAAAAATATAGTGTTTACCAATACAAAGTATTTTATGACATTATCATGACCTAATAATGAAATAAAACATTAAAAAACATTTTTATTTTCCAAAGGTTATTTTAAGGAACAAAATAACAAATTTAAAAAAATTATTTTCAATTTACAATCCTAGGTTTTAAATTTAGGAACCTAAAGTTATGTTCTATACTAATAATAAACTATTTTTAGTATTTTTATTTCAATTAATTATTCATATATTATAATTTTATTTAGTGGCTATTTTAAAGTGAAATAAAATTTATTTGACTAATAATAGAAAAATTAATGTCTTGGGACATAAAAATAAAAATAAATTTTATGAGAAACTCTATTTTATGCTTAAAATATTATTTTTTAAAAATATTTTCTTAATGTGTTATAGATTAATTATTTTAGAATTAAATTTTATCAACTAATAAAATTTTATTTAGAGAAATGCATTTAATATTTGGAATTATTAGGTATTAGTTATTTGATAATTTCAATTTTATATTTTGGTATAAAAATAATAATGTTTAAAATATTAGTTATCATGATTAAAGCTAAAACCAATGACAGTATATACCCAGGGTAAACACATAAAATATATTAAAAAACTATATTTTAATGAGTGGATGGGGGAATGATATTCCTCCCCATTCATTCAATTAATTATTTGTAAAATTTGAACCCACACACCTCAAAATTTTACATTCATTTTCATTATGTGTTACATATTTGAAAAAAATATCATTCCCTTCACTTATAAAAGAATCCTTCCATAAACTCATAGAATAAACTCCCAAATTTCTAATAAATACAATTAATATACCTCATTGTCTTCCCAAATAACCATTTTTTACATTCTAGGGCTCTTAATATTTATAAATTTACCAAATCCCTACATAATCAAGAATGTTTCCAAGAGGGGAATAAATTCTTATATGTACATATTTCTTTTATTTAATCATAATATAATATATTATTCCAATGAAATTTTTCATATATAATTTATTAATATACAAAAATTTTTAAATCATTAATTTTCTATAAATGTAATAATATCAATCTATACTAGTATATACTTATTGGTTCAGTCCTTATAGCATGCTTCTATTTGGATTGGGTTTACCACTATTATAAATAGTGTTATATTGATTGTATCATGATTAATGATGAAATATTAAATATTTGTAATATTATATAATAAAGAATAATTTTATTGTATATCATAAATACGGAATGATGATACTTTAGTAAAATGATTCCATAATCATACTTATCTGATTAATTCTAGCATGTTCTTGTTTAGGTTTGTTAAAATACCAAATTAATGATGCTATAAATTTACATCATTATTTGTAATGGAACCATAATTTGGTAATATATGATATTAATATGTAAATTTTTTATCTAATGGTGATATTTAGATTTAAACTCAATATTAATAAACAACATTTTATATGATAAAAGTTGTTGTATCAAATTTGTTTTGGATTTTCCTCTTACATATCATACAACAAAGTTACATAGAATAAAAATGTAACATTATTAATAATTATTGAATTCATAATTCCAATAAAATTAAAATTATGGATATGGTGAAATTATTATATATCTCATTTGAACATTTTTTCCACACTTGAGCATTTTTGGAGGATTTGACCGAACAACACCTAGCGGTCAAGGAGAGAAACAAAACTACATAAATTTGTATCATATAATACTTAATGGAGAATAAAATTTAAATATACCAAAAATACGTTTTAATAAGTATTTTATAAAATTAATTTCCACATTCAGGAAGTTAGAAACACGAACCAAGAGTGGTAGGAGTTGAGGGAAGATATTTACATCTCAATTTATCTTTTTTACACATGTTTTGTATTGTGCACCTATATAATTCTATCAGGTTTATATAGTTCCCCATAGACATAATATATCATTATTTACTCATTATTATTATTATTATTATTATTTTAATAAATGTTGTACCTTTAATGATTTTTTGATTCAAAATATATCAAGGATGTAAGGGTTTCTCAACTAAATTATCTTTAATTGGGTCATAAACTAATTTCCTTAAGAAATATCTTAAAATTTATTTTAGGATTCCATTTATATTATATATATATTCTCTTTTTATTTGTATAATTTGCGTTTTCTCATCAAAATATTCTTATTTTATCATCTTCCACCTTCTAAAATGCTACATTGTTAATAATAATTACTACCCAATCTAATGATACCATTTCTTAAATGTATAAGTTTTTATTCCAAAAATTTTATCCTTTTATTAATTATAAAATTGAATATATTTTATCTCTTATGGTTATTATATTTCCCATTAATTTCTATAATAAAATGTTTTTACAATTTTTGTCAATGTGGGTTTTCAATATGGTATTTTAAAATAGAAAATTATTTATGTTTAACACATTATTTTTAAACTCCCACTCAATATTTAATTTCATTAATTTAAATTTTCCAAGGATTCCATTATTTTATATTTATAGGATTATGTTTTTCAATTTCATATTTTTAACCTTTTTAAATGGATTTATGAAATTATTTATAAGTTTCTTATTATAACTATATTTTAAATGACCTGAAAATCCTTTTTATGATGTCTCATCAATTTTCTTATCAACCTCTAAAAGTTAAATCTCTTATGACGTATTTATCAAAGTCATCCTTTAAAGTATTTTATACTTATTTTGGATTCTTTAATTTAATACAAAAAATGATCTAATATTGGTGTCATTTTATGTGATAATATTTATAAATTATATGAAATATATTTTTATTTTCATGTGGCAAAAATGGGTATGGTATATCATTATGTGATGGTGTGTTCATATATCAACCTTTATTACATTTGTTAAAGTGTTATATCCCTTGAGGTAATGATTATGGATGTATATGAGTTTTTTGGTTCATAAATTAATGTGTTATCATGATTGTTCTTATACACATAATAATTAGTGGACATGATTTGGGTTGTTTACAACTTAATCCATGAGTATGATTGGGTTTTGTCATCAATTTAATATTTTATATGCTTAATATTATACCAATTTATATTTTATTCCCCATTCCCATGTTATTTTTCTGTTGATTGTGTTTAATTCACATGTATCTAGGCCATGACATTTGTTTTATGATTCCATTATGGTTATTTTATCTCATTCTATTATCTATGACATTATGTCATTACATATGGATATCTCTTATGATTCCACGGCCCTTTTAATCATATATTTCTCCTGTGATTCATTCCTTCTCACAAAATTATTATCTAAATCATTTTGTATCATTGATAATTTTCCCTTATAGATAATTTTACCCCAACTGTTATTTTTTTAATATCATATGTAATTTAATCTATATATAAATGTAAAAGAAAGTCATCTATAGATAAGATTACGAGGTATTTGATGTAAGAATTTATAGTAATATATTTATTGTAGACTGTATCTAAAGTTACTAAACTTTTTGGTTCTGGGATTTTCATATTAACTTTGATAGGTAATGAATAAATTCAGAATGTACTATATGATTTATATATTGGTTATCTTTTATTGTCTAAATGATTGTAAAAATGAGGAATCACCCAACATTCTCAATCTATGATCAATAATATAAATCATAATAGACACCCTATATATCCAAGAATGTAATAACTCTTCATTGAGTCCTTAATTATTAAACACCCACCCTCTTTTAGTGGTTCATCCAACCAACTTATTACCGAGTAATGGATCAACACAATAGAAACAATATTTTCCATTATACTGTTCTTAGAGCATAAAAATTTTACTTTATTTTTTTATCATTTGGTAGATGAGACATTCCAATGGTGTTATCTCGTCAATAAGATATAGAAATATTAAGAAATAAATTCCAAAGAATTATAGGCGTTTAATATAGTATTACTCAATAAAAAATTTCTAAAACAATTACACTAAAATGGATAGAGAATTACTAGATTTTTGATAATGTCGGATGAATCCATTAGTACATATAAAGAAGGATTCATGTGTATTTTTAGGTATATGTATGGTTTTATCAATTACCCAAAAAGAAAATTATTTTTTCTTTAGATACATAAAACTAAGTTTATAAAAGGTATTGGATATAAGGGGTTTTTTAACTATGGATAAATTGTTTGATTTTTTCTCATCGTGGAAATGAAAATTGGTGTCACTCATTATTATTTTGGTTTTTGGAAAATAAGAGGATAGAAAAGTTTCAAGGAAAATTAAAAAATTAAATCCCTAGAATAGATAAGATTATTTTTTCTAAATACTATAGATATAAGAATAAGAAGGTGTGGAATTGTCAAAAATGAATGAAGATATATTTAAGTGTGTATTAGAAGTCTAAAAAATACATCGATATCAAAGAGATATGAAGATATCAACCAATGAAATTATCATCCTAAAACACCAACCAAACTCCAATTATATAATTAAATGAAGTATGGACTTGACAAAAATATGTTCATAAAAACAATGTTTATTGATAAAAATTGATGTTACCAACCATAAAGGACAAGTGGGAATGGGAAAACATATGAAATCATAACAATTTATGAGGAACATGATAATGAACTGGAGAAAGGTACACTCAACATCCATTATATAATTATAAATTCCATATTTCATTCAGGTTCTAATAAATTTTTTATATATGGAATGTTTTATAAAGACATAAAATCTTCACCATAATTCAGATAGAATAAATTATTATTAGAAAATGACAGTGGTTTGATGATTTCATCCCAAGTCTATAACTCCTCTTTGATTGAAGTTTGTAGGAATGTTCATATAGAAAATGCAATTATTCTCCCTTTAATGAAATTTTATGCAATTTTTGGCATGGATTATATCTCTCTACATGTATTACATATTAATTGTCATGATATGGAAGTCACATTGAATTTGTTCAATCAAATTATGATTATTTATCAATACTACACTAACCCTTAACTACATATGGATATTATATCCATTATATGGAATTTATTACCCAATAATGAGGGATATTTATCAAAAATTGTTGGTGAAAATGCCACATCCTGACCTACCGGCCCCCTGCCCAAGGCGACAACATTATAGAAGTGTCACCTCAATACCACATTCAATAGGGCAAGGGATAGTGACTATCACTGAGTAGGCATATCACACATATGGGAGGCCTTATCCTAATGTACCTATACACACTCACAAAAACAGATATCCCTGCACAGCAGAGGAATGTTGAATATAACCAAAGAGAGTAGTAAATGCTTTAAGAACCACTAGAATCCAACAACAAAGTATGAGAGTACATATTCCAAATAAAGGGGCGAAAATATAGTCCCAAAAACTAATAAGTTGGTCACCAATATATAAGAGGGAATAAATTCCTAGCAAAAAACCAGTAATCTATCCATAATCTTACTACTATAGTTTCCAAGTTCCACTATGACCCAACCATGATGGGCCTCCATATATCTCTTTCATATATACTATCAGTTGTATAATATATAGAATTTTTGGGTAGATCTCATGCAGTGGTGATTATATACATACCCAGTACAAAACCCAAAAATTATTGAGATGAAAAATATCAAAATAATGTTTCAACATGAAAAATAAACGAAAAAGTAAAATGGAAAGGATGAAACATAGATATACTCATAAATAGATAAACATAATACATATACAGTCTCATCTCACAACTAACCAAATAACTCAAAATTCACATATTTTGATTTGGAGGTATCATAAAATCCATGTTTTTTCACCCTCAGATGATTCTAGAGGATCCATTCCCCATGAATATGGGTGAAATAAAAATTCTTGTGGAGGATATTTATCACATAAGATCATTATGTATGGGAGAAATTCTACTCCTCTGAAGGATCCAAATCTTGTCTGAGCACTATGGATTTGAAATTTTTTACATTGTATATAGAGGATTCATGGACCATATGTGGGTAAATTATTGACTCCATTTGATTCTGTAGGTATAGGATCCCAATCCCATGATCACATGGGTGAAATATCACTATCAAGGAGGATCACATTACTAATAGGTGAGATACCTACTATACATGGTAATAATGATGGGGAAATCAATTACTAGAAGAACTATTATATTACAGATGAAAATAAATACTTATTCTTTTAGGAGCATGACTTGTTATCCCAATTTATCCACTAATTCAATTTTATTCAATCCACATCGCATGTCGTAACCCAACAACATGTAGTGTAAAAATATTACATATTTTGTTATGTCCATGAGTC
Source organism: Viscum album (assembly GCA_963277665.1). Taxonomy (NCBI): domain Eukaryota; kingdom Viridiplantae; phylum Streptophyta; class Magnoliopsida; order Santalales; family Viscaceae; genus Viscum; species Viscum album. The sequence continues at coordinate 669,958 of CAUJRU010000202.1, forward strand.
AGTCAACATGTACCTATTCTATTTGAGTTGTGTTCCATAGAAGGCACATCATGTGTGTACCAATATGCATGGTGTGTACAGACACATGGGTTCCTTGGAAATGTACCTCTGATACTCACCATGATGGGTGGGTAGGGGTTACAAGGCTTGTGATTTGACCGTATGACATGCGATCTTTAATTTTATCATCAACCCTAGTGTTGTAACAAGTAGGATGCATGGAATATTTATTTCCATAATACATGTTGTGTAGTTGATAATTTCATTTAATTCTAGCATGTTCAACACATCTTTGATATTAAATCCTCCACATACAAATATATCATTACTCAAACCTGACATACTGATGAATTACATTGGTTGCACTAACTTTTCCTCTGGTGGATGTATTCTAGAAACCCTTAATAGAAAACATCATCCTAGTGACCTCTTCCATCAACCAGATTACCTTCTTGTAAATATTCCATTATCCAATCCATTATTGAGTTCCTATAATTATGATAAAACCTCCATTATTCAATAATACCAATAAGAAAACCCACTTCAATGATCCATGAAACCAAATATCAATCATACAATTAATTTGTTTCTCGAAAATGGTTACACTATCAGTAAAATGACCACCAAATATGAAATTATGTAGAATATATGGAGAAATATACAATAATAAAAATGTGAGAATAAAAAAAATGGACATGTTTGATTTGGATATCTTTCATAAATTGAATTGAAATTAGGATGATAAAAATGAACATTCCATTAATGAAATTTATCAAATACATAAAACCAAATATATTCATCATTATATTTTCTAAGTGTTCACTGACTAAAAATTAGTTTTTTTGTAAATAATCCCTAAAAGAATATATATCAAAAGTGGGAAAAATTTCATAAAAAAATATATAAATTATGAACTAATAGATTATTTGAGAATAAAAGGTATTCTAGTGATGTTTTCGATCCTTGATCACATGTCTGTCGGCCAATGCATTCACCACAGTATAACCCTACCCTTTCCTCCCCATTTATCAATTCTATAAGTTTGTATGGATAACCCTACGGAATGGTTGTATATAAGAATAAATATTAAAGAACTTACGCTAAAAAAATTTAAAACAAATAATTTGATAATTTAATTTATTTATTGTAATTCGATCATGGTTGCATATTATTCTGAAAACTAATGAGAATGAATTTATCATTGTAAAATGGGTCAACACCTCCTTCCAAAATTAATGGTTCTTAGTTTCCCATTTGAGACCCTAAGATTAAGATATCACATAATACAAAAATGAGCATAATAATTATTTAAATAAATTAAAATAATCCACATTAGGGCTCAAATGGATCTAAAAAACCACACCATGGGAAGAAAGAAAATCACAAAAATCTCAAAAGGCTTAAAACCTAAAAAAACTGGGGTAATTAAATTCTCACTACCTTTGCATCCCCCATTATGAAAAAATACTTAAAATGTGTGGGTATTGAGAAAATTTATGGTTCTCATGTTCCCATTAACTCTCTTAGATATTATGATGCTTTTATGGGACATGCACTAAGGGAATCACTCTCCTACTCCTATATTTTTTTTACCATTATAGGGTAATCAAAAAAGGTTCCTCCCTTTTCAATTTTTATCTATCCCCAGTCAAAAACATGTGTTAGATCATACTTGCATCTCCTTGGATATGAATCATGTAAGATGTTTGGAACTTAGTCTAAATGTGAGGGTAAAACCAGGATATAGGAATCCATGAAAACCCTATGTAGAATATAGAATAAAATTATGTACCTTGGATATAGTTTGGATCCTCATCAAAATATATATAAGTCACACCATGTTGACACCTTCATAAATATATGATCACCCTCCTATAACTCTAATAGACTACATATAATTCCAGTATAATAATTTTAACACATCTTTAATAACCTCATCCACTCTTGAATGATTTTAAAAAATATCAGTCATCACTAACACAAACTATGGTCCCTTGAGTGTTGACTCTCCCAACTCAGAACCAAAAATGGTGACCTACAAGGTCTCCTACAAAGGGCCTCAATTAGAACAATTAAAATATTCTAGTGATAGATATATTTATAAACAAAATTCAACAAGTAGATTTTGTCTTACCATATCCATCTCAAAATCCAAAATATTGGTCCTCAAAATATCCTCTACAACCAGAATAGTCTACTCAATTTGGCCATCATCCTATGAGTCAAAATCAATGATCATTCAAAACTATGCTTCAAAATCATCTTAAAATCCTCTTAAAAATCAGGATATATATATCAGTCTTTTTTGTAAGAACCTGATCATTGAGGGAAATCCATGAATTTAGATGATCTACAACATATACAAGCATCCCTAACGTTTTATGAAATTTTTCAGTTTGATGGAATAAAAATGAGCTAACAAAGTGAGATGATATAAAATCACATATATATGGTCATAAAATCTCCATAAACTTGTAATTATGATAAAAAATTAGATGGAAATGATATTCTATTTCAATTTTATAACATCAAGGGGATCAATTAAACATACAAAACATGATTCTTAGCCATTACCTACTGATAGGTAATGCACTTAGAGATAAAATCTTCCACACCCCTCTTGATCAATGGCCACTAAAACTATCAATGATGATCCTTTTATATCTTTACCACATTATGTTTTAGAAATAAGGATTATATATATAACTATCTTTGATCCTCTTCTTAAAGTGAGACTGAAACCACTATCCCTTCTTAGAAGAAGATGGCATGCTCTCCGCCTATAGAGAGTCCATCATGACCATGCCCTATGAATATCTAATAATGAAATCCCTCACAATCATTATCACTATGATTTTATTCCCTCAAACATTAGATAATTAGGGGGTTCAAAAAAATTATTATAGGTAGGATACTTCCTCCTCATTCTCTATGGGAAACTACATCGAAAACAACTACTATGACACTTCACCTAGAAATTGGGAATTTAATTTCATACTAAGAGAATATTTTAACGTGTTCTTATTTCCAGGTTTATATAATATCATGAATTAAATATAATATAATAACTCTAGGAAGCACTTATATCTCATGTTAAGATATCTCAATGTGAAGATATTTATGAGAATCTTGTGGTCAGAATAAAAAAATAAATACTCACTAAGATATTATTCCCACCAAGTCATCAGTGAAAACACTATAGATGCTAGCTTAATCATTGGATAAATAGTTCTACTAATGGGGTCTTATATACCTAGACATTTAAGCTATTTCTTCTAACCTCCACATCAATACCAAATAGATCACAACATTAAAGGTATCCCAAAAACCTATGTACTCAACCCACGTACATAATCCTCAAAACAAGAGTGCTTATGCACCATTGTTTAAACTCCAAATATTATTTATAAAAAATCTATAATAAGGTAATTAGATTACCCTTTCAGGTCAAATTAGTTAAATGTGTTTCAATCCTAGAGATTTATGGCAAGAATTTATGGTAATATCCAACTAGTAAATGGATGTTATTCCCCTCGATCATGTTATTAGGAGGTTCCGAAGAAATAATTTCCATCATTTTTACATGGTTAACTACTACACCATCCTCTAAGATGAGGAATCCCCTAATTTATAACTTTCTAATCTATAATTAACCCTCGGAAGGTTTCCTATATATATAATTCTCTTAAAGTACATCCAGAACCATCCTCAGATTCTCTATAAGATTCACCTCTAACATTTAGTATATGAGGAAGTAATTAATAAAGAATACAATGAATCAGCTAAGAAAATGATGAATTAAAAAAATTATAATTTTTATAAACATGATATGGGAATTATTAATTCTAAATAGAATCACTAGGTACGTATAATAACAATAATGAAATTATAATTTCATCTTTAGTTTTTTCCTCCTCACCAACCCACAATTGGTGATAATCTGATATGATGATAATAATCATGAACTACTTGGCCTCTATTAGCTTATCAAATATATAATGGAATGACCCAGAGTACCATCTATACTAGAATCCTAGATAATTATCCACTATGGAATAGGATATTTTCAATTCCAAAAGGTTGGTGACTAGAATATGGGAATCAAGAAACAACCTATGGGAATGATACTTCCCAAAGACAAAGATATCAAAAATTGACATTACATTGTGGGAGAATAATTAGATAAATTTATCAGTGCAACCATACTGGGGTATAAGAATACAATACAAAAAGTAAAAGAATAAAAAACTAGAAAAACCCATCTCTAGGTGTTCTACAACCACCCCCCAGGAACCAAGCTTCTGGTATATGGATAACCATGTATGATTCCATAAAATAAGTAGAATGGAACATGAATAACTACAATAAAAACATAAAGGATGAAAAAAAACAAATGGTACAAGAACGGTTTGAGCTATATAGGAACATAGGATTTCAGAAAATAGTATATGAAGTTACATTATAACGTAATCGATAAATTATATAATAGAATAAAATAAGGGATATTAAGGTTTTACATTTTATAATTTTAAAATAAACACAAAAAGATTATATTAAAATATTTTTTTGTTTTAAAAAAATAAAACTAAATATTTAAAAATTATTTTTGAATCCAAAGTGAGAAACATTCCATTTCATCATTTAATAACCAAAACCTATCATAAAAATATTTGAAAACAATTTCACCATTTAGTTTTTATTAAGTCAATAAATGGAAAGAACATGAATTATATATCAACAAGGTATAAAAGATTCAATACAACATACTAAAGGTGTATTATCTAAAAATAAAGATTAATGATGAATAAAATTAAATCGAGAAAGGAAACTCCAGTGCCAAGTTGTGGTAATGAAATATGTCATATATTAAATATCAAGTATAAATATTTCATGGGTATAACCTAGACACAGATGTTTTTCCACTATAGTATAAGTGATAAATAAATCATGACTATTCATTGGTCATATATAAATCCTAAATGTTTCCCAAGTAAACCAAGTCCAGGAACATATACATTCTTTGTTGCATGCCTTTAGCTTGAACCTATCATATTCATTATAGATTCACTAGTTTGGGATTGAGTATTCATGAAAACTATAAACCATTTTTATCTAAACTAACTACCTAGGTTCTCATGTCTTTTCAAAGTAAATAATCCCTTTTCAACACACATCAATTAGAAGAAAAAGAATCATATAATTCACAACTATTTATTATTAAAAGCATCATCAATGTTCCAAAAGTGATTTAAATAATCATTAATTTCAAATTGATGCCATTAATTTAAATCAACATTGAAATGTTTTTTTTAAATTTACTTCCTTTGAAAAATCATCATTTAATTAAAACAGTCCTTTAAACTATAAATTTATTTGAAAATGTCTCTATGTAATTCAGAATTATGCTTCACAACTTAGAAGGATTGAATTAATTTCAAAATGTTCATCAATGCCATTTTTATTTAAATCAATTAATTACACTTTATAAAAAACTCATTCTAATATCATTATTTTATCAAAAAATATTCTATGAGTCTTTTTAATAGAAATAAAAACTGACATTGCATTTAACAAATTCCTAATAGTGATTTAAATTAAAATCATAAAATTTTTGTCTAAGCCATGATCAATTAATAGTGAATATTATATAAGAATATTTCATCCTATATTTCAAGTTCAACATTCCTAGAACATTTATTACCAAATAATAGACACATTTTTATGAATTATCATGAATCGATGAATAATTGTATAAAGGTAATGCATAGAAACACTTACCTCAAAAACAAAAATGAAGAACGCATAATAGGGGATCTATAATATAAAATTGACAAGATACATAAAATTAATAAAAAAGTTAATCCACTTATAACACACTAACATTGATAACTTGGTATCTATATTCCCAAAACTCCTCAATAGGAAATCCAAAAATGAGGGAAGCAATGATTTTGGTGATTTTAAAAACACACTATGGTTGTCTGCGTCACAAAATTAAAACCTATAATTTAAAAAACTATTTATTTTTCCATTTTAATAAAATATTGAATGGTAATGGTTTTCAAACATTTTCATTTATAGTTACATCCATTAAATTTTCAAATTAATCCATTTTCAAAATTTTTAACATTTCAAAACAATTAAAAGTATTTATGGTTATTTTAGAGGAGAATACATATAAAATAGATATGTTTTATATCTCTTCGAAAAAGAGTTATTTGTATGGGTGACATGGTTTCAACCTTAAATAGATCATGTGTTTCAAAATGTGGTAAATTTACCCTTACACATCCTTTAAAAATAGAGACCTCCCATATATAGCTAACATAACACTCACGTGAAATCCAAGTTACTATTATGTAAACTTTGGAAAATCAAGGGTCCCTTTATGTATTGCATTAAGTAACCTTAAATTTCCTTTCAAAAAGTAGTGTTTTCCTTAGGAAACTAATACAATATGTGTATTACCATTATGTGACACAAGGATTACCATTACAATTATCATATACAAGGTTTTTATACTTACACAGTTCTAGTATTACACTCACATAGTGCATATACATATGGTATTACCCTTATATAGTGCTAGGATTCCCCTTACATAGTTCATATACACATATTTTTACCTATATGTGGACTATAAAAAGAGGAAATTGCCCTCATGTAAATCTAGTACAGCCCTTACACAGTGTTTATGATCACAGGTTTACCATTACACAATGTATGGGAAATCCCCTTTCATTAACATAGCCTTCAAAATCATAAGTTACACTTAAGAAACTCGTAAGTCCCACATTTGTTTAATCATTAAAAAAATTATTACTTTCCTCCCACAAAATACATACAAAATATTACCAAAATGGTGTTTAATTATTATAAAAAAAGGACATTAAAATTATCCAAACTATAAGGTTTCTTCCCCCAAAATGATTCTAGTATAAAATATTGAATGGAAATGACTAAAATAACTTCCAAAATGAACCTCTAAGGTGGAAAATACATGAAATAGAATAATAATCACCCAAAAGCTACCACTTAGCATAAATCCAAGATAACAGTCTAATAAGTGTTCTGAAGAGTCGTTTAAACTGAACTACCAAGATCAAAACATGTATCCAAAAAATAATAATAGGGGCTAGAAAACTATCATAAAAAATTGAATCCTTATAAGTTGTCTCCCCACTATTTATAGATTCACCAAAATATGGGACATTTGGGAACAAATCTGCTAAAACAAATCATTTCAACTGGAATAAGAGTCATAAATAACATGTCACAAAAAAGAATCCAGGAAACAAAACTAAAACATCAAAGAATGACATATCCAAAATACCATAATGATCCTAAAAGATAAAACACAATCAAGATTTATATATGATTTAACATCAATAATAACTCATAAAATTTAAAATAATTTCATACTCATGCATGTAATCGATAATAAAATAATATTTTAAACACCTATGCTCACCCCTTTATGATCTTTTCAAATAAAACACTACAATTAAATGTTCATATTTAATCAACAATAAATATAGTCATAGTTATCCATGTACAACCTCAAGGCTTATCCAAGAAAAACTGGAAATCGTTCAAAATACAAGGCTAGTGCATAAATAGGGAAATACACTCCCATATGGGAGATATTGTATCCCGTAAATACTGAGCTCTAACCATAAATGAAATAGGATACTGAGGAATAATAATCAACCCAAATTTTATCTAACATCAACCAAATAGAGACACCCTATAGGGAAAAATTGGATGGATTTAAAGAAAAACACCCCCCAACTTCCAAACGTTCTCAACATAAGATTTCACTCCTTCCCCAATAGCATAACAAACCATAGGGGAATAAAACTCTTCAATATAAATGACATCAATTCAAAATTGTATATCTATATAGAAAAATAAAATAGATCCTAATAAAATGAAACTTTCATCATACTAACATTAATGTTTTATAAGAGAGAATCTGTAAAAGATTGAAAAAAAATCAACAAGATATCATCATAACAAGAAGTTGACCATGAACTTATGATCTATAATAATGAAAACTCATGTGTGGTTCACTCCAATGTTAGATACTACAACCTAGATCAAAATAATCCCCCACTAAATTCTCCCCCACTGTGTAAAAGATATCTTTTGAGGCATGTTATTGGAGTTATACTGTCATGAAGCATCAATAACCCCATACTCAGGAGTTAATGATCTCTGATTGAATGTTTTACTTTTTTTAACCCATATTACTGAACCTCATAAGGTGAAAAAAGTAGGAAGATGATTTATAAACACTCAATGAATTAGAATGAAACATCTGGTAATGAAATAGTGGACCACACTAAATGATCATTAAATTTATCATCCTTTCCTATGAATATGGTCCCTACATAACCAACATCTACAGTCTATCAGATGGAATAACTTCAATTAATCTAACTACATAAAACGAGTTAACTAATTATTATCTTTTTTATATATTATCTTTAACTGTCAAATACTTTCCAAGAACTGAAATATATAAGGTCAAAATACCACTATCATGGTGATTTCTTGTTTTCGGAAAAGACCCCTTCTAAAATACTGTTACTTAAGAGTGTTGTCACCAACATGATCAATAAAAAATTATATCAAACATGATATTTTATTTGAATATTTTTCAGTTGATATCTCATCAAAAATGTAGTCAAAGACATTAAAAACATTTTCTTCATAACTTCCTCCAAATTATTCCAAAAAATAATTACTAAATTGAATAATTCCTAGATAATTTTTTCATACATACTAGAGGGAAACATGACTTTCCACTACTCTAATACAAGTACCTCAAATAAGGATTTGATAGAATTCACCCTTAAATAATTATGAGTCTTGAGATAATTATAGGCCCCAAAACATATTCAAGACACTTTATTTATTTAGGGTAACCTCTCTCACTCCATAAAAAGGTGTATAATAGTCCAATAAGGCGTGTGTTGGGTCCAAATAATGGAATGGATCTGACTCTAAAACTTGATTCATAGTTGGGGTAAATCCATCAACTGGATATGACACTTCTGAAAAACACGAAGGACTAATTTGAAGACCAAACTGATGAAAAAACGTCCAATATTTTTAAAGGACATTTTGGGAGACATTTTCTGACATCATGAAGTATATAATGATCAACTCAAGAATAAAACAAAAATGAAAAAAATAAAAAATACAAAAACATTTCAATAAGTCACAAACCACTTTTATCAATGAATAATAAATTTCAAAGAACATAATATTCACCCATTTATAAATCATTAAATTTTATTAATGTGTGAAATCTTGATATAAATATATAACAGTTTCAATGAATTCTTTTCCAACTCATAGAATTTATTCAATGTTTTCAAAATTATTGATACCATTTTAATAATTACCAAAACATTTAAATTTTAAAATCATTACAAAACTAAAAATTAATCATAAAACATTCCTTTAACCAATTTAATAAGAGTATTTGAAAATCATTTTTCCAAACTAAACAATTTATAAACACAATTTTTTTATTTGAAATCATTTATAAAAGAACTAAAAAACCCTATTTTAAGGCATAATTTGGTTTTCAAAATGGATTTAAAATTATAAATGAATGTAATAAAGATGAAATAATACAGTAAGGGCATGAAACATACCTCATGCATAAACATACAAACTAACCTCTCATAAAAGAAGTAATTCTTGGATAAAATGGACTCGCTTCCAAGTTCAGGGTAAAAGTATAACTATTTATTTCATGGTTTCATGAGTAGGTATACCTCACACCAACTTCAAAATAGTTCCTGGATTGGCTTTAAAATCATCCACATTGATTCCTCATAGTTTACCAAACTGTAAAGTCACAATGTGAATTTGGATATCATTGTATTAGAACACATAACTAATTAAATATTACAAAAATCAAGGGAAATATCACTAAAAAATAAATCTATTTTATCATCAAGGAAGATAATAACCCATAAGAAAGATTCATGTCCCCAACTATCCATGGTAACTCACATATCATCATGTGGAGAGGATGATCATGAACAACCTCCTAAACTAATTGATGCCAAAAATGTTTTGAATCTCATTTATACCATAACATAACCCAAAGAACATTTGGGATTTAAAGGAAAATACTTCCTTTTATGTAAATTCCTTATATCTTAGTGGTCAAAGGCCACCCACCATGACCCAAAATACATATCCTTATCCAAATAAAAGTCAAATGGAACAGGAGTTCTTAGTATAAGAACATAATGGATATTAACAAAAAATATTACAAGTGTGTGAGTTACAAATCCTTGTGTTATCTCACCAAATAGTTTACAAATTTACTTAATTAGGAAATTAAAAAATGATATATGATATTATAACAAGAGAGGAAAAAGATTCATAATTTATCAGATGAAAATAAATCCATCAATATCATATTAAAATAGTATGGGGTTTTAAAAAAATAATATTAAATATATAAAAATTATTTATGAAACCAATTCCAAAAACATCACATTAATTATTCAAAAACCAAACACTTTCCTGAAAAGCATTGAACAAAATTTCACATGATAGTGTCAGAAAAATCAATAAAAGTAAATAATGTGAAATTGATATCAACAAGCTATACAAGAGTCTATACAATAGATTCAAGGTGCATATTGTCAATAATACGATCGATCTAATCAATTAATGAAACTCCAATTACCTGTAGTGAAAATTAAATCATTAATATATTGAGTTAACAAAATATTCCATGGATAAAATCTAGATATGATCGTAATTCCACCATATTAGAAATCATAAAAAAGGCATGGATAATCTCTAGAACTACCTTAAGTCTAAAAGTTTCTCTTGAAAACAAAGTCCATGCACACCCACATTCCTAGATGAACAAATACAGGCTAAACCTATCATATTCTCTATGGATCCACTATTTAGGGTTTGTGTCCACTATAAAAACATAAATATAGGTTATCTAATCCAACTACCTAAGTTATCATGACTAATCAAAGTCAATAATCCGTTTTTCAACACTTAAAAATTGGAAGCACATGAAACAAAGAAGTTATGACTAGGTATTATCAAAGGTGAGGATCATCATAGAGCTTTAACTATGGTGTTAGAAATCAACAATTTCAAATCCAATACATTTCTTTAAATCAACATTGAAAAGTTTTTTCATACCCATTTATTCTAAAAATTCATTATTAAAATTCCAAACAGTCCATTAATTTTTTTTTTCAAAACATGTCTAAGTCATTAAAAAAGAATATTTATAGTTTAATATAGTTGAATTCATTTTAAAATGTGGATCAACACCATTTTCATTTAAACAAGGTGTTACAATTTAGAAATAATAAACCCAACTTATTTTCTTTCTCCCAATAGAACATATTTTAAAAATACAAGTTGTTTTTTGGCTCATTACATTAAAACCTAAAATGGAAATAACCATTAAATTTCCAATTTTAATGAAATATTGTATTTTTAGTGATTAAAAAAGTTTCAAATTGAATTTATAACCTTTAAACAAGTCAAATAATCTATTTAAATGATTTACCTAGATTAGAAAATTTTAAAACTACAATAATAATATCATTATTATTACATTATGATGATTGAAGTGATGATTAAACATATTTTTAAATCCATAAAATGTAATTAATTCATTTAAATTGCAATATAATAACAAATACCACAAATTTTATCTAACCATATAGAGCATATACATAACTACATTTACTCTTACCACTTTTTGGTTATCAACATATTCCAAAAATTGATTAATATTCTCCAACCACTCTTATATAGCTTCAATTAATTTATCCATTTGAAATATCAATAGTTTCAAATATTTAAAATTAAATATACTTTTTTAAATGATGTTATTAAAAGGTTTGATTCTCTACCCATGATCTAAAACTTTTATTATAATATCATATAAATATTTTGATCCAATTTTTGATCATTAGGAAAAATTTCTTATGAGATTCCTCTCATTAATTAATAGGTTGTCTCCTTGATGAAATAATTATAAAATTCCCATGGAAACACAGTTAATAAAATAAATAAACCAATAATTCAGGATCACAGATAGTTTATATAATTGTTTCCCTCTTTATTATATAAAAAATGTCATTACCCATCACAGCCCATTCCTAAGAAATAATCATGTCAACAAAATTTAAACCACCACATAGAATAATTTTGAAATCCATTTGAAGAACAAAATAAGTAATTTTGTCAAAGTTAATAAAATAAGATATAATATAAATATATGAATTACTATATGGTTTTAATAACCATTATCAAATCTATATAAACTCATAAATATTTTTATGGCTATGGATATTATGGTTTATCTACATATAAGAGAATTTGAAATTTCTTATTTAAGTGGGGTTGTTAATGGGATAAGATCTAAACTTGTATAAAATAATATATTTATATTGAAATTGGGTAATTATTAGTGTTTTTAATGTGTTCGAATATAGTAATATGTGAGCAATATCCTGATTTTAAAAATTTTATGCTTGTAATTTTTATATGTTTGGTAGGTATTATAGGTATCCATCATATACCTCGTATGGTGCCACCAGGTGACTAGTTAGCCAACTAGTGGGGGTTTCCCATTGTATTTCTAATATGAAGCTAGATGGAATAAATTATGTTCTCATTGATCTACTATTTTGTTCATGGAGTGTCAACTAGTATCTATTAGTGTCCAACCTATATTTTTAATTGAGGGGAAAATATGAATTTGTGGATTTATAAATTGAAATACCCATCATAGTATTAGGGATCCAGGTAATCATTTTGAGGGGTAATTCCATCATTTACTCTCATTTTGTCAAATTATTCTATCTTTGATCCATGATGTTCGTGATTATTTTTATTATTGTATTTTAGATGAAATATTTTTACTATCAATTACTTACCCTTTCTCATAATTTTCTATGATTTTTATTTAATGGGGTGTGTATTTAAGTTGGTAATTTCACTAAATAATATTTAAACCATTATGATTTAAGAAGATATCATACATTGTTGTTAAAAAATGATGATATATAAAGAATGTGTATCCCTTATCATTTTATTTTTGAAATTGAGTCCATGAAGAATTTTTTATGGATTTTTTTAATTTTAGGATAAATTTTTTAATAGTTTTTGTTATAGTACTTTGTAATTTTTCTCATAAGAGTGTCAGTGTTTTATAATGAGTTTTAAATGTATTTTTTAACTTATTATATTGTATTTATTAGTTTATAGTTCTTGGTTGATTATTTCCATGGAGTTTCTTTGTGTTTATAAGATTGGGATGTACTCTCAATTAGGTAATTCAAGTATGTGGTCTCATCCCCATTTATTTTTTAAATGATATTTTCATGTAGTGTATGTTATTTCATTTATAAATATTTAGATAAAAACTAAAATATATATTTCATAAATATGAAATGAAAAGTTATCAAATAACATGTTTACAAAGTGAATTGAAATATAAAATTAAATCACTATCAATAAAAAATTATATAAATTTTTTATCTATTAATGGATTAATTGTATCTTTATTCACCATTATATTATGGACATATAGAATTGTATATTATTTATAAATCCTTTGGTATTCAATTTCATATCTGAATCCTATGGGAAATATGTTTTTAATTTTTTTTGGTTTTAACAAGGAATGCATACGCATTCATCTCTATGTTTATGTTTTCTTATATATCTTCGGTTTATTATTTAATTTCTCATATTATTAGTGATTGGTTTCCGGGTAAATTTAAATTATTACATATTATTCTTTCTAAAAATTTATTCCTGATTTATTACTATAATTTAAAGGGAAAATAATTCCTCTCTATTTATAATTTGAATAAATTCTAAGTCCATGAATGGCACTTTACTTATAGTTATGGGGTTTAATTAATGGTCATGTAATTGTTGTGTTATGTGGAATAGAACCATATGGTTAATCTGTTTAATAATAATATGATCTATCTTTAATAGAATTATAATTTAGATATATTTATTGATATTTTAATCTTCTTGCCTTTGGATAAGGTTTACCTAATCAATGATCAATAGAAAAATAAAGAGGTTGAAATATTATTATATTGTATAACTCAAGATTACAAAGGATGATGTACCGTAAGCATGATTAGTTATCTTAGTGTGGGTGGGTAGGAAGATCTCTTCTAATTATAATTAAGATGGATTAGTGTGATATTTCTTGTTTGATTAGTTCCATTCAATTATCATCTTCTTTAAATTTTATCTATCCTTATATATATTATGTTTTAGGGCCATATTTTAGTATATTTTAGTTTTTTTTAGTCTAACAGTTTTACTTATATATAATTACCATTTGATTAATCATTTGTGTTTTTTATAATTTATTGTAGCCTCTAAATTTTAAATTTATATTAAATACATTTGGAAATGATTCATCATTAGTGGATGGAATGGTTAACTAATCGTGAGGATATCTATACAGTGTAATGTCATTATAGTTGTGAGGTTAAGTAAAAAAAATTGGTCATGTGATAGGATTATAAAACTATTTTGTGTTTTCTAGGTAACTTGTGTGATTTTTAGTTGTTTGAGTAAGTTATAGGTTTAATGTTATCAATGAGTGCGAAGAATAAATTGTTATTTTATTTTTATTGAATCTGGTTTGGGGTAAATAAATTGTTCTAATAGACTATCTATATGATAAAGGTTTGATTAGTATATAGTGTCATGTATTTTGTCATGATATTATTTTATGGGACAGTTGTTATGATCATGGGTAGATTGAATTATTCTTTGGTTGTTTAGAATTCATGAACATCGATTTAAGGGATGTTAATTTTAGAAGGATTGTTTAAATATGTGATGAGATTTCAGTAACTGTAAGGTATTTTATTCAGTATAACTTTTTAATTTCATATAAATATTTATTATTCCTACTTGATAAGTACATTTCCTATTATCACTTATTTAGGTTATATTTTGATAGTCCAAATTATCTGGTTTTTAATTCTATAAGGATATTTTAAGTTATAATTTATAAATAATATGATGAATGATAGGATAGGAATTTATGTTTCCTAACTTCATAATTATGAGTAATTTTCTCTTGTGGTTCTTCTTTTGGATATTTAGATGAAATTTTACCTTATGTAATAATTATTCTTGTTTTTCTAACATTTTATGATAGTAAAAAACAATTAGGGATTAAATAGGTTAGTAGTTTGTTATAATAGGTTAATAGAGCCCCAATTAGAGGGACTTATTTCTTTTTATTATAGGTTGGACTCTCTAACTTATAGATAAATCTTTAATAAATTTGGTTTTTATAAAGAATTTATTTTTATTTTTTTTGAAATTATATCTCTTTCATATTAATTTTTTTGGTAAAATACATTTTTCATGTTCTAGATATTTTTCTATGGAAACAATCATCCTCATTGTTTGTATGTTAACATGAAAAACTAACATGAATTTTGACTTACTTTTATGGAAGTATATTTTTTTTATTCTAAAAATTCATGCGTGTTTATCTAAAAATATATTGGTATAAATTGAATTACATGGTGTTGGAGTAAAATTTTATTCTCAAAATTCCTTTTATTTATTATTATAAAGGGTTGATATATTCTATTCAGAAAAAATTGATTGAATTTTTATGTTATGTTATTTTTTGAATTTTCATATAGGAAAAATAGTTTTTTTTAATTATAAATTTACATGTTATCAAGAAATTTATTTTAAAATAAATTGTTTAAATCATATTGTTTGATTATTTTTTGATGTACATTTTAATTAGTGATGGAAATGGGAACACAATAACTAGGTTTCCGACACTATCTGGACCAATTGAATAGGGTAATTGTAGTTGTTAAACTAGTAATTGTAGGATTAGGATAGTAAATTGAAAACCCAATTAATAAATATATATGGTTAGTGTCTAACTTATAGGGTTCTATAAACCACAACCTGATTATGAAATTTATTAATAATTAATCAATAATAAATTTTAAAATACCTATATAGTTATAAAAATGTTTATTTATTTTTTATTAGTTTTATATTATATTTATAATTTAATTTTGAATTTCTATTGATTAAAGATATATTATTAAAAAAGAACAATTATAGAATATATTTTCACAATTTTTTTTTATATTTTTATCCTTGATTTAGAAATAAAACTATTATCCCCCATGCATGCATTTACACATGACATAGTAGCTTATAAAATAATTAAAAATAACATTTATTAGTTAAAAAATAGGTATATAAAATATATATATAGAAAGAAATTATAATATAAATATTAAGTAAGTAAAATGAAACAATTTTTATAAGAGAAAATTAATTAAAAATATAAATTTTCTTGGAAAAAAATTCCCTTAAAATTGTACAAGTTTAGATAGCAGACTATTTAAAGCTATGGATGATAAAAGAAATAGATTTGAGTTTTTCAATATAATATTAGCTAATAAAATTGTATCCAAGTGAATGATATTAAAAAATTTGGATTATTGAAAATCAAGTAGTATATATACCTAAAATAATAATAATGGTAGTTATTCTATGTAGAAGATCATCAGAATTAAATGTATAGCATTCAAGTGGTGTTAAAAACCTATATTTTTAGTAAATTGTTTTTTGAAATCTTTAATGTTTTTTGAAAACATGATTTCTTTGAAATTTCATGGTAATTCTAATTTATCTCTGAAATCCATGGAAAAATATGTCATGAAGTGAAATATTGTTATGATATTCAAAAATATCATCAAGTATAAAAATTTCAAATTAGAAAAATAAATTTGTATTTATAATATAATTTTTAAAAGTTGAAGTTAATTTCAAATATCTTAGATGGATTTATATAGTACAAAGAAAGTAATGGTACATGATCAAATATGAATTGGTATTGTAGAAAATGGAAGATGAAAAAAAAATAAAGAATATGATTTTGAAAAAAATAGTGAGAAAAGTAAATATTTTTTTACAATAATAATAAACTAAAAGTTAATTGTTAATGCATAGACACATAATATACTAAAAAATGTTATAAAAAGTTATAATATAAGTAAAAAAATTAAAATTAATGAATGATGGCTAAAATAAAACTTCATTAAACTGAAAATTCCTTAAAACCAAAATGAAATGTACATGTGTATAAACTGAAAGAGAATTAATTTGAAAGTGTATTATAAATTTATGGATACTTATTTCACTAATAGATATATCAAAGATGGATTTTATGTAAATTAATTGTACTACCCATGATATCTCATCAAAAATGAAATTTTAAATGTAGTTAAATAATAATTTCCCTCCAAACAAATTCGGTTGTAGAAAAATAAAAACAATATAAAAATATATAAATAAAGGAAATTAATAAATCGAATCAAGGATTTTAGTTACGTCTACTAGATGAAATAATCTAATAATTTAAATATTCTCCAACTTCTACTATTTAAAAATAGATAATAAAAATATTTAAATAATTATGTAAATATCATTTTAAATTTAAAAAATAAGCTTTATATCTATATTCAATGTTTCGAAATAAATTTGAGTGAAATAACAAAAATAAAATTAGATATAAATGAATTTTTTAAAGAAGATGGTGATTACAAATATATATATACTTCCTTATGAAACCTCCCTTGGAAAAAATTCCCAGATTATACTTTAATTTTGCACAACCTAATAGACTACAAGAGAAACAGGTATGCTTTATTCTGTATTATTTGGAAAAAGATATTATCTACCCTCTTTATCTCAATTCATTATATGTTGTGTTTTAATTTACTTCAGTGTTCTCACTAAGACTACATTTTATATGTTTCATTCCTAAACATTTCCCTTCAAAGTTATTCGTATTATATACACAAGAATTATGGAACTACAAAAAACACTAAACGTTTCCCCTATGACCACATTTCGCTCTCCATATTATAAATGTACACTAAAAATAATTCTTTTATAGTTATTTTTATAAACATCCCAATGTTAAAAAAAGAAAATTTTCCACATAATGATAAAATTGAACTCCAAATATATTTTCTATCAATGAAATATAAGAGTGAAATGTAATGCATATTATATTAATTCACACTACTTCAAAATTCACACTAATATTGTAATACTAAAATAAATATTATAAAATTACATAGTATTACAGGTTAATTAAATATATGTACTTGTATCAGATCAAAATATTTATAAGTAATATATATTTTTGAAAAAATAATATAATTTTAAAAAATTATACACATAAATAAGTATATTAATCATTACATATCTGATATTATATAAAAATTTATTTAAATAGATTCATTATGTAATGTATATGCGTGAACTTTTTTATACTAAGTAATACCTATGGTCACTATGAGTATTTTATAAATATATTCATTCACACAATTTTACTAATTAATTTTCTAGATATTTAGAAAATATATGAAATGAATGAACAGTAATAAGAGAATGAAAATTTTGAAAAAAATGAACCTATCAATGTTGGAGTGAAGATTAATAAGAAACACTTAGGAAATTATATTGATCCAATTTATCTCACTCAAAATGATTCTTATATCTATTATAATGTTTATTGATGTTATACCCAAGAATTTCATCCCTAATGTGCAATATTTTTGGCTTCATATTATCAAAAATTTCAATGTCCTAACCATTGAATATGTCCCTAAACTACTATACATATGGTAAATCCCATATTAATGAATGGAAATCCCTTTCAACCATTTTAAACATATCTTTAATAACATAAATTGGTCAACAATGATCTTTAACTTTTCCTGTTATGATATTCACAACAATTTTAATATGGAAGACTATGTACATATGAATTTTTTATTTTTTTATTTGAAAATATAAGTTATTCATCAATAATATTTTTTATTTGAAAATATATGTTATTCATCAATAATATTTTTTATTTTATACCCATGGTAATTTCAAAAACAATTTTTTTTTTGAAAATAAAAATATGAAAAATCTATGACATTTTCAAAAAAATGATCTAATAATGTAGATTGTGATTTTTTAATATAAAAATACGAAAATAGAATTAATAATTAGATTTTGATTTCATTGGGAACACTAAATTAAATTTTTTGAAGAATCATGGAATTGATCCCAAATTGGAGTGATTTCTTCAATGATTATTAAGGTTTATCACTAGAAATGTTTATTCTCTATAAAATACACATAGGATAAGCTCCAATATTAAATTATATTAATGAGGATAATGCTTCTAATATTCTCTAGATGAGGAATATTTTTAAAAATAATAATAGAACAAGTATATAAAATTCGATTATCTATATGAGGATAAGGTTTCTATAAAAAATGTTTAATTACATAGGATTGATATAATATCTAATATTTCCCTTCATAATTTTGGTCTTTCTATATGTGGGTTTATAACATCACCACATTAGAGATATAAAAACATTGAATAAAAATTAACCGATATTTTCATAAATTAACATAATGAAGCTCATAATTAATTTAAATATAATCATATATAAATAAAATGTTAATTGGATTCATAATTATTACAGAGGTTTTGGAATGGAAACTTTGATAATAGGAACCAAATTGTAAAAATAATGTACAATAATGTTAATGTATAACATTTTGGGATGATCAAAAAGAGGGAACATATGAAGGGAATAGTCAAACTATGATATAAAAATGAAAATATTGAAATGGAGATATGTATAGGGTAAGGAGAGACTTGTAAGTAAAAAAGTGAAATGGTGAAAGAGGAAAAACAAACGTGTATTCCTAAAGAAGAGAGAAACCAATCCTATGGAGAACGAAAGGGAATGAAAAAAATAAATTATTAAAAAAACAAATAGAATTAAATATGTAGTTCTATATACATATAGAACATTAATATATATTCACATAACTTATTTATATATATGTATAAATATATATTTAATATATATTTTCATATAAACATTTACATCAAAATATTTATATCTCTATATATGTGTGTGTGAATTTATATTCAGAATGTATTTTAAAATCATATATATCAAAATATATTTAAAATATATTTATAATAATTATATATATATATCAGAATATATTTGGAATTCATATATAGAAAAATATATATAGTCCGAGTACATATATAGTCAGAATATATAATGTAATACATATATATTCAGAAGATATTTAGAGGACATATATATTCAAAATACATATATATAAAGAATATGTGAATATATTCAGAATATATATTCAGAATATATTTAGAAGAAAAATATATTAAGAACAGATTTATATTAAAAATACATATATGTTTTGAATATGTATATTTTCATAATATATATATACACAATTCCTGTATATTCAATATATATATATATATATATATATAATCATAATACATATATATTCCAAATATACATACATGCATATATACATATATATTTATAATACATACACACACACATATATATATATATTTAGAATTCCTATATATTCATTATATATTCAAAATATATAAATATATATACTGCTCAGTTGCTATCATAAAAACTATAATATATATTTGTTCTATTATTTTTTCAATAACCACTATAATATCAACCGATAACTCACTATCACCCTAAGTACTATCAAATATATTTCAAAAATATATGTAATGAAAATAAAAATAATAAAATAAAAATATTTATTAATGGAAACAAATTAGAATATTCTATGAAGAAAAAAAGAAATGGTATAAAATAAAAACTAATAATATATTTTTTAAAAATAAAAATAAATTATATTTAAATATAAATAATAGGTATGAAAATAACCTGACGATATATGAAAATAATTATTGTATTTTTATTTTCTGGAATCGGACTAATAAAAAAATAAAAAAAAATCATTGTTATGGCACTAATGAGTAGTGATTATGTAATTATTCCATGTTTGGGGGGTACATAAATAGAAGAGTGGAGATAATTATGGTGTACCATCTATTACACTTTCCACACGAGGTGGAAGTGTTTAGGGAGAAACCTAGGGTTTTAGTGAGGTGAGTTAAGGATTTCTCATTGCCATAATTGAAATAATTTTCCTCATAAGAGCTTCAAATATTATTAAAAGCATAATAAATGAGGAAAGATATTATGGAAGACTTAAAATGGGTCCTCTATAACCAATTTTGGAGGAACCAAATAGGGAAAACTTATTGTTCAAAAGGGGTAAATTTTTGAATTATTTTTACAGATTTCATTCTAAATGTTTCATGTGAAAATGATTTTTGTAATATCATTAGGGGTTGATTTCTCACAGTCTCCAATGATGGTCACAGTGGGGTGTATGTCTTGATATATTAAGGTTCAATGAATTTGGGATCAAAATCGATGGATTGGATGGCATTTTTTTTATTTTTTTAAGCTTATTTGTGTTGGAATCGTGAATAATTATAAATAGGAATAGGTAAAATGGGACGCTTGTGTCTATGTATATGGGTAGTGGAGGTTTGGGAATGAGGATGTGGTGATGGAGAGGGTTATAAAAGGTGATAGGATTTTGTGGGGACTATGTGTATGTAGAGAAAGGAGGAAAAGGTGAATATATAGATGTGAATTTTTGGGAAAATTTGTGTACTAGGAAGGGTCTGAAATAAGTATAAGTAGGAAATAAATAGTGGATGAGAGGATACATGTACAATAAATTATAACATTTATTATAATCATAGAAATAAAATTTTTAATTTATAATTAGGTAATTAAAATATCTAGAGTAGTTAAATTTTTATTTAAAAATATGATAGGATTGGGTTAGGGTAGTGAATTTACAAAATAATTTGTTTAGGTATAGGATCAGAGTTGTGTAAAAAAGAGGTTAGAGTTTGGGTACACCAAATTCCTTAAGATCCTAACCCATTATCATCCTTAATTTTAATTTTTTGTATCTTTTTGTGGAATTTAATTTTTTTTCTCTTGTTGAATCATTCAATGTTATATTATTAATAGAATCCTTATTATGGATTTTAATGAATTATAATTTTGGTAGACTTCCTATGTTGTGACTCACTGATCATAGATAAATGGAATGGAGGAAGAAAATAGGATAAAAATTGTGCGTTATTTCAACTTCAATAAATATTTAAAAAACTCTCTCTATAACCCATTCCCTATATATTGATCTATCAAGGATCTATCCCAAAAAAATGATCTCCCTGGATTCTATATGTATAATTTTTTTAGGCTCTCTTGGACCTCCTTTATAGCTATTGTGGGAGGTGTCAAGCTGGACACAACTCCCTCCAATCCCTACCAACCTTATACAGCTCCCATAGAATCCACTAGAATAGTTTTATTTATTGTAAAAGGACTGATTGAAGTTTATGGGTGGGTGCACTAGCCAGATATATGGTAGTTGGAGACCTCATCAGTTCAACCACTTCATATATAATCCATTATAGCATCGATAAATGTATATCTTCTCCAAATAAACTATCATGATCAACATTTTGTTCTTCCAATTTTTAGATCTTAAGAAGTATATAAAGATGTGAATCCATCCCCTCGCATATCCAGTTATAGTGAATATTGATATTTTTATTGATATCCTTATGCGCCCCCATAATATGTTTGAAAAGGTACTCTAACTCTAAATATATTATCGATGGATCAAACTTGTGGACTGATAGGTTTAGGAGGGACAACATCACCTATATCTGATGTTGATTCTTATACATCATGTGGATAAGATTGGATCTCCCCATGCTTAATATCCATCTCTGCTACCTCTTGGTTCCCTTATGAAAAGTATTTTCGCACCACCTCCTCTTCAGTGATTGGTGGTGCTGTTTTAAGTGTCGGTTCATGAATTTATTCCCCAAAACCTTTACTTTGATACATTATAAGATTTTTAATTTCCATTATTGATTGGTACTCATAGAATATGAAACATTTTAATATGATCAAATTTATCTTCTTTTGAAAAAAAAGCTTGTATCTTAACTCCTCATCTCCATATCCGATGAAGATGAATAGAGTATATCTCTCATCTAGTTTTTACTGGAGCTCTTTGGATATATTCTAAAGTTACAGACATCCAAATACATATATATGAGAGTAAAGGGGATGTCTGCAAAACCATCTATTTTGTGTAATTTCAAAATTTCATATCACCAATGGTGATCTTCTGATGTGGTATCATGAATCCCAAACAAAGTCTCCCCATAATGGTTTAGCCATCATAACAAAAATCATCTATCTTTTGACCTTATCTATGATGGTTTTTTAATCCTTCCTGTAACATTATTATTTTATGGGGTTTATGGGACCATCCTCTCATGTTGGATTCCCTGACTACTACAATAGGAATTTAATTCTCCAGAGGCCTGCTCTACTAATTTTTTTGAATGAAGAAACATTATCTTATTACCCATTTCACACTCCATAATGGAATGAAAAATAATAATAAGTAGTCCAGAACATGGCTCTTCTTCTATAAGATTAAAAATCATACCTTTCAATATGAATCATAAAAAAAGAAAAAAAATATTTGTTACCTTCTAGGGAATCCTCCTTTATGGGACCACATATATCAGAGTACACTAGATAACACAAATATGATATATTTGATGATGAAATTTTGAATCAAACACTTTGATGATTCCAATATAAGAAATATTTTACTGTTTCCAGAAATGAATACATGTTAACATTGATGTTCCTCTTATTTATTAGGGTAGATAAACCTCTTTCACTCTTGTTGTTGAGTATATTATTTTATATATTCGACCATACCTCCCCATCCACTATGTTGAGGAATTTCGTACATATCATCACAAGAGTATTATGAAAAGTACTAAATATATGTCCATAGGTGGTGATGATGAATCATTTTATAATATCCCATTCTCCATTACTAAATATTTTTTCATATCCTTTTTGATCAAGGGATGTTCCCTATAACAGGTTGAGACGAAGGATTAAAAAATTATGAACATACCCCAGGGTGATTGCATATAAATTTTTTTTTTCTCAATTTATATATCACCCATGATAAAAATATCAAAAAAAACTTTTATTCCAAAACATTACTATACTATTTTTACAAGCATTATAACTTTAGAAATACTCATGATGCGGAGTGAAGTGGTATGATACTACATTATCTACCACCCACTTTGTATCATGTCCAAATGTTTGAAAGCATTTATCTTCTCATCATTAGATTAATTATTAAATTCTTATATTAATCTCATGAGTGAGTCACTATTTATTCTTTTATGGTTAGTACCTTAGACCGTCATTATATTATATTTTGATATTTCTTCTTTTTTATCCCTCTATTACATAATAATATCATTTTTATATTTCCCTATTACTATCTATGCACCTTCCTCTTCTCATAATTTTCCTTCTACTTCTAACCCCTCATCCACTTCCATGATTCCTCCATCTTTTCATTATAATTAGAACCTATATTTGGTGGTAGATTACATCCTTCCTTAACGACTATTCACGAAATAGTGAATCTTTAACCATTTTTATAGAGTGTTTTCCTTCACGCTTAGAATTAGAGAGGGAGACCACTAATGTATCTCCACTATCATGGTGTTTTAATAGTAGGTGGTTTTCCTAATATTAATGTTGAAGAGTCTTAAATTATTCCACTGATATATTAACCAGTATTTAGAACTCTTTGGGTTGTTCGGCAATAGAAATTCTACTCTGTAGTCAAAGATTCATCATTCACTTTAATAAGAGAATTTTATTTTAGGTGGCCTTTTATTGTTCTATATTCTATAACTTCGTCAATTATTTATATGAACTAGTCTTATGAGCTACGTGGTGGTACACACAATGATTATCCCATTGGATGACTTAACTGACTGTGTTCATATTCATCATATTTTTCTTTCCTTCATTGGTTATATCTGGGTTTTCTAACTTGTTCTTAATGTGTTAAAAGAGGCCCCTAATATTAAGGATGTTTTTCATTAAATAAATTCCTATGGAGTAGTACAAACAAGTAAGCATGATCATCCTTATTTTAAACAGTAACCCCATTTTATTTCAATTGTGTAAATATTGGTTTAGAATACTGAAAAAAAGAGCTCACCATTAAATCCAAAATAGCTGAAAATGGTGGAATTTACTCATGGATCATTGAAAACGGACACCAGTTAATCAATATATGATCAAATAAATGTAAATGGATGATATTTAAAGATTACATTCCGAAAACATGGATATGATGTTGTGATAATGTGGGATAATAGATAAACTGTCAGAATCTCATCGAAATTTTTGATGGTTCTAGAAAAGTGGAATCTTATACAGGAAGGGGTACTGTATAACCAATTGAAATATTACTGAACATTGAACAATCCTGGGAAGCTCATTTTAGATTTATTGTGTACACCATTTCTTCCATTTTAATTCCCTCAATACAATCTTTTAGAATAAAAATTAAAAACACTAATCTTGGAAATTTTAATTTTATTATCACTTGAAAATATCATTTGTCTATGATAATATTTGAAAAAATGGATTTGACACCACTTTTTGTTATTCACTCATCATATATAATGGGAATGGATAAAAAACTAGAAACAAAATGGGATTTATTTTAACATTAACAAATCCTACAAGAACTCTCCCCCCCCAAACACACCAGATGTATTATATAATGAGTTCTCAAGGATATTTCATAAAATAGATTATTCATCTGGTTCATATGTATTTTATTTTTTTGGAATTCCCTCTTAGACCTCCATTTATTGACATGGTGGTATGTTATACGTTTGACACTACTCCCACCAATCCCCACCAACCATAGACTTCTACCCTAACATCTAGAAGAATAGTTTTAGCACATTTAATATCCATGATAAATGTCCATTGGTTGGTTTACTAGCTACCTACAATGTAGTTTGAGAGCTCTATAAGATTATTGAATACTGTTAGAAGAATTGCAGGCTTATAAACACATTTATCCTCACATTGGATACACTACTATAAAACACACCTTTAATAGTTCTGGTAATTATCATTGCTATAACAAAATGCTGATAAATGGAATTTTTATCAGTGCTAAATAAAGAACTGAAAAATACATCCTTTTATCAGCATGTCTTTTTGAGCTCTGATAAAATAAAAGATTTATCAGTTCTTTTTTAGCACTGATAATGGTATTCTTTATCAGCGCGTTATTTGTAGCACTGATAATGGATATCCTTTATCATTTCTTTTTAGCGTTGATACATGGTATCATTTATCATTGCTTTAATTTTACTACTCAAAAAGGGTATCCTTTATCATGGGTTTATTTTTTGTTCTGATTAATAATTATATAAATAAAATGAAATTATTAAATAAATATAAAATAAACAATGTGTTTACTAAAAATAACATTTAATATTTTTCTAATTAAATAATTATTGATAAAAATGATTTGATTGATTATAAATTTTTAATTATTAATCATTTTATTAATTAGATT
Source organism: Viscum album (assembly GCA_963277665.1). NCBI lineage: Eukaryota > Viridiplantae > Streptophyta > Magnoliopsida > Santalales > Viscaceae > Viscum > Viscum album. The sequence continues at coordinate 696,475 of CAUJRU010000202.1, forward strand.
ATTATGATAATTAATGTTATTAAATTGTATATATTAAATATATACATATATATTAATTTATGTAGATATGATTTATATATTACAAAATATTTATGCGCATTACATTAAATACACATATGTGTATTGAATAATGGTTTATAATTAGAAATTAATATGAATAAAAAATATAGACTATAATTTCATATTACTCGAGAAATATTTGAATGTAATTTTATTTTTCCATTTATTATAGATAAAATGTATATTATCTTGATTTTATGTATATGAAATTAATGAATTTTTATATACATTTCACAGAGACCAAACTTATCCATTTATTGAATATTGTTAGTGTACTTATTCTTAATTTATTCAATTTCACTTAATTTAAACATAGATGCATGCACTTATAAGGAGTTATTCATTAATAATGTTAAAAAAATATTTCTAAAAATACTTATAAATAAATATATTTATAAACAAACAATCAATATATTTCTATAATTATATAATTATATTTTAAAAAATAAATATGTATTAAAAGTATTTATAAAATTATAAAAAAAATAATTATGTATATTTAAATAATTATTAATTTTTTATTAATGCTTCTTAAATAATTAATTTTTTTACTATATTTAAATTTATATATATTTATTAAATATATATAAATAATTAAATAAATATATATAATGATATAAATAATATTTTCTTAAAATATTTCTATAATTATAAATAAATTATTATAAATTTATAATGAATATATTTAAAAATGAATATATTTAATATATTTATATTTATATATATTTATTAAGTATTTATATAATTTTAGAAAATATTTATATTTATAATTATAAATCCATTAACAGTTCTTTGTTAATAAGCACTGATAAATATGTGAATTTATCTGCACTAAATAAAGAAGTGATAAAATGAATATTTATCAGTGCTCTAAATTCATCATTGGTAAATATTGATATCATCCATGCTTATTTAATAGTGCTGATAAATGTATCCTCCTATAATTTAAAAATCCTTACAATTTGTGAAATCATTTTGATATCAAAAGATTTCCACGGAAGATACCCACTACTGACACTCCTCCTTCATGAATTGAAGCTCTAATCACACCACTCGACTATTGATAAAACTCCAGTTTCATGAACATCTAAGCTAAAATCAATTTTTTTGATTTCGGTTGCGATGTGGGTGGGGTTTCACATGACTTTCCAGTAATTTCTCCACCCGAGGTAGGTGGTCCCTTGTTATAACAATTTTAGATAATTTAATTTTCTCACTTGGTTAATTTTTTCATGCTCTATAGTTTATTTTCGTGGTGAGAACATGTTTTGAAAATTATTTGACATTAATTTTTTTGAAAATAAATTTTCTAAAGAGAAATTATTATGTTTTAATATAGGCATTCCTATGAAAAATCGCTGGAAATGATCAATTAATTTTTGAGTAGTGAAAAATATGTTTTTGTGGGAACTTAAGAAGCACTTAGGTTGAAAAAATAATTTTTTATGTTAAATGGATAATTTTTGGAATGTTATTCTTATTATGTGCTATTGAGTATGAGTTATAAAGTGTTTTAATAATGATGAATTTTATTTAGAAATGGAATTTTGGATGTAGAAATGGTTTATTAAATGGTGTGAGTGATGAGAAATGTGTTTTCAATGGTTTTGGCATGTTATGTGTTGTGTTTGGGTTTTGTAAGAGAAAATTTTTATATTGTGTGTGTGTTTTCAGTGTGGTCTTCTGACGATGGTTTTTCTGGGATATTTGAAAGGCTCAAACAATTTTTTCAAAGGCACGTAAATGAAGATGTGTTTGGAAGTATGTTCTTATAGGAAATTGAAACACTTTTCCATTTTGAACATGGTATACCATTTTTTAATATTAATTGTAAATTATTTTAAAGGATGGAAGACGTGTTTTGAAAATTATTTTGGGTTTTATAAAAAATTTTAAAAAGGGACTTTCTATGGTATAGGTTTCTAATTGGTGTAAAATATGGTTTTTTTAATTGGAAGTGTTCTATAAATTAGTTAATTTATTTATTTAATTATATAAGTGTTTCAGATTATGTTTGATGCAATTATGTGGTGTGTTTGATTTTAAAAGTATAATTTTCATGTGAACATGGTCTTGTTTTTTATGTAAAACCTTGTGATGCCTTCATGGGTTATTTCAGAAAAAAAATATTAAATGAATTATTGACATACATAATTGGTGTGAGGCTTGTTTATGAAATTATTTTGTGTGCATATTTTTTCAAATGGTTTTTGGGTGTTCAAGTAGTGGCACACTATGTGTACTTTGTTTGGAATCAATTATGTATATAAATGTGCTGTGTTAGTGACATGTTAATGTGAAACTTAATTGAGTTGAAATAAAATTGAATCTTGGGTAATTGGGTAACTTGATTGTGTTGTGTTGGGTAATATTGATGTTTTCGCAGTAATATAATTTTCCATATAATTAATGTATTGTTTAATATTTAGGTTTAATTCATTTAATTTTTTTATTACTCAAAAAATATTTTTTTTTCTAATAAAGTTGGACTATTTTGTTTGATTTTGGGTTCTCTGTCCAACATTCATGCTTCTTCTCCGTTTAAATAATTTCCCCTATGCAGGGGTGCATTTATCATTTTCTTTCACGTTACCTCCACATACTCAGTATGAAGAAAAATGATGTTTCCTCTTCTCAATCATAGAGGTAATATTGATTTTTTTATAGTAAAATCATTTCTCATAGAATTAATATATTGTTTCATATTTATTTTTAAATTATTAAATTTAGTATTACTCACAAAAAATTATTTTCTTAAACATGTTCATTTTTTTGTTCGAGTGGGGTTGTTGTGTCCTACTTTCATAATCCATCTCCCCTAAAATATGTTCACCCATGTGGTGGTGCATTTATCAATTTCATTCATGTAACCTCTCTATCATTTTCAAGAAGAGAAATAACAATACCACTACTCAATGAAAGAGGTAATATTGATGTTTACACAGTAAAATCATTGTCCATAAAATTAAGTTATTGTATCATATTAATGATTAATTCATTTCATTTTATTATTTCTCACATAATCATTATCTTCTTAAACAGGTGGATTATTTTTTTGAGTTGGGGAGATCTATCAAACATTGATACTTTTTATCCCTTAAAATATTTTCACCCATATAGTATAGAATTTAACATTTTGTTTCTTGTTAGCTCCACTTCCTTTGTAGGAAGAGAAATGACGCTTCATCTGCTAAATCAAAGAGGTAATTTTTATGTTTCAATGGTAAAATTATTGTCCATATAATTAATATATTATTTCATATTTATTTTTAATTTATTTATTCTAAATGTTACACACATTATAATTGTTTTTTATATTGGTGGATTCTTTTGTTCGATATTGTTTGGTTTGTTCAAAGATGCTCGTACAGTGTTGGCTATTCGAAATAAAAGTCAATGGAAATTGTGGTAACATTGAAAGTTAATATTTTTAATGTAAGTAATAATTTGTATATATGTAATTATTTAAAAATGTTTTAAATTTCTATAATAAATTTTGTTTCTAGTAATTATATTGTAATGTTCATTTCATTTAAATTATATATTGATACTTGTTTTTCTAGATATATCTTTATGTTCTTGTGATTCTGGTGATTCTGTTGATGCGGTGTGTTGTAAGAGAACACTACAGTGGTGTTGTAGTGTGCTGTTACATCTGGAGGTAGTATTTCCTTTTATCACTCCTTTTTAAAGTGCTAACAAAGAAATATTTTAGCAGCTCTTTAAGATGCACTAATAAATGTTCCCCTTATCGTCATTTTTTCAAGGTTGATAAAATTCAGGGGCTTTTAACATCGCTCACATTGTTAGTGCTTCTCTAGCACTGATAAAGGACATTTCTAGAACTATCAAAGGCATATTTTGTAGAAGAGATGTCAAAATCATGTGATTCAAATAAATAAAACTCCTAATGTGCTTGATGATTAGGGGTTCATCAAGAACTGTAATTATTGTGTCATTTACAAGTTAGGTCTACAACATCTACATTCATTAATTAGGTATGTAAATTGGTTATAATTGTTCATAATTTATAGTTTATGTGTATTGGTTGTCTATTATATGCAGATTATCTACTACTACCCATGTTGGTCTAGACATGGTGGTGAGTAGTAGTTTCATTTGGAGATTGGTGGAATGTTCACTAGAATTTTTAAGGCCTAATTAAGGAGGTTTCATAACATTTCTATATAATGATGAAGTTGATAATTAGTTACATGTTACTTGATGTTTTCTAGAGATGAGTTTTTCACATCTTTGTATAGCCTTTAATAGATATGTTTCATGACTATTTAAAGGTTTAGGATCCAAATTGGTTCATATAGATAGGTATTCACTCTTTCTATAAATTAAAAGGTCTAGTTCAAGGATTATTCATACAAGTAGGGTTTTCACTACTGTATTCTATTATGTGGTTGTTATTAGAGGTTTTACGTCAATCCTTTAGTTCATACTGATCAAGGTTGGGTGTCCAAACCTATGGGTTTGACCACCGCTTCCCTTAGAGTGTAATAAACAGTTCTGAGGAACCATTGTACCTAAAATCTAGGTTCTAGTTTTCTACTATTTTTACAATGGATGAATGATTCCCATGTCCATTTTTGGTGTTGCTACATGGCATCCATGTCTCATATAGCATAAAAATCAAATATTTCCTACCATATAATTATTTTAATTTCAAAAAGATGGCATCTCTTTAAATATTTAATACCTAAACATCATAAAATTTGATGATTACAATCCTAAATATCTTCTACTCAATACTTGAACCTCCAACCCTATCCCATAAAATCCCCTTCCAATTAATCATTTTTAAACAAAGTTGGTAAATTTAAATTTATGTCTTCATAATATAAAAAATCCCAATAGTCATCCAATACCATTACAACCCATAAAAAATCCAAATCCATGATATCCCTATAATAAAATGATGTCATTAATTTCCCTTTAAATTTATTAATTTAATTGTTGAATTGAAGAATTTATAGAGACAAAAACTAATGGAGGTTATTGAAGTAAATAACCCCCATCGTTTCTACTTTTTTCCAGTTAAATATGTGTATTTATTTTTCTATCAAATATAGATAAAACAATTCAATATGAGGGGTGAATCGTAGCCAAAAATCAAACCATAATTATCTAAAACACATAGGGATTTAGTTTACTGGGAGTTATGAAATAATTATAAAAATATAAATTGTATTTAGTAAAATCCACATCAAATAAACAATCAGTAAAATAAATTTTAATAAAATTGAAATACAATAACTTATAAAAATTGACATTACAAAATAAACTAAAAAAACAATTTATTGGTTAAAAAAACACCCTTAAAAGATATTATTAAAGGATAACACCCTTTAATTAGGGATGTCCTTGATTTAAACCAAATTGATAAGATAGTATTTGAATTGAATCTGGGTATCCCTTTCCATGAATTGAATTTTTTGATGAAAAAAATAAAAAACATCATATATCAAACACTAGTAACTCTTATGATACCATCGTTAGTAGAAGTTTTCAATCCTTACAATCTCATCATAACCCTAATAGAAATAGTTGTCCACTTAGCCTTCTTTAAAAAAATCAATCAAAATATTCGAAAATATCTTTTCCTCCTCACTAAAATCCCTTAACATTAATTTTGTGAATGAATTATCATTCTCATATAAGTCCTCGATCACACCGACTAATGGTATACCGATTAAAACAAGAAAACATGTAAATTTTACAATGAAATCCTCACAAGTTTATGCTCAATGTGGAAACACTATGAAATATAAACTATTATAATAATAAGAACATTCAATAATGAGATGGTTTAAGCTTCAAAATGACTAATAGTTCTCCTAATAGTGTTATGTGAGATATTGATCTTCTCTCTCCCGACGTACTGGTTCCTTTTATAGATTCATATGCAATAGATAGATTCTATGAACATTAGGTACAATTGTTACAAAATCAGGAAACAAATTCTCTGTTGTATAATTGATTCAACACTATGCTTAATTTTCTGATGAAATTTGTCTATTCTACTACAATGGTATAATAATTTCTAGTAACATAAAGGAAAAAAAGTGCATTGGAACATAAATGTTTCAAAATTATAATTGAAAAACATGAAATTAAAAAATTAATTTAACTATAAATACCACATTAATGTATTGTAATTTTTGAAATTGAAATATAATGTGATTCTTTGGATTAATATTCACTCCCTTTATGAAAATAATATATACACATGAAAAAATAAAGATGAGTTTAAAATAAAACTTCTTTTAACTTCTTATGAAACTTATGGGAGATTTTAGCTTTGTTTAGTACTTCAATTTTCTTTATTTTATCCCCCATTGAAAAATAATCTTTTCCACACTTTATGAGAGCATGACAAAAATATTAAAATATTAAAATATTCAAAGAAAACACATTGTATAAAATATAAAAAATAAAACAAGTCTTTCCCAATTTTTCCCCCTTTATGATTTTCAAAAAGAAAAACAATAAATATTAGATCATTCAATTAAGATAAAAAGTTAATAAATAAATGATAAACAATATTAACAATTTGATATATTCCCCCTCTTATGAAAAAAATCTTGTTGATAATAATTATCTAATTTAAATATAAAGTAGATCATATAATAAATAAAAATTTGGAAATTTATAAAAATAAATAATTAAAATCATCTGGTTAAAATATTTTTAGTATATATTAGAAATAAAATTTCTGTAAAAAAATTAGAAGATTTATAATTATATATTTTTGAAAATATTTTTTAATTATATTATCTTTGATTCATTTACTCCTCTAAATATTCTCCACTATTTTTTTCAAATATCTAGGATCCAAATTCATTATTTTTACTAGTTATCTTAGTTGTAATATTTCTATATTTATCCTCTATATTCTGTTCATTGTATGATATCTTTATCAACATTAATAAAAAATATGACAAACAGGTCTAATATTCCTTAAAAACTTGAAAAAAATAAGATAACATCATAATATTTAAAATATTTTACTTCATTAAATCAAAAATTAATCTTTGATATTCATATTCATATTTTTTTACAAAATATCAATTGATTAAATAAATGATAAATTAAATATATCAAAAAATATAATAAGAACATTTAGAAAAAAATTTCAATTAAAAATGATCTTAAAACGATAATATTTTGATAAAAATTAATTTCAAAAAAGATATCTACAATATTAATAGCATGATATTTATCTTCTGATTTTTTTAAAATGAATTAATAAAATTTACATCATCTATTAAAAATAAAATAATAATAACTATGATTTTATAAAATTTTATCAATTCAAAAAAACTTCCCCTCAATATGGGAGTTCATAAAAAAAATACAAACGATTATATACTAAAATAAATTATTATTTTAAATTATAATATGGTAAAAACATTTCTAATTACCAAATATTAGAAATTCAGCTACCGATTTGATGTTATTTCACTTGACTAGAATTTAATTATGATGAAACATAATATTTTTATGTCCATTTTTATTTCCAAAGTGAAAAATTGTTACCAAAATCTACATGTGATATTAAAGAGTAACAAGTTACTTTAGAAAATAAGATATATGTTGTTAAATGGATTGAACCTTATTTAAGGAACACTACCCTTTCTAGTGTCTTCCCCTCTAAAATATTGAACAAAATTTTACAATATTTATAACTAAATGATTTTCATGATAGTATCATACTCTAGTGGTTGTACTAGCCTTTCCATAAGAATTATTCATGGGACACAAATGCTTATTCATTTTATCAAATTATTGTTTACTAATTTTAAAATTAGTTAATTTTTTAAAAAACAATAAACAATGTTTTTTTCATAAAATTTTCACTCGCAAGTTATATATGTTTAACTAAATTTGTTTTATCTCTACCATTATTATCCTTCCTAAAGGAAATATATTTCCCTTTATTTTTTGAAATTACTTTGGAAACCTTATCTTTAATATTTTTTAAATCTGATATAAGCTTAGTATTATTATTTTACCCTTACTCCAATTTCACTATTAATTTTATATGTATATATTTATATTTTTTAATCATTATAATTTAGCCATGTGTAACTCTTAAAATCATTATGATACATATTTTCAGTTTTTTTATTAATTATCTCATTTATAACTATATTTTTAGAACACCTTTCACTTCATTATTACACTGATCTTCAGTGAATGATTAATATGGGAGAGTTAGTTTTAAAGATAATTTAGACATAGTTTTTAATTTAATCATACATACAAACATGTTTCATTCAACAGGTCATATTTTAGAAAATTTAAATAGAATTCATTAATTCTACTTTTATAATTTATATAATCTAATGAATTATCAAAATTTAGTATCTCATTATCATTCCACGTATCTTTTGTGGCATTAAATTCATTAATTTCACCCCTCTCTAAACTTTTATTTGTCTCTTTTTAGATTCTATTAAATATTAGACAATCCATTAAAACGTTTCTAGTTTTCAAACACTCATAGCATATATTATCGTACGATTATTTATTTTAAAATTTATCTTTCCAATAATTATTTCATAAATTTTGTCCATTCAACCTTCCATATAACTGAGCATATTCCACCTCTATAAATTTTGGACCTCTATTATCTTAACAACTTTTAGAATTTCATCATCTTAAATTTATAATTTTATAAGTTTGAACTTCTTAATGTAATTCTCTATAAATTGACAAAAATGTGACAATATTCTTAATTTTATCCTTTTATGAATCTTAGTTGAAGATATATTCATATTACATCAAAGTGTTAATTAAATCATCAAGTCATAAATTGAGGATTTCTTTAATTTAAAGTTTTTATCCACTTTGATTATAATTCCTTTGAAATAATATGGATAATTTTCTCAATAATATAATAATTTGATATTTATTTCCTGCAAAGTGAGGGCATGTTGTTATCAATTGTTATAAAATGTTGATGCATATGTTCCATTGTTTCACTTAGTATGAAATCAAATGATTGATAATATACACATAAGAGAACACATTTATTTATAAAAATTTCAACATTTAGAAGTGTGTAATTAACATATTCATCTATAATTCATTATATTCTTGAGAATATGATTACTTACAATAGATATTTTATTGAATAACACGAAATAGAGTATTTTAAACATGTAATTTTCATTGAAACTTCACAAATTTACCAATGGTAAAAGTAGATGAATATTTTTAAAAAAAATTATAACTTCTAGTAATAATAATAAAATTATTAACTCCAGTCTTTATAAAAAAAGTCTTTATTCTATAATGCCAATAATCAAAATACCCTCTATAAAAAATTTGTGGTCACTAGGGTTTAAATTTCAATCTAACAAAAAATAAACCCTACCAATGAAAAATCATCTACCATGTCATTATAATAATGAATCTATGATACTTATTATAAACTAATCTAAATGCAAAATAACATCAGACTCAATTTCAAATATATATATGTTCTCTGGTAGAAAATGTTTTCTTAGATATAGACAACATGAAAATCTATAAGTGGTTATAAATTATATTAAAAGATAAAACCAAAATTTTTCATTCACTCAATGACTTTGTTTGTTCTATGTTACAAAAATGATAATAATCTTATAGATCATAGAAACTAAATCCACGAAAATCAAAAAATTAGTAAAAGAACTATAAATATAGTATAAATAAACCAAGATATAAATTTTTTTAGAAAATTGAAACAAAACATGAAGTACTAGTGAGGAAGAGAACCTCTACCCAAATTAATTTTTTTAAAGGAAAACACCCTCTAATAATGGAGGGGTTTTATTTACCCCAACGAGACATGTGTGTATTTGACTTCACTTTAGGTATCTTATTCCTATCCTGAAAGTCCTCAATAAATTTTTCTAAAAATATTAAACTTTATCCACAATAAGTTTCCTCAAAACCATAATTAAAATATTATTCCTAACCCTATAATACCATCATAAACCTATTGGAAAAAAATTACTTCCTAGCCCTAAAAGCCCCTTGATTAAAATGATTAGCAACAATTATAACTTCATTACCATAGTTGATTGACACTATAGTTATAAAAGATCTATATTTCTCATGGAATCAATTAATCACATCACTTCGTAGTATAAGGAATATTACAAGAAAACATAGAGAATTCAATGTGAGATCCTAAAAAACATGTGATATAAATAGAAACACCCAAGTATAAAATATATTAAATTAAAAATAGAACTCAATAACAAGATGTTTCAAGATTCAAAACAACTAGAAACTCTCCCTATAGTAATACATGTATCGTTGATATTACATACCTCAAAGAAATAGATCTATTTATATATACACATAATATTGTAGGATTCTAAACTGATATGGAAAAATATTAGCAACATTGTCAATAGTATCCTCCAGATTCTAATAGATTCACTATTACACTGCATATTTTGGTCACATCACTCTATATAACTACATAAATATTATAATTTATTATATAAAAGGTATGTATAATGTATATTGGAAATTAAATTATTGAAAATTATAATTAAAATACAAAAGATAAAAAATTAAAGTTAAGTGGAATTACAACTTGAGTGTATTTTTATTTTAAAAACTAAAGATAAAGTAAGTCTTTAACTCAATATTTTATCAAATTTTGGTGTAAATATTATTCTAATGATATTTAGATGAATTTTAAGGCTATCTAAAGAATAAACAAAAGGGGGTACATATATAGTAGATACACAGATTATCTTCTGGGGGTTTGGTTGAATCCTTTTCTTATGTTAAATTCTCTTATTACTTGGTAGTCTTGTATGAGGTAAAAGTACACTTCTAGTAAAATCCATTAACATAAGGGTATTTTTTCATTCAATGTATCAAATTATATCCTAATACCCCTTAAAGATGTATCATTATCTTAATTTTATCCATTTTCCAATTATATTCATTTCCTCATCCCCTTTACATCAAACTTCAACCATTGGTAAAATTTCTTTATAAGGGTCGTTGGAGATTTTCATTAGTAAGGATTATGGTAGGGCCTCCTCTAATCATACTATTTCTCTTTTTTATCCCTATAAGTAACACAAAAACATATTTATCTTATTTTTATGTTTTATAATATCTTATGTATCCTCCATATTTTCATTGGTCTACATATTATAAACTTTGAGTTTCTGAGCAGAAAATAATATCCCATTATTTTCTTTTATAGATTCTTTATTAATTGTTTGAAATGTTTAATACCAAACAAAAAATTAAATATAGGATGATATAAATTTCTAGTGGTAAGTAAAAATTATTTCTTATATATTAAATAATCATTTTTAATGGGTTAGGTAAGTGACCCCTTCATCCTCTCTCACTCTGAATTATTTTTTAAGTAGTAACCTGAGGCTAAGTGGATTTAATTTAAAATAATTTGGTTTCATAAAGTAATTTGGTATAAAAATTATTCTATTAAAGTTAAAAATAATTTTAGATTATTTTTTATGGTTATTAAATTTATAATGATTGATTGATCTATTTATAAATTTTGTTTCTTGGTTGTCCCCTTGGATTTTATACTCAATTATACATATTGCATATTATGCCTTACCAATTTTTCAACTACGTTTAGTTTTCAACAATCATGTATAAAAGTTAAAAATTTATCATGTGGAAAGTATTTATTTAGCATGAATTAATATGAAAGGTTATGTTCATTTATACATGAATCACCATAACTATTAAGAATATTAGAAAGTTGTATGTTGTTTTTGTAATAAAATATGTTAGTACACCATCTATCAGTGAACATATTGATTATATGGGTTAGACTCATAATACCCCGACTAGTATACCTATTCGAATAATGGATGGTTTGCATGATTTCTCTAATATTCTATACATGATTTTCTTCCCCCCTTAATGGATAGGTGTTAAGTGAGAAATTTGATATATAGGACTACTCTTCATAGATTTCATGTGTGATTTCAAGGCTTGTAACTCAAGTATGGACCATACCTATATTGGGGATTACAAGTTATAACTTATAATAATTTCATACATGCTTGATATATCATTTTTATTTTTTTCATATTTTTATATCCTTGTATTGTTTTTTCATAAACTTTAGATTATGATAACTGGGTATGGGTGGGGTGGTGACTGCCTACATGGAATTTCATACTCACCCAACTTATGAACATTTTGGGATGTGTGGATACCCCTTTTTTGTTATTTATGGAATGTTAAAACACTGAATAATGGGATATAAAGTCACATAGAATATAGTGTTTTGGTATTTTATTTTTTAGGCATTTTATTGTTGGATAAAGTAGATGCATAACTATCCAAGGATGTTATTATAATAAAATTAAATCTAGAAACCTATAGAAAATTTTTATTTTATTAGAATGGTATAGAAAAAAAGTGTATAACACACAAACAAAAACATTACTAGTATCAAGAGACTAAATACATGAATGATAAACACATTACATTAATAGTAAAAGTAAATTTTACTACTTTATCCAAATTTACAAATTATATTTTCATATCCTTTTGTCGCATGTAGTAATATTCATGGTTCTCTACAGAAATTGGGAACAATGTAAAGGACTGTGATTAGAATCCTAATAAGGGGTAGCATAAAGTGGATTTTATCAAGAAACAAATATATAATATATATTATGGAAGGGATAAATAATAATATAAAGACATATAATTTTTAATATAGCCATAATATATCCTTTAATAATATATATATTGAATTAAATAATCACATGACCAAAATTAAGTGACCTAATAGTGATGGAATACATAAATCTAGACATCATAATCACACTATTAATTCCACATCTATGTAATCATAAATAAATGGGAAATAACAACCAAAATACCCATGCTATTTTGTTTTATGAGAACTAGAAATGCATTAAGGGATAATAAATTCATGGCCCCATCCATCACACAATATGTCTAATAAATCTTCCATACAAAAGATGGATAATAATATATATCATAATATTCACCAAGGAAACTCATACATTATCATGGATAAGTCGTCAATAATTATCTATAAAAAAATAATGGATTTTTTGATTATCTATATCTCCCTAGTATATGGAATAATATTACTATCTAAGAGAATATTCATTAATAAACTAAGAAAAAATGTTATATTCATAATTAAATAGAAATCATCCCTATCTTATATATTATAATTGAGTAGTAGTTTTGGATACCTTAATCATTTTATGATATAAACTAAAAGTAGAAATTGGATAAAATATTTTAAAATAGTATGAGACCACAAAATGAAAAAAAATCCCCAATAAAAATCTATATTATGTGTTATTTATATTTTAAATGCATTAAAAATAAAAAATTCTCTTAAAGACAAACTTCTAGGTTGGTATGATTTTATGAAAAAGGTGACCTGGTTTCAAAATCGAGTTTAATAAACATGGAACCTAATTAAGGATCCACCATCTACATCATTATGAATCATCCCTAAATAGTTCCCCACTCTTATAAATAATTTATCCGTAACAACATAACTAAATATCATGCATTATGGATTTGGGTAAGGATTTTTTAGGCTGTGTAATTATTTTTGAAATTATAATGACTTATGAATGTGATATAATGATAGGGAATAATGATAATTCATTATAATTAAAATAAGAAATTCATAATAGAATTTCATAATAAAAATTGATATTGAGATGATAATTAATTGGGAAATATTGCCCAAATTTAATGAACATATGTGATAAAAACCCTTAAATTGAAAAATTGCTTTATAAAACATCATAATGTACTCTTTAAAACCTTATGAGTGACTTAAAATGACCATTGAGAGATAAATGTAGAGGATAACCATGCTCAATGGTTCTGGAGTGAAGATGAATGGGAAGACATGTTGGAATTTATAGTCAAAAATAGTGAATTATTTATTAATTTTTAGACTTATTCTTTGGAAATATAAGCTGTAGAAAACTAAAAACCATAAAATTACCTATGGGTTTTTATATTAACTCGTTTTATCCGAAATATGTTTATAATATTAATTTTTTATGGAAAACACTTTCTTCATAAATAATGTTCATCCAAACTATATTTTCTATTTTACACATTTTAAATTCCATCATAGGATTGAATTTTTTTAATAATCTAAAATGAATTATTTTAATTAATAAACATAGTTTGGACGATTATAAAATTATATTAATTGTTAAATAATTTTAACATTATCATTACATCAAAATACTTATGTAATATTCATACTTTATTTTACTATTGATCCAAAATCTAGAATATCCGAGAAAATTATTAAAAAAATTATAATATGCTAATTTAGAAACATTGTATATATTTGATATTATTTTTTCAAAAATAGGTTTATCTATTTGAGAAATTTAATTAATATATGAATAATTTTTTATATTGAAAAATCATGAGTTTGGGGATTAAATTTAATAATAGTTTTTATTTTTTATTTTTTATTTGAAATTGTTATATATAATTAAATTATTATTCATTATTTAATACACATTCTTTTAAATTATTTACTGTAATTATTTTAAATTTTATTTTATAATTTATCAGAATATTTCACAATTACACTCCATGATTTTACAACATATTTATCTTTAAATAAATTTCAAGTGCATGATAGCTTTCCTGACACACAACACTGTAATTTAAGAAAAATATGATATATTATTGAATCATTATTATTTAAATGTGATCTTCATATTGAAAAAATTAAGTGTAATGTTTGAATATTAATTTAAAATTATGGAAAATACGTATAAATTTTTTTATACCTCAAAATTTATTGATTTATTCATAATAAATGTGTACTTAATTTTCATTAAAACCATTTTATGCTTCAAAAATATGTTTTATTCAAACATGGTTGTTATAACACTTCATTTGTATAAAATACATCTACTCTCCATTAAGAAATCATATTTGGGGAAATGAATAGTATTTTTTAAATCTTAACTAATTATTAACTCTTTGTGATGTTTGTTAATTTTCTTAAGAATATTTACTTTTTAGTGAATAGTTAAGTATACCAATATTTGTAAAATTTTAATTTATTATCATTAAATAAATTAATTTAAAAGTAAAACAATTTTTTTATTTTTATAATAATGTAAAATATGTCTCTTTTAATTATAAAAAATATAATTAATTATATAAGAATTAATATCAATGTTTTTTTTGTTATAAGATAATTTTAAAGCTTCAGAACATATTCTTCCAAAACCAGTTTTATATACACAATGTATTGATATAATAATTAATTAATTAATTAACTAATAAATTTTTATGTTAATTAAATTTATATAATATATATATAATTTAACTTTTTTAAATTCATTTTCTAGTTTTTAATATTCAAGGAATTAAAGTAATTTCAGTTTTATTCTCAAAAATACATTTCTCAAGAAATGATTTTCGTTTCATTTTGTGCTATTTTTTAATGAAATTTCTGAAATTCATAAAAAAATTGAATATTATTACGTGGATTATATTGTTATAATAATAATTATGGATAAATTTTAATAGGATAAACATAATTTTTAGTCATAATTAATTGTAAAAATAGAACAAAAAAAGATACTTCGGTTAAGGTTATAATAGGTTTATTGGGGGTTAAACTGGGAGATAAGGGTATGAATTCCAAAAACATTTATAAGTATTATTTTACGATATTATTTGTAATCTATCATATATAATCATAAAATATGAGTCAATTATTATCTATTTAGCTAGAATAATAAATTTATATATTTTTTATTTACGAAATCCCCATGTTTATCCTCTTCTACACATATAAAAGAACTTCCTATATCCTCTAGTGTTTACACATAAATATCCAAATAAAATATAAAATACAATTCCCAATATTATCATAACATCTTTACCCATGTCCAATAGGTGATGATTTCATCATAGTATTATCCTTTCTTAAATTTAGGTATAATTTAAAAGTTGTTTCTCAACAAAGACTTTCAACACCTAACCGAGTAATTTCAATATGAGTTCTTCATAAAAATCACTATGACAATTAGATACGTAATAAAATGGTGAATAAAATAAATATGATATGCTTCTATATTATTATATTGATGTAATGACCATTATTCATCTCCTTCCACATCATAAAGGAAATTAAAGTATCACTATGCATGCATGCAGACTGACGTCTCATGAATCGATGCAATTATTTTTTCATTACATCCATTCATTTATGGTTATTAATATGTATTAAATGTTAATATAACATATTTTTTTATATAATTATCCATATTTAATTATAAATTCTTATCAACACTCTTAACATCTCATCTGTTCTAAAATTATAACATGGCTTGTGTGTATGTGTGGACAACCACTATAACATCTCAACCTTAATCAGGTACAAACCATTTTTACATTATTGTAGTCTAATTCATTAAGTGACCTAGGTTGCGTACTTGTGAAACTCGCTACGGGTCACGGACATCATTTTATATAATTTAAATAATTGCAGATGTTTCATGCAAAATGCCACTTCACGCTTCGGCGCGGTGTTCGGGTTATAAATAATTAATTTAGGATCAAAAATAGTAATAATAGGTTTAAAGAAGATTTAAAATAAAAAAAGAAAGGATAAAAAGAAATTCTAAAATAAAATAAAGAGGGAGTTATGGGAAAAATGAAAATAATTAAAATGGGGGATTCCTGTTTTTAATTATTTTTATTATTTTCTTTTCCATTAATTTTTTTTATTTTATATTTTTCATTTATTTCCTTTTTTTTCTTCTCTTTTATTTTTCACTTATTTTTGTTTTCTTTTGTGTTCTTTCTTTCTTCTCTTTTCGTTTTTCCTCTCTTCTCTCCCTCTCCCACTCATCACGGCGCACCCCTCAATCCTGTCACGCCAACTAGCAGCTTCTTCGGAAGACCGTTGATCCTCTGTCCAATGTCTGATTCCTTCGCCGTTAGGTGCGCAGTTAACCTTAGGAAAATTATAATGTTTCTCAAGTAGAATCATTCTATTCTATTGAGAATTATGCATGTAGTTCATCGTGGATGATTTTTACCCTATTTTGTGATTTTTCTAAAATTCTTCATTTTACTCCATTTTAGGTCAAATAAAATTCTACCATGGATCAAAGAGTCATCTATGACTAAAAGGTATGGTGTTTACATGCATTCCCTCCATTTCGTGGAGATTAATAAAAAATGAACCGTTGTGTCGTTAGTCGGTTTCTACAAGCTTCATAAAATTTTACCCATTTTAATTACTATAATGGTTCTGTTTAATTTTTGCAGCCTTAATCATCTCAAATTAATTTTTTTGAATGGTTTCAACAATATCGGACACACCTTTGGGTGTTCCGGCATAGTTGGTGTATTCTTCCATTAGCCGGGTTATTAATTTAATTAGCTGCGGGAATTACGCATCCCCATATTATTATTTATAAAATAATTGATTTTTTTTTGAATTACTACAACAGTGATGGAAAACTCTTTGGGCATGCCATCATGATTGGCTTATTCCTCCATTAGCCGAGTTTGATGTTTGATTAATTACATGTGTAGTGAAGAAAACATTTTATTATAATTAAATTAAATAAACAATTGCATGAACATGAACTTCAATTTTTGGATCCTTGGAACTTATTTTGTTGAACTATTTATAATTTAAATATTAATTATCCCCTAATATTGATATGATATGTATATTTCCTTGAATGTTTTTGTGTTGAACTATAAATTTATTCCTTGTGATTTACGGGTGTATCTGGTTAGTTCTCAAGAAGCGACTTTATATGCTGATTATGTCATATTTGTTGTAGTGAAAAGTTTAATTAAATTCAGGATGGGGAAAAGAGGTGGGTCCTATATTAAGGGTCATGCTTATATCCTCCAATCCTGACGGGTCACCTCTATGTGCTGAGGGGCAGTGTTATTGGATTTACCAGACCAAGGCTTCCCCAGACATTTTAATACTTCTGAGTTATACCAGTTCCAAAAAGGCCTATCAGGACGGATCTGTTGGCAATGTGGCTAAGCCAGCCTCAGATGACACTCGACTTCTTTTTCTGAAATCTCTATGGACTCAAGGTAACGCTATGCCTCGGGTGATACTTGCTCTTTAGAATGATTTCATTCCACGGGCTCGGTGGCATTGGATAAATGGATGGATGTTCCATAGAGATACCTTCGGGATGGGCTCAAACTCCAACTCTCAACTTGAAAATTAAATAATTTTTCACTTAAGGTTTATGTTATTGCTAATTGAGTCTCTTGAGAATTGAAATATTTCCCTTGATATGAGGAAGATTCCCTGGTTGACACTGGAATTAAACCCCATGTTAAAGAACATTCTTGGGGTTTACTTTTTTCTGGTTTTACCTTTCTTTTTGGGTTCTATATATATGTGTGTTCATGCTTTTCTGCTGACAGGAACCCTTTCAGACTACCATCTAAGGCTGAAGCAGGTGACCAGGCATGGGTGCCGTTTGCGACCCGGGCTGACTAATTTATATCATTTCACTGTAATTAATTTATTTGAAATGGTTATGTAATGGAACACTTCATTTTTATTTTTACATGAAATGGAAAGGTTTATACATTGTCGGTGTTGAACTACTAGGATTTTATCTCACACCTTGTAGGGGCATTTTCGACACTTGAGTAGATTAAATGCTCGCAGGTATTAACAAGGGGAAGTGTGCTGCTTTCGAAGCTTGACTGTTCATTACTATTTAAGAAAGTGAATGGGGTAGAGGACCAGGACTTTCTCACGATGAAGTTACTGCTTATGCCTTTTTTTAGTTGACTGTGTGTTTGAGTTCTATTTTCTGTACTTTCATTTTAGACTCATATCTTGGAATGACACTCTTTTCTAAGTTTCCGCACTTGGTTTTTACTATTCAGTTGGATTATTTACATTGCTTATACTGTAGTTTATTAATTCACTTTCTTCTGCTACTTATTATTTGATGTTGTTTATTTCCGTTGTCATAATATCTATTATCTATGAGGGCATAGTCTCCCCCATGGACACAAACAGGTCCCTCGCTATTAGTCGACAGCCTCTAGCATTTGGGGAGATGCACTTGAGGTTATGTAACCCATCGGTCTGACCATCTTCTTAGAGGTGAGCGGAGTCGGGATGTTACAAATTGGTATCAAAAGGGATTTTCCATTTTTCTTACTATTTGAGTTAAATAGGAGACTTAGAAATTGGGATTGGGTATGTACTCTAGGATTGAATATAGCTAACCCATGAGTAGGGGAAAACTCAAATTCATGGGTTGGGACTGTAGTTATTGATTATGAAAATTACTGTTGATATGATTTCACCTTGGTTGAATCACTTGTATTGCATTATTTTTGTGATTTTATTATTTAAATAATGGGTTTACGATTGAATCCTGATGATACGATGAAAAAACATCCCATGCATCATGATTGGCACTATAGGATTTATATGTCATGCATATTTCTATGCCATATCTACTTTCAGCATGCATTTTCCTATTTCATGTGAGTGTTGTTATACCTTGTGGTAAAATTTTGAGTTGTTGGTTTATTTAATATAAGGTTGTGTTAGTCTGTTATATGTTATCCTGACTCAACCTTGGAGTGGGCTGTAGAACTATTTAGTAATCCTTTTTAGTTATCTGTTCTATATCGAAACCCAACTCTTGAGGTGGGTTGTCTATTTTTTAGTGCTCAGAGGCAGGCTATGTACCTAACCTCTTTTGCACCCTACTTTTTTTATCACCTTCTTTACTTCTTTTTTAAGTGTGTGTTTGGATATTTTAGACAAATGGAGCCATGGCGTCTTCATGATGTGCCTCAGGTGTGTGTAAATGAGCATATTCCAGAGATGGTGGGTCCTAAACCACTAGCGGTTCCCCTCGTAGAGCCTCATGTAGTGCTACATCTTTTTGATATTCTGAGGGACCCTGATGATCTGTTCATGGATAGTCTCCTCAGTTTTATACAGTCAGTTCAGAATATTCCTAGACCCACCCCGTCTATGGAAGGCCTTATGCAAGACTTTCTGCAGTAGAACCCTCCCACCTTCTCAGGGAGTGGTGGCCCTCATGCTGCAGAATCATGGATAGAGGTTGTATGGTCTATCTTCGACCACCTTGAGACACCTATAGATCGAAGGGTCAAGGTTGCAATCTACATGCTTTATGACACCAAAAAACACTGATGGGATATTATTTCTCAGGCTGATAAGGCCATTGACATGACTTGGGATGATTTCCAAGTATCCTTCTACAATCACTTTTTTATGCAGACTCTGAGAGATGATCCTGCACGGGTGTTCCTACATCTTTAGAAAGGATCTATGACGGTGTCATAGTATTCTACTTGTTTCATAGAACTTCACCATTTTCCCCATCTCTGACTATAGATGCATAGACTACTACGAGGTTTTTTGAGGATGAACTTGATTACACTATCTGCTCGTAGGTGAACATCTTCCATTTGAACACTATTATAAAGATCTTAAATCATGCTCTAATCTCATAGCGTAATGATAGGGAAGCTGAACCAGTGGGCCAGGGTAGTTCAGTTCTGAGACAGGGTGATGGCTCTTCTGGTAGCAGGAAACACTGTTTTGAAAGTGCATGTGGGGGAAATCCTAACCAAACAAAACATCTTGGTAGCTCTGTCACTTCATATCTGTGAAGTAGGGATGGTCACAAGAAGACATAGTGCATGAGTGATCTGAAGGAGTGCCGAGATTGTTGTAGGATGGGTTACCTTTACCGTTTTTGACGTTCCTTCTCTTCAACATCCATTGGTAGAGGATTTTCACCAACACCTCCTTTAGTCATGGGATCTATGACTCCACAGTAGGCTAGAAGTTCTTTTTCCACCGGTCGATCAGGCCGAGGAAATAGTGGAGGTCATGTTTGAGGAAATCAAGTTCTAGACTATTAGCATCAGCAGAGTGGACCTGCTTAGGCCAAACAGGCAGTGTACCAGGGTCATGGATTAGGTCTCCTGTACATAGTGCAATCAATTCTAGGGGAGCAAGGTGTTGGACCATATATAGTGAGAGGTACTATTCTAGTAGCCTATGCCTTAGTTTCTTCTCTTTTTGATACCAGCACATCACACTCCTTTATATATACTGCTGTTGTTAAATGTCTTGGTTTTCCAATTGAGTATCACTGTGGCTTCATGTCTCTCAATACTCCACTTGGGGTCAGAACAGAGGGCATACTCTAGTGCCAATAGTGAAACCTCGAGATAGGTGGGTACCATTTTGTTTAGAATTTCTGTATCTTGATATGTATGGCATAAAATTCATTCTTTGTATGAACTGTCTTTCTCTTTACCATGCCCAAGTAGATTGCTATCGTCATCAGTTGTCCTTTACGTCCTCTAAGGGTGACATATATCTTCTCAAAGGAGAATGGGACCTACAAACAAACTGAGCTATGCCTAAATATGCATGGTTAGGAAGAGTGACAACTCAGTTGGCAATTCTCTTCATCAGTGATCAGGGAATGAAACTTTTTGAATTCCTTCCTATGGTGGATCTTTTCAAGGATTTCTTCACAAATGATTTATCTCCCTTACCTCCTATGAGATACGTGGAGCTCCCTATTGAGCTCATTCCAGGTGTTGGACCAGTTTCTATGCCTCCATATAGAATGACACCAATAAAGATACAGGAACTCAAAAATCAGCTTCAAGTCCCTGAGGCTATGGATTTCACCAGACCTAGCACATCACTGTGTGGTTCACCTGAAATTTTTTCCAAGAAGGCAGATGGTACCCTAAGGTTATGTGTGTATTTTCTTCGACTCGACCAGGTCACGGTAAAGAATCAGTATCCATTACCTCATATAAGTGATATATTTGACCAGATTTAGGGAGAAAATGTTTTCTCCAAGATTGATCTGAGGTCGAGATATCACCAGGTGCCTATGAGGCCATCTTACATACCACGTATATCATTAAGAAACAGGTATGACTCGTATGAGTATCTGGTTATGCCTTTAAGCCTCACAAATGCACCGGTAGTCTTCATGGACCTAATGAACTGGGTTTTTCATCCATATATTAATTCCTTTATGTTAGTCTTTCTAGAAGACATATTAGTGTATTCATGTTCCAGACACAACGATGTAACCCATCTTGATAACGTGATGAGTACAGTGAGAGAGAACCAGCTAAACACTAAGATCAGTAAATTCCACTTCTAGATTGATTAGGTAAACTATCTACGACATATTATTTATGATACAGGGGTATCAGTTGACCTAGAAAAGTTGAGAATCATGGTATCATCGTAGAAGCCCAAGAGTGTCTTAGACATCCACAATTTCTTGGGGATTAGTGGATATTATAGGCAATTCATCTAGGATTTCCCTCACTTAGCAGCACCTCTCACGATTTTGACTAAGAAAGTTGTCCAGTTTATCTAGTCAAAAGCTTGTATAATGTCTTTTTAGGAATTCAAAGGAAGAATGACCACAGCCACAATACTGAATCCTCCTGAACCTACAAAGAGTTATATAGTTTATTGTAATTCTTTAGGAATTGGACTGGGTGCAATTTTGATGAAGGGTGATTGAGTTGTGGCATATTTTTCCTGCTAGCTGAGACCTCATGAGTGGAAATATCCTACCCATGAGCTTGAGTTGGAAGTAGTGGTTCATGCTCTATGTTTTTGAAGACAATATTTGGTGGGTGAGATATTCTTTGTTTACCGGGATCATAAAAGCTTGAAATATATCCCCACTCAATGAGACAAGAAATTAAGGAAATGTAGGTAGGTCAAATACTTGAATTCGTTCAATTTTGATCTTTCTTATACACCTAGGAAGGTAAATGTTGTGGTGGACTCTATAAGCCACAAGACACAGACACAAACCATTAAGGTAGACACCAATGTGTGGCAGATGATGGCCTTGTTTTCCGAGATTCATCTGGAGGTTCAAGAGCAGAGTGGAAAACCAGTTCTAGAAGCTCAAATAGTGATATCCTCTATTATATATCATGTCCGCATGAAATAGTTTATTGACCCTGAGGGTCTTGTTTTGAGTGAAATTGTTGTAGGAGATAACCGACCTCCTGGTTGGGTTATTGATGGCAGTGAAACTCTCCTTTACAGTGGTCGTGTATGGGTACCTTCTGGTATATGGGAAGAGATAATGAAGGAATCTCACACCTATGTTTGGGAAGTTCATCCTGGGATGACCAAGATGTATAGAGACATGTGTTGACAGTATTGGTGGCCTGGTATAAAAAGCAGATAGCTAGTTTCATCACTCAGTGCTCGACCTGCCAACAGGTGAAGGGAGAGCACCAGCAACCTGCTAGACTCCTACAGCCTCTATCCATTCCTAAATGGAAATGTAATGACGTCACCATGGATTTCATTATAGTCTTTCCAAGATCTCCTCGAGGTAGTGATGTAGTATGTGTGGTTGTCGAGAGGCTGACCAGGGTTGAGCACTTCGAGCCTATATGAGAGACCTTTACGATTGATGAGTTTGGAAGGCTATATATCCAGGAAATTGTACGACTTAATGGTGTTCCTTGTTCTATTGTCTCTGACAGGAATTCATGTTTTACATCATGGTTCTGGTAAGGGTTGCAGAAGGCACTAGGCTCAAAGGTACTTCTAAGTACTTCACATCACCCCCTGACCGATGGGCAATCCGAGAGATCTATACGAGTGTTAAAGGATATGTTACAGGCTTTTATCCATGCTTTTGGATGTTTATGGGAGAATCATTTACCTCTTGTCGGGTTTAACTATAAAAACAACTTCCATGTGACAATCCAAATGGCTCCTTAAAAGGCTCTCTATGGTAGACCGTGTTGTTTGCCTTTATGCTGGCTCAAATAAGGTGAGGCAGCTCTATTGGTTCCTCATATTGTTCAGGAGACTTCTGAGCAAGTTGAGTTGATTCAAAAGCATATGAATACAGCTCATTCCAAGAAAAAGTCTTATACCGATTTTCGCCACAAACCTCTAGAGTTCGTGGTGGGACATCGATTCATTCTGCATGTTTCTTCGAGGTTGGGTCATACGGTGGATAAGGAGACATGGGAATTTATCACCGAGATACATCAGGATGTTTGAGATAGTGGGGAGAGTTGGTCCTATATCCTATCGGTTACTACTTCCTTAGAGGTACCATGCCTTGAACGATTTTTCCCATGTATCTCAGCTTTGACAATATCATCCAGAACCGTCTCATTCTTTTGACACTGGCGACATCGAGCATGAAGCTGATGCATCCGTTGTGGAGAATCTGATCTGTATCATCGACCATAGCTTGAAATTCCTCCATGGAACATCAGTCCCGCTAGTCTGAGTTTTGTGGTAACACGAATGTGTTCAGGACGATACCTGGGAACGAGAGACGAATGTACATGCGTAGTGGCCATAACTCTTCTCTGGCGACGTTCCACTACCCTCAGAAGGGAAACCCAGGGATGAGTTATCTTAAGGAGGGGAGGTTGTAACATACTAGACATAATAAGTTATGAACCATGTTTACATTATTATAGTCTTATTAATTAAGTGATTCGGGGTGCACACCTGTGCGCATCACAGCGGGCCCCAGACAGCTTTTTATTTAATTTAAATAATTGCAGATGTTCAATGAAAAATGTCACTTAGTGCATTAGTACAATTTTTGGGTTTTAAATAATTAACTAAGGATTGGAAAGTAGTAATAAATGATATAGAGAATATTTAAAATAAATCAATAAAGGATAAAAATAAATTCTGAAATAAAATAAAGAGGGGGTTATGGGAAAAATGAAAATAATTAAATTGGGGGATTCCCGTTTTTAATTATTTTTATTATTTTCCTTTCCATTATTGTATTTTATTTTATATTTTTCTTTTATTTCTTTTTTTCATTTTCTTTTATTTTAATCTTATTTTTCTTTTATTTTATTTTTCTCTCTTTTCTCTCTTTTATTTTTTCCTCTCTTCTCTCCCTCTCCCACTCATCATGTTGCACCCCTCAATCCCATCAAACTCACCTGCAGCCCCTTGGGAAGGCTCCCGCTCCTTCATCCGACGTTCGATTCATTTTCTGTCAAGTGTGTAGTAAACCTTAGGGAATGGATAACATTTTTCAAGTGGAATCATTCAATTCCATTGAGTATTCTGTGCACAGTTCGTCATGGAATATTCTTAACATATTTTTGGATTTTTCTAAAATCCTTTGTTTTCATCCATTTTAGGTGAAATCAAAGTCTACTGCAGCTCTTAGAGTCATCTACTACCACAAGGTAGTGTTCTTACTCTCTTTCCCTCAATTTATTTGTGAATTATAAAAAATGAATCATCGTGTCATTAGTCGGTGCCTACCAGCTTTGTGTTATTTTACCCATTTTAAATACTTTAGTGGTTATATTTAATTTATTCAAGCTTAATCATCTTAAATTATTTTTTTCAATGGTTTTATCAAGATCAGACACCCCTTTGGGTATGCCAACATAGTTGGGAAATTTTTCTGTTAGCCGGGTTATTAATTTAATTAGTTGTGGGTATTGTGAAACCCATTTTTATTTTTTAAAAATTAAATAAATAGATATTTGAATTATTTCAAAAAAGTTGGACACCCCTTTGGGAATGCCGACATGATTGGTGTATTCACCCATTATCTGTGTTTATAGTTTGATTAATTTCATGTGTTGTGAAAAAACCTTTTGTGGTAATTAAATTAAATAAATAGTTTCTTGAACATGAACTTCAATTGTTGGACCATTGACACTTGTTTTTTCTGAACTATTTATTTTTAAATTTTTATTATCTAATGAGTTTGATATGATATGTATATTATCTTGAAAGTTGTTCTGTTTTACTGTTAAATTTAAGCCTTGTGATGCATGGGTGTATCAGGTTAGTTCTCATGCTCCAATATTATATGTTGATAATGTCCTATTTGCTGCTGTGAAAATGATAATTAAAATAAGGGCGGGTAAAGGTGGTGGGTCCTGTATTAAGGGCCATTCTTAGATCCTATATTCCTGACTGGTAACCTGTATGTTCCAGGGGGCAGTGTCGTTGGATTTTTCGGACCGAGACTTTATTGGACTTTCTAAAACTTTTGAGTGATATCGGTTCCAAAAGGGCCCATTGAGATGGATCCATTAGAAATGTGGATAAGCCAGCCTCGGATGACACTCAACCTCTTTTAGCGAGATAAGGATGGACTCAGGGTAAATCCATGCCTTGGGCGATACATGGTCTTTCGAATGATTTCCATGGAGGGGCATGGTGGCATTGGAAAAATTGACGGATTTTCCATCGTGATACCTTTGGGACGGGCTCAGACTCCATCTCTCAACATGATCATTAAATAATGACGCACTAAAGGTTTATGTTATTTCTAATTGAATCTCTTGAGAATTGAGAAATTTCCCCTGATATGTGGAAGTGTGCCGGGTTGACACTGGATTTGAACCCCAAGTTAATGCACAAGCTTGGGGTATGCGTTTTCCTGGTTTTAAATTTATTTCTTGGTTATATATATATGTGTGTGTGTGTTTGTGTTCATGTTTTTCTACTGATAGGTACACTTTCAGACTACCAGCTTAGGATGAAGCAGGTGACCAGGCACAGGTTCCATTTGGGACCTGGGTCGAGTTGTTTATTATATTGCATTGCAATTAATTTATTTGAAATAGTTATGTAATGGCACAATGCATTTTTATTTTTGCACGAAATGGAATTGTTTAGACACCTTGGGTGCCAGCCTACTGAGATTTTATCTCACACCCTGCTCGGGCTTCATCGACACCCGAGTAGATTACATGCTAGTAGGTATTGACAAGGGAAATTGTGCTACTTCTGATGCTAGACTGTTCATTACTGCTTAGGATGGAGACTAGTGCAGAGGACCCAGCGTTGCTCGCAATGGAATTTCCGCTTGTGTATTTTCTTTTAGTTGGCTGTGTGTTTGATTTTTGTTTTTCGTACTTTCAGTTTAGTCTCGTATCATGGCATGAAACTCTTTTGAGAGTTTCTGTACTTGGTTTTTACTATTTAGTTGGATTATTTACATTGCTTCTACTGTAGTTTATTTAGTCACATGCTTCTGATACTTATTATTTGTTGTTGTTTACTTCCTCTATGATGTTATTTGTTACTTATGAGGGAATAGTCTCCCCAGCTGACACAAAAAGGTCCTTCATTGCAAGTCGGCAGCCTCTAGCATTTCGGGAGATGCACTTGAGGTTATGTAACCCACTGGTCTGACCACCATCCTAGAGGTGAGCCGGGTCAGGACATTATAACCACATCCACAAAGCAATGTGATCCATTTTTCATTTCCCGTTTAAGTGAATGCTAATGAGGATTTATTTAATGAATATATTTGATATTTATTATATAATAATACTTTTTTAAATTATAATTATAATTTAACTATATTTCATTCAAATAACTAAAAACTGGAAACATCACTTGGGAATATGTACAAACAATCATGTCTACAAAGTGATGTAATTCCTTCTTCATCACCACTATACAAGAATGGTTATATAATTTTATATAATGATAAAATATCATAATTATGAAATTATTATGATTCATTATATGAAGGAACAATGATCAATGTGAAAATAACATAAGATCAAAAATAAAACATACATGAGAAACAAAATAGTTAATACTTGGAAATGATGGGTTTATTAAAAAAATTATTAATCTATGGGTGTTGTAATATTATAAGGGGATCATATATGGTATTATAGGCATGAATTTTGTTTTTTAATTTAATAATAATTAATTTAAATTTTTTATACTAGTTAGTAGAGTATAGAAAATGTTAGTTGAACTTGATCTAAGGGTTTCTTATCTAACTTCTGTTTCCTTAAGACATATATCGTATTCACTACTTGTTTATTTTGTGAGTCCTGTATAATTGTCATTGGATATGATATATCATTAATAACTTTACATTAATTGTATTTGATATTTAACTTGAATTTATTTATTTCATTGGGGTGTGAATAAAAAGATACCAAAGTGGTAAGGGGTTATGTTTCAAACTCATTTCTTTTCGGGATTATCAGTGATAAATTCCCATTAATGTTAATTATATTTTTATTTTCCTTTAAAACATATATATTTTATTCTCTTCTTGTTATTCAAGTTATTTTCAAGTAATAGTACAATTTTAATCTCTGTGGAACATAAAATTATTTAGAAATGGTTTTAAGAAAAACCGATTTCATTTCCTCTTTAATCGTGAATATTTATTTTCTATGTCCATATTATCATTAAAATGTTTTCAATATTTTTTTAATATTTTAAATTCAATAATTAAATTACTTCTACCCCTTTTTCAATCTATATATAAATGGTTAAATTCAATATTTTAGTAGTCTCTAATTGAGGTACTTTTTAACAAATGTTGGATTTGAATCATCATTTTAACATATACCGCATGAATATTTTTTTCCAATGTCATGACTACAATTTTTTTGAAATATAATTTAAAATTTTACAACATTATTTTGAATTATTTTCCATAATATTTTGGAAATTTTGGTACTTTAAATATTTTATTTAGAAATTAAAATGATATTTTCATAAAGAAATTTTTCACATATTTTTTTAAGGTATTTTCATCTTTGGAAACCTTCTTTGATTTTATTTATTTTTTATTGGGGACATGATCTAATGATATTTTATTTTTTATTTCTTTGTATAGTTACTAATTATGATGATGAGATATTGATAAAACCATTTTTATCTTTCTCTATTTAAGCTATGACATATTGGTAAATGTTTTCATGACCATAAGGAATAAATATTCATAGATTATAATTATGTAGTGGTTGGATATTTTATGGAATTCAAATTCATTGGGTAATTTGGTATTTATATATCATAAGATAATGATGATAATCTTGAAAAAAAAATTAATAACAATAATATTATTTTATGTGGTGAGTATGATTTATTCTAGTTATGCACACAATATTATGTTTGAACATGATTTGGAATAGCTATGTTCAAATTTTTATATATGGGTACGATTTGTTCTAGATATTCTCCAATTTTATGATTGGAAAGTTATAAAAATATATATGTTCACAAGATTATGATTTCCTATGATTATGATGTGATATGACCACATTATTAGTTAATATTACTTCTTTGATACCATTATTGATCATTCTTTTGGATATAACATGACTTTAGAGTTAATGATTTAATAATATTCTAAGTATGAATCTTTTATTCCAAGAACATTCAATTTTTTTATAACATACCCATATAATCATCTTAATATATCTAATGACTGATATGTCTCATGTTTACCCTTACATATGATCTCACCCTTCCTTACAACTTCCCTTCCCATTTTTTTATAGTAGTTACTAAGTATGACTAGTCTAGAAGGGTAATTTCTATAAATAAATATTTTTTATATGTTGTAGTATGTACTTAAATATAATTTTTATATATATAATATTTATATAAACTAAACCTTTATGGTTCTCAAGAATTTTTATTTGGGATATATATTGAATATTAATTGAGAATATTTAATATCTATGTATGTTATTCTTGGTTCATTATAGTTCGTATCCGGGTATGTTTTATTTCTTTTTAAAGACTAGGAGGTGAATTTTTTTATAATCATTAGTATAAGACTATTTATATTACAACATAATTTTCTAAAAAATGAGTGTGATTTTATTATATAATACATCCCTATAATGATATTTTAAAGGCGATGTGGTTGTGGAACTAATAAACCTATGAGTAACAACTCTAAAATGGGTGAATTGGGTATTAACTCAGTCATTATTGGTCCACTATAATTGGGCCTAAGACTACACACCTATATTGATACTCATTGGGGATGTTATTAGATTAAATATCATCAATTTATGAACCATTATGATGAATTTTAATAGATAATGACCTCAGATGGTTGAGGTTAAACCTAGGGTTTTATGGATTGAGAAAAAAGTGTCATGAGTTAGACACCCTGTGGATAATTGTTAATGAGTATATGATTTGTCTCGCATTGTTTATTATTGGTCACACTATTATTTTTTGATTTAATAAATTTATAGAATATTTAGTAATCTTGTTAACACAAAATGTGATAGATTATGTAGTGTTTTCCCTTAAAAGGAAAAAAAATAAATGGTAGATGGAATGTGAAATATTGTGATTATACATAACCATTTATGTCAATATATGATTAAAAACATAAACAAATATGTGTTTTAAAATTAACAAATAAGTGAAATATTTATTTTATTGAAAACTATAGACGATATAAGATTATTTTTTTTATGATATTGTAGAAAAAAAGAACCCAAGGAAATTTATCAATGGAATGGTATGGTTTTTTATTTGTGGAAATTATGGGAATAAAGAAACTAATTTTTGGGGGAAATAAATTGTTCAACATAGGAAAATAAAGTCCATCATATGGTACAATTTATATTTCATTGTATTATTTGTCGATAACATGAGAAATATCTGAGTTAGTGACCTATTCCAAGGGCTAAATCATAAACCATGAAAGATCTTATACTATGAAAATCACATAATTAGAATGATTGAAGTGTTTATGTTTTGGGATTCAATAATTTTGTGGTACAAGTATTTTAACAATGATATTATTACAAAATAATCATATAACATCTAATGATTATTCTAAAGTGATTTTACTATATAAAATTTCAAACATATGTTGAATGGTATCGATAACCTAGAAAACTGATTTAGTGGTAAGGATATATTACTGGGAAAAACATTTACTAGGGATTAATAAACATTAATATGTTACAAATATTGAGACAGTAATGTTTAGTTGGGATAAAGAGATAATTGATATTGAAAAATTAAATTTAATGGCATTGATAACCTTGATATTGATTAGTGATATTAAGACAATTTGATTTATGATTATTTTTATTGAATTTTTTAATTTATGGAACATATTGGAATATTTTTTAGAGCTATTTGTTTGAGAAATTTATGTTTTCATTATGGTTTTAAATTGATTTAGGGAAATTAGTAACATATTATTATTGAATATATGATCATGGTATTCAAGTGTTTAGTATATTATATTTTGAGATACATTATGTTTTTAGGTATAAATTTTAATAATTATTTTGAAAAAAAATGCGATCAAATCTTTTAGGTTTTGGGGTTTTTAATTAGATCAGAAATATTTTGGAAGATTCTTAAGGATAAATAATAGAAATGTTTATGTTGAACTTTGGTTATAATTGGTTATGTTTTAGATATTAATATACAATTTATTTATTTGATGATTTATCCCTATTGGCTAACTTATGAAAAAAATATTTTTTGGGAAATAAATTCAGATAGATGGAATGAATTTCATTCTTTACAGGGATATTATGATCCATTAAATGTTAATTTTAGAAATAAGGGAATAATAAATTCTTCTTGTATTTCTATTTCATGTATTTAGAGATAATATCAATGTTAAAATTGATCAAAACAAAACCAAAAGATATATATTCACTTATGGATTGGAAATAAAATCAAGTAATTGAGTTTTATCATTTTCCTAGTTTTGATTTTAAAATATTTACTATGCTCTAGAAAAGGGAAATTTATATTCAAATGTTATCCTAATACATTAATATTTTGGAAGTTGTTGTCTTCTTTATCCTTAATTGATTTATGGTTTTATGGTCTTTAAATTTATCAATATTATTCTCTCTGTCATATGATGTTATTCCTTTAAGATTAATTTTCTCCTTCATGTCTATATTTCACTTCCTATTTTTATTCTCTTTATCTAATATCATTATTATGCATAATTTTTTGTAACCTTTTTGATTCCCACTTCCCCTTATCATATGAACTTTTATTATCATTTTGAACAATGTGGAATTTCAGTTAAGGTATTTTCAAATACTTAACCTTTGATTACCAAGATTAAAATTACAAAGATACAATTTCATTAATGGGATAGAATGTAAAACTCAGAGAATTTAGAATATATTTTTCTTTAATTAAATTTACCTTTTTTCAAATATATCTTGACCCATAACATTGATCTTTAGGAGAACTATGATATGATGTTGAGTTATTATTATTTAAATGTGATTGTTATAATCTATATGTTAAATTTATGGTTTGAATATGTCAAACCACATTATTAAAAATATATATCAATGTTTTATATAATTAAAATTTATTTAATGATACTAAATAAATATACACTCAATTTCCTATAAAGCCATTTTATGCTTAAAAAATATATTTTCTTCAAAAATTATTTATTTTTAATTTTTTACATTAAAATTATAATTAATTTCTACTTACAAATCTTATTTTTGGAAATTTTTTCCATTTTTATATTTTTATTTCAACATAATCATATGGTGAAATTTTTAAACTTTCTTAAAATTAATAAATTTATAGTGAATAGTGAAAAATACCAAATATTTGAAAATTTATTTTCCTTAAATTAATTAAAAATAAATTAATATTATAATTTTTATTCATAGAAATTCATTTTTAGGCTTCAAACACAAATTTCCATAAAACTATTTTCACATACCCAATGTGTTGTAATATTAATTAATTAAATAAATAGTTATTTAATAGTGATGATAATTATATTTATATAGTATATGTTCATTAAAAAAATATTAATGTAATTTTAGTGATAACTAGGAAAAGAATGAATGTAAATTCTATTTCTAATAAGAAATACATTTTTTAAATAGGTTTCATTACTTTTTTCACACTTGTATATAGTTAATTTTGGAAACATAGAGAAACATAATATTATAAAAAGGATTAAATATTTTGAATCATCATAATTAATAAGAATTATTAGGGATACCTTCATTTTTTGTTCTAATTAATAGTAAATATAGTAAAATCATGTTACCATAGTTAAAGTTAAAAAGGGATTAGTTGGGGTAAAACTAAGATATAAGGAAAATAATGATTTAATTTTTTTCTAGATATTATTTTATGATAATATTTTCCCATTATCTAATATAATATTATAATATGAGATATTTTAGATCTAATTGGTGTCAAAAATACAATAATATATTTTTATCTTTTAAAAAATATTAAGTGTGTCATCTCTCATACATATAAAAGGACACCCCCTCTCCTATATTATCGCCACATAAATAGCCTCTTATCTCATAAAATGTGTTCTGAAATAATTTCCTAATATCTCCCAACCACCAGGTTATAGAGGTCTTTCTTTGATTATAATATCATCCTTTTTGGGCATAATGTGTAAGCCAAAGGAGGTTTCTCAAAGAAGAGGTATAACACCTTAATCGAGTACTTTTAATTTTATTTATTCTTAAAACATATATAATTATATTATATAATTCATAAAATTATGAAACTTTTTTAAGAAAATGTTTTTTATTTTTATTGTGTTGATAGAACAACCTTTCTTTATCATTATCTCTATCATATGAGAAATGAAAGCATCATTTGCATGTATGTGGATACCACCTCCTCACACAGTGATGTATTTCATTTTTTATCACTCTAATTAATGGTGGGTTATTTTAATGGATTTGATGATTATACATGATATTTATGTAATTAATATTCTTTTTGAATAATAAATTATTATCTTTTATCTAACCATCCCATCCATTGGAACTCATAATGGGGCTCGTGGGTATGTTTGGGATACCACCTCATAAATGTAATATAATTTATTTTTTATTTTTTATTTACATGGATATTAATAAAGATATATTTAAATATTATATTTTTTATTTTTTATATAACTATAATTTTATAAATTTGAATTATTATTTACCTTTATTATGTTTCGTCCATCAAAAAGTAGAAACATCACTCACAAGTATGTATGGACTACATTATAAAAATGTGAAGTAACTCATTTTCTTCGCCAATTAATTATAATGTCTAAAAAAGTCTATATAATGATTAAATATGATAATTATGCAATTTTTATAATTATGTATATGATTTAACAATGATAAAATTTCAAATACCATGACTTCCAAATAGAAACATACATGATAAATTAAATAGTTAACACCATGAAATGTTAAATTTAATTAAGAATTATTAATAAAAATGTTTTGTAAAGTTACAAGTGTATCATATATGATATTTGACGTTTTTATATTTTTTTTAAGATATGTATAATAAATTTATACTTATCATACATGATGTTAGAGCACATATATATCAAATCGGAATGGAGGTAAGGGATTATCATCTCACTTTTGTTTCCAAGATACATACTATACATTATCCAATGTTATATTTTATGTGTTGGGTATAATTAAAATTTAATATGATATATCAAGAATCCATTTCTATAAAGTATATTAAAATTTTATTTTAATGTTATTTCATTTATGGTGGTTATGAGTTAGAAGATTATAAATTGTTATGGGGTTTATGTTTCAAACTCATTTTTTAGGATTCCTAATGAAAATTTTCCATTAAAGAAAAATATATAGATATTATTATATATAAGATTTATATTTTCTTCTAATATATTTTCTCATTTAATTATCTATTAATTGTACCATTTTTTTCTCTTTTTCACTAAAAATAATATATAGTTTAAATTCAAATCGATATTATCTATGCTTGAGTCGGAATCTTTTTTTACAAGTTCACATTTTCTATAAGATGTTATAAAGAATATTTTTACTATTCTAAATTGAATTATTAAATTCATTCTAACCCATATTTTACTTTCTATAGAAAATTTTAAAGGAATTCATTGTAAAATTTCCAGAATGAGGTACTTTTTAATAAACATCTGGATAGAATATGTGTTTTAACATATAATGTATAAATGATTTTTACCACTGTTATGAATACTATTAATTTTTATGCTTCAGTAAAATGGTTCCAAGGTTATTTTTAACAATTTTATTAATATTATTGACTTTTTTATACCTTCAATATGTGATTTTAAAATAGAAATTGAATTTTCATCATGAAATGTTTCAGTTTTCATTAAATGTATTTTCATCAATGGAAATATAATTATATGTTACTTATGACTCATAGGGAAGATGATTCAATAATTCCATACTTATTATTTCCCTGTGTAGTTATTCATTATGACGATTTCACCGTGATGAAACTCTCTGACATTTTTCTAGTATAATCTATAATAATATGATAAATGTTTTCTTGACCTAGTGGTATACATATAAGTAGATTATTATTATGTAAGGTTTGGGTATATATAATCTATCCAATCCATTGGGTAGTGTGATATTGATACTCCTGGGATAATGATTATAAAAATGTGCATGATTTTGTACTAATTTATCCATATTTTGATGTTTGGGTCTGATTTATTTTAGCTATTACAATAATATTATGCATGGACATGATTATGAATAGCTATATCCACATTTTTATGCATGATTATTATTTTTTCATGATATAATCACAATTTTTTGAATATAAAGAATAAAAATATCTATGTTAAAATGATTATGATTTAATTTTACTGTAATTCCACATGCATATGTTATTGAATGGTGATTACTGCTTTAAAAACTCTATTGATCATGCTTCTACATATGACTTGATTTTAGAGTTAATGATCTAAGATATTCTATGTATGAATCATTTATACTTAGAACATGCACTTAATTATATTAGAATACCCTTAGGACCATATTATAATCTATTATTATTGATAGATCCCATGTTTACCCTTATATTTGACCTCACCCTTTCTAATGTTTTCCTTCCCAATGTTTTTGTGGATTGTATAATGTATTTTGAGTCTATAAGAGAACCTTATGTATCAAAAATTTTCACAAGAATGGGAATATGTTATTTTTCTTAAATGAAGTGAATAAAGAAACTAATTATTATGGAAAATTAAACTGTTCAATTGACAAAAATATAGTATATCCTATGGGAAAATTTATAGTTCAATTTATTATATTTGTGTAACATGGGAATTATCTGAGTCAATGCCCTAATCCAAGGTATAACTACTTAACCAAAGAGTTTTATATTCTATGGAAATATTTTAAATTGAATGATTGATGTTTTATATATTAATATTCAAGATATATATTAAATAAGTGATTTATCAGTGGTATTATTTCTATAGGTATTTTGTAACATCTATGTATTGTTCTGTAGTAATTTTAATTTAACGATACATATATATATATTGAATTTTACTAATAACATAGAAATGTTATTTTGTAGTAAGGTTATATTTTTTTAAAACACATAATTGAGGGATATATAACCTTTAATTTGTTCCAAATGTGGATATAATAATTCATAATTTGGATAAAGAGGAAATTGATATTGAAAAAGTAAATTGGATGGTATTGATGATAATGAAATTTGTTAGTGATTTTATGAAAAAGTAATTTATGTTGATTTTTATTTATTTTTTATGATTAAAGAAATATATTTGATAGTATTTATAGAGTTCATTTTGAGAAGTATTTATGTTTCCATTAAAGATTTATATTTATTTAGAGAGAGGATTAAAATGTTTTAAGAGAATATACTATCATGGAATTCATGTGTTTTTATATACCATTATGATTCCATTTATGTTTCTTAGGTATAAATGTTATATTTTATTTCGGTAAAAAATTATGTGATCAAATAATATATATTTTGGGATTTAATTTGTTCAGAAATATTTTCTAACAGTCTTAAGGTTAAATTAATTAATATTTTAAGATGATCTATTGTTTTCATTATTATGGTATTTAAAATTATGGTACAATTTCATCATATGAATATTTATCTATATTGAATAAAGTTTTCCAAATATTTTGGTATTGGTCAATACTAAAGATAAAGTGAAGGGATTTCCATTATTTCATGGGTCTTATAAATCATTATGTGTGTTTTTATCAAACTTATAAAATTATTATTAATCGTGGATATATATTTTATAGAGTATGACATGAGATATAAGTGAAATTTTTTCAAAACATAATAGAAAGATTAAATTTCACATATAGAATAGAAATAAAATCATGAATGTATATTTAATAAATTTATTATAGATCATATAATATGGGCTTTCCTAAATAATTATTTTTACCAGATTAAATAGAATTGTAGTGGTGTTGGATAAAATAATTGGTATATAAAGATAAATTCTTATTTCATTGCTAGAAAAAAAGTTTTCACCAATGTTGTTACAAAAAATCGAAGATTTTGAAAATTCATATGTTGTTGTCTGTTACAAAATTGTCTATAAATTGACACATAACATTGAGGATCATAATAAAAACAATGTTTAGAAATAATGAGAGACTCAAATTGCATAAATTATTTAATATTTTTTTACTTAGTGAATTTCATATGTTTTTCATTCTGCGTTACTACTAAGAGATGCATTCAATAAGGATTTCTTGATATTCTCTTAGTATATCTCTTGTAATAGTTTTCTTTCTAATCCCAAATGATCAAATACTATCGTGGAAAGGAAGATAAAATTTTATATGTTAGAATGACAGAGAACCTTGTGATATGTTTAATGTCATGGATACCTTCAATATAATCTAAATATCCACATTTCACTTCTAATTAAATGTGTAATCTCTAATATTATTTAAATTAGTATTTAGTTTTTTAACCAATAATATGTGTTTTGTATTGAACTTTTTCACTATTCTTTTTTACATTTTTATAGGTTTTTACCTTTATCATTTTTTATTAAAAACCATTAGTTTAAGTTCTGGTAATTTGATATTTTTATCAATATATGATAATATATTGATTATAATAATTTTATTTAAAACAAATATATTTTATATTAATATTTCAAGAACTAGTTTTTCTCTAAAATTTAGATTGATCAGTTTTTTTATAAATATGGTCATCTTTAAATATTTGGGATGGATGATTGTACGTTTATTTATAAAAATCCATAAATTCCCAAGGCCCCTTTCGTATATTTTTTATTACATCCATAGGACAATAATATAATTCAAATAATGTAACTAAGTAATTTTGTTAACGTCTTAATTTTTCATTATTTCTTTGAAATTTCAGAACATTTTCTTTACACTAACTTTGTTGTTATAGGAAATATTTTTTTTATAATGGAATATTATATACTAAGATCACAAGAAAATTTAAATCCAACTGAACCACCTTTTTTATTGATAATATTTTTAATACTCGCATGATTGAATGAAGTTCTGTATCATTTATACTAGATTTGAAAATTTTATTATAATGATAGTGCTTTATAGAGTTCCTGATAAATAAGTTGGTCATTTTTTTTAGAAATAAAAATTATTATATCAAGTAAATTATAATGATCTTGATACACTATTATATTCTATGAATAGAAACATTTATATCCAGATGTCATATTGTGAAACAAAAAAAAATTATTTGGATGAAATTAGAGACTACTCAATTTGGAACATCGAAAGTTTTATAAAAACAAATATATATGTTGAGATAGGATTATAACTCTTTTTATTTTCATATTTTTTAAATAATAACACAAATGTATCAACATTTGAAAAATATTATAAATATTTTACATTCATTGGGTGAGAAATAATTATCTAAATAATAGTTTATCAAAAATATTATTTACATAATACCGAAGGTATACTATTCAATGAGTAAAACCATAGATGGTACAAAATAATTTACTAAGAAAAATATGGAGGAATTTATTGTAATATTAATGAAATCTAAAATTATACAAAAAGGGATTGTAACAATTCGAAGAGGAGGAATCGATTATAATTATTATCTACTTTTGATCATCATAATTATAATAATTTTACTTCATAATATAATTCATATAAATCAAAGGAGTTAAGGTTGAAAGGTAATCTTTCTTATCATAGTAGTTTATAGAATAATAAAAATGAGCTTTATCAACTTTCTATAAGGTTGAATAATCTTTTTATTGATAATAAAATATGATACAATCATTATAAATATGGATAATTTAGTCATGATAGAATAAATTTTTTGAACGATATATTCTATGAATGTTTTAATATTGTTCAAATTAAACATGATTATCCTAACATTAAGATGAAAGACAAAAATTCAAAGGGATGTTATAAGAAATTGAAGAAGATATTAAAATTTAGTACACCTAGAGAATATGATAGGATAATACAACTTCTAAAATGTTCATTGAAATATATTTTAAATAAATGTTTTAAAAAATTTGAATTATATAAAAAATTGATTGATTAAACATGCATTATAGATATGGTAACTAATTAATCCTTCAAAAATTTTAATCAATAATTTAAATTTACTTATATTTGTGGTTATTATTAACCAACTTCATCAGATGATCAAAAAGTTAGTTCACCAAATGATAAAAATTCTAATTTATCAAAATTTTAGAGAAATTTACTAATATTTGATGAAATGGTTGAAATATTAAAATCATAGATAAATAATAGTAAATTTAAAATTCACGATGATTTTTATAAAATAATTTTTTATAAATTCAAATTCAAAATATTCCTTGGAATTAGTTTCTTCATATAATTCAAGATAAAATTAAAATGATCAAAATTTCATTGTTAGGCTTAAATATGAAGTTAGAAGATTAAAAAAATATCTAACATTAAATTAAATAATTAATATTTTTATAAAATATCATGACTCGTCCCAGATGGGCACATGCCATGAAAACCCCATGCCCACCTCTGATAGGGCAGGGGCAGGTGACTAGCACTGAGTAGGTATATCCCATAAATGGGAGATATTTTACTATTTACCTGTACACATGCAAACATCTCCAATACTAAAACATTGAAATGTAAAAACTTTATGTAAAAATTTAATCATATACTAAGATACCAACCATAGTGTATGACAGTAGGAGAGTTGAAAAGTAAATAGGTCCAGAATACAATCCCACCAAAAGAAATAGTATGTCAAGTGAATGAAAAAGTTCCTAAAAATATTCCAAAGAAAACCCTACCTAATGGTTAGGTGAAGTGAAGAAACCTAAAGCAGTATGAGCACAAAAAAACCATATTATCCCTCTAAGAACCACTTATTCTTGGTCCATGAAGGGCTTCATCAAATCATCGATCATTGACACAAGACACAAAATGTGGGGGAAAAGACTATTCAGGGGTGAGTAAAATAATACATAGTATGACACCCAAAACCCCAAAGGAAATACCCCTAATAAATATATGAATTATACCACAAATGAAACACATGATGTACACCACAAAGGAATTACGCAATGTATACCAAAAAGAAACACTAGAAGTACAGTCAATACGATCAACTCACACAGGTATATGTATAAATCATGAAGAGAATTGTTTTATATTTATAGTATATAGATCTCCTAGTTTCCATGACTCATGAAG
Organism: Viscum album; assembly: GCA_963277665.1. Classification (NCBI taxonomy): domain Eukaryota; kingdom Viridiplantae; phylum Streptophyta; class Magnoliopsida; order Santalales; family Viscaceae; genus Viscum; species Viscum album. The sequence goes on from CAUJRU010000202.1 coordinate 736,930, forward strand.
TGTAAACAGTGCATAGAGTGTTGATGGTACATGGAGCATCGATGGATCATGGAGCGTGGATGGAGCATGGAGTGTCGATGTCCCAAGGAGCATCGATGGTGCACAAAGCATCGATGGTTTTTGGAGCGTCGATGTCTCACAGAGCGTTAATGGCGCATAGATAATTGATAGTGCATGGAGAGTAGATAGAGCATAGATCGTTGATGGGTCATGCATCCCCCAATTCATATAGACCCAAAGTCACATAGTCACCAAGATCAGATTATCATAGCTAACCGCATGATTCTATTCATATCATGCTTGTACATAGAGAATCTAATCCTCAATCCAAATGGTCATATTACAACTTTGACAAAGACTCACATAGAGTATCTCAAAAGGAATATCTCATCATAAGGGTCCAAATTCCATAAATGTCTTGTCAAACAAACACAGAGTTTGAATTTTTGTAAAGGTCAGAACAAGGTCTGATCTGATACACCAAACCAGACCCGACCAAGTCCGACCGACCCATCCCAACCCATTCTGACCAGATTTGGCTCGACTTTCTTCATCATGGCATGAAACGGATCGGTCTATAGTGTTGCCTGACAACTAGAGTGACTCGGCTTTTCAGGATCATCCTGCACTACGTGCCATAATGTGTGCCCGACGCGGCTCACCTCAGTTGATTCCCCTACTGGTCTATCCGGACTTCCCTAAACTCACATGGCCTCTGCGTCTATGCCCCATATGATCATGAAATTTTTCCACTAAGTGAAATCAATATGGATTTCACCGCTACGACCCCCTGGCCACCACTCATGGCCCTCACTACATAAGGCTCCTCCCAATGCAGTTCCACCTTGATCAGGTCCTGATTCCCCTTCCGACCACCCTGTAGGTGGCTCTTCATACCATACTCTTCTTGGACCATCCCCCCACTAAGCCACGTCTACCTCCACCATTGGTTTCCCATCCATTAGCCTATCAAAACCACATGATCCCCCTAGATCGGACCTGCAGTCCGAATCCGGCCCTCACCATCAACGACCCCACTGGCGGTCTTCCATGCATCTTTGTAAGCTTCCACCTCTCCTAAACTATACCATTCTCCCATCTCACCACTTTTATAACATTGAAGGATCAAAACATCGATATCAGACCATTGTTCCATGCATATGGGGCTTAATGTTAGGTCATTCCGAAAGGGTAATCAAGGGATAATAATGTATGAATAACACAATAGATTGAGTGGAGGATAGATAAATCAAAATAATGCCTAATGAATGTGTCTTGTCCTTGATCGTGTCATCCTTGGTCTGTCCAGGTTAGAATATTTAATGAAGAACAAATCAACACACAAATCTAAATCCCCATTCAAAACCTAGCAGGCATAACACCCATCCCACAAGCAATCGATCCTCGTATCAACATATTTATTGGTTAGTCAGCATTCCTCATTATATCTAAGAATGGGAAATGAAATCACTAATATATAAACATCATACATTGTGATTTGATCAATTGTTGATAAGGAACTAAGATCTGTGTCATCAACAATCCTTGATTCAGCAACGTTCATTATCAAGAGAGTTTCCTTCCACGCCTCAAAGGAATTATAGGGTTATAGTGATAACCCTAAATTTTGGAAAAAAAGTTTCACTAAAAATAAAAACACCACTTCATTTAATAAAATATTTTTATTAAAATATTTTAATGATGGTCATGTCTAATTTCTAGTTTTCTCAGTCAACCCACGCTGGTCAATGTTAGGCCCAACCTATGGTAATGTTGTTTCTCTATATTCAATGGTTCCCATAGATTTATAATTTGGGAACCCGTTTAGAATTTAATATCATTTAAAGAAGAAACTGACCACTTGATTTATTAAAAATATAACATTTTTCATCATATCATTCTGGACACAATGAACCTTGGTATCTCACGTCATCTCAACACCAAATCATGGAATTTTTCAAATTAATTTATATAATAAGACTAGACAAAATCTATGTCATTACATTATCACCGCCTTAGGGCATTATGTCCCCAAAATCCAAAACAAGGGCTGCTCAACAAAAAGATGATGGTAATGAGAAAGAATATTAGCCTCCTGGTTCCAAGTGCTCTACTGGATATTCATGTGTTTCCACATGATGTGCACTAGAGGAATCAATTCCTCAGAAGAACCCTCTCCTATAAATCCTTGATCTCCACCATGTACTCCACAAAAGTCACTCCATCATCATAGTCCAGCTCGCCCCGGTCAATGATGTGTGATGGATCATATACATACCTCCTCAGTTGCGACACATGGAATACATCACGCACCCATTGCAACTACAGGGGTAGAGCTAGGTGATATTCCACGTCATCAAATCTACTCAAAATCTAAAATGGTATGATATATCTAGAAGATAACTTACCACCCCAACCAAATCACTACAATCCCCATAGAGGTGAGACGTAAAGGAACATATGGTATCCCTCTTAAAACTCCAGAGGCCCTTGTATCCTATCATAATATGAATTATGTCAGATTTTTATAGTCCTCATGCTCTCCTGGATGATCCACACCTTCTTGATTGTATCCTTCACTATCTCAAGACCCATGAGTGTTTACTTTTCAAGGTCTATCCAACATAGTGGTAAACTTCATGGTCACTTGTCCAAGGCCTCAAACGGTGCCATACCAATGGTGGTTTGATTGATTTTTTTGTATGAAAAATCCACCATTGGTAGTTGATCCTCACAAATGCGGCCAAAGTCTAGGATGTAAGAATGTGGCATGTCTTTAATAAATTAGATGGCCCTCTCCGTATAGCCATCCATGAGGGGATGAAACACTATGTTGAAGTGAAACTAAGTCCCAAATACCTCATGTAATAACTTCCATAATCGAGATTTGAAATTCACCACATGATATGAGGTGAACATTGATGGAACTCTATGAAGAATAATCATCTCCTTCAGGTAGAGGCATCCCAAACTCTCTACTGAACTCTGCCCACAGATTAGTAGGATGTGGACTCACTAGGTGATTCGGTCAATGATCACCCAGATGGTATCATGTTTCCTATATGTTTATGGTAAAACCATCACAAAGTTCATCGATATGTTATCCCACTTCTACTATGGCACCTCCAGTGGTTGGGTCAATACTTTTGGAACCTAGTACTCATCCATAACTTGCAAACAAATGAGGCATTGGGAAACGAACTCTACAACCACATTATTCATTTACGGCCACCAAAACTGATATCGGAGTTCTTGAAAAATATTTTAAACTCTTGGATGTATCACCATAGGGGATTTATGAAACCCCCTCAATACCTCCTCTCAAAACATCATTTTTACTATTATGTGCCCTCTAAAGAGAATGATGTGCACTCCACCTATTGAATATCCATGAGGGGCATTCCCTTTGGACATATAATCACATAATGCCTCACAGTTGGTGTATCTAAGTTATGCCTCCCTAATTGACTATAAGTGTGGAGGTGTGATAACATCCACTTGAGGTAAGTTGCTTTATCTCCATCAAAAAAGGATATATTCAATGTGGAAAACTAATTTGACCCCTCAGTCGGAAACTACAAGCTTGACCCCAGATCGAGAATGAATTCTACTACATTCCACTTCCTAGGAGTATAGACAATATAAAAGTTGTAGTTCAATATGAACTCAAGCCATTATCTCAATATCACGTTTAGATCCTTCTGAGAGAATATATACATGAGACTCTTATAGACAGAGAATATGGTAAACTGCTCACCCATCAGGTAGTGTCACCACATCTTAAATATAAAGACTACCACTGTAAATTCAATATCATGGGTCTTGTAGTTCTTCTCATAATGCCTCAACTAGCATGAACCACATTGAATCTCCACATTCCCATGCATCATGATACAACTATGCTCGATCCTAGATGCATCTCACAACACCATGTACTCAACACCCTCCTCTAGTAATTTCAAGATGGTAATTATTATCAATCTCTACCTCAAATGATTAAAGAATTTTTGGAACTTCTCCTTCCACATGAATGTTTTCTATTTTTGTTTTAATTAATTCAACTATGTTGCTACCCTATAAATGTATAGTACAAACCTCCGATAGTACCCATCCAAACCTAGGAAACTCGACAACTTGGTAATAATCTTAGATGGCTCTCAAGAAACCACCAATTCAATCTTTATTGGATCCACTGCAAAAGAATGCTTTTAAATGACATGTCCCAGAATGTGGACCTCCTAAATCTATAATTGATGCTTTTGATGGATCGGATCCCTCGGCCCAGCAATATTGTCCGCTCTGGCCCAGTTGCTATCCCAGGCCTCACGGCTTTAAAACGCGTTGCTGAGGGGAAGGTAGGCACGGGAATTTCAAGCACCCACCAATCTCCCTCCACAACCGATGTGGGATTGGTTACCGGGGCACAGGCGCCAACAATCCTGGCGGGGGCCCAACAATCCTGGGCCCAGGACACAACATCCCCCCCCCAAGCCCACACCGGTCCCGAGACCAACCACCCTTCAACATCCCCCCCCCAAGCCCACACCGGTCCCGAGACCAACCACCCTTTGATACCAATTGATGGATCGGATCCCTCGGCCCAGCAATATTGTCCGCTCTGGCCCAGTTGCTATCCCAGGCCTCACGGCTTTAAAACGCGTTGCTGAGGGGAAGGTAGGCACGGGAATTTCAAGCACCCACCAATCTCCCTCCACAACCGATGTGGGATTGGTTACCGGGGCACAGGCGCCAACAATCCTGGCGGGGGCCCAACAATCCTGGGCCCAGGACACAACAGCTTTGAGAGATTCCTACAATTATGGTTCTCTCGAAGTGTGTCCAGGACAATCCTCAACTCTATCGTGTGCTCTTTATTGGACGCTAATTATAATAGGATGTCATCAATGAAGATTATGATTAACCGGTCTAATTAAGGAATGAAGATTTTGTTCATCAGTCTCATGAAAATTACTTGGGAATTATATATAATAAACAAAATCACTAATTACTCATAGTACCAGTTCTGATATCTGAAGGCTATATTCAGTATTTCCTCATCCTATACAGGAATCTTGTGATAGTTAGATCTATGGTTTATCTTTTAGAACCACCTCATTCCCTTAAATAGATCTCAGAGGTCGTTAATCTTAGATATTAGATACCTATTCTTCCTAGTCACTTGGTTTTGGCACTGGAATCACACACATAATATCAAGATCTTGCATAAATTTTTGGAAAAAAATTGGGGCCACCTTGGGTGAAGCACTGGGTCTCACAAAGACCTTTCTCTACAAGTCCTCTAGTTGTAAACTCAACACATGAATCTCCATGGGATCCATCAGATATATAAGTGTAGATATCATTACCATCCCAGGGTATATTTCAATGCATAATTCTACCTACCCGTGAGGAGTTAATCCAAGGAAATCCTCCAGAAAGAAGTCCTCAAACTCCACCACCACTACAAGAAACTAAGGACTCATCTTATCCACTACACAAAGGGTCTTCCTAGACAACTAATGTGGGGTAGGATACACCCTCATATGTGTGAGTCTATCCTATTATTGGTGCATTCCCATTTATCTACAAGAAGAAAACATGGCCCCATCACTACGAACACACCACACTTTATTCCTAAAACCATCAATCTGGGCATGAACTGTGGATAAACAATCCATATTAATAATGAAGTCACCAGGACTTGATGGTTCCACTAAAAGATCCCAACCAAAACTCTCTCCCAATAGAGTAAAGGCACACAATCAGCACCAGTGTGTGATCAACGAACCTCTCCCCTTATGATTCTCTAAGAGTAAGGATCGATCCAACAGTTCCACTGGAGTCTATGAGTCTCAAACATGGGTCATGGAGTTAAAATGATTATTGGAACCTATTTCTATCGAAACTATAGTTAGAGTGTAAAATACATAGATCATAAATATAATAATCTCTAGATAACCAAGGTTTTAAGGCTCCATTTCATGAATCTAGACTCATACTTTTCCACCAGCTCACTAAGCTCATAGTGGACAACATACGGGTGGTGGTGGTAGTACGTTGAACATCCACCCAATGCATGTTGCTCTACCAACTCCTCTACCACATTTTTTTCCTTGTAAAACAACTTCCACACACCTCATCATCTACCTCGGTGGTCCCTAAAATGTTTTCTCATCATCTGAACCATGAGTCATGAAATATTGATTCAGTTGAACCCAACCGATGTATAATGAACACATCATATCCATCAATTTTCATTCTCCACCCAATGATCCACGCACTACTGATCTCGTATCTTGGGGTCATCCTCTAGTGTTTTTCCCCACTTGGGTTCCTATGCCTACTGTCATCTACCTACATTTAAAGACTCATCTTCCTGGTGCCTACTGGTAACTCCCACAACTAGCATATGCTCTTCTATAAATCTCCCTACTACCATGGCTCAATCCAATACCCCATCATATATACGGATGTTAAGGTATATCATAGATTACCTGATATCCTGGTGTATCCCCTTATCAAATGTTTGACCCTTGAAGAATGGGTCCCATACCATATCCATAGAGTAGGGAGAAAGATATGCAAATCTCGTTGAGTACTCTGTTACTGTCTGACTGGCCCACTGCATTTGTAAGAGCTACTATATGTGCACTGAGCATAATATTTTTAGAAATAGCTCCACCCTTAAGAGGCACACAAATTCTTCCCAAGAGAAAGTCATCTCATCTTATGTCTGGATCACTAAGCTCCACCATCACTCCACTAATCCCTAGAGAAGGTTCGAAGATAGAACTACCATTTGGTCAGAAGGTTTCCTTACAAGGAGGAGGATAGGTGTAATTGCCTCCAGCCAACCCTCCGATACCTAGGTGTCTGGATCACCCCTAAATATGAGAGGTTTCTACCTCTAGAACTGATGCAACTCCCTCATCCTCCGTGCATCATTTGATGGTAGTGCTGGTAGTAACTGCTCCACTCCGGGGGGTGGTATCACTTGTAATCCACCCAATGGTTCTATCTTTTGATCAAGTAGTACCTCAAGAACATGCATCTATACCTACATCCCATCACTAGGTGGCTCATCCTCATGATCACACATCAAAATCATAGCTAGATGTCTGCATTGAGGTATCTTGAAATAGATCAAGATGTAACACAGTCAATAGAGTATACCTAGTGAGCTAACTCTAGAGGAATATGATAACACACTCAAAATTATGTATGACGCATGTACCGATTATTTTCCATGAAACTAGTTTTTTTTATGTATTGATTCAAAATGTAGAATTTAGGGTCCTAGTGTATGGATTAATCGGCCGCTGCACCAATGTTGGAGTCCCTCATCTAGAAGCTAAACTCGTAACACTTGAAAATGTTTCCCCAAACCGATCTCAGAGACTCTTGGTACTTTAGGTATAACTGACTGCTCTGATACCACTATGTCATGGCCCATCTCCCTAGGGCCCATGCCATGACTACCCCGAGCCGACCTCCAATAGGATAAAGGCTAGAGAATAGCACTAAATAGATATATCACACAAATGAGATACATTTTCCAAAGTACCCAGACACACACACACACACACACATATCCCATTACAAAACACTGAAAAGTAAAAACATAACAGTTTTCATCGTATCATTCAGGGAACATTAGGCCTTGTAATATCACATCGTCTCAATTCATGGAGTTGGAATTTTCCAAATTAACTTATAAAAATAAAACTACTGAAATTGAGATTCATTTCATCAAATATAGAGAAAAATTATACCCTCAATAACATATAGTGTAATTAGTTTTACTTATGATAAATATCATTTCAAATCAAATTAATTTTTACCTAAAAGTTATCCATTTTACACTAAATTGAAAAGGGGATGTCATTAGCCTATGTTTTTTTAAATCATGTCCAACATTTGTTTTTTATTAAGAATTTATTTTTAAAGATCTAGAAACTGTTCAATATAGATGATTTGGGATGATATGGATTCCTAAAAAATAGCTAATATATGTAAGAAAGATTGTGTACCAAGAACATTGTTTTATATTTTTTTAAGAAAAGAGGATATGTAACAGTTGCTTAATCAAATGAAACATGGATAGTGGTTATAATTGACAAATTATAGAAAAAAATCAGACATTAGAAATCTAAAAAGGTTTAATAGAGGATGAGTCACATTTTCGAGCAATGGAATGTGAAATCATTGGAATTTGTAATGTATTTTTATTTTAAAAACATTTATATAAAATTTTTTATATGTTTTAAGAAGTTTGTGAAAAAATATCTATATTATTAAATTATATGATGAGGGTTTTCTTGTGAACTTATAGAATGATAAATACAATGTTCAATATTTAGAAATTACATTGAATCTATCAACTATTAAACATAATATATATACACTCTAGAAATAGAACACATAAGTCATCAGAATTTACCTTATCGAAGTGAAACTAATGCTTTATCTTCATTATAGAATATTAGATTAAGTAATTGTAACATTGATACATTATAACAAGATTATAGAAAATAAAATTTTATGGATCTGCTAAAACTATAGTTTAATTGAAACAATGTTAATGATCCTTGTTGATTTAGTAAGAAACATTAGTCTTATTTTAAACATAGAAGTAATTATTAACCTCTTAACTTTACCCTTCGTTCAATTGGTTTTATTTAGTCATACAAAAACTATATGTTTTTTTGGGGGAAACACCTTTTGTTTGTCTTCATTATTAGTTACCCAAGATCTACATGGATTTTTTTTCTCATATGAATATACAAAGATCATAGCCATTTTTTGGTTTTTTGTAATTCCAATATTAACGAGAAAAATGTACCCTTGATTATTATCTAATGTGATCAATGTAGATACTTTGTGAACTTATATTTTTATAGCTTAGTAGTAAGAAGTGCATTAATCCAAATTTTATAGTACCTTTAATACCATAACAAAATTCTGTTGATTAATAAATAAGTAGAATTATTCATGAAATTAATTGAAATTTTAAAATTTATTATTCTATTTTAAATTATTTTTGGTGAGAAGCTTTGAGTACTACTTATTATACTAAAAAATATGTGTTATTGACATATTTTCTTAATAAAACCTCTTATGAGTTTTTTTACAGATGAAAGGAAAAACATTATAACTTATGAGTTGTTGGGTATAAATATTCATCATTAATTATAATGATCAATTATATAAATTATACCCTTATTTCGGTGAAATAATTTTTATTTGACAGTCTATAACTAGTAAGGCTTGAAATTTTTTGAATAAATAACAATTATTTTGAAAGAAATGGTTAGTGTAATGTTTTTTTAACTGATCCTTTAGTTTTTTTTAAAAAATATACACAATTAACCTATTAGTGATGTTTTTTAATATGCACTTATTGGTATAGAGTATGTTAATTCACAAGTAACTATAGTAAATCCTCTAGATGTTAGACCAATGGATTTTCAATATCCCATAATTATTTTAACAGAATATGTACATTAGATAATTGAATATAGACTTACATACTTACATAAATACTAGTGTATTTTAATGAATCATTCTATTGATAATTTTATTGATGATGTAATTCATATGTTCAAAAATATAATTTCCTTAAGAAATAAATTTTAGAATCAGTCATTCTTATCAAAATTTGATCCCAAAATGACAAATAATGCATGGGGTAATAAAATTTGGTTAGGGTATATACAAAATTATTTCAATAAATTTGAAAGTAATCAAGTTTAAACCATACTTGGAAAACTATATTTATCTTATAGTAATTGAATAAAATTTGTTTTTGGAGACAAATTTTTTATAAAATGATATTTTGTTAGGAATAAAGAAAAATTTTTTGTCATGTGTTATTGTCAAGAGTAAGTCATATATTATGGTAAAACCTTATCACCAGTATCAATATTAAAATCTAGCTAAACATTACAAGGCTTTATATCCTATAATAATTATACTTTACTTCCAAAAAAATGTTTAATGTAATTTTCCTAACTTATACATTTAATAAGAATATTTTGTTGAGAAACATAGGGGATTTGGATGCAATAAATCTCAAGAAAATGTATCTTAGATTACTAAATCACTATTTTAACTAAAAAAATCCATAAGAGATTGGTATGAAATACATACCTAATATTTACATCAAAAAAATTATTATATTAAGTGTTGATCTAATATTATTTATAAATAATATTTTTTTTATGATTCCATAATTGTTCAAAATTGTGTTGATGAAATTATTTTTCTTCAATGCAATGTTATATTTCTGATATTTTTCTAAAATTATGATGAATTAGGTTAAAATAATCATAATTGTTGAAAACAATTTGTTCCTAGGTTTTTAATTTTCTCAAACACCAAAAGGAAATACATTGAATAAAGATAAATATATCAAATACAGACTCAAAATTTATGATTTTGATAGGGTAATTCAGTATAAGTTCTCTGTAAGAAACATATTTTAAAATAAATTTTGATGAATATGGTAAATTGGTATATCAAAAACATTATAGAAGTTGGATTTTAAGTTCAAAATATCTTACATATAGATTACTGGAAATTATGGTTTATTTATATTTATGTGTGAGGTTTGAAGAAAATATGATGTAAAGATCCAAGTATTTATCTTTTCTCTTATAAGATAAATATTATGATATTTACAATAAATCATCACAACAATCTATCATCCTATCTCTCAATATTTCTTGTATCATCTAATGATGATGCATCCACACATGGTATCTTACTATATAAAGGTAATTTCAGGTTTTGGGAGATCCTTGTGGTGTACCAGCACCCACCTTACCTACTCTAGCCACATTTATTAAAATTCCTCTTTGGATTTCTTATTCCATGCTGAAACCCTAGAAAGGCCCAAATAAAAACATATCTGAAACCATCTAATTCATATAACCAGGACACACACATCAGTGGGCACCCCTTTCATCATGAATTTAATTAATAAAAATAGAATCAGAAATTGTCCTTCTATATGTAGAACCATTGGACGAAACATAATAATTTATACCATAACAATAATCCCTATCTAGAGGATTACATAGTAGTCACCCCAAACTCAATATACCCATCCTACCTCTCTATACGAATATATGATCCATGTATTATTAGGAATATTTCTCTAATATAAGACCCAATGTGGTTCCCATTGGAGAATTCATCAATATGAATCATCAAGTGTGTCTTGGTAAGAGAATAGGACTTGGGCCATATTTATTCCTATTGTTTTTAAAACATCCAAGGAATAACCTATTCATATAGAAGCCTCACATAAACTCTCCCAATTCCCAACCAATCCGATGAGGCTCAAATTAGTTATGAAACCCAAAAATCTCTCTAAATTCAAATAATTCCCCAATATGGTGAGTCAATAGGGAAACCCCCATATGTGTAAGGTGCGATCAATTATCTGTTGTCACAAATTTCAAAACACATGTGTCCCAGTATCATGAAATTAAATTGTGTGGCCAACAACTTAGTTTCCAGACATCATCCTTACCATACGATGTTAAACTATATAGTATTTTACTTCCAAAAAACTATACATTTCCTAGCTTAAACTATATGGTCTTTGATTTCTCTCAATAAGGAAACATAGTAAACCTCCCAAGGACTCAAAACCAACATCACCAACTTCTTATATTCATTCACATGGGATTATATTCTTCATGAAGCCACTTATTTTCTCCACATCATGATATATTCTCCATGAGTCCATATATATTCACACATTGGTCCATATTTCTTTTTAAAAAACATTCATATATTGGGTTGATATCCACTATAGATAATACTATTACCATCCCATATATCCTATGAGACCTTCATTTAGTTTTAATACGTCCATATTCCCAACGAACCATTCTTTCATTCTAACATATCCCATTTGAATACATCATATACTATTTGGGACATATTCCCTTTTGGGTCAACCAAAAAGGGCCACTCATGTATATGTCTGACATAAATCATAATCAGGTATGTTTTTTTTCAAATATCATTACTAAGAGATTTTAAATTACATGGGTTATTCCTTAACATAAAGATATGTTGGAAACATTTTTTTATGATATTGGTTCATATATCAAAAAACACTTACCACCATCATATACAAAAAGAAGCTATAGAGTTTGCAGTTGTGTGGGTTTAAACCATGGAAACCTAATACTGAGTATCAGTAATTAATATGAACAAGATAGAGAAAATTTTATATACACATATGTTTACATTAAAATATATTATTGACACACTACTAGTATAGAGTTAACCTACCACATGCATGAATTTGGTAAGGATTAATGAATATAAATTAAATATATAAGAGAGTACAGAAGTAGGAAAGTATACCTGTAAAATAGGGGGATGATCATGAAATACAACCATCTTGAAAAACATGCATTCTAAGGGGTCACTGGTATAGTACTAGGGACCATCTAATTTTGAAATGAAATTCTACCCTCGATCAATATTTCACACAACATGAATCACATGTAAAAGTTTTCTAGTTGATATTATAGTATTGAACCTAATGTGAAACCATTAAATATAAAATAGATTGGTTGAACATGTATTTACATATGATTCTACATTAATGAGTTTTATTGTTCATTATTATTTATATTTATAAAAAAAATCACTAAAAGTGACACCAAAAATCCAAACGGATGGAATCATCCCAAAATTATACTTATGTTTCCACAACTACAAAAGTGGATACCCTGTCGAATAAAAAGGTTTTGTCTCTAACATAGTATCAATGCTTTTAAGAATTATATTTATTGGTGAGGGAGTATTTATTTAATGCCACTATCTCCACATTATTGGCTACACTGGAGAGAATTTTAATCATCAAGAATAATGGAAAACCTCTCCAATAGTGGAAAATTACAGTGAAGCGGGAAGAACCAAATTTCATCACAAACTATTTTGAGAGCCTTTCCCTTGATCATAATAAATAGTACCTCACTTTTCGTAAATAGGTGGACCAGGGGGACGATTATGGCCTCAACTCATCTCAAAATTAACATAAGAGGACTTTTTCAAACATTTAGCATCACTAGCACCATGTGGAATCAATCCCTCATCAACCAAGTGAGGATCCCACCTAGGTGGTCACTACTTTATTCACTCGAACAAAAGAACCTAGAAGATCTATCTATTGGTGATGAACCATTAATTATAGGGAGAAAACTCATACCCCCACATGCACTAAAGAATTATTATAATATACTTCGATAGAGGTTATTGAATTGGACCATATTACATCTCAAATTTCTTAATCCTTTTAGTGTAATATGGTAACATCAAGGGTTTAATTTCATTATATCCTAAAAAGAAAAAAGGGGTTGGAACATATTCCAGACCTTATACATGAAGTCTGTTAGCATATCCTAATGGTAATTAGAGAGAAGGTCTATGATCAGATACTTGATACCCTAAAAATAAGATGATCATTTTATGATTACCTTATATGAATCCCGTCATTATATCATAGAAGTGATAGAAGTGTATGCTCATATCTCTTCTCACACAAAGTGAGAATGTTGGAATATTATTGAAATTGAAATATATGGATTCCTTCAACGTATCCTGATGATAAATAGAGGATAAAATTATACCATCAACATTATTTTACTCCACATCTATACTTGTATGCATTTCAACATATCCTAATGTTGAACAAGAGGAATACTCATATCCCTAACCATTATAAAAGAACAAATTGGTATATCCTGATGGAAACATGGGATTCACCTAAGGGGCTCCCTCATGGGATCATTTTTTGGTACAAAATAGAACCCCGAATTTTCTATAGAGAACATCTAATAAGAATCATCATCATGGGAGACCTAAAACCCCATTGTATGATTATTTTTCTTCTTAAATCAATGATTATATTCATGAGACCTTAAAAACTATTCAATTGTTCCTAAAGTCTCTATTGACTCATAATTTGAATGAGGAATCAATTTCTACTATGGTGGTCCACCATAAAAGATTTTACTGGTAGGTTTAGAGGTCCTCCCTAGATTTTAAAACGTGAAGGACCTCATTATAGTAAAATTAATATCGATTTTTAGAGCTATTCTCAAGATGAGAGGTATAAAAATACTCCACACAGTAATAAGATAAATTAGTAATAAGGTCCTCCCCTTTATAAATCAAGAACTCTCTTCCCTAATTTTTCTTCCTTTGGAATATGTTATAGGAATACTTCTTATAGATAGAAATTAAGTCATAATGGAAGTCCCTCCCATGATGGATTTTTCTATAAAGTTCCTCCTCATAGTCAGATTTTTTTTCTCAAATAAGGTCATCCCCTTTACAATGATACCCTCAGAAGGCCCTCATATCAAGAGTAACCTAATAGAATGATGTCTATTACCCTAATGACTCCATCTCTAGTAGATTATATCCCTACTAAAATATAGGATGATATAAAGACCATGTTTCCAACTATACCACCTTTTTATTGTTTGACCTTTAGTGGAGAAGAAAATATTTTGACCATTCCCTCACCCCTTGATGACATTATAGAGAAATTACCACATTGGTAAGATCATGGAAGGTAATATCCCACAAAATATTATGATAATTCCATGATCATGAGGAAATAACTCGTCAGATTCACTATACCAGTATTGTTATAGCCTATAGACTCTTCTCAGTATAACATTCTGCGGACATTAACATAGAACGTTATACATTATCATCATTTATATCTATGGACGGTACACCATAATTTTAAGGATAAGAATATTCCTTATAAGAAGTTTTATACCCATGTTAAGATAATGGTGGAGTGAAACTACTAGATCAGATTGGAATCCTTCTTAGCAGTATGCGACATAAAGCTGAGAAGGAAGAAGAAGTTCTCTAGTGTTTATGATTTTGTTTTTTGGGGCTATTTGTTCGTTTAGAATTTATTCTCCATCTGATATACACATTAGAGTATAAGTAAATCATGGAGTTTTCATTTCACTATGATCCCCAATATTTAGATTCTGCTAAGAGAGACTCTGAAAAACACTATTTATTATAGGAAAGTATTAGGCCCATGCTCTATATATTATCCTAGTCCTATCCCATAGGGTATCATTTTCTATATATACCAAAATTGGGGAACTCTATGAGGGAGATTCATTAACATGATCATGCATCAAGCCTCCAGAAAGGTTGAGTATGATACTAATATAGAAAAATCCAAATCCTTAGTTGTAGTGCAACCATTAATAGAGAGTATATCAAGCCCAAAACATTCACTGTATCAATCTCATACTTAGAATAAATCTAGAAAACCAAAAGTTCCACAATAGTATCCTCCTCTAATATAATACTGGAATAACCCCATAATGTAGAGTCTATGTGTGGGGGGTGGGGTACATATAAAAACAAGACCACCACCCCTAGAATCAAAAAATCCCCTATGGGTCCGAAAACATATATTGATTGGACCATGTCACCCCCATAAAAATGATGTGGGAATTATATCACAACAACCTCCTCCCCCTACTCTACTAAAATCAATCTTCTCTAGGATGGGAGAAACATTGTAAGAAAATAATTCATAGTTTCTCCCATTGTATATCCCAAATATATCTTTTGGGACATTTTCACAATGGGTAGGTCCAATTCAAAAATAACTTTTAAAAAATATAAATTCATAAGATAAATTCAAAATCATTTACATTCAAAATAACTTTGGAAACATGTAATGTAATTATTAAGTCAATGACTGGTCATGAAGGTGGAAAATTTTAATCATGTTGAATTTATTTAAAAACAAATATTCCTTTCATATATATGGTAAATGTAAGAAGAAGAACATTAACAAGTTACAATAATATTCATTTCAAAATATTTTTTTTTTGAAATTAAAATATGTGTAAAATTTTTATTAAAAAATTATTTTATAATTATAAACAAATGTTTTAAAACATTTTTATAAAATCTAGACATGGAAGAAAATATTTTTCAACCAAAGATTGGAATTAAGTTGTATTTTTAAAATTTTTTATTTATTTTCATGAATAAATAAATTCATTACATTACTTTTTAAATGGGTTGTATATACACCTCATAAAAGAACATAGGTTCAGAAAATAACATATGTCCCAAAGAATAAAAATTGAGAAAAAAAAATACCTTAAGACTTTACTTCTTTAATACTTGTTCAAATATCATGTATAATAAATATATATTTTTTGTAAATATTTCACAGAAGATTGATTATTTTTATCTTACTATATATTTTTTACTTATAACCTTTTACTACCGATTTGTTAACAACTCATTGTTATAATCACATTTCATGTAATACAAATTTTAATTACATATATGTTTTGGATTGATATTATCAGCCCCTTTACATTGAAAACAATTAAATAATCTCAATAATTTTTACAATGATACTAATATTATATATATTAATTATATATGTAATGAAGTTAGTCCATTAATTTTAGAGGTAGGATATGAATTATACAGTTCATGGAGATTATTGGCCATAAGTATGCATAAACAATGTTTCCATTTTTTGATGAGTAAAATGAATTAATTTTAAATAATATATTACCCTATTATACAATTTTTTATATCACATATTTTCAAAAAAAAAATCCTTATTAATTTCTGTATAAATTGTAAGGGAAAAAACACATCTCATCACAAGACGGTAGTCTGCTGACACCCAAGAGATGTTATCGTATTCCCACAAAATGAAATAAAAGATTTTATATATGATATTACAAATAAATAAGTATAATAATATCACATATATAATATAAATATGTTAAATACATAATTATACCTAGCTTTCATAGGTGATGATGGAAAAATAATTACATCGGTTCGCAATGCGGTAGTCCGCCATACAAAAGATTGAGGATTTAATTTCCCATTTTTTGGAAGAGGGTATAGATATAGGTTGTTAATTAACATTATAAAATATAAATATATTTCATATATTTATTATATTATATTGTAATAGTTTGATTATATTTTAAGGATGTGTAAGAATAAATAAAAAAGACAATTTTATGAATTTTACCTCTTCTTTAGAGAACCTTTTTAGGTTTATACCTAAAGACCTTTTAGGAGGGTTTCCTAATCAGAATAAATCATCTAGGATGATTTTATGAAAGTAAGAGAGTTATTTGGATAGGTCCTGGATGAACAAATTTTTTTTATGTGTGAAGAGGAGAAGAGAGGGGTGGCCTTTTATAAGTGGGGGAGAGGAGACAAATGAATGTTTTTTAATGAATAAAGTTTTCCCAAAATTTTTACATGAAAAAAGTTTCCAAAATGACTCCTTATAGAACCTAATTGGTGATAAATTACAAATATTTCCATAAAATTCGATTTTTACCATATTATATGCCATTTCACCCATTATTGTTTTATTTTAACCCCCAATTAATTTGTTTTAACCCTAATCACACTGATTAATTTTTATTGTTTTTATGATTAATTTGGAAAAAAAATATTAACATATTATATAATATTATTTATTATTATTTTTAATATGTATTAATTTTTTAAATATTTAATTTATAGATGTGTAATATTTTAATTTTAAAAACAAATCTGTAGACATGATGAAAAAGCGGTTTTCCAAAGAGAATGTATTTGTAAGTATAAAAAATTTAATATCATAATTAAATAGGAAATTGATTCCAAACACCTGAATTTTATTAATAAATATAAAATTGAAGAAAATTAACATTTAAAATATTTTTTAAAAAATATGTATCAATGTAAATTCTTTAAATGAAATGAAAATTTTAATGGAATTTAATAATTTTATACTATTCATCAAAAAAATAATCTTCTCAAAAAATAGATGAAATATTATATTAACATTTTCATTTAAATAATGATGTTTATTTTGTAAAATAAATTTTATAAATATTAAAAAAAGTCTTTTATTAGTTTTTTATCAAAAATATACACAACATTTTTTTAGATAATAGTATTTTAGAAACTTATTAGAAAATTAAAAAAAATTATGTACATTTTTATCAATATGTTTTCCTTATATAAAACCATTATAATTAATATTTAGAAATTATTTATTCCTTTTCACACATAACATTTTAAATTATATTATTTAAATAATAATATTAATAATATACCATCATTCAATAAAAACTCAGTATTGTGTGTAACTAAATTTTTCAAAAAAAATAATTTTTTTTGGAAAAAATATAATTCATAAAATATAGGTCTGTGACATAAGACCCCCTTAAAATTAATTTCACCCGAGGAATTTTGTCCCATTGGTATAATAAAATGAGGATACTTCTTCCTCATTACGTCCTCAATTTCCCATGTATCTTCCTCAAATTGATAGTTTCACCACAAAACATTGACCAAGTAAGTGGTCTTGTTTTAGGGAAATTTTCTATATGATAAAAAATATCAATAACATTCCCCTTATAATAATAATCATGCTCTAGGGGTATTACCTATGATTTCATTACAAGCAAATGATCATGTAAGTACTTCAACATGATAGATACAAGGAACACAATGTGTACTTGAGAGAGATTTGGTGCAAGTACCAATTGATAAGATAAAATCCTGATATGATTAATAACTTTAAGTAGACTAATATATAAAGTTATTATCTCTCCCTTATTTATAAATATCAATAAAATATTCCATGGAGATATTTATAGAATTACATTATCACTAAATTCAAATTCTAGGTCACAATGGTGATTGTCACCATATATTTTCTCCCGAATTTTTGTTGTCCTTATGTTTTGCTGAATGGATCAAACCTTGTATTCCATTTTTTAGCTATCTCAGGTCCCAATATCTTTAATTCTTCAACTTAGTCCTAGTAAATTTTAGTTCTAAATTCATTCTTTATAGGGATTCATAAGTTATCATATTAATGCTTAAGTGAAAGATATTTTTTTTATAATCAAGAAACTAGAGGAAGGTGTTTATCTTGACCACCATTGAAATCCATAGAACATGATCTCATCATATCCTATATGGTTTTAATTTATCTCTTAGGCTTACCGTCTATCTAAGGAAGATACATAGTGTTAAAACTCAACTAAATATCAGGATATTTCAGAAAACTTCTCTACAACTTTAAGGTAAACCTGAAATCCCAATCAGATATATTGGAATGGGGTGCTCTATGAAAGATGATCCACTTCCTTAATTTATATTCTATAAACATGATCCAGTTAAAAAATATTCTTTGATAATGATGAACTATGCTGAATTTTTATAGTGATCTACTATAACCAATATAGAATTATTCTCTGTAGACATTTTTGGGATTCTGACAAAAAAAATATATAGTGTTGTTTTACTATTTCCAATATAGTATGGGTAATGTTTTTAACATCCGCATATAATATTTTCTTTTCACCATAACATAATGACATACTAAGAATTGAGATAAAAACTGTATGATATCTATCTTTAGGAAATCCCCTTAAAAATACTCCTTCAAACCCTTATTTGTATTTATACTTCTAGTATGAATAGGGAATGAATATCTATGAACTTATCCATCTTCGAATATAGTATGAATGAAACACACACTCAATTCTTAAATATTATCATTCCATCATGATACAGGTTAAACTCATGAACATTTATCACGTCCTCCATTATCTCAACAACATAATTTTATGCTACTTTAATCATTAATAGTATAGACGGTATAACACTAATTTCATAAAGATATTATTTGTCCCCTTCCTTCAGAATATCCCAATCTATCCTTTAAAAATATTGAAATATTAAATCTTATTTATCCTCATCATGGATAAGATATCAATATATTTTTGACTCAATGAATCATGCAACATGTTTTTTCCCATGGCGGTAATGTATTCAGTAGTTGTAATATTTAATAAAAAACAATCTTCTCGAGAAGATATTAAAATACATGCAGATGAATCTTTACTTCATGATCTTTTATTAGTATGAAATATATATATGTCAGAGTTTTCACCATATATATAATTCCCACATATCTATAATGAAAAATATTACTTCATCTGACTCGAAATCATGAGTTGGGTAATTTTTCTCATGAACCTTCAATTTTTTATGAAGCATAAGCTATAAAAAATTCATTAATCCAGATAACACTTCATAATATTGTCTGAGATGCATCCCTATAGATTATAAACCCTCCGCCTCTATAGTTTAATGTAATCATTGTTTCGAAAAAAAATATTATAAAAAGATTATTGAAATTTCCCTCCACATTCATTTTTCCATTGGATCTTGGATTCCTTATGAGTTAACATGGTGAGTGGATTAGATATTCATGAAAAATTATGCACAAAAGATTGATTATAACCTATTAAAATAAGAAAACAATAGATCTGAATTACCATGGATAATCTGATCCAATATTTAATAGCCTTTACTTTTGGTGGTTCTAATGGTATAACCTCCTTTGAGGTTATATGACCCAAAAAAGGAAATAATTTTTATCCATAATTTACACTTTGTAAATATTTGATATAGATTATACTTTTATAGGGACTTTAATACAATTATCAAGTGATCTTCATGATCTTTATTTCTCAGTGAATAAATGATTATATCATATTTAATTTCTAACATACACAAATCATGTTAATCATGAAAATATCTATTAATTATATTCATAATGATATAGGGGGGAATTGTAAGACCAATGGAAATCACAATATTCTTATAGTGTCTATACCTTGTATGGAAAGCATTCTTGGGTATATACTCCTTCCTGAAACTCAATTGATGGTATTTTTAATGAAGTTCAATCATTAAAAATTAATTATATCCACATAGTTGATCTAATAGGTCATCAATATGGTGTAGAGAAAACTTGTTCTTGATCGTGATCTTTTGTAATGCCTCGACCCTAGTTACCCATAGTCGGTGCATTATAAAAAACATTCGCATGATCACATGGCATCAAATCCTTAAAGACTGATCAGTTTAGTATCCGTTGAATTTCTAGATACAAAAATCAGTTTTACATTACTGTAAAAATAAAAAACAACAACATTGTATCTCCTTTGAACACTTCAAATCCCTTAGATTATCCCTTCAGGTCAGTCATACTATACTTCATTGCATCCTAGGAAAAATAAAACACAGATAGGGGTGAGTTCAGGTGCTTATTAAGGATAAAAATATTGTAGAATCTTTCATAAATAATCATAAACATTTAATTCAATGTATAAGACTAAAAAAAGCCTTTTAAACATAAAATTCTTCATAATATGGAAAATATAAATCACTTAATTCCATTTACTAATTCACATGGATAATATAATAGTCTAATAATCACATGTAATATCAAAAGCCAAATTCATAATGATGGAATTCATAATACCGGACATCATAACTACATAGTCAAGGCCTTGTGTGAAGACCACAAATATGATTTTATTAAGGCCTTGTGTCAAGACACTAATTTTTATCATGAGACCTACTGATGCATCGAGAGGCTATAGTAGGCTCCACCCATCACATACTAAGTCCATTGCATTCCTTATATGAAAAGATAGAAACATAACATAAAAATTATTATTTAAAATATCCTAAAAAATGTTAATACATTAACCATAAACCCTGAATGGTATAAAAATAACACATCCATTGTAAAACATTCCACAAATCCTACCTTACAATATAGAATATTGTATCATAATAAATCAATTAAATACAAGTGTAAAATCCATTAAAATATGTCGACAAATATGAAATAAAAAATATTTGAGAGGAATAAATCTTTCTATTTTGAAATCATTTAAAAGTAACATAATTATAAAAAACATTTATTTTTTTAAAAAAATTATAATCTTGTAAGAAAAGCTTCAAAGGTGTTATAACAACTAAAAATAGCTGCACCCGCCACTATATACGTTAAAAAACATTCTTACCTTAATTTGTTGAAAAGGTTATAAAGTACCTTATTTGAAAAATTATTGAAAGATTCCTTTCAAACCATTTTATAAAAATTCAAACAATGGTATAAATTTCATTAAACCATATCCTAGGAAATACTAAAAAGGTTTTGAATGAAATTTCTATGAAACACATATGTGGATGATAAAGAGGTCCCAGTAGATACTCATGTATAAACAACCTCGGACAATGAATAGAATGAATAATCAAACCTTTATTTGTAATTTTCCTTGATTGAGGGTATGTTAACCTCCGGTATAATTTTTATATCATTTTTATTAAATTATAAAATAACAAAATACATAAATAGGATGTCATATATGATATTCTAATATTACAATGTTAATAATATTTCAGTAGTATCATGGTTTTGGGTGTTAACCGATTCGTTTTCCCTTATATGTTTTGTTATGTAAGTGATTTTTGTTATGGATATAATTTATTTGATTCATATCAATAATTATATTAAGTTATTAAACATTTTTATTCATCAAAAAATGAAAATTATTCTTGAATGATTATGATAGGCAATGAATCTCATTGCGTTTGTGGAGACGGTACTCTGTACGTACACACGAGCGATAATATCATTATATTGATGGAGAAATCATATGTAATTGGAATGTATATAATATATAGAGAATAAATAACATGTTTTATTTATTATTTAAATCAATTATACTCATTATTATACCAATCCGAATGATGAAGTGATGAATAACAAACTACATCACAACGTGGAGAGGGTAAGCCGTATGTACGCACGTATGGTGACTTTTTCTTTAAAAGGATGGATAGAATAATGAATATTGTTATAAAATATTAATAATAACATCATAGTGAGTATAAGGTACTGGATTTATTATTATGGTATGGAAACAAAAAATAAAGAATAAGTGGTAGAAGAAAAGAACATTGAAAGAGGTGATGAAATCATTACCTCTTCTTCGGGAGCTTCCTTTTAATTTGATAAAAAGGGCTCAATAGGTTGGATTCCAATCCATGTAAGGCCTCTAGGATAAAGTTATGGTATTTGGGAGGATATTTGAATAGGTGTTGTGCCAGCCCAATGGCTTTGGAGGTGATATTTTAAGAGATGGGGATGTACCCTTTTATAAGAGAGGTGAGGGTCACTTTAGAAAAAGTTTGAAATATTATTTTCTTATACAATCATATTCAGTTTATAATGGATAAAAAATATTTATTTCTAGGATAAGGCTGGAATTGGTCGAAAACTATCAACTTATATGTTTTAGATAGGTTTAGTTCACCACATTAACCTTATCATTTAGATTGAACTCTTAGTTAAATAGTTTAACTATTACCATATATTCTTGTATTATTATAATAAATGATTAATAAACTTACTATAAAAATAAAAAAAAACCCAAAGTGGTTTATTATTGATGTATATTACCTTATCTTAGTCTTTCAGTTGAACATTATATTTTTAGGAATATCATATCAATTCATAATATAGTATTTGTTTTAAAAACTCATTTGTGTCAATTATGACACTATTTAGTATTTGGATTTTGTGAATGTCATAAAAACTTTATCACTTCTAAAAAAATTTATTTATCAAACCCTAAAATGTCATATTAACCTAAAAGGTTCGTGGAATACATCAAAAGTCTCAATTTACAATTATTTTAATATTTATAATATTAATTATTTTTATCTTTCAATAACAATGTAAATACAACATCATCATTGTGTCAGAAATAAATATAATTATTTAATGTCTAAAAATTATAAACAAATAAAAAATTTGTAAGAAATATTTTTATATTTCCAATGAATATTTATAGTCAAATTTATATTTTTTATAACCATATATTAACAATGTTTTATTTATTAAATATTGAATTTAACCTTTTTAACCCTTCTTTAAATAAAATAATAATAAATGTGCTAATATAATTTAAGTGGACCAAAAAGATCATATTTTCTTCCTAAGGTTAATTTTGGTTTAAATAAACTTACAAAATAGATTTATGACATGTGTTAGGGTATTTATAATATTTTTTTTAAATTAAAATACCATATTTACTTTAAATCGTGGTAAATAAAATCCAAAAGTTACTATTCACCAAAAATTATTTTCATCCCATTGAACCACACATTACATAATTATGTCAACCGTGTCCCTAGGATTTTTGAAATTCAATTTATAGAAGTCGTAATATTATGTTTTATGCAAATTTGCAAACATTCATAGAAGGTGGGTAAAAGACGTTAAAATATTCAATAAAATTTTATACATATAATTTTATTATAAAATGACTCCAATGAATTAAATTGAACTTATATAGGTATTATGTATCTATTTTGACCAAAAATAAATTTAAATAAAATAAATAATTATTTATATAAAAATTAGGTTTTAAACAATAACGTAGTGTTTTCACTATTCATCAAAAATTGAATGTTTTCAGAAAAATTCCAAATAATCACCCTAAGCTAATTTTGACATTCCAAATCCAAAAATGAAGTCCATTTTGAAAAATAAAATATATAAAATTTCAAAATGTGGGTATTACTATTCATAACGGGTAGTTGGATTGGTCGTGGTGTGCTGGAACTCAATGTTTTGTAAAGGGAAAGTTGTTGCATTATTGAAATTGAAATGTACTGTGGAAGATTGGGGTGTTACATTCTTCCCTCCAAATAATTTCATCCTCAAAATTTCTAAAATACTATTTCATAAAAATATTTTTGTGGTTCTTCATTATAATTTCATCGGGTTCCCACGTTGCCTCTTCCATCATATTATTTATCCATAGAACTTTTACCAGACGAGTCATTTGGTTTCTCATCACTTTTTATCTAGTATCAAGAATCCTGATAGGCTCTTCACAATAAGACAGACATAGTTCAAGTTCATTTTCTTCATAGGTTAGTACTTGTGTTGGGTCAGGCATATATTTTCTCAACAGTGATACATGGAACACATCATGAACATTGGAGTGACTTAGAAGAATTTCCAAATGGTAAGCTACAACTCCAATTCGTTCTTTTATTTTGAAAGGTCTGATAAACATGGGACTTAATTTACCCTTCTTACCAAATCGTATAACACACATCCATTGAGATACCTTAATGAAAATATGAACTCCTACATGAAATCTCAAATCCTTCCTTCGGTTATCGACACATCTCTCTTTCCTACTTCGAGCTTCTTGGATGTGGATTTGGATAATCTTCACCTTTTCAATTGTTTCCTCAACAAGTTATGGGCCTACTAGTTTTCTATCACCAACATCTTCCCAACATGTTGGTGAGAAACATCTCTTTCCATATAACGATTCATATATTTCCATCTGAATACTTGAATAGAAGTTATTTTTATAGGAATATTATACCAGAGGTAAATATTGATCCCACATACCTTGAAAGTCTAGGGAGAAAGATCTCAACAAGACATATAAGGTATGAATTTTCCATTCTAATTGTCCATCAGTTTGATGGTGGTAGGCAGTGCTCAAATGAAGTTCAGTATACAGGGCCTTCTAAATACTTTTCCAGAATCCTGATGTAAAACGGATATCACGATTAGAAACAATCAACAGGGGTACTCCATGAAGTCTTACAACTTCATTAATATACAGTCTTTCTAAACGTTCAAGTGGTAAATATTCTCTTATAGCAAGAAAATTTGTTGATGACCAACAATGAACCCTATTGTGTCATTCCTCCTAGGATTCTCTGGTAGCCTCATGAAAAATTCCATCATAATATCATAAAATTTCCACTCAGTTATGGAAAGAGGTTGCATGACTCCTCTAGGATGTTGTATTCCTACATTCACCTATTGAAAAAAATACACCAGGACACATAATCATAAATCTCCCTCTTCATGATGTCCAACCAAAAATATTCCTTAAATCTCTCTACATTTTAGTGGTACCAGGGTGTATATAGGAATTGGAGCTATATGAATCATAAAAAAAATTCCGTTTTTAGATCATGTATGTCAAGAACACAATGTTTCTTCCCAAATTTGAAAATACCATCTTCATATTAGAATATGATCAATATCTCATCTTTCTCACCTTTAATTTTTTTTGAAAGTCCTCATCATAAGTCTGATAACTTTTTATACTTTCTAGTAAATATGGTTGTGCAAAAATTTGAAAAATTATTGATGATTCACCATCCATAATTATTCCCATATCAATCATTACAAGATCCATGAACATAGGATCCCCTTCAACTCTCATCTTGTTCGGAACTCCATGATCCTTTCAACTCAAAGAATCAGCCACATTATCTTCCTTCCGCAAGTGGTACTGTATAGTTTCATTCATAATCCATGAGTAGTTCAAGAAATCATCTTTGCCTCGTATTGAGGTCTTTATATGGAAAATATACTTCAAACTGTTTTGATCGGTATATATCTCACATTTTTCACCATAGAGATAGTCTCTCCATATCTTCAAAGAATATATTACAGCTTCCAACTCAATATCATGAGTGGGAATGTTTTGTTCATGAATTTTTAGCTTTAGTGATGCATAAGAAATAACTCTTTCATTCTGCATAAGGACAAAACCAAGTCCTTTTTTTGAGCATTACTATAAATAACAAACCCATCATTCCCTGATGGTAGAGTCAAGATATGAACATTGAATAATCTTCTCATTAGTTCTTTAAAATAGTCTTCACACTATTTTGTCCAAAAACATTTATCATCTTTGCGTGTGAGATTGGTTAATGTGTTATCCAGTTGCAAAAAATTCTGGTCGAAATTCCAAAAATAACCTCCTAAACCATTAAAAATATTAACCTCCGGTATACTCATTTGTGCTATCCATTCTTGTATTTCTCTTATCATAGAAGTACCAACAATGATTCTCTCCCTAGAGACAATATGGACAAGAAAATAAATATTCTAAAGCCAGGATTCACACTTTTTAAACATCCCATAAAATTCATTTCATCTAATATTTTTTATAATTGTGCGCAAGTGATTTTCATGATCTTCATATCTTTTAGATTAAAAAATATATCACCAATAAATGCCACTAAAAAGTTGTCAAGATATTCCTCAAAACTCTATTCATTAAATCCATGAAGACAGAGGGAGAATTAGTCAGTTTAAAAGGCATTACTGTAAAATCATAATACACATACCTTGTAAACAATGATGTGTATGTAATTTCTACCTTCTTCACACACAACTGATGATATCTAGATCAAAGGTCAATCTTTGAAAAGTATTTATCTCCATAAAGTTGATCAAATAAATCATCAATACAAGGTTGTGTATACTTTTTATTTATTGTTGTAGAATTGATCTTTATGTATTCAATGCACAAACTCATAGATCCCTCTTTCTTCTTAAAAAAAGAAAAGGGGCTCCCCATGGAGAAACACTAGGGATAATAAATCCTTTATTTCTCAATTAATCTAGTTTTTTATTTAGTTCCAGTAATTCCACAGTATCCATTCTATAAGGGGTCATCGATATGTGTCTTGAACTGGGAATTAAATCAATAGAATGCTCAATTTCTATTTCTGGAGGATGTCTAGGTAAATCCCTTGGAAACACATCAACATATTCTTGCACAATAGCCACCTCCTCTATTTGAACATTCACTTCCTCACCCATAGTTATTTCCATCTATTCCTCCCCGATAATTGAATTTATTAGATCTACTGGGGGTGGATCTATATAAGAATCAAATGGTGACGTTTCTTCTTTAAAGATAAGGCATTCCTTATCATCATAAAAAATTGTAATATCTTTTTTCTTATAATAAATTTTCACATCATTGGTCAAAATCCAATCCATACCATGGATTATATCTAATTCAATCATGGCTATGATTATGATATCAGTAAATAAATCATGTTTATATGCCCTAATGGGAACCTATTGACAAAATGTTGTGGCAATTATACCTCCCTTAAGAGTTTTGACTGACAACTACCTTGTTAAATAAAACTGGAAATGTTTAATTTTCATAGAAAAATAGGAAGATATGAATCAATGAGATGATACAAAACCAAATAAAGCATTGGATAAACATGAGGAAACCATTAAATTCCCTTCCAATGCGTCATTCTAAGCTTCAACTTCCACATTTGTGATCACATAAGCTTGGAATTTCTCCCTTAGCCTTTTATGAGGTATGTTTCTAGGGCACTTAGAACATTCCTTTTCATAATGCCCCATTTCTATATAATTTTAGCATTCAACATTGACAATCTCTTTCCTTACCTTGCTATCACGATCTTGGTTGTCTTTTTCACCACACTTGTAATAGACTTCCATTACCTTCAGGGAAGTAATAGGGTGTTTCATCCCACATTTATTGCAGGATGGAAAATCATATTTTCCCTTCCTCCCCTTATTTCCATTTCCCAAGTGTTCAACAGATCTCTTATTCTCTTGCTTTTCATTAAAGTTGTTAGAATAAGAGAATTCTTTTTCTGTCATGACAGAACATGAAACAATATGTTCATATGATGAGTAGTATTGTTATACTAATTCTTGATGGAGAAATGGTTTTAACTAATCTGTGAAGTGATTAACCTTGTAATGTTAGCCTCATACTTTGCAACATTCTCATCCTCCTTTTTATTCAGACTCATAAATTGCCTTTCTATATCGGATCGATGTTCACGAGGAATGTATTTTTCTATGAAAATATATTTAAACTCTCCCTATTTAATATTAGATATGTGTTCATCTTCCATTGTGTTTTGAATCAATGACCACCATTAATCTGCATCTCCTATGAGGTGATAAAATGCCATGACAACATTTTCCCTTTCGCTACTTCCCAAAGCATGACATATTTTTTATAATGAACTTATCAATTGAACATCTTTAAATGGATTGGTAGTCCCGTTGAATTTTCGTGATTTTTACTTATGAAGTGGTCTAACATTGATCATCCATGTTGTGGATCTGGGTGCTCCATATGGGTATGTTTATTATTCATAACCTGAGTGATTTATCACAATATGGTTATAATTTGTTCAACAACAGTTTAATCAAAAGAACCAATATAATAATCTTGAGTTGGAGGTAAATCCCTACATGTATTATGTGTGTTGATACTGTTTCAATTCCATCCACTAGACACCATTTC
Organism: Viscum album; assembly: GCA_963277665.1. Taxonomy (NCBI): domain Eukaryota; kingdom Viridiplantae; phylum Streptophyta; class Magnoliopsida; order Santalales; family Viscaceae; genus Viscum; species Viscum album. Next base: position 766,008 of record CAUJRU010000202.1, read on the forward strand.
TAAAAAATGGCATACACTTGATTAGTTTATGAATCACAATATATAATTCCAAACTAGAAAAATAACTAACATAAATAGAACAATTTATGAATATAATCCATAGTCATAGAAAATTCATTGGGGAACTATTTACTCATAAATTCTTCATAATGGATTTTAATGAAAATGTGAATTATCCTAAGAAAATCCTCCGAGAGTGTCATAACCAATAGTGGATAAATACCCATTGTTGTGTACCAGGATACCCTGGGTCACACCCAAAACTCCTTGTTGGAGTTCCCAGTCCTCGTAAAATTTATGCCAGAGCCACCTCTAATCCTCAATGTCTATCATAGTGTAATAATATCTAATGAGTATTTTTCTAAATCTAGCTTCTAATGTATGTACTAAACATCCTATAATACCAACTGTAATGCCCCCACCCTAGTTACCCAGAGATGTTTCATGATTACATAATATTGACATCATCACAAGGGAATAAATCCTGAAAGACTGATCATTTTAGTTTACATGGATGTTCTAGATATAAACACAAGTTTTAAATTACATTATAAAATAAAAAACAACAAAATTGTGTCTTATTTTAACACATTAATTTCCCTTAGACTATCCCCGTAGGATAATCATAATATACTTCTTCGCATCCTAGGAAAAATAAAACATAGAAATGGGTGAGCTCATGTGCTCAGTAAGGATAACAATATAGTGTAAAAATTTCATAAATAAGAATAAACATTTAAGGAAATGTATAAGGCTAAAACACAATCATTTTAAACATAAACTTCTGCATAATATATAAAAGATAAATCACATAATTATATTTACGTATTCACATAGATATTCTACTAGTAGAATATTCACATATAATATCAATATCCACATTCATAATGATAGAATGCATAATTCCAGACATCATAACCACATAATCAAGGCCTCGTTCCATGACTAAAAATAAAAAAATTTCAAGGTTTTGTTCCAAGACACTAGTTTGTCACATGATACCTACCGATCCATCGAGGAGCTATAGCGGGGTCCATCCATCACTTACCATGTCCAATGCATTCCTCATATAAAAACGTTAAAAAATAACATAAACATCCATATTAAAACTAGCATACTAAATGTTCATATTCTAACATATACCATGAATGGTATAAAAATAACACATCTAAAAAAACATATAACAAAACCTTAAATACAATATGGAAGATTGAATCAAGATAAATCAATTTCAAACAAGTGTAAAATCCATTAAAGGATATTGACATAGATGAAATGAAAACTATTTGAGAGAAATATATCTTTCTTTATTGAAATGATTTAAAAGATACATAATTATAAAATAAAACATTTGTTTTGAAAATATTATTATAATCTTGTAAGGTAAGCTTCAATGGATTTATAAAGGTGGAAAATAGTTGCACCCTCCTTATATGTTAAAAAACATTCTTCCATTAATTTTTCAAAAAGGTCACAAAGTACCTTGTTTGGAAAATGAAGGAAAAATTCCTTTCAAAACATTTAAAATAAATTAAATAAATGGTATAAAATAAATTAACCCATATTATAGGAAACATTAAAAATATTTTCAAATATATTTTTAAGAAACATAGATGCAGATCATAAAGAGGTCCCAGTCGATACTAACATATAAACAACCTCAGATAATGAATAGATTATAGAATTAACCCTTAACTTGCAATTTTCCTTGATCGAGGGTTGGTTGAACTATTGTATATTAGATAAATCATTCTTATTAAATTATAAAAAAAACCACATACATAAACATGATATCATTTATGATCTTCTAATATTGCTTTGTTAATAATATTTCAATAATATCATTGTTTCAGGTGTTAACTAAATCATTTTTATTTTTATGTTTTGTTACATAAGTCTTTTTTTTATGGATAGGATGTATTTGATTTATATATTTAATGATATTATGTTCTTAAAAATTATTTTTAATTATAAAATTATAATTTTTTAAGAATGATTATGATGGGAATGAATCTTATCACGTTCGTGGATATGGTAATATGTACGTATGCACGAGTGAAAATATCATTTTATTGATCATGAAATTGTATATAATTGGATGGTATATCATATATATAGAATAAATAACATGAAATAATTTTTTTATTTCCATATGAATGATGAAGTGTTGAATAACAAACTACACTGCGATGTGGAGACGGTAAGCCGCACGTACACACGTATGGTGAATTTTTCATTCATATGATGGATAGAATAATGAATATGGTTGTAACATATTTATAATAACATCAATGTAAGTATCAGGTATTTTAGTTATTAATTTTTTATGGAAACAACAAAGAAAGATGAACTGGAATAAAAAAGAACCTTGGAAGAGGTGATGAAATTATTACCTCTTCTACGGGTGCTTCCTTTTGATTTGATCAAAAGGGATCATTAGTTTGTCTTATGATCAATGTAAGGAATCTAGGATGAAGTGAGGGTAGTTGGTAGGATATTTTAGTAGGTTTTAGGTGATCCAAATGGCTTTGGAGGTGTGATTTTGAGAGATGGAAAATTAGCCTTTTATAAGAGAGGTGAGGGTCACTTTTGGAAAAGATTGAAATATTATTTTATTATACAATAATATTCAGTTTATGTTGGCTCAAAATTGATTTATTTCAAGGATAATTTTGTAATGGGTATAAAAAATTCAACCAATTGGTTTTAGATATGTTTAGACCGCCATATTATCCTTATCATTTAGATTTAACTCTTAGTTAAATAGTTTAACTATTACCATGTATTCATGTATTGTTATAATAAATGGTTAATAAACATACAATAAAAAGCCAAGAAAACCCCATTTTTTACATTATTTATATATCTAAACATACATATGTTCTTTGTATGAACCTTATATTTTTAGAAATATTTTATAAATTAATAATATAGTATTTGTTTTAAAAACTCAATTATGTCAATTTTGACACTATTTAGTATTTTGTTTTTGTGAAAGACATAACAAATTTATCACTTTTAAAAAAATTATTTAATCAACCCTAACATGTCATATTAACCTGAAAATTTATTAGAATACATCAAGACTCTCAATTTAGAGTTATTTTAATATTTATAATATCAATTATTTCAACTTTTAATAATAAGGTAATTACTGCATCATCATTGTGTCACAAAAAAAAATAATTATTTAATGTCTAAAAATTATAAATAAAATATGATTTTGTATGAAATATTTTTATATTTATAATGAATATTTATAGTTCAATTTATCTTATGTATATCCCGATATTAAAAATAGTTTACTTATTAAACATTGAATCTATCACTTTTAACTATTCTTTAAATAAAATAAAAATAAATTTTCTAATCTAATCTAAGTGGACCAAGAGGATAATATTTTATTCATGCGGTTAATTTTTGTCGAAATAAACTTATCCAATGTAATTAGGACATGTTTTTGGGTAATTATAATATCATTTTTACCTTTAATTACCCTATTTACTTTTAATTGTGGTAAATTAAATCCAAAAGTTACTATTCACAAAAATTGTTTTTATCCTATTGAACCAAATTTTACATATTTATGTCAACCTATTATTTTATATTTTTGATATTTAATTCACAGATGCAGCAAAATTTCATTTTATACAAATTTTCTAACGTGTCTAGAGGGTGGGTAAAAGACACTAAAATGTTCAATAAAATTTGATACATCTAATTTTATTATAAAATGAATCCAATAAATTTTATTGAACATATATATGTATGGTTTATCTATTTTGACATAAAAAAATAATTATTTAAAAAAATTAGCTTTTAAACAATAATGTAGTGTTTTCACTATTCAACAAAAACTGAATGTTTTCAGAAAAATTCCAAAAATTAACCCTAAGCTAATTTTGATATTCCAAATCAAAAAATGATGTCCATTATGAAAAATATAATTTATAAAATTTCAAGAGGTGGGTATTAATATTCAGAACATCTAGTTTTATTGGTCGTGGTGTGCAAGAACTCGAAGTTTCATACAACGCAAGCTATTGCATTATTTCAAGAGAAACGTATAGTGGAATCTTGGGGTGTTACATCTTATTTACCTCTGAATAGTCAATTCATAATCACATAGATCAATATTAATTTTTAAAAAAATATAAAAGGTGCACCACAAGGTGAAACAATTTTCTAAATGATTCCCTTCTAGATATTATCTTGGTGTTTCTTATTTAATTATTGAAACTCAATCAGGCCATTATATAGGGAGTATTTGAAATGGGTGTCTCGTCATTTATGAGTTCTATTGAGAACTGAAATAAAATTTTCCTTATAAAAATATGAAATCCTTCCAGAAACACATCAATAAACTCCCACATAATAGAAAAATAATCTATGTTGAGTTTCAACCTAACCATCCAACATAAACTCACGTTTTAAATGGGAATCAAGACCCATTTAATGGGTGTTATCACTAGCAGAATTTCATATCTATCATCACACACATAGATGATTATAGACTCATTTTCAAAATCAAATGTGTCTTACCATCCTTAGAAATTGATATTTCATGTACGTAGTGAATTACAGTCCATGCCTATGATATCATCAAATTCGTACAATGGGAGAATAACAATATTCTAAGGAAGCACATTCCCAAAAACTTAAACTAGAAAATAATATTATATATATGATGTGATCATTGAAAAATTATAGTTTTTTGAATTTTAATTCAACTTTTAATAATTATGGTGGAATTTTTATACCCATTGATAAGACATTAGAAGTTCTATAGTGGGTGTTAAGTGTACCTTTTACCACATTGTTATCACACCCCCCCATTTGAAAAAGCGATCGCTTGAGATATCCCTTTTGTATCTAAACTAAATTGGTTTTAGATGTTGATCATTTTTATTAACCTTTGTATTTGGTAACTAGTTCACATAATTACCTTACTCCTTGCACTTGGAACACTCGAGTGTATGATGTTCATTACGTGGAGCTTTCTATCTACAACAATGATTAGTTAACTTCTTCCCATTACAGTATTAATCAATTTGTTGATGACCCTCCTTCCCACACTTAAAACATCTATTATCCCACTTATGATAATTTCTTCTATGTTTCCTTCCACACATTGAGCATGAGGGAAATATCATATTCTTTTCTTCATGGATATTAGATTTTCCATTATGTTTGATTTTTATTTTATTATGAAAACCATGTTATTTATTGGTAACGCCAATCTCTATTTCTACCATAATGGAGCAACGAATGATTTACTCATTGCTACTAAAGATTATTATGGAAAACAATATTCAGACATATGGTTTTAATCCACTAAATAATTGATCAACCTCACCTTCATGTTGGATGATAATACCATAATCATTCCCCATATGTCTTCTAAAATTTACCACAATGGCATAAATGGATTTATTATCCTTTTTATTTAACATAGAGAATTCATTGTCCATTTTTATGTATACAATATAAGGAACGTACTTATTTAATAAGAATTTGTTAAAATTCTTTCATTCCATGGAGTCTGTTTTGTATTCAAGACTATAATTCTTGATAGGATTCCTACATTTATCTACTTATCCTACCAATTGATAAATATACCAAATTAATTTTTCATTATACCAACAATAGAGAATGAAAATTATATTTTTAATGGTCCTAAAACATTTCTTAGAAACTAGTTGATTATTATGACCACAAAATTAACGAGGAAATTTTCTCTACAAAGACTAAAAAGAACACTGTTACCATCTTTTATTTTTTGGAATTTCAACATGATTAATATCATTATAAATGTTCATGAGCATAAGAATAATATTATGCATTTTATCTCGCAAAACTTTCGGTTTCTCAAGAGGAAAATCATTTAATTTTTCATCACACTCATCATTAAAATGGTTTCTTAGAGTTCCAACCATTAACTATATTCAAAATCATTGTGTAAGAAACAACAATCATATCAAGTAACCACATAATTATGAATAATTACATATATTATATCTAAATAATGACACCATATTATCAAAATATGACACCGTTGGATTAAACTAGTCTATTCAAGATCATTTTTCAAATCCTTTTTAAATGTACATAAATAGAATATGAATTAACCAAAGCATGTTCCCAAGGAGTGTCAAACCATGCATGTAGTAAGGACCATTATAATGTACTAGTTAACTCTTGAATCAAGACCGATGCACATTTTTTAGTTATTATCACAAGGTAAATATTTTATTGAAGCACATCCACTGTTATTAACTAAGTAGACATGTGTTTCTTGGAAAACAACACTCATTTATTTACCATTACATATGATTATCTTATATACATAGTATTATCATAAGTATTCTCACTAATTTTTCTCATCCTAGTTTAAAAAGTATTAACTAAAACTTCCTATGATATAATCTATAGAGATACAAACTATTCATAAATAAATATTACATCATTAAATATTCATATTAATTACATTTCAAAATGACCCATGCCAAAATCATTTAGGTCTAGTGGTTTTAAAAACTCACATATATAATTAACTGGTTCCTAAGTGGTCTACATCATCTCACACTGAGCTAATAAAAAATATAACCATTCTTATAATTAAAAATAATAATACGATTATTCATAATCTAGGAAAGGAATGAAAATAACGGGCGATCTCAAATGCTTAGTATGAGTAAACAAGGGATATGTTAGTATATCATGAGTATAAGGGAATGAGAAAATGGGAATAACATTTTAAAACCACACCATATATATCCTAGATATCATACTTTAGTCATGGAATAAATATTAACAGCTCATAGGACATGAATCATAGTAGAATCAAATAACATTATCCATGAGAATATAAAATATTTGTAAGAAGTATAATTTTCGTGTACCAATATGAATATAAATTATTTCTTTAGTAGTAATGGATCATTGGGAAAACTGTCATATTTGAATAAGATCACTCCCCAATCAATCATAGTAGTCATGGTTCACTCCCAAGAATATCATAATGGACAAATTCACTTCCTTTTTTGGGTAAAATCTCCATTCCATCCCTATTTTTCCATCCAACATTAATTTTTTATTTTTCAAACACTTCTAAGGGGATAGTGAGAACCCTCACTACATTAAACACCAAAATAATCAATAGATTTATTAATGAACAATTTGAGCTAATTGTAATAAATTTCCATAAAAAATATCTAAGCAATAAAATTTACTAGGGAGTCAGGGTAGCCCTTTAATATTCCTTCACAATGATGTGCCATATCTTCCCATGCTTTTTTGAATTCCTCCATGTTAATCTTCCCCATATTGAATCCTCTGAGAAGAATATGATCCTTATTATCAATCCACTCACCTTGTTCCTTAGTAGTGATCACACTAATTGTTCTTCATGTCTTATTCAACGCTTCCATTTCCACATCTTCCTCTCCCATTTCTTCATCAGACTGAAAAATTAGATCAATGTGTTCCAGCACGGAGGATATTTGTCGCTGAAGGTCTCTGGCAGAACATGTCTCATGTTTCTGTCCAAGATCCCTCATCTTCATCTGGGGAGTGGCAGAGACACCAACCTCACTACCTGCAAACACCATGTCTCTATATGTGTTGGCCACTGCATCCGAGTTGGTGGCAGTAATAGGATCCTTTAGGAGCTACTTTCCCTTACTTGCAGATCTTGTTATAGGAGGAATAGATAAGTTAGAATAATCCTTCACACGTCACCCCCTCTTGTTATTCTTGATAAATCCATCAAAATCAATACTAGTGAACATTTTATTCTGTGAGAATGATCTAAGATATTCCTCCATAATGGTCACTTCCTTGGGCTCAGTAGAGGCATCCAGAACATCGACCATCTTTTCTTGGGACTCACCCACATCTACCATGTGGTCCTTTCCATGTGTAACCTTCTTCCTTTTCAGATTACCACTACATTGGAATTCATAATCACCCAACATTGCATTGTAGTTTTGGAGGTTAATGTTTGATCTCCCAACTATAACCTTCTCAGTATAAGAAAGGGTCACCTTCATGGCCTGCATTGGGACATCAGAGTCTCCTACTTTTTGATAACCTCATTCCATGTTTTGAAATTGAATTGAGGTTTCCTTCATAGCGAGACACTAGGAATACCCACCAGATTCATGGAACTCACAAGATGGAAAAAATCCTCATATTGAAACCCATGATGTGAAATTAAATTTGTTCCATTAATATTTCACTATATAATACCTTGTGGAAAAAAATAGGTCACACAATCATTTCATAATTTCATCAAAACCTAACCCTTAGAATAAAAATCAGGTAACATAATAATTTTATCATGTTATAACCCTTGGAAGAGAAATGAGTTTCATAAACCTCATATATTCATAAAAATAAAATAAATATTGAAATAATTAGAAGGTTATCCTTGGATTATTTCCCCAATAAAGCATAAGTATTACATAAGGTTGTCATCTTAAATGGAAAATTATTTTTAAATATCACATAGAATAATTTCATGAGGAAGGAAGCCTTTCCCCTTTGAAAATAACTTTTCAAAAAAAAGTCATAAATAAATTTCAAAATATTTTCTTTGAAAATAAATTTTCACACATATAAAGGAATCATGAAATCATTGATTAGTAACAAAGTCTGAAAATTATATTCATGTCAAACATTCTTTAAAAAATATTACATTGACATATTTAGTAAAAGTAAAAAAGTAAATCATTGGGAAAGTGGAAATAATATTAATTTAAAAAAATTTTATATAAATTCAACCATTGTTCAAAATATCTTTAAAAAATATTTTCATAATAGTAAAACCTTTCTTTTTTTTGAAATCATAGACATTGAAGAAAACATTTTTTTGGCTGAAGAGAAAAATCTAGTCATATTTTCATTAAATATTTATTTTGGTTTATTGATTACATAAATAAATTTCAATAGAAGTAATTTATTTTTTACTAAAATAAATATAGGAAAATAAAATTTTTGAGTTTCATGAGTGATAAATTGTGATATTTCATCATTATAAATAGAGACAATCCTAATAAATATTTTTATTCTATACTAAAACTATTAAAACTTTGGTAACATTAAATCTAAAGACCCATGAAAGTATAACATTAAATTTTTACAGAAAATATCATTAAAACAAAATGCATCATGATATTAAATGTAAAAGGTTATGTATATACACTTCATAAAATAATACAACTGAATGACATAATGTATGTATAGAAGAATGCAAATTGAGAAAAAAATCCCTTACTTTATGTTTAAACATACACCATATAGGTTTGAATCACCTATATAAAAATTAATATTATTATACATTTTTCACTGAACCAAACTTATTTTTATCATACCATATATTGTATACTTATGGCCATTGATCAACCATTTATTAACAACTCCATGTTAAAATCATGTTTCACATAATTAATGTTTCTTTTTTCTTATATGTTTTGGTTTGGTATTCTCAGTCCTTTTACATTAATCATGGTTACATAAAATCCATAATTTTCAACATGATATAAATATCATATATATTCATTATATGTATATATAAATATATATATTTCTAATAATCCATTAAATGTAGATAATGAAAATGAATTTATTTGTTCAAGGATATAGTAGGTTGTACATACAAATGAATGTTTTTTCTGTTTTCTTGATTCATGAAATGAAATAATGAACATTATAAAATAATAATTATATATATATATATATATCACATTTATTCATTAAACCTATCATTATTACCTTATATGTAAATTGTATGTGAATAATGAATCATATCACTATGTGAAGTGGAAGTATATCGTACATACGAGAAACATTATCATATTTCCCGAGAATGAAATGTAAGAAATTATATGTGATATAATAACTCTAGAAATATAATAATATCATAAATATAATATAAATATTTCAAATATTTCACAATATCTAGTCATTATAGGTGGTTACAAAAAACAAGTTATATCTGTTTGTGAGGTGGTAGTCCACCATACACGGGCTCAATGTTTTTCCAATTTCGGGGAGGTGGAGATGGATATAGGTTATCAAATTAACATAATAAAATATATGTATACAGAAGATACAAGTTTTATCATATCAACATAGTTGTAAAAGATTTTAATTAGGTGCAATAAAAAATAAAACAAAAACAAAATTTTAAAATTTTTACAACATATTTTGAGATCGTCTTTAGGTTTATTCCTAAAGACTTCATAAGAGGGTTTAATAATAAAAAAATTATTTTATGATAATGGTAGGATATTAATTAGTTAATTTAATTAGGTATTAACTAATACAAGGGTTTTCGGTAGAGTTATGAGAATATGAGAGAAGGTAGCCTTTTATAAGTGGGGGAGAGGACACAGTTGTAATGTTTTAAAATAATAAAATGTACACACATTATTCACCTGAATTTCATTATTAAAAATGAATTATTATTAAATATTAGAAGATAAGATGTTTAAATACTGCCATTAAAAGAGATATAGACATTTTTTGTGTCATTTTACCCCTTAATGATTCATTTTAACCCTTCGACAAAGTTGTTTCACCCTTAACTATGGTAGTTGATTGTTATTGTATTTATAGTTCATTTTCACAAGAAATTAGGTAAACATTATTATATAATATAAATTATTTTTTTTCAACTCTTTAATCAATTTTTCCAAATTACTTTCACATAATTGTAAATTTCTATTTTTAAATGTAACCCGCATAGGTGATGAAAATGAGGATTTCCAAAGAGAATAATTTCATAAATATAGTGTGTTTTCATAAAAAAATTCATTATTAAATTGATTAAGATGAAATAAATTGAATTAATACTTCTATAATTGAACTAATTTTAGTTTTAGAACAATTTATAAAAAGGTGATTCTTTTTAAATTCTCTAATTATAAATGATTTTTTTTTATAAAATCCTTTATATTTTTACTATTCCTTGAAAAAGTAATCTTTTCAAGAAATTATCTAAAATTCACTAAAAGAAAATATATATATATATATATATATATATATTTTAGAAGATATTTTTTTCAAATAAATATTCTAAAATTGAAAAAATTAATTTCATAGTTTTTGTACATAAATAAATAAAAATATATTTCTAAGAAAATAGTATTTCCAAAACGTATAATGACTATACTAAAAATTAAGTACATTTTTATCAGTACTTTTTCATTATATAAAACCATTATAATAAAAATTTAAAAATAAATTATTCCTATTATTACATAGAATTTTAATGGTTCAGTTATAATGATCTTGTTTGAAAATTAATATTAGAAATATATCGTAGTTCCTTAAAAACATGATGTTGTGTGTAATGTTAGAAATTGAAAACAAAATTGATCAGATAAGAAAAATCATAAAATATCATGGTTTTATATGAATCAATGATCATATGTTTTTTAGAGACATTTTAAGAACTAGTGTTCATCTATTATAACATCTTATAGGTTGGGTCTTTCACTGACTGGGAATGCCTTTGTCGATAATTTTTTATCAATCTAGTACAAATAGAATAAATAAAATAATCACCATCCTCTTAAATTTCAATAAATCTAAAAAAAAGTGGAATTGAACTTTTTTTCAAGATGTATTAATTTAAACTACTCCTTCAGAATGCTACTCTCATAGTAAAACATATTAGATATTTCAATATAGAATCTCCATTATGAGTTATAAATAATGTTGATCACACTCAAATACACCCTATGGATTCTAAGAGTTTTCTATGGTGGGAAAATGTATTGAATATTTAATTAAAAATACAAAACCCAAATATCATCCAAAGAAATAAATTCATGTAATGAGGGTTGTAAAAGAAGAAACATTGACTTTTACACTTAATATAGCATCAACACCAGCTCTAACACCCAAAACCATGCAATACCACATGGTACCTCCACCTAAATAACTATAATAGTAATAGTATACTCTTCAAAAAGGTAGAAAATATGGGTGTATCCCATTATATGATTATCAAAATAATTTTTATTATTCTTATTTAAACAAAAATGTTTTTTTATTTTATCCAAGTAATAGACAACAACTTGATGACTATTCCTAAGCCTACGAATCCTACTAAGGTTGGCCTTATCAAAATCACTAATTATTGTTCCTCCACAAGATGTTGGTAAATTCCATCCATGAAATATTTATCCTCAAATAAATAAATTAAAATATTGTGGATTCTAGGTATGTCGTGTTAGGAAAGTCACCCACACAGGAGGCTTATGTTTTTGCCATCCCACTCGAAGAGGAGATATAATGGAAGGAAATCCCAAGAAAGGGCATAGATATGTTTGATAATTGGATGACTACAAATACAGTCAATCAAGATCAATATATCCTTAGTGAGAAAAAAATAAATTAGTTATAAAATTTCATCAGTTTACAATGATTGATTTGGCACCTTCAACACCACATTACTCTAAGATTTGGTCTTATAAGAACTGATGCAACCAATATAGTAAGGGTAATATACAATAATAAAAACCAATGATGATTCTTAGTCTAGTTTATAATATTCACGTCTTTATTCTTTCATTATTAAGAGGATGATCATCATCCTTCCAAATGGTCCAACACACACCATAACATCATAAATAATCCTCATCATTTGATGAATTCCTATATAGATCTATAAAATTAATTCAATTATAAAATCCATTCTCTAATAATGAAAATGTATATAAAACTGATTTACCCTCTCATAATCAATTTGAATGAGGGAGAGGCCTCAAATTTTAATGTAGTTGAGGAAGAAAAGGTCTACACTACTATCAATATTTAGGAAATTTTCATAATAAAAACTTATATCCTACAAAGACCAAGATATATTCACATTTATGGGATCAATAGGGAAACTAATTTTTTCTCAATTATTGAAGGATCGTTAAGTCCCAATCATACTCCAGGACAAATTGGTGAATCGATATCATCCAAGTCAATTTTAAAATGTGGGATGGTTAGTGCTACTGAACCCATAAATTAAAACGGTTCCCAAATGTTCCTTTTATGGGGGAAGCTACCAACACATGAAGAATAAAATTCTATGAATCAAGCCAAAAAGTAGCATCATGAATAGTTGTTTAAGACTTTGTCTAAAATTTGTAACATCGTCACCCAATATGTCATCCTTTTGACTAATCATTCTATTTTAAATTCCAATAATTTTTAGTAATATATTTGGGAAGAACATTTTGAGTTTCTCCCAATACCTAATGTGTTTTATTTTAAAGTTGTTGATGTTGAAGTATATTACACAGAGACTTACCTATCCAAATTACATGGTATCATCTACATTATAATGAAATACCTGGAGACCACCATACAACGATATATCATGGACTTGTAAATTTCTAGTAAGATAAAAATAACAAACATTCATTGATACCTTATTGATAATTTGTTTATAGTAAATCTCATTCTTGTCTAAACCTACTAAATATTAATATATATAAATCTTATTTTATCTCCACCTATTGTGAAAATATAAGGTTATGATCATAAATATTAAAAACTCTTGGTTACATAAATCTCAAAGACCAATTTAGAGACTTTGTATATAATTATGTGTTTATGGTTTCCTATCATGCCATCGGTATCAATGATCCATTGGGTAGATTGTGGCTACATTATAGTGTAATATTTTCTTCATCATACCTCAAATGTATCATATACACCATCAATAAATAGGATGAATTGTTAAATGTATATGGTTCCCTATCAATTCACATGAATCTCAATATATATATGTGGAATTATATTATATAGAGAGAAAATAGATAGTGATAGGTGATTTCTTCTAAACCAATACACTTAACTGTATGGAAATTGTCCATACAAACCTATTCCCTAAACTTCATGAAGGCTATGTATGGTCCGTCAATTTAAATGTTGTTTCCAATATAGATATGTGAATTCTTCATGGTTTGAAAATTCCTACTAAAAGTATGGATCATTTGATCACTTTTCTTTCATATGATGGTCATGTGAAGGTTCTTCAAGAGTATCCACCTCTTATATCGATAAATAAGGTTTCACCATCAGTACAGATAAATATCATCAATTATCATCTATATGAGAAGGCTGGGATGAATGATTTCCACCATTAGTCAACAAAACTAAAAATCATTGACAATGTCGGTATGATTCCCATAGGTTAATGGAAGGACCGAGGTTTGATAATGTATGCCTTTCTATCATGATATTGGTAACTTCAACTGATTCTAGCGGCACGAAAGAGGGTTTTGATTCCAACATCCATGATGACACCCCATATGAAGATTTTCCAAATTTGTCTCCAAGATATGAGGAAATCATTGAATCACATTATTTTTCTTAAAAAATACTCCCCATCACTAGTAGAAAACGAACATTCAATTATGTTATCTCTTAAATCACAGTATATCATCATATCTATTGCTCCAAATTATATTGAAGAAACTTTTAGTGTATCAATAATTCCCCTAATAATCATGTAAAATAATTTTCACACATAGAGTCTCTAGACACATCATCATCATTCATGTAAAAAAAATTCCTACACATTTTATTCTAATCGAAGAAATTTTCGTTTGTTTCACACATGCACTAAAATTGAGGAAGAGGAAGAAGATGATGAAGAGGATGAGGATCTCCAGGATTCCCCCAATATCTCAGTATGGTGTCTCTTCCCCCATTGATGACATAATATAAGTAAATATTAGTATATAAAATGACCCGTGGAGGAAAAAATCCTTTCTTATAGTGTTTTTTTTTATTATGATTGTTGAAATGGTTGAATGTTTTGGAGAACTTTTGGTATTCAATATAAGTGTGATGTTGTTTGATATTTTTTAAAATTTGGATAAATAAGAAGATAGGTAACATAAGACCCAAAGGATTAGGAAATATCATAATACAAATAATGTTACATGATCACATGAGTACTAAAGGATCATGTGATCAAGTAGAGAAAATAGGGTCACACAATTGCATGAACTGGAAAAATTTTCATTATCAATACATTTATAGATATAAGTGTATTGTGGTCACTCAAAATCACACACTCTCATATTTTTGAGAGGATCAAAAATTGATTCACATGATTCATGTATAATAGAAAAAAACTAGAAATGACCGATATTTATTATAGTCAAATTAAATTACATGATCACATGAAGAGAAGGGTATCTCTTGACTGAATGATTAAACCGCATAATCTATGTAATGGATAAGTTTTAAATGTCTCATGGTCACTCAAAATCACAAAACTATATGATTTCCAAAGGATCTTATGATGATTTCACACAAATAATGTAAGGTTGAGGTTATTTTTTCTACGGTGTTGGAACATATATTTGAGTTCATTTTGAATAGTGAAGGTAGATTTTTTATAACTATAAATACCCCTTTACCCATATTTAATAATTTAAGAAGTTTTCTTATAAAAATATCTAAATCAAAGTCATATAAATGGATTTCATGTGATGATAAATATTTTATGGGACTATATTAGTAATGTAATAATAAAAATTATAGGATTTTTTATAAATAAAATAAGATCATGTTATTGTACATACGTACAAAAGTGTAATTCTCTTAGAGTTCCACTAATATAATGAATAACATGTAATCACTTGGTTTTTTATGAAATCATGTCTTATGAACATGTATTTTGAAGAGTTTTTATTCTGTAGGTCTCACAAGGGTGTTACAGGATTACATAATCAATTTTGGTTTATATACTCTAAGAAGAAAAGTCTCATGGTATGGTGGTTTTTATCTCATTGATAAAATAGAATAATAAACACATAATAAAATGCGAATCGAATTAGAACTAATCATAAGATGACTCTACAGTAGGATAATTGTATTAACATTATCAGAGAGAGTGTGGAGGGAATTCAATTTGATAGTGGTTGTAAACAGGGAGATATAGTGAGTCCAATCTAAACATTGTAATAGTATTGAACTTTATTAGATTTGGTACATTGGAACATAGCCTATATATTTTCCTTAAACATAACCAAATGAAAGTGAACTAACTAATGATTATTTTTTAATTTTTATGTTTTAATTTTAATTCATTATTTTTTATAGGAAAGATAGAAAAATGAGTTTTCTTTAATAAGGAAAGAAGATCCAATGAGATGGTTTTTTTAATATTTCATGTCCTTATTTGTACAAGAGAAGGACAGTTGGTGAGGACTCACTAGGTGAATCCAAGAGACCCGAGATCAAATCCGGGTGGAGGCATATTTCCGGTACTATATAAGTAATGTAGCAGTACTATAGCATGCACTGTAGCAGGCACTCTTTAGTACTGTAGCAGCTAGAACTATTCATCCATCTGGGCCTTCAGGCCACTGGTTTGGTCCTCGGGTCCTACAAGGCTTTCGAGCCACCCAAGGCCTTATGTCCAGTTTTTTTCTCAAGGCCTTCGGGCCACCATAAGGCCTTTGGACCACCCCAAGGCCTTCAGGGCACATGAATGCAAGCCCCAAACACACTACAAAAAAGGAGCAGCCCGAGATGAGGATCGAGAGAAGGTACACTCACCAGAGCAGAGCCAAATGGACTATCAGAATGAGAGGGTATGGCTATGCCATCAGTACCAGCCTATTCTTGCACGAGAAGCCTAGCCAGACAGACATGCAAAGGTGGAGATCTACTATCAAGATGCAGACACTGGGGAGGCGCAGTTCCTTGTAGATAGTCTGGTTTAATTTCCTAAAACCTTTGGGTCATGTAATATTCTAAGCCTATGGGCCATGTAATCTCTGAGCCTACGGTCCTTGTAAGGGTTCCCCCTCATCCCTTGAAAGGGGGGATATCAAAAATAAATAAAAAATGAAGGCCTTTGGGCCATTTAGGCATGGTCCAGAGAATTATAAAAAAAAAAAAAAAATATCCTAATTCAACCCCAACCCTCTTAGGATATTTAACATGGTTGGGATCATATTTAGTTTCAAAGATAAATGTTAAATATAGAGTTTTTTTATTATTTTAATTAATCAAAGTTGTCAATCATATATCGATTCTGATATTTCATGGAAACAATTTCAGCTATATAAGAATCAGATATAGAACTCCATCTAATAATTAGGTATGAATGTTTTTAAGGATAGAGTTTATGTAATTTTGGAAGTTGTGGATAGTGTTACATTATTATTAGTATAGAAACAAGAATTAAAAAATGAAACCAGAGGGATTGATTCATTGGGTAGAGTTTTATCCAACATAGTCTACCTAAAGGTGAGGTTATGAAAGTCAATATGTTCCATGTTGTAAAAGATATTGATTTTTTTTAATGTGATCAATAATAATGAAAATTTAAATTTCTTGTTGTATGGAACAAGTATGAGGAGGTATGAAAGAACCATAATGTGTATTTATTTATTTATTTGGTTGGGTAAATGTTGTCGTGTGGACATGTGATCTCACAGGTAAATCCTCAATGATTTGAATATTTTAAAATAAATCCTATGAGTATTACCACCTCTATATAATTTAATATTTTCTATAATTGGGGATAAATTTCAAATTAGTTGATTTTAGATATTTCACTGTACACTTATCATATATGAGATGTTAATCTATGATAATGAGAATGTGGAAATGGGTATTTCTAAAGAGGTTCCATTCAAGGCCATGAACAATATCACTATAGAGGATGGTTAAGAGGAAGATATTTTGGATGAAATCATGTCATTACAAACATAAAATATTTAGAGGATCAATGGTAGTTTTAAAGGGAATCTTTTACTCATGTTATTTGTATAAGTAAACTATTTTTAGCATAAATCAAAGTGTCCCAATATGCTTCAAGATGATAATGATGAGAATGATTAAAATCCTAAGCTGAAGTCTTTATCTAGTTAAAATGGTAGGAAAAATTATGAGACAAATATCTTTAGATGTAATAATCATTTTTCAAAATAAAATGAAAGTTTAGAAGAATATAATGCAGAAGAGATAGAATACTAAAATAATCATAGAGAAAATGATATGATGGTGGTTATAGTGAATTATTAGTTTGGGAAAGATGTAATACCCAGACTCCAATTACCCAGAGTCAGTGCATTATTTTAATACATTGGCATGATTACAAGGAATCAAGTCCCGAAGGACCAATTAGTTTAGCAGTTTTGAAAAATAGATTACATACATGAATGTTACATTACACTTCATAACATACAAAACAACATAAATAATCTTTTATGAACACCGTTATTCCCTTGTCTTAACCCTGCATATCAAACACAATACTCTTCTTGGAATCCTGGGAAAAATAAAACATAGAAAGGGGTGAGCTTAGATGCTCAGTAAGGATAATAATACAGAGGAAACATTCATAAATAAGCATAAACATTTAAGGAAATGTATAACTAAAACAAAATCCTTTTTAAACTTGAATTTCATAATAATATGGAAAAAATGAGATGAAATAATTCCATTTACTTACTCACATGGATATTCTACAAGTTGAATAATCACATGAAACATCAATAACCACTTTCATAATGATGGAATGCATAATGCCAGACTATCATAACCATGTAGCCAAGGACTCATGCCAAGAAAAAAATAATATTTTGTCAAGGCCTCGTGCCTAGACACTAGTTTGTCTCATGAGACCTACTGATGCATCGAGGAGCTATAGTGGGCTCCACCTGTCACTTACTAAGTCCAATGCATTCCTCATATGAAAAGGTCTAAACATAACATAAACATTCGTATTAAAACTAGCATACAAAATGTCAATACTTTACCCGTAAACCATGAATGGTATAAAAATAACACATCCACAGTCAAACATATCACAAAACATTCAACATAATATGGATGATTTGTATCCTGATAAATCAACTTCGAAACAAGTTTAAAATCCATTAAATAATTATGACAGGGATGAAAATTATTTGTAAAACTCTTTGAGAGAAATACCCCTTTTTCATGAAAACATTTAATAGTTACACAATTTAGAAAAGGACTCATTTGAATACATTTTTGAATCAATGATTCCCATACCAATTTGAAACTTTTGAAAGGAATTAACATTTTAAAAACATTCGTGTCCATATAAATAAATCCATAAAAACCTTTTGGAAGACCTAGTCATTAATGAGAAAGATTTTGAAGAATAAATATTTAAAACATTTGAAATGATGTTATAGTAAAAATTTCCCTTAAAAGAAACCCTTTAAAAACGCTTTTATAAACTTGTACATGGATCATAGATATGTCCCAGTAGATACTTACGTAAAGACAACCTCAGATAATATAGAGATTGTGAAATTAATCCTTACCATTTTGGTGACTTACGAAACATACAACCCATGAAAGAGGTATCATACAATGAATATGAAAATACACATAAATTAAACTGTATTACAGAAAGAATAAAATTATGGTCAGTACATACACCACACAAAAGATAATAGTGGCAATCTGGCACGAATCTCACGGGAATAAGTAGTGAGATGAAAACCCATTTCCTTGCACTTTCCTTTAGTCGAGGGTACGTTTAAAATCCTATATGGAGACTATATTATGTTATTAAATTATAACAGAACCATATTAATATTTATGATATCATACGGAATTCATTTATGATTTTATACTACCCAATTAATAATAATTTTGATGGTATATTAATATTTCGGGTAATAATTACTTTTTTTATCATGCATGTTTTAACTTGTTACTCCTGATTGTATCACATAGATCATGATTTAAATACTTATAGAATATAAAACATTATTTATATATCATATATATTTGGAATATAAATATGTATAATAGAGACATATATGAAATGTAAAACACCATTTATGGATACGGTAGTCCATACGTACGCATAAACGCTGTTTTCGTTTTCATATAGTATCAAACGGAAGTAAGTGAATAAGAGATATGTAAGTACATAAATACTTATATATATAAATATATATATATCTCCAGTATCATTATTATGTCATATATTACATACTTATTATTAATATATATATTATTATAATCGTGGATGAATGGTGAACTTCGAAATGAATCTCATGGCTTCGTGGAGACGGTAATCCGAACGTACACACGAGCGAAAATATCATTATTTTGATATTAAAATAATATATAATTGGATGTTATATCATATATACAGAATAATTATCTTGTTATATTTGTTTTTTACAGGAATTATACATCATTATTATACCCATTTAAAAAATAATATATTGAATAACAATTACACCACAACGTGGAGACAGTAGGTCGTACGTACGCACGTATGTTGACATGTCATTCAAGGGATGGATAGAATAATGAATTTGTTTGTTCCATAATTATAATATAATCATAGTATATAGAAGATACTGCAGTTATTATTTAATAATGGAAATAACAAGGAAAGAAGAAGTTGAAGAAGAAAGGAACATTAAAGAGGGTGGTGAAGATGTTACCTCTTTTTCGGGTTCTTCCTTTTGATTTGATCCAAAGGGCCCCTTAGGTTGGATTTTCAATAAAACTAAGGCCTAAAAGATGAATTGAGGGATGTAGTGAGGATATTTCAGTAGATTTTGGCCATTCCAAATGGCTTTTATGGTGTGGATTAATGAGAAGGAAGAGTGCCCTTTTATAAGAGGGGTGAGGGGCTCTTTTAGAAAAACTTAAAGTATTATTTTATAATAAAATCATATTCGGTTTCAAATGGATCCAAAGTGGATTATTCAAAGTATAATGTGGTTAGGGGTCTAAATACTTTCAACCAATATATTTTAGATAGGTTTGGGTCATTATATTAACCTTATCTTTTAGTTTTAACTATTAGTTAATTAGTTTGACACTTACCATGTCACTTTTTATTTTTATATTATATAGTTAATAAACTCACTATATACATCCAAGCGACCCCAAAGTGGTCCATTAATGATACACCAATAATGATATAAGTCCTTTGGCCGAACCTTAGGTTTTTAGGAATAGAATATAAATTAATAATATAATATTTGTTTTAAAAACACATTTTTGTCAATTTTGACACTACTCAATAATTTATTTTTGATAAAGTCTTCAAAACTTTATTAATTAGAACCAAATTATTTTAAGCAATCCTAACATGTCATATTAACAAATAAAATTCGTTTATGTCATCAAAAATTTCAAATTATATTTATTTCAACATTTATATTACCTATTATTTGATTCTTTCATTAATAAGGAAAATACGTCATCACTGTTGCCTCATATATATTTTTACTTTTTCAATGTCTAAAAATTATAAATAAAATACCACTACATAGAAAATATTTTTAGATTTCTAATTAGTATTTATAATCTAAAATATAACATATATAATCTTATGTAAATTTGTTTTTCTAAAAGATATAAGCTTATGTCATTTTTGTATTTATTTTTACTTAATTAATATAAAGTGTCCCTATCACCTAATAGTGGCTCCATGGGGTCCCAAAATCAACCCAACGATTCCCATGGTGGTAAATTTATCCAAAAATAAGGTTAGGATACATTTTAGGGTAATTTATTATTATTATAATATTATTTTTTACCCTTATTTACCGGATTTACCCTTTAACCATAGTAAATAAAATATTTACCAAAGTAATTATTCGAAATGTCTAAAAACAATTACCTATTTACACATTTTGTATACCCTGATTCCAAATATTTAATCTATTTTTTCAAATTCAAAACAAAAAAGTCACTGAAATTAATTTAAAATTAATTCCCGCTATCAAAATAGAAAGCATGTTTTTAAGATATAATAAATATTAAATGATTGACACTTATTTATGTCTGGTTTAATTGTGAAATTATGTCCAATGACCAAAATTTTATTAAATGGTAAAAATATATTCTAAAGATACTTTAAAACCACTAAAATTCATAAAATTTCACTATTAATTATTTTGTTTTAAAAAGCTGTTTTTAATTAAAATTTAGTAATTTTCACTATTTATCAAAATATAAAAGTTATCCGAAAAGTCCCAAAATTTATCCCTATGATAAATTAGATATTATGAATCCAAAAATCATGTCCATTTTGAAAGATAAAATTTATAAAATTTCAAAAAGTAGGTATTACTATTCATAACGGCTGGTTTGATTGGTTGTGGTGTGTGTTAGAACTCGAAGTTGCGTACACCACATGCTACTGTATTATACAAAGAGAATAGTATTGTGGAATCTTGGGGTGTTACATTCTCCCCTACTTCAATAAATTGAGTCCTCACAATTTATGCTCAGTAATGGAAACTTGGGGTTGAAATTTCTAAATATCACAGTTGAAATCCCACATCGAAAAATGGATTAATGAGGCCTCTATTTAAAATAAAGAGTGGTAAGTAATAAGGTTACCAAAAAAACACATAATAGGGTTCCATGTACAAAAAAATGGATATGGAAGATAAATCTAACCATCAATATCTGATGGAGAGTGGTAGAGAACATGTCTATGAAAAGGCCAGCAATCCCAAAGCCATAAATTTGTGATGATAAAAGGTACAATCTATGACAATTTTTTTTATAAGTTCCTTTTTTTAATTTTGAATAATTTGTTTATGAGATTGGCTATGATCATAAGGAGATATAATTACATTATAATTAGAGTTTTATCCATTTAATAAATTTCTTCCACAAACTCATCTTTCACCCCAAAACATAATACAACTAAAAAATACTCTATTTATCCTAATGGTATAGGGTTCAAAATATAATGAATTTATAATTCACATATCAGAACCTTTATGAAAAGAAAATACATTATACCATCCAGGAAATTCACGTAGTACAGTGGTAGGCGATATATTGCAATTTCACTATGGTTGTGGGTTCGATTCTCGCAGCTTTGTCCGACACGACAGGTCGTCACATCGTCTGCATGTTTTCATTTTATAAAAATCCAAAAATAACCTTTCAAACATAATACCTTACAACCTTTATACTTATCCAAAATACTTTTCTAAACTCTCAGTCCAAAATTTTTATGAAAGGTAAACAAAATGTAGATCCTTTTTACCCTGTAATAGCATGTGAATACCATCATCATGTATTCTTTTAAAACACTGAAACATCCTGAATTCCCATAAATCGTTATTGATTACATTCATGCTCCCTTATTTCTTATAGAATATTGGATATACTTCATCCATCCTAAATGTTTTAAACTTAAACAATGATGAAATATAAAAATCTATAATCAGTTTCACGGCAGTCAAGAATATCCAATATAATTTACCCAAATCAACCATATCTTATTCCAAAATAAGTACCTCAATATTAGGACCATATTAAGGTTTATCTTTCCTTCAACCATGTAATTTCCAAAAAGATTAACTCTTTGTAGAGTCACTTTTCATAGTACCATAAAATCTCAAATCCTAATGAAATAGTACTGCAGTAAAATCCTTATTTATTTACAGGACATCACTAATGCAACACTTCAATGAAATAATTCCAAAATAACAACATAAGAAAAATAGTCATTCCTCTTCATTTGTGGTATTATGATAACCTTACTATTATCCAATAGCATCATTTGCATCACAGTCTAATAACTGGGACATTGGTTCGCGTAGTGTCCAAACTCCATGCAGATGAAGCATAGTACATTTGAAAACTTTTTCTTACCTTTGCAGTCACGTACTTGGTGTACTTTTTATCCAAACTTATAACATACACACATTCCCTTCATGAATTTTCCAAGGTGATTCTTTCCACAGTTATCACATATGGGAAAATCCTTCATTACCTTTTTCCCTTTATCTGTCCTTCTCTCTACCATCCTTTCCTTCTCTGGCTTCCCTTCAAAGCCATAGGACTCCGAGAATTCATTACTTATCTTATCAACACATGATACTATTTCTTCATATGATGATAATACGTTGGAAACTATTTCCATATAAATTATGGCTTAAGACCGGGAAAGATATGATCCCTCTTACTCTTTGGATCATGCGTATTGCTAGAGTTCTCATTCCTTCTATTGGGTGCCATTTCTATTCAATGGCATACACTATATTAGATTATGAATCACAATTCATAATTCTAAACATGTAAAATACCTAACGTAAATTGAACAGTTTATCGATATAATCTATAATAACAAAAATGTTTTCTTGAGGAGATATATACTCATAAACCCTTCATAGTAGTTTGTAAAGAAAAAGAGAATTATCCTAAGCATATCCCCCAGGAGTGTCATCACCAAGAGTGGAGTAAGGCCCGTTTTTGTGCACCAGTTCCCATTCGAGTCTAGCTCAAATCGGTGTTTTTGGGGTTTAACCCTAGATATATATGTGCTAGAGCCGCCTCTACCTGATCGTATCCAGAGAGGGATGTATTTGCTCGAAAAAACTCACAAAATCTCTACAATACCAAAATTCTAGGAAGTTCTTCTATACTAATCCTCAAAGTCCATCTTAGATCTATGTGCTCTAATCAGAGTTTATCTAAATATAGATTTAAAGGGTAGTACTAAACTTCCTCTGATAACAACTATAACGACCTGACCCCAATTACCCAGAGTTGGTGCATTATTTTAATACATTGGCATGATTACAAGGAATCACATCCCGAAGGAATGATCAGTTTAACAGTCTTGGAAAATAGATTACATACATTAATGTTACATTACACTTCATAACATACAAAACAACATAATAATCCTTTATGAACGCCGTTATTCCCATGTCTTAACCCTGAATAGCAATCAAAATACACTTCTTGGAATCCTGGAAAAAATAAAACATAAAAAGGGGTGAGATCAGATGCTCAGTAAGGATAACAATACAGCAGAGACTTTCAAAAATGAGCATAAACATTTAAGGAAATTTATAACTAAAACAAAAGCCTTTTTAAACTTGAACTTCATCATAATATGGAAAAAATGAAATGAAATAATGCCATTTACTTACTCACATGGATATTCTACTAGTTGAATAATCACATGAAACATCAATAACCGCTTTCATAATGATTGAATGCATAATGCCAGACTATCATAACCACGTAGCCAAGGCCTCATGCCAAGACTACAAATAAGATTTCGTCAAGGCCTTGTGCATAGACACTAGTTTGTCTCATGAGACCTACCGATGCATCGAGGATCTATAGTGGGCTCCACCTGTCACTTACTAAGTCCAGTTCACTCCTCATATGAAAAGGTCTAAACATAACATAAACATTAGTATTAAAACTAGCATACCAAATGTCAATACTTTACCCATAAACCATGAATGGTATAAAAATAACCCATCCACAGTCAAACATATCACAAAACCATAAACATAATATGGATGATTTGTATCCGGATAAATCAACTTCAAAACATGTTTAAAATCCATTAAATAATTTTAACATGGATGAAAATGATTTATAAAACCTTTTGAGATAAATACCCCATTTTCATGAAAACATTTAAAAGTAACACAATTTATAAAAGGACTCATTTAAAGAAATTTTTGAATCAAAGTGTCCCATACCACTTTGAAACTTTTCAAAGGAATTAACATTTTAAAAACATTCATGTCCATATAAATAAATCCATAAAAACCTTTTTGAAGACATGGACATTATTGAGAAAGATTTAGAAGAATAAATATTTACAACATTTGAAATGATGTTTTAGTAAAAATGTACCTTAAAAGAATCCCTTTGAAAAATCTTTCATCAAACATGGACATGGATAATAGATATGTCCCAGTAGATACTTACGTAAAAACAACCTTGGATAATAAAGAGATTGTGAAATTAACCCTTACCATTTTGGTGACTTACGAAACATAAAACCCATGAAATAGGTATCATACAATGAATATGTAAATACACATAAACTAAATTGTATTACACAAAGAATAAAATTATGGGTAGTATATACACCACACAAAATATAATTGTGGCAATATGGCACGAATCTCATGGGAATAAGGAGTGAGATGAAAACCCTTTAGCTTGCACTTTCCTTTTGTTGAGGGTACATTTAACCTCTTATATGAAGACTATAGTATGGTATTAAATTATACCAGAACCATATTAATATTTATTATATCATACATAATTCATTTTTGACTTCATACTACCCAATTAATAATAATTTCCATGGTATATTAATATTTAGGGTAATAATCGCTTTCTTTATCATCTGTGTTTTAACTTGTTACTCTTAATTGTATCACATAGATCATGATTTAAATACTTCTAGAATATAAAGAATTATTTATATATTCTATATATTTGTAATATAAATATGTATAATAGACACATATATGAAATGGAAAACACCATTTATGTAGACGGTAGTCCATACGTACGAATAAACGTTGTTTCCGTTTACATATAGTATTGAACGGAAGTAAGTGAATAAGATATATGTAAGTACATAAATACTTATATTTATAAATATATATATCTCTAGTATCATTATTATTTCATATATTACATACTTATTATTAATATATATATATATTAATTTATAATTGTCGATGAATGGTGAACTTGGAAATGAATCTCATCGCGTCGTGGAGACGGTAATCCGTACATACACACGAGCGAAAATATCATTATTTTGATATTAAAATAATATATAATTGGATTTTATATCATATAAAAATAATAATTATCATGTTATATTAGTTATTTAGATGAATTATACATTATTATTATACCCATTTAAAAAATAATATATTTAATAACAATTACACCACAACGTGGAGATGGTAGAACGTACGTACGCACGTATGGTGACATGTCATTCAAGGGATAGATAGAATAATGAATTTGTTTGTTCGATAATTATAATTACATAATAGTATATAGAATATACTTGATTTATTATTTTATAATGGAAATAACAAGGGAAGAAGAAGTTGAAGAATAAAGGAACTTTAAAGAGGGTGGTGAAGACGTTACATATTCTTCGCGTCCTTCCTTTTTATTTGATCAAAAGGGCTCGATATGTTGGATTTCTGATAAAACTAAGGCCTCTAGGATTAAGTGAGGGATGTTGGGAGGATATTTGTGTAGATTTTGGTTGACCCAAATGGCATTGAAGGTGTGAATTAATGGGATGGGAGAGTGCCTTTTTATAAGAGGGGTGAGGGGCTCTTTAGGAAAAACTTAAAGTATTATTTTATAATAAAATCATATTAGGTTTCTAATGGATACAAAGTGGATTATTCTATATATAAGGTGGGTATGGGTCGAAATACATTCAACCAATATATTTTAGACAGGTTTGGGTTATTATATTAACCTTATCTTTTAGTTTTAACTCTTAGTTAATTAGTTTGACACATTCCATGTCACTTTGTATTTTTATATTATATAGTTAATAAACTCACTGTATACATCCAAGAGACCCCAAAGTGGTCCATTAATGATACTCCAATAATGATATAATTCATTTTCCCGAACATTAGATTTTTAGGAATAGAATATAAATTAATGATATAATATTTTTTTAACTCATTTATGTCAATTTTGACACTACTCAATAATTGATTTTTGTTAAAGTATTAAAAAATTTATTAATTTACTCAAAATACATTTATGCAATCCTAAAATTTCATATTAACCAATAAAATTCGTTCATGTCATCAAAACTTTCAATTTATATTTTTTTTAACATTTATAGTACCAATTATTTGATTCTTTCATTAATAGGAAAATACTGAATTATTATTGCGTCATATATATTTTTAAGTTTTCAATGTCTAAAAATTATAAATAAAATACAATTATGGAGGAAATTATTTTATCTTTCTATTGAAAATTTATAATATAAAATATAACATATATAACCTTATGTAAAAATTGTTTTGCTAAAAGATATAAGCTTATGTCATTTTCGTATTTACATTAACTTAATTAATATAAAGTGTCCCTATCACCTACATGAGGCTCCATGGGGCCCCAAAATCGACCCAAAGATTCCCATGGTCGCAAATGTATCCACCAATAATATTAGGACACGTTTTAGGGTAATTTATCATTATTATAATATTATTTTTTACCCTTATTTACATGATTTACCCTTTAACCATGGTAAATAAAATATTTACCAAAGTAATTATTCAAAATGTTTAAAAATAAGTGTTACCTATTTACAAAATTTGTACATCCTGATTCAAAATATGGAATCCATTTTTCAAAATTCAAAACACAGAAGGGGCAGAAATTAATTTAAAATTAATTCCCACCGTCAAAACAAAAAGCGTGTTTTTAAGATATAATAGATATCAAAAGATTGACACTTGTTTATGTCCATTTTAACTGTGAAATTATGTACAATGACTAAAATTGTATTAAATGGTAAAAATATATTCTAAATATACTTTAAAACCACTCAAATACATAATTTATCACTATTAATTATTTTGCATAAAAAGTTGTTTTTAATTAAAATATAGTAATTTTCACAATTTATTGAAATATAAATGTTATCTGAAAAGTACCAAAATTTAGCCCGAGCATAAATTCTATATTCCAAATCCTAAAATGAAGTCCATTTTGAGAGATAAAATTTATAAAATTTTAAAATGTAGGTATTACTATTCATAACGGCTAGTTTGATTGGTTGTGGTGTGTGTTAGAACTCGAAGTTGCATACAACACACGCTAATGTATTATTCAAGGAGAATCGTACCATGGAATCTTGGAGTGTTTTAATTCTATCCCCCTTCAATAAATTTCATCCACGCAATTTATTCTTGGTATTGGAAATTTGGGGTTGACATTTCAAAATATCATAGTTGAAATCCCACATAAAAAAATGGATTAATGAGGCCTCTATTTAAAATAAAGAGTGGTAAGTATGAAGGTTACCGAAAATAACATATAACATGGTTACATGTAGAAAAACACGGATATGGAAGAGAAATATAACTATCAATACTTGATGTAGAGTGGTAGAGAACATGGCTATGAAAAGGTCAACAATCCCAAATCTATAAATTTGTGATGATCTAAGGTACTATATAGGAAAAAAAATTGTTCTAAGTTCCTTTTCTTAATGTTGAGGAATTTATTTATGAGATTGTCTAAGATCATAAGGAGATATACTTACTTTATAATTAGAGTTTTATCCATTAATAAATTTCTACCACAAACTCATCTTTCACCCCAAAACATAATACAACTCAAAAATACTCTATTTAAACTAATCATATAGGGTTCCTAATATAATGAATTTATAATTAACATATTAGACCCTTTATGAAAAGAAACTACATTATACCATTCAGGAACTTCACGTAGTACAATGGTAGGTGATAAATCCCCATTGCACTATGATTGTGGGTTCGATTCTCGTAGCTTTGTCAAACACGACAGGTCTTCACACGGTCTGCGTGTTGTCCTTTTAAAAAAAATCCAAATATAACCTTTAAAAATCTATTGATTTCAACCTTTATACATATCCAAAATACTTTTGTAAATTCCCAGTACAAAATTTATATGAATGGTAAACATAATGTAGATCCTTTTTACCCTGTAATAGCATGTGAATACCTTCATCATTTATTCTTTTAAAACACTAAAACATCCTGAATTACCATAAAACCTAATTGATAACATTCATGCTCCCTTATTCCTTATAGAATACTGGATATACTTCATCCATCCAAAATTTTGTAAACTCCAACAATGATGGAATATACAAATATTTAATCAGTTTCAATGTAGTCAAGAATATCCAATATAATTTACCCAAATCAACACTATCTTATTCCAAAATCAGTACCTCAATATTAGGACCATATTAAGGTTTATATTTCCTTAAACCATGTAATTTCCAACAAGATTAACTCATTGTAGAGTCACTTTTCTTAGTACCATAAAATATCAAATCCTCAATGAAATAGTACTGTATTACAGTCCTTATTTATTTCCAGTACATCATTGATAAAACACTTCAATGAAATAATTCCAAAATAACAATATAAGAAAACTAATCATTCCTCTTCACATGTGGTAGTATCATAACTAGACTATTATCCAATAGCATCATTTGCTGCATAGTCTGATAACTAGGACATTGGTTCGCGTAGTGTAAAAAATCATTGCAGATGAAGCATTGTACATTTGAAACTTTTTTCTTACCCTTGCAGTCACGTACATGGTGTCCTTTTATCTCCACACATATAACATACTCCCATTTTCTTCAAGAATTTTCCAAGGTGATTCATTCCACAATTATCAAATATGGGAAAATCCTTCATTAACTTATTCCCTTTATCTATCCTTCTCTCTACCATCATTTCATTCTCTTGATTCCCTTCAAATCCATAGGACTCCAATAATTATTTACTTATCTTATCAACACATGATAATATTTCTTCATATGATGATAATATGTGGGAGACTATTTCCCTTCTAAAGTCTGGATTAAGACCATGAAAGATATGATCCCTCTTACACTTTGGATCATGCGTATTGCTGGAGTTCTCATTCCTTCTACTAGGCACCATTTCTATAGAATGGCATACACTAGGTCAGTTTATGAATCACATTTCATAATTCCAAACATATAAAATACCTAACTTAAATTGAAGAGTTTATGGATATAATCAATAATAAAAAAATGTTTTCTTGAGGAGATATATACTCATAAACCCTTCATAGTTGTTTGTAAAGAAAATGAGAATTTTCCTAAGAATATCCCCTGGAAGTGTCATAACCAAGAGTGCAGCAAGGCCCGTTGTCGTGCACCAGTTCCCACTCGAGTATATCTCAATGCGGTGTTTTCGGGTTTTACCCCTAGGTACATATGTTTCAGAACCGCCTCTACCTGGTCGTATCTAGATAGGGATATATTTTCTCAAAAAACTCACAAAATATCTACAATACCAAAATTTTATGAAGTTATTCGATACTAATCCTCAATGTACTTCTTAGGTCTATGTGCTCTAATCAGATTTTATCTAAATCTAGTTTCTAAGGGTTGTACTAAACATCATATGATACCAAATGTAATGCCCCGACCCCAGTTAGCCAAAGTCAGTGCATTTTTCTAATACTTTGGAATGATTACAAGGAATCATGTCCTGAAGGACCGATCAGTTTAGAAGTCTTGGAAAATATATTACATACATGAATGTTACATTACACTTCATAACATATAAAACAAAATATACAATAATTTATGAACTCTATTATTCCCTTGACTTAACCCTGCATGTCAATCACAATACAGTTCATGGAATCCTGGGAAAAATTAAACATAGAAAGGGGTGAGCTCAGATGCTCAGTAAGGATAATAAAACAACGGAAACTTTCATAAATAATCATAATCATTTTAGGAAATGTATAACTAAAAGAAAAGCCGTCTTAAACATGAACATCATAACAATTTGGAAAAATTGAAATGAAATCATTCTATTTACATACTCACATTGATATTCTACTAGTCGAATAATCACGTGCAACATCAATAACCACTTTCATAATGACGGAATGCATAATTCCAGACTATCATAACAACGTAGCGAGGCCTCATCCCAAGAATACAAATAATATTTTGTCAAGGCCTCGTGCCAAGACACTAGTTTGTCTCTTGAGACCTACCGATGAATCGAGGAGCTATAGCGGGCTCCACCCGTCACTTACTAATTCCAATGCATTACTCATATGAAAAGTTCTAAACATAATATGAACATTTTTATTAAAAATAGTATACGAAATGTCAATACATTACACATAAACCATGAATGGTATAAAAATAACCCTTGCACAGTCAAATATATCACAAAACCTTCAACACAATATGGAAGATTTGTATCATGATAAATCAACTTCAAAACAAGTTTAAAATCCATTAAATAATTTTGACATGGATGAAAATGAGTCGTAAAACTCTTTGAGAGAAATACCCCTTTTTCATGAAAACATTTAAAAGTCACAGAATTTAGAAAAGGAATCATTTAAATCCATTTTTTAATCAAATTGTCCCATACCACATTGAAACTTTTGAAAGGAATTAATATTTTAAAAACATTCATGTCCATATGAATAATTCCTTAAAAACCATTTTGAAGACATCGACATTAATGGGAAAGATTTAGAAGAATAAATATATAAAACATTTGAAATTATGTTTTAGTAAAAAATTACCTTAAAAGAATCCCTTTGAATACTCTTTCATAAAACATGGACATGGATGATAGATATTTCCCAGTAGATACTTACATAAAAACAACCTCGGATAATAAAGAGATTGGGAAATTAACCCTTACCATTTTGGTGAATTACGAAACATACAACCCATGAAAGAGGTATCATGAAATGAATATGTAAATACACATAAATTAAAGTGTATTACACAAAGAATAAAATTATGGGTAGTACATACACCACACAAAATATAATAGTGGCAATATGGCACGAATCTCACGAGAATAAAGAGTGAGATGAGAACCCCTTACCTTGCACTTTCCTTTAGTCGAGGGTTTCTTTAACCTCTTGAATGAAGACTATAGTATGTTATTAAATTATACCATAACCATATTAATATTTTTGATATCATACATAATTAATTTATGACTTTATATTACCCAATTAGTAATAATTTACATGGTATATTAATATTTCGGGTAATAATCGCTTTCTTTATCATGCATGTTTTAACTTGTTACTCCTGATTGTGTCACATAGATCATTATTTAAATACTTCCAAAATATAAAACATGATTTATATATCATATCGATTTGGAATATAAATATGTATAATAGACACATATATGAAATGGAAAACACCATTTATGGAGACGGTAGTCTGTACGTACGCATAAACGTTGTTTCTGTTTTCATATAGTATTAAACGGAAGTAAGTGAATAAGATATATGTAAGTACATAAATACTTATATATATAAATATATATATCTCCAGTAGAATTATTATGTCATATATTACATACTTATTATTAATATATATATTTTTATAATCGTTGATGAATGGTGAACTTGGAAATGAATCTCATCGCGTCGTGGAGACGGTAATCCGAACGTACACACGAGCGAAAATATCATTATTTTGATATTAAAATAATATATAATTGGATGTTATATCATATAGACAGAATCATTATCTTGTTATATTTATTTTTTACATGAATTATACATCATTATTATACCCATTTAAATAATAATATATTGAATAACAATTACACCACAACGTGGAGACGGTAGGTCGTACATACGCACATATGGTGACATGTCATTCAAGGGATGGATAGAATAATGAATTTTTTTATTCCATAATTATAATAACATCATAGTACATAGAAGAAATGTAAGTTTTTATTTTATAATGTAAATAACGAGGAAAGAAGAAGTTGAAGAAGAAAGGAACTTTAAAGAGGGTGGTGAAGACATTACTTCTTCTTCGGGTTCTTTGTTTTGATTTGATCAAAGGGGCCCCTTAGCTTGCCTTTATGATCAAACTAAGGCCTCTAAGATGAATTCAGGGAAGTTGGGAGGATATTTGGGTAGAAGTTGGCTGATAACAATGGCTTTGAAGGTGTTAATTAATGAGAAGGGGGAGTGCCCTTTTATAAGAGGGGTGAGGGGATCTTTAGGAAAAACTTAAAGTATTATTTTATAATAAAATAATATTCAGTTTCTAATGGATAAAAAGTGGATTATTCAAATTATAAGGTGGGTATGGGTCGATGTCCTTTCAACCAATAGATTTTAGACAGTTTTGGGTCATTATATTAAATTTTATCTTTTATTTTTAACTCTTAGTTAATTAGTTTGGCACTTACCATGTCACATTGTATTTTTATATTATATAGTTAGTAAACACACTATATGCATCCAAGAGACCACAAAGTGGTACATTAATGATACAACAATAATTATATAAGCCCTTTGGCCGAACCTTAGATTTTTAGGAATAGAATATAAATTAATAATATAATATTTGTCTTAAAAACTCATTTATGTCAATTTTGACACTATTCAATAATTGATTTTTTTTAAAGTCTTAACAAATTTATTAATTCGAAAAAAACTAATTTAACAAATCCTAACATGTCATATTAATCGATAAAATTCATGTATGTCACCAAAACTTTAAAATTATATTTATTATAACATTTATAGTACCAATTATCTGATTCTTTCATTAGTAAGGAAAATACTACATCATTATTGTGTCATATATATTTTTACTTTTTCAATTAATAAAAATTATAAAAAAATAAAATTATGTAGGAAATAATTTTATCTTTCTAATGAATATTTATAATCAATAATATAACATATATAATTTTACGTAAAAATTGCTTTTCTAAAAGATATAAGCTTGTGTCATTTTTTTATTTACATTATCTTAATTAATATAAAGTGTACCTGTCACCTACAAGTGGCTCCATGGGGTCCCCAAATTGACCAAAGGATTCCCATGGTCGGACATTTATCAATAAATAAGGTTAGGAGATGTTTTAGGGTAATTTATTATTATTATAATATTTTGTTTTACCCTTATTTATCGGATTTACCCTTTAACCATGGAAAATAAAATATTTACCAAAGTAATTATTCAAAATGTCTAAAAATAAAAGTTACCTATTTACACAATTTGGACATCCTGATTCCAAATATGGAATCCATATTTCCATATTAAAAACACAGAAGTGGTAGAAATTAATTTAAAATTAATTCCCGCTGTGAAAACAAAAAACGTGTTTTTAAGATATAATAAATATCAAAAGATTGACACTTGTTTATGTCAGATTTAATTGTGAAATTATGTATAATGACAAAAATTGTATTAAATGGTAAAAATATATTCTAAATGCACTTCAAAACCACTCAAATTCATAATTTATCACTATTAACTATTTTTATTAAAAATGTTGTTTTTAATTAAAATTTAGTAATTTTCACTATTTATCAAAATATAAGTTATTTGAAAAGTACCAAAATTTATCCCTAGGCTAAATTCGACATTCCGAATCAAAAAATGAAGTCCATTTTGAGAGATAAAATTTATCAAATTTCAAAAATTGGGTATTACTATTCATACCTGCTAGTTTGACTGGTTGTGGTGTGTGTTAGAACTTGAAGTTGCGTACAACAGACACTACTATATTATTAAAAGGGAATCATACCATGGAAGCTTGGGGTGTTATAGAAGAAGGTTATAATGATGAATAATTTGAAGGAATTTTGACCTCTAGGTTGAATTATATGTTTCTATTGAGTAGATAATTTTTTCAATATTCAATACAAATAAATACAATAGATTTTTTATGATTCCAAAATATATATGGAGTATATTGAAGAATATATGTTTGATATAATGGTTGGAATTGAAAATCATAAATATGAAAAGACATAAAACATAAAGGAAGTCATTGTGTACAAGATCAATTTTAAATATCTGAAAACATTTATCGATAGGTTAACTAACATATTAATATATTAAGTTAAATGTATCAAATTACTAGAGGGGGGAAGTTGTCAGCCTATAAAGAAAGGAAGAAGATCATGATAAACTCTTTATCCCTGATATGATATCATCAAATCAGGTCACATAAGAAAGATGAAAATTGGAAATTATAGTATGTATGTCTATAAAAGTAGTTAATGTATGGTAAGGAGAAGAAAAAAACACATCCAAATGAAATATCATGTATATGGATTAATTTAAAACATAATGTAATGATGATCTATGTAATACCCCAAGAAACCAATTTGAGGATGATGATTGATTTGGGTTACAATTTGTATCATAGTATTATGATAACCCAAGGGACAACCATTCTTACAAAAATAATATACTCTATTATCCCTCATATCAAGTTTCATTGTTATTTTAAGATCGTAAATTCTCAAAATGTATGTTTCATAGGCAATATTTTTTAACAGGAATAAGGGAAGAAAACAAATCCAAATAGATTTCAATATTATAGGAATGCATTTAATGGTAGTTGTTATTAGTGTAGAGGATTTAAAAACATTTATAGATATTATTCATTGTCAATGAAGAGGATTTTCCTGAAGAATGCCCAATATGGTTGTCTGTTTTAGTTTAAGGGATCATCAAATGAACAGATAATTAAAAATAAAATTTCATGTTTTCAAGATTATGTTGGTCTAGTTTACCCTATGAGGGGTCAAGAATTTCAGTCCAATTAAGGTATAAATTCAATGGTGTGGACTAAAAAAAGTGTTTAGTATGTAGTGGTTATATATATTTCCTTCATAGACTTAAATTAAATTGGAATATGGCTAGTTGATAGTGTATAAACCTGCCATATGATAGGAAATAAGGATATTGTGATTGGAATAATAAGTAAGGTGTCATCAGATTTTGAAATGATGAAGTCCTGATGAATATTCCCTTATAAAAATAAATGTTTGGTGTAAAATACATGAGACATTATGATGTTGTGGTTTTTTAAGGTCTCATTTACAACTTACTAAGTTCTAGTCAACTGTGTGACATTGTAGACACTATAATATTTTCTGAGATGTTTTGTATCATCAAGGGAAAATATGATTCAATTGTTTTTCAAGTAAATAACATTAAGGGGGATCACTACCTTATGATTGGAGAATAATATATGTTTTTTTAATCCAAGGAAGAAAAATATTAGTTCGAATAAATATATTTATCATTTGATCCAACCATTCAGGGAAGATTTGTTGAAATTTGATGTTTCCCAATATCTCCCAAGGTTATCATATGATTGTAATCATATGTGAGATATTATTCAACAAGTTAATATCATAAAAAATATGTATAAGGAGGAAGAGAAATGTTCATCCACAGTACATGAACTGGTGAATATTAATGTGTGTGGACATATTCCCCAATAGATATTGATGTGAATGGATATTATTTACATTTCATTGTTGATTTTAATTGAATGGATTGATTTTACATTATAACACCCAATATCGAGGTTCTAAGATTAATAAAAAATATTAAAGTGAAGTTGAAAAGACATTGGTTCAAAAAATATAGATGTCCTAAACTGATAATGGAAGAGATTTTATAAGTATCCAAGTGGATGATCATCAAAAGATGTATGGGATAGGTTAAAATGTATCAAAAGATATAAATACTAGTCAAAATGGTGTGTTTTAGAGAATAAATTGTCTTCAAACTAACATTTTCATAATAATTCATATTGATAATATCATTCCAGTGAATTTTTGGAAAGAAACAGTGTTAACATCAGTTTAAATTTTTATCAGATCGTTGTTGTGGCAAGAGGAAGAAAAGACTTCATATCAGTTTTTATGGAACTAAGAAGATAATTAAGTACTTTCATTTCATTATAATTAATAATTTCACTGTTAATAAGGATAAATATATAAAATTTTAATCTCATGGAAATAAGGATAAATTTCCTGGTATCATATTAATAAAATAATTTAAATACAACAATAAGTGTCTATGAATTTTTTTAGATATAATTGATTATATTGTGGTGGAAAAAAAGCATTATATTCATCAAATAAATGAATAATCATATAAGTATAGTGATTATGATATGAGTAGATAAATAGAGTTAAATTACCTAAGATAGATTTATAATAATGTTCATAAGATGGGAAAGATAAATTTAGACCTGTATATGTATAGAAACAGAAGAGATGATATAAAATTGAAAAGAATATCATAATTGGAAATTAAATAATACTAGTAAAAAACATGGATGATAGAGACTCTATGAAAAAAATATTTCCAATCACTAGCCAATACAATGTGTTTTTAAGAAGTTCTAAGAGATGGGAATTAGGTTTAGGAAAAGAATGGGTACCTTTACCAAATTTATAAGATTCGTATGTGGCATATTATTTTTTATCTTGTAGATTATAATTACATTAGGTTAAAATGGGAATTATATAATAGGATGAATAAATAAATAATAATTATTGATAAAAACATGATTCATGTTCAATGGATAATATGATATAGAGGGTATCAATGTTGAGGAAACATTTTTACCTATTGCATGGATGGAGAAAATTTTAGTATTCTTATACGTAACTGTGAAAAGTATATTTAATTTTTTCCAAATTGATCAACTCAACATTTTTTAATGGGGTTTTGGAAAAAAAAATTTTATATTGAATAACTATATTTTTCTATCATTCATGAATGTGATAAAAAACTTTTCATTAGAAGAGTGAACATTACAGGTTAAAGAAGGCACCAATATCATGGTATTCATGACTTGATCTATATTTTAATAACCTGAGTTTCTAGTATGATGGAGTTGATTACAATACCTATGTCAATAACTATAATAATCAATGGATTATAGTTCTGGAGTATGTTGATGAGATCATATTTGGCGGATTTAATGAAGTACAATATGACAAGATTAAATAATTCATGAAATAATAGTTGGAACTTTCAATTAATGGTGATATAAAATTATTTCGTAGTTCATAGTAAATAAAAAAAGTTATGAAACATTTATTTCATAATAAAAATATACTAAGGAGATTCTGAGAAGATTTTTAATGGGCAATTCTAGGGAGACGACAACTCTGGTTGCTACTCAGAAGAAATTGTCAAGTGATGATAAAGGTGAATATGTTAATGATACAGAATATCAAAAGATCACTGGAATCCTTTTGTACAAAATAATAACATGACCTAATATTATTTCCATATTTCATGTGGAATAGTGTCAAATTAAACCAAAATAATGGCACTTAAATGTGGTGAAAAGTGTGGGAGTTAGTGTACATGGACCAACTATTTGTAATTTGATTAAATTTATATTTTATGTGTTTAATATTAATAAAACTTATTAATCCATATTTTACATTATTCTGCATGAATCTAATGTAATAATGAAAAATAGTATACATCGCATTGATATGGGCATATCAGTTCCCTACTATGATGAGAACCTTAAAGTGCTATGAAGATATTATTAAATATAGTTCTACTGGTGGATAACATACAATGATGGGGAATATAGGGTATTGAAAATCATCTTTGAGTTATTGTATGCGGATGAATCTTCTTTTCATAAAGTTCGCACTTAGTATTCTCCATGATGAGATATTTTGAAAATAGACCTGCTAGTAGTAGTCTTTCATGTTTTTATGTCACCATATATTCCTAATTTGGGGCATGTTTAATGATCCATAGACTATAAGATTATATTTAATTAATTTCATGACTCAATAACATAGATTTTATGATGAGAACATTGACTACATATTTTATTAGTGAGTTATGGAACATTGGTTGCATCACGATTGATATGTCATTAATGGATAAGTTAGGGAATGATTCATTCTTTCCATATTTATAGAATTTGACATCTACACCATCTAATTAGAATAGAAAAATCACAAAAAATCCATTAACATGAATTAACTAAATTTTTATTTTAGATATCCAAAGAAAAATGTATCAAGCATATAGGTTGGTGACACAAATGTGCAATATTCTTGATGAGATATAGTGATAAAGGGATTATATTATTCAGTGAGTGTTCATATGTGGTTACAATAATCAAGACATTATGTTAATTCTATTTGGTTCCATGAAATATGGCTAGATAATAATCTTGTAAATTAGTAAATCATTCCTAATTACAATGGGAAACAATCCTAGTGGGTTACACACTAAGTGTTTCTGATGATCTTAGTTAAATTATATTTAATTTTTTTTAACTGAATGAATATTATTATCATTACTGAGGGAAAAAATTATCCATGTTTTTTCAATCAAAAATATTTATTAATGAATTATATATTGAAATTAAAATATTTATTCGAGTGCCTAATAATTTTTTTAGAATTAGAATGGATCAATATCGAGTACAGTGATAAATATAAGTTATCATGCCTGATAAATAATATTATTTATTAAAAAAGTTTGAAAATACCACAATATAGTATTATTATTATTATTATTTGGCGTGGTGTTTGTTAAATATTATAAAATTATATAAGTTTTTTAATGTAATTAAATAATATTTTATCCTAGACCCCAGCACCATATATAAACTATTATGCCTATTTTGTATCTTATCTAAAAATAAGAACATGAGCATCATTGTGCATAATGAAACACTCTCCCAAATCCTCCATTCTATCTTCGAGTAAAAAATAAGAAACAAAAGAGAGATCCCTTCATGATGTAATGATGATAAATCAACATGAATAACACAAGAAAATTGACTCACCTTGCTAGCACCAAGATATTGATTTGTGTTTATTGAAGATCAGTGGAGAAAGTGTGTATTAGTGAAAAAAGTATTCTATAAATGGATCCTCGTAGTGCAATGAAGTTAAACTGTAAGTGCCTTTTTGAATGATAGAAATCAATATTGAAGAAGGAATCCTCAAATCTGGTATCAAATTCATTCAATAATAAATAAATAAAATATAAATTTGATATGAAATATCTTCACTTAGGGTTTTAAAATATTCAATAATAAAATATTTTTAAATATATCACACAACAGTACACACTTCTACTAAGAAAAAAACTATCAAATAGTATCATAGAGGTCAAGTTTAAATTTATAATTATTTAATTGATTGTTGATCCATATAAAATCATGTTTGAATTTCCATTTCATATTATTCATTCTTTAATCTGTTTGGAATTAACTGGTTATCGACATATTAATCATTATCATATAGTTTTTAATTTTATTAAAGGTCTAAAAATATATAGAGCATAATTGGAGATGTCATCAAGAACTTATAAAAAAATTTATGGTAACAAAGGGGTTACATGCCGTGTATCTAGAGTACATGTTATTTACCCTAGTACACTACACCTAGCAATGTCTCATGATACACAGCTTGTCACATAGTTATTATACATAGTGTATTCTGTCTGTTGATCAAAAATCCTTTCAAATTTTATATTGTATTACATTAAATTTATACTATGTACAATTCATATAGTATTTATATGTTAAAGGTGTCAACCATGCAATGTAGATGATGTGGAAGAAAATTATCTTAGGGTATTCATCTTTCCTAACCACTTCCTTCAAAAGTTAAAAGCAATACATGATAGGTTTTGTAGAGCCTAAATAAAATAACTTATTAAAGCATAGAGAACTACCATAAATCAAACACCAGAGTAACAAATTAAATTTAAGAGAATGATTTTTCCATGCTGTCTTAATGAAAAACTGAAGCTATGGTTAGAATTGAAACTATATATTGTGGTGTTAGAACTAGAAGATGAAAACCTCTCCAATGATTATTACCTTAATGGTTTTTAATTAATAACCTACATTATTTAAGGCTTCTTTAGAATGTTGCCAGATATAAATTTAAAGTAAATTTCATGGAAATTAAAAAATGTCATGTATGGGTCAAAATATGGATGGGGTTTTGGTGCTTTACCTCTATGTATTATTCCCTCTTGACCATTTTGTTTTATTTTATTGCGTCTTGTGAGGGTTCCATCATAACCCACAAAAGACTTTTTAAAAAGTCCTAAAAATAGAGTTGGAATATGTGGTCATTATACACGGTTAAACCTCATGAGACTGAAATCCTAGACTATTTATGATATACATGATATGGATGTGGTGTACATTCCATTCAGTTCATTATTTAAAATTTTTGAAATACAAATCGATCTTTTCGGCGAGTGTAGTGTACACACAACATAAGGGATAAATGGTTTTTATTAGGCTTGTATGTGTCATTTGACCCCATAAAGATTCAAGTTAATGACCTCGGGAAAGTATCTCAATCAAATTCTATGTGGATACATAGATTTTAGGTAGATATACATGTCATGTGGTCTAGCCGAGTCAGCACACTAATGCCCTAGTCTTGTAACCTGGATAATCGAAAACTGAGGGATGCAACATGTAGCAAGATAGTACACGTCGTATAGTCTCCAAATTACTAGTACAATTAATTTAAATTAAATTTAAAATTACCACATTAAAACCTCTTTTCATTGATGAGAAAATATGTTTTTGATGATTTATTAAGGGTTTGAAATAATATTAAATGTTCAATTAATTTATTGTAATAAATATTCTACTATTGGTTCTATTATTAATTTTTAATTCCTCTATGATTTCTCTCTCTAAGGAGATTTGGATGGTCATTAAAATAAATCGGAATTGACTAATTCACTAGTTAATTAATGACATTGTATTTTGTTAATAATAAATAACTAATAATAAATTAATGTTATCAATTTAATTGTTCATAAATTTTTCATTTATGATCATTCATGAGATTGGCCAAGACATGTGTATGTATTGGATATTTTAATTTAACTGTTTTCACGAGTTTACAATTATTTATTATAAAATTAAATATTTTATGGCCATTCATTCATCCACCCCAC
The DNA here is from genome assembly GCA_963277665.1 of Viscum album. Taxonomy (NCBI): domain Eukaryota; kingdom Viridiplantae; phylum Streptophyta; class Magnoliopsida; order Santalales; family Viscaceae; genus Viscum; species Viscum album. Next base: position 808,357 of record CAUJRU010000202.1, read on the forward strand.
CATTGTTATGTAGGACCCATATTCCCATAGTTATGTATATAATCACTTTTAACCAATCATTTGGTTCCCTTAACTTGTGTCTGAGTTATAAATACATGTAATTAATGCATTTTACCAAGGTGCATGGATACAGTTTAAGATAGAAGCATAATTATACCAAACCAACTAATACATAGGTGTATAGGTGATATCTTATAACTCAATCCAATACAGTCTATATGTATTATTTCCCCTTATTAATAAATAAACCATTTTACAAGCTCTTGATCGAGTCATTTATTTATTTATTCATTCATTTATTTTCATTATTTATTTTTGATACAATACTGTGACCATATAAATAAATGGATTAATGTGAAAATATGGAATTTAAATAAATGGATTATAAATAAATGTTGTATCCAACATGGTTAATTAAGTAAGTAACATCCACTTTTTATTAACAATATATGTAAAGGATAAAACAAAATAAATTTTTTGAAAAATCAATTAAAATTGCTCAACCTAATATCAAGTTTGACTATTCCTTCCATTACATGGTTGGGAATGAAACCATAAAACTATTTGTAGCATAAGGCCGAATTCTGGAAACATACATTTGTTGGGAATTTATCATGATGTTTCAAGGTTATCATAACTGAACATATTTTATTTTTAATGGCCAAATTCAATTGAATAAAAATTTTGAGGCATGTGATGAGTAAATATAATTTTGTATTTCATGATTGGAGAATCTAACCAATAAATCAAATATCTGTAGTCCCATAGTTAGAAATTCCACCTACCTAATTACTTTCTTTTAGTATTCATGTATGAGGATTAGATCATTAAGAAAATTAATGGGATAATTTTTTTATAGAATTTCTTGGAAATTAAATATTTTGAGCTCAATGGTGAGGGTTAATGATTTTTGATAAAATATTAAGAGATTTAATTAATAAAATAAATTATATAATTACATCTTTCATAATATTTTTTCAATAAAAAATAATTATTATTTTGTCATTAATTTAATAATAAAATGGAAATCACACCATCCACACCATCCTTATGATCAATTTGGATAAATATAGCCTCCTCACTGGTAGTAATTTACATGAGTGGTTTTCATGTTTTCAGGTTGTACAAACCCATAAACAGAAATCTAATACACTAGATTCCTCAATGACCAGATCCTTCGACAATAAAGGTGGGTGATAATGATTTACTTTTCTATGAAAAAAATTTGAGAAATGTGGTCGATGTTCAATTATTGATGCTTTCATATATGTCTAGTGATCTCATAAAGTATCATGAAATAATGGATGCATATAGTAAGCTTGAGAGGTTCTCAGGAAATATAATGATTGACAAGAACTGTTTGATATTTAAAAAAAACTCATTCTGTGTAATATTATGGTGGTTACTCCAGCTGTCTCTCACGTACTTATGATCATTGCTTAAATAGAGTGCTGAAAAGATCTAGGTTTTAAATATTTAAATAATTGAGCACTGATTACATTCTTGCAACACTCCCTCAGATCTTCCCCTATTTTTTGAAATTTTAATATTAACAACATTGAGAAGTATTTCTAGGAGTGACTTTCTATCCATTTCGATGAAGATTAGAATATTATGCACACAAAAAAAATTCTATACATATATTGAATAAATTGAAAGATAAAGTGAATATATCTAATTCCAAATCTTGTTCACAACCTTACTATAAAAACAAGATCATGGGGAATTCATGATAATAGGATTATATCTGTTTTGTATGTAGTAATAAGGAACAATCAAAATAAAATTGTACCCATCCAAATAAGCATGGGGAATATTTAGGTACTTTTATTATCGATTGAAATTTATTTGTCTCTAAAATTTTGTTTTATATACATATTTTCCTTCACAGATATGTTTTCAAATACAATTACCAATTATATTTAAAAATATTTTACATGGGGAGGTAGATATTTAATTATCCAAAAGAGATAATATTGTTGTTGTAGCTATCAGGGACTACCACCTCACATTTTTGACCAAAATGATCTTGGTTTTTAAGGTTTGTTATTATGTTCCATCTATTAATAAAAATATTATTTCTATATCCAAAATTGATACAAACTTATTTTCTTACATATTTTGGAATAAATATTTATTCTTTTATAAAGATATAATTTATTTTGGTAAGGAATATTTAAATTATGGAATTCATGTGTTGGATTACATAAACCACTTAATGTAAATAAATAACAAGTTTACTTCACCTGACTTAAACCACACCATCATTTGGTATCATAAGCTAGTTCTTGTAGAAACAAATTATTGAAAAAATTACATATAACGATATATTTAGATTATTTTGAAATAAAATCACTTGGTGAATGTCACACATGTTTACAAGGAAAAATGGAAAAAAATACATTTAGTGGGAAATATGAAAGGTATTAATAGATTAATGAACTAGTTCATGCCGATGTGTGTGGATCATTTCATGTTGATGAAAGGGTTGGGTAATCATATTTCAAAACATTAACTATTGAATTTTATAAGATACAGATATGTCTACTTAATTATGTATAATTTATATTCAATTGATAAATTTAAGGAATTCAAGAATTAAGTTGATAATAAGACTGGTTAAAAGATTAATAATATACACATAGAATATTTTAGAGAATATATTATTAAATACTTCATTGATTAATTGTGGTATTTTTTGATACTATCTAATATCACTCCTCATTATATGCCTTAGTAGAATGGTTTAAGAGAAATGAGGAACCACACAATGTTGGACATGTTGAGTTCAATGACGAGTCATGAAATTCCTCAATTATAATTTTGGTGATATACATTAAAAATAGAATAATACATACTAAAATGAGTTATAAATAAAGTGATTGACGGTATTCCATATCAATTATAAAAAGTAAATAACCTCGTGTTGTCTTACATACATGAGTGTTTGGTTGAGAAGAGTTTATTAAGTCCTCTTCAGGTGAAAAACTTTCACTCCAAGAAAAAAAAGTGTGTCTTCATAGGGAATCCCAAAGCTAAAAAAGGGATATTTTCTATAATATTCTTTAGACATAAAAATTTGTTTAATATACGACTCATATTTCTTGAGAAGGTTCATATCTCTAAAAGAGATAGTGGGATGCAGATATAATTCCATGAAGTCTCGGATTAAGATACAAAAGAGTGGGAATAAAAATAAATTCCACAAATCCACATGGTAGAAGAAGTTGTTCTAAAGACATAAGTACTGTATAGTAGTACTAGAGAGTATATAAAATTAGAATGATATGGTTTTATAGTCACCAAGAATGGTGAATCATTACTAGTTGATAATAAAAAACCACTAACCTATAAGGAAGTAGTTAGTGAAATAGATGTTTGCATGTGGATTGAATCCATCAATTCAGAAATGGATTCTAGGTATTGAAACCAATTTCTTATGAGATCCTCTCATTTATATAAATACAATTGGTTAAAAATTGGTATTCAGGAAGAAGCTATACAATGAAAGATAAGTTATTACATATAATACACGTATGGTTACCAAAGTGTTTAAACAACATTAAGTCATTTAATACAACGAATCATTTTGAAAAGTGTGAATCCTAAAATTTATTAGAATTATACTTACCATTTCATCATCCCATGACTATTATATTTGAGAAATAGATGACAAAATATCTTTCCATTATGGTAACCTTCACGTAGATGTCTATGTGACATAACTTGAAGGTTTTGTGACCCCAAATGATGCCAACAAGATATGGAAATTGAAAAAAATAAATCAATATATTAAATAAATATTTATGGTTCTACAACATTCATTTTTATGAATCCATAATGGAATTTGAGTTATTAAAAATTGAGTGTATGTATTGTGTTTATAAACCGTTTAGTGGATGTATAGTCATTTTCTTAATAGAATATGTTGGTGACTTATTACTCATTGGAAATGAAATACTAGATTAAGGTTTGGTTGAATAAATTCTATTTTATAGAGGACATCATAAAGGTAGAATATATTATTGGGATTGAGATCCATAATTATAGAGCCAATAGGTTACTTAGCCTAATTCATGGTATAAACAATGACATGATAATAAAGATATTCTATATAGAAAAATCCTAGAGGGGATTATTTTCAATGTCACATGGAATTCATCTTTCAAGGAAAATGTGTCCTCTAAAACTTGAGTAATGAAATATAATGGAATGTATTCCATACACATTAGTTATCGGCTCAGTTAAGTATGATATGTTATGTAGTTGTCTAGATATATCCTACACATTATTCACAGTATGAAGATATCAAGATGGCACAGGTGGCCACCATTGGATTGAACTGATGAAAATCATTACGTATCTAAGGTTTACTAAGGATATGTTGCTAATTTATAGAGGATATATAGAACTAGTAATAATAGGATATGAATTTTTAACTTTATAAATAGATAAAGATGATATGAAGTCACTGGTGGGATACATATTCACATTGAATAGAGTTTATATGAGCTGGGAGAGATCAAAAAAGGTTGTGTTCCGAGATTATATAGTAGATTATAAGTATATTTCATATTCTAAGGCATCTAAAGATGTATATTGGATATAAAAATTCTTTCAATATCTTGATTTGGTACCTTGTAGTAAAAATCCTATGACACTCCACTATGATAATATGTTAACTATGGATCTCACAAAATAAACATGGTCACATCAGTGGATGATGCACTTACCTTGGAAGTATCATGTCATGAAGGATTATTCTCAGAGAGGTGAGGTTTATTTACCAATAATACTACATTTTGGAACCCTTGAGTAAAACCATGAATCAATAGAAACATGATTTTCGTGTGAGGTATAGCAGGCTAAAATCCATAGGTAGTTGGTTCTACTAAAATTAAGTGTTTTTTAGAGTTTTTGACCTATGAATATATTTTTTTACCTTGATTACAAGTATAATAAATATATTTATTTTTAATAAAATTTATAAAAATATATTCTTCATTAATTTTTATGAATAAAATTTGATAATTTCATAGAGTATATGTAACATTAATAAGATCATAATAGTTTCCCTCTATAATGGGAACCTTAAAGTTCCATAATTATATTATAAAATATAATTATATGTTATGATAACATAATTTGATGGGACACATAGTATATATAATTTCTTATTTGTGAACTAATAAGTAGAAGAATTTTCTTCTCATGAAGTTCACACTTAGTAACCACTATGATGGGAGATTATGATTATAAACCCTCCAGTAGGAATTAAAAATATTTTGGTGTCAATGAATATTCTTATATGCATGCACGTGTAATGATCCTTAGACTTTAATATTATTATTAAGTCATTTAATGAATTGTGAACATATATTTTTTATTAAAACTATGATTCCATATGTTTGTCGTTAGGTAGGGTTCATTGGGTGTTTCAAGATTTACACGTCGTTAATGGATAATTCAAGGAAGGGTTTTCCCCTTCCAACTTTATGGTATATAATATGTCGAATAATTTATTAAAATAGAATCATCGACCTAAATTGCATGGATAGGGTATAATGAGATGTTTATTTCAATGATATAATGAATTACACATCAATCATATAGGTTGTGATACAGATGCGAAACATGCTTGATGATATTTATTGAAAAATGAGATATATTACACAATTTTCATTTATATGTGGTTCAAATACTTATGACATTAAGTTATTTACTTTGGGTGATTTGACCCATTTCCAAACAATAATCTAGAACTATATACAAGAACTCCAAATTCTAATGGGAAACAATCCTAAATGTTTACACACTAAGTGTTTCAAATTATCTCGATTAAATTCTATTTGAATTTGATTAATGTAATATATATTATTCTCAAGACTTACTGAAACTTTTATTAGAATAAAATTGATCATAAATATTTATTGATGAAATAAATATTTTAATTAAAAAATTATTATAGTGTTCAATAAATGATAGAGTAATTAAAATGATCCACGATCAGTTCCGGTGATAAATTTTAATTAACAATATTGTTAAATAGTATTTTTTATTATGCATGTTAGTGAATTCCTCTTATTAGTAATAATAAAAATAATAATAATTTTCAGGAATATTCCTAAATATAATAATTATATTTAATGGTTGGCATTAAATTATATTTTATATTAACAAAGACCTTTTTTCTATAAATAGAACATTAGGTGTAATGTGTATTATAAGCAAAAAACAAAAAATTAAGAATAATTGTGCACAACAAAACTCTCCCTTGACCCGCTTTCTATATTCCACTCAATAATGAGAAATTATCGAGAGATAACTTCAGGATAAAAGGATGAGCAATCAACATGAATTATGTAAAACAATCGACTCGGCATACTAGCACGCAGAGATGGATTGGAAATGTTCAAAGATCAATAGAGCTTGTGTGGATCACGACTATAGGTATTCTACCAATGTATCAACACAATCTAAAAAAGGTATACCAAAATGTGTTTTCAAGATTATTGAAATCTACATCAAATAAATAATCCTCAGATTTGGTATTCCTTTTATATGATATTAGTTAAATTAATTATAATTTTTATTTTAAATATCCTCACTTAGGGTTTTCGAAAAATCAATATTAAAATACATTTTAATATATATCCCATCATAGTATGCTTCCACGATAGACGGTACAATCAAAAAGAATTATTTAGTACATCAAAGCCATGGTATATTTCATTTTACTAGATAATGAAAAAACTCATCAATATTTATTGGGCTTTATAGATGTAGAGTGGGCCAGTTTAGTTAATGATCAAAAGTTGAAATCAAGTTCTGAATTCTATCATGGTAGACTATATAATTCATAAATAATAAATAAATAAGATTTAATTTCATTGAGAACTTTAAAATTATAATACACAAGGGCTACTTTATCATACATGTATTTTTTTGGATAATGAATATTCATCATGATCTAGGAGTTAAAGTTAATTCATCGATTGAAGTCCAGTTTTTCATTTGAGTGTTATAAATTTTTTTAAAAAAATCTAGTATGAAACTCAAGGAAGAATCACAATGAATTTAAATATCACTATGTCATGGAGATATTGAAGTAGGAGATTCTGAAGATGGAGTATGTTCCTACTTAATAGTAGGTTTCATGCATCATAATGAATCCTTACACAGAGAAGTGTTTAAATGAACATGACTAGATATTTGGGTTTAGTTGACTTCCCATACTTGAAAATTTTGGATATAGGTCCCCCTCTCTCTGAGTTATGTTTTTTCCCAGGTTCTAATATTTATTCCTTAATATGTTACATATATATAAAATGTGTCATTTGGATTTGTTGGCAAAGGGGGAGATGATGTATTGATCAAGAAATGGGGAAAATATAATTGGGATTCATTGAAACATGGGGAGTTTAAAAAATGATTTTTTCATTATATTATATTAATGAAGAATAATAATTAAATGGAGTGATGGGTTCATGATTCTAGTGGTTGTCATGTGTGGGTTAAGAAGTGATATTGATGGATAAGCATGTTTTATCTTCCTGTTTAGTGAGAGTTTCCAAAATTATGATAGAGAATGAAGTTATTAGTTGATGAAACTTACATAATAATTTTTTTTCTCATGTAATTCTTGAGATATATGGGATTAGAGTTCATATTAAGAAATTCCTTGATCACTATTTGAGGTTTCATAAGGAAAATGGTTTCACATGTGTAGGATTTGTCAAAAAGTTGGTTCTTGAAATGTTTTTAACAAACCTAAATAAGTATATTATTCAAAAAACACTTTCTAATGGTGTTTTTACGTTGTTATATATATTAGAAGGGATAGAAATTATTGAAAAGGGTTTTTTTCAAAGGTAGTATAGATTTGTTTTAAATTTTTGAAAAATTTAAATATAGAAACATAGTTGGTGCATAAGTCATAAAGGGAAACTTGGTCACATAATCCAAAGAAGTTAATGTGATATCATGAAGTATAAAGGATCAAATGATCACATAATGAAAATTGGATCACATGATCTTCGAAACAAAAAATTTCTCATGATAAGTGTTTTATAATATAGAGTTGTTATGCGGTCTCTCTAAATCAAAAAATCACATATGTTTTAATGGATCATTAAATGGAGTCAAGAAAATTTCATAAAAGAAAAAAACTAAAAATGAAGGATAAGTCTTATGGTCACTCAAAAATAAAGTGATTCCATTAAATTAAGGGTATCTTGTGACCAAGTGAGTGAATCACATGATCGAAGTGAGTTCATCTGAGGAATATGTGTTCTCGGTCAATAAAAAATTTACTAGTTCCAATGGATTCATGATGAGGTAACCTGAAGCTTATATAGTTTAGGCTGAGATTTATTAGGAAATAAAATGGATGTATAACCATGTTTTGTTGAATTAAGGTGGTATATTTGTGCCTATAAATACACTTTATCCAATCCTTGATAATTTTAAAAGTTTTATTAACCATTTAACTAAATCAATGTCTTGAGAAGGGCTTTAATGTGAAGATCATGAGGTTACATGACCAAATATGTCTCATAATAAAAATGTAATAAGGATTTTAATATTAAGTAAAGTAGATCATGTGATTTCATATATTGGAAAAGGAGTTTTGTTCTTGGAGATTCATGTATAGGTAGACTTGATTGGAATCATACAAAAATTATTACATGCCCGAGACTTATGAAGGGGTTTTTTATAGGGGTTATGATATACAGGTATGATGTTGTAGTTATATGATCGTGTAATCCATTAATGGTTTCATTATTCAAGAAGAAAAGTTGTGTGTAATGGTGTTTTTCATCACATTGATGAAACATGATTATAAAGATACACTGAAGTGTAAGCCATCTCCGAATTGATATGTAAAAGATTCTACTGGAGGATTAGTGTGTTCACTTTATTAGAGAGGGAGTAGTGATCTATTATATTATGAATGGTTGTAAACTAGAAGGAACTCTGAATCTTTTCCAAAAATTGTAGTAGTAATGTGATTTAGTGGATTTGGTACATCATCATATTTCCTTTGTATACTCCTTGGACTTATCCAAGAGAGGGTGAACCTTGTAAAAATTGATATGTATTGTTCATGTTTTAATTTCAATTTATTTATTATTAAATAGATATGATCTAGTTATTTTAATGATGAACCAAGATCCAAAGGGGTGGTTGATTAATTTTTCGTTCCTATATTCACCCCTCCCCTCCTAGTGTATTTAGCCAAGTCTGTCAAACAACCCACGACCAAAGTTAATCAGCATCTCCATATATTTCAAGGAGAAATATTTATACAAAAATTTATTAAAGTATCCTCAAGATATATTTATCCATAATTAAATAAAAATACTATAATTAAACATTATGTTTCCACCAATAATTTAGGTTTTATAGGATCATTGTGGCTTCAATATGGTAGTTTGGAGTATGTATCTAACTCATGCATCCATGGTTAATGTAGATGTTGAAGAACTCATCAAATACAAATTTATTTTGGAATATTAGTACTAAAAATATATTTCCATTATCATCCATCTTAATTAGATTATTAGAAAAAATGGGGATTTAATTTAATTCATGGATGTCATTCTACATTTACCAAAACAAGGATTATTATTCTATTCATAAAACTTTTGATCAATGAGATTTCATATTTCAAAGCCCTCTACATCATGGAAAAATATTTTGACTATAATAAAATATGGATTGATCATAAATATTAGGAGTTACCCACTTTTAGAGAACCTAAAGGGGTGCATATATATTGAGTGATTCCCATTAGATTGAAGAATGATGCTTCCACATATCAATGTACCATACAACATATCTTTATTTACTTTCCAAAGAAAATTTTGGAATACTATTTTTATGATCTTGTGGTAAAATATCAATATTTTCATGATTTTATCTTCGACCTAAAAATATATATCTACAAATTATAGTGGAAAACAGTAAATATAATCCCCAATAAATTTAGCTTCAGGGATACATCAATAATATTTATTATGTTCGATGTATGAAATCATGAAACAAATTTAGAATCTGAGATCACCAAGGATATACTTAACATTAAAACTCTTTAAAATCTCATATAGTTAATTGGGTTTCAAGTATTCCTTTTCAATATTTTTTTCGTTATATAAAAGCTCAATGGAATGTTCCCACCATTCACTAAGATGATAAAAATGGATTTACATATTAATGGGGTGAATATGATCAATAATATTTGGACAATATCAAGAAATATCTCTCAATACCACCATAATTGATGCATATAGTAGAATTAAATTGGGCATAACTAGTAGGGTTTTGTGGTGTATCCTACCTTATAAAGAACAATAAAAAATATATAACATTTTTATAAGGTGGTATTCTCTATTCATGACACTCTACAGACCAAATATATGTATTTCATTGCTTCTTCTTAGCCTGAATGGCCCAAAGGCCTTCATTTTTTATTAATTTTGATAACACCCCATTCAAGGGACGAGGGGGAACCCTTACAATGCACGTAGGCTCAGAGATTACGTGGCTCGTATTCTATAGGAGATTACAAGACCCAAAGGTCTTAGGGAATTCAACCAGACTATCTATAAGGACTGCCCCTCCCCAGCATCTGTATCCTGATAGTAGCTCTCCACCTTTGCATGACTGTTTGGTTAGGATTCTCGTGCAATCATAGGCTGGTACCGATGGGATAGTCATACCCTCTCATTCTGACAATCGATTTGGCTCTTCTCTGTTGATTGAACCTATTCCATATTATCAAAACTTTGTACCTATATTGAATTAGAACAATAAGCCCCCATTTCATTATTGGAATTAGATCTACAGATGTAATTTTTCTAACTAAATAAAAATAGTGATTCAGAGTTGTTTATCATCTAGATCAACAGTGAGTATGAAATTAAGAAATGGTAATAGATTCCAATACTTTATTATGTCTGAGGGTTAATGGAATAATTAAAATCTATGATAATGTTATCTCATGTCTCACGTTCAAAAAAATGTGGATTCTTTAGATAATGTAAAAATAAATCATATAATTCTTAACCAGGATGATAAAATAATCTACATCAAACAATTTATGGTAGTGTACCTATTCATTAGCAATTAAAATGAATAGATAAATATGTTCACCAAAACTCCAAATAACGGTGACCAAATTACATTAACAACTAATATTTATATTGGCTAGATATCTATCATAAATTATTAACTCCAGAAATAATTCTTCTATTAGATCTGGCCAAAAAGAAATATATTTGATAGAGGTAAATAAATTTCATCCATTATGATGGACCAAATTATAAGAAAGTACTCAATAATAAAGGCTTTAATGGAATCCACCTTGTATTCATTCAAGGTGAATAGAACCTCATTTTTTTGAAAGCATTCAATGTTTGAACCATGGGTTCTCATAAATCAAGAACCCATCTCTTCTACTACATCATGAATTTGGGATACTTTTTTCTATTCATGACACAATATTCTTTGCATTTCACTAGAAAATTTCATGTATTATAAATATGTTCAAATTTAATTGATCAACCCATAGATATAGTACATGCTATTAAATATTTTTGGTAATATTTCATATTGTGAAGAGATATAATGGAGCCAAATCTCCCAGCTATATCTAGTTAGTTTCATTACATTCTTACTATTATAGATTATTTTCCCATGTGGGTTGAGGCTGTATATCTCCTGGAATCCAAGATTAAGTCAATAATAAATAATGTTATGTATAAAATCATTATAATGTTTTTTCCCTCACAAAATATTTATAAAAAATAGACCCTAATTCTAATCTTATAATTTGAAAATTTTATATTAGCAATACATCATTAATTTCAACCACTCACCTCACTAGTATGAAACAAAAAATGGAAAAATAATGTATTTCAACCCGAATTTATAATATACATCATAAAATGGTGGGAAAAGATAATAAATCCTAGCTAGATAAACTCATGCATTATTTTTGACACTATTTCACCACAACCCAATCTACTATGCAAGTGACCCCATATTCTCATATATATAGTATATATGTATACCTACCCATCTATTTCCCATTTCATTTTCTGATTTTCCCATATTTTATCATTATTTTGAAGATGATATATCCTAGAAGTGTTTGGATGAGTGGAATGACCTGATGAGAAAATATTCATTACCACGATTAACATTAAAATCCATCAAAATAATGTTTCATAGACCATTATTAAGAAATTGTCCCTCCACTCATTCCTCCATGGAGAACTAATATTGGTTATTATAACCACAACGATACAAGGGTAAAAGCCTCAAAAACACAAATAGAAATTTGAATGAACATTTGTAAAACAGATCTTTAACTAAAATTGATCTTAATCTGTAATCATAATTGGTGGAGATCACATCATGACAACATCGAATGTAATATTTTTTAGGAAAGCCATTGAATAATTTCACAGTGACTCATCAATGTCCTAGTCTAATGACATAGAAATACAAAATGACAACTTAACAAAATCACATAAAACTATATGATGAAATCCCTAAAAAATAAAGTTAATCTACATTATATAATTCTATGCAATAAAAATATAAACTACATAGTTCCATGGGTTTTGTTCCATGACATTCGTCCTTGAAACTTACTTCATAGAAACATGAAATTATATTGTATGGAAACATACGCATCATAAATTCTAAATCATGTTCTATGTATTATAAATTACCCAACAAAGTTATTAAGTTTGTTACAAGTAATCCTTTAATTTCCTCAGGTTTCCTACACTAATCATGAGTCAAGTGAGTTTAGAGGTCTTCTCTAATCGCTACGTTTATCCTAAATAAGAAGCATTATAACTAAGGATGGGTAATAACATAGTTTACCCTACATGGAAATAAAAATTTTAATGTATCCTGTCCTATATAGAATAATTACTCTATATAAGAACCAATTCAATGTAAGAGTTATTTTTTAATGCCCCAACCCCTAAATCCAGGAGTCAGTGCCTTATTTTAATACATTGGCATGATTACAAGGAATCAAGTCCCAAAGGACTGATCAGTTTAGTAGTCTTGGAAACAAGATACATACTTAAGTTCAACATTACAACTTGAAAAGAAAAATAACATTAATTTATTCAATTTGAAACATCCAACATTCCAATATTATTCATGAAAGTTACTCACACTACTGGAAAAAAAAGGCTATAGACACAATTTAAAACGGTGGCTATAGACACCGAAACCGTGGTTATAGGTAATAGCCAGGGTTCTAAACAGTGGCTATAGGTATATAGCCATGGTTCCAACCCTGGAAATAGACCTATATCCATGGTTCGAACCATGGAAATAGACTTATTTCCACGGTTTGAATCCTCGTATATAGACTATGCCACATAGATTTATCACCACACTTTATAACCGTGTCCATAATCCTATTGGTACGGTTTATAACAATGGAAATAACCCTATTGCCACGCTTCACAACCATGGATACATCATGGAGTATATAGAAAAAAAATTCATGTTCTGCCATCAAAAAATCCAATCTACAACAAAAATCCAGCCTAATAATCGTCTTTCCAGAAGAAGAAAACCCACTCCTGCCCCCTGCTCCCACCATCCATCCTGCCTCCCAGCCTCAACGCCTCAATGCTACTCCCTAATCCCTGCCTCAATGCTACTCCCTGCCTCCCTGCCTCCCTGCCTCAGTGCCTCCTACCCCATGGCCCTTGCCTCATGCTCCCTGCCTCCCTTGCTCAACCATTTCCCCTGCCTCGGTGCCTTTCTCCCTGCTCCCTCCTCCCTACTAAAACACAATAAAAAACAGCAGAAAAAAAAAACAGTCCCTGCCTCTTGCTCCCTGCTCCTGCCTCCTGCCTCCTTCTCCCTACTAAAACACAAAAAAACATAAGAAAAAAAAACATTCCCTACTCCCTGATTAAACTCACATTCATATATCACAAAAAAATAAAAGAGCACCTCTTGGATATCATCCCACTCCATGATCCCTACTCCATGTACCCTGCATCCTGCCTCTTCCCTCCTGCTCCTTGCTAAAACAAAAAAAAAAGCCAAAAAAACACAGACCATGCTCCCTGCATAAACTCAAATTCATTTATAAAAAAACCAGAAAACAATGCCTCTTGGATATCATAAAAACATTGTAGAATTATACATAAATTATGATCATAACTATGTCATAGTCTATGAAATTGCAATATAGAAGGTCAAAATTAAAAAAAATCTAATTGGGAATCGAAAAATTAAAATAATAAAATATTGAACAAAGACAAACTTTTAGATGTTAACAATTCAAAATGTATGAGGTCAGAAGAATGCAGTGGTGTAGAATGTACATGATATAATTTGAAGCATCAAAATTACCTGAAATAATTGTAATGTTAGCAATTCCATATTTAAGATAATATATATTTAAAACATATAAATTAACAGTAAACATTTAACAAAAAAACAATGAATTAATATAAACATAGTATAATATGTTACAATTATAAAATTCTGAAGTCTCATTGATAACAGACATTTGGATACAATAATCTGCTGAAAAGGGTTTCATTGTTGTGAATACCAAAAAAAATTCCTTTCCTTTTACGCTATTTCTATCGTGTGTAAATTTTTAGATAGAGTCCTAACAATTTGGTGCTTTTATTGAGATCATAGAGGATGTACATCATTTCTTGGATGAAGAACTCAAGGTGAAAGATCAATCGTAGCTGAGATGTGACTTTGTTTGAGTGCATGAGATCAGAGTGAAAATGTTCTTTCTGGAAAAATGAGGTGGAGGTCCATTTTTCCTATTGGATCACACATGATCACAGCTGAAAAACAAAAAAACAAATTTAGCTATCCATTCTCTGCATGAAGTGATCAGAGACATCATTGTTAGACATCCATGTCGTTACTAACATGCAATAAGTTCTATCTTCTCTACCAAACTTCTTCTCTGTTGTCCAAATGTTGTAGTAAAGTCGTGACACCCCAATTTTTGTTGTGTGTTGTATCTTGAGTGCCAAAAATTGAGTGGAAGATGTGATAAATTTTGGTGATTGTTGTACTGCATAGAAAGAGGCAGAGGTGCTGATATGATTCGTTGTAGGACTGTCCAAAAAATCATTGTTGTAGTGTAGCAATTAAAGAGGATTACCTCTGATTTTTTAAGTGTTCCAACTAGAATGGTTACTAGAGTTGCTACAGAGCAGTCATAGTTGGAGCAGTTGTTCTGTGAATAGGTGTCCAAGATTCAAGAACTACTAACATTTGTTTTATCCCTTTATAGTGTGAATGAATAGTACCCTGATCAATAGAAGAACATGCGAGAATAAGAATGGTAACTCACTGAGTTATCATATCAATGTCGTGTTATGTAGGATTTGGGTCTAGAGTTGAACATAGAACAAATTTCTAGAGAATTGGTGAGTCCAAACATTCTTTCCACTATATAGGATTGTCGAGGATTGGAGGAAGACATCTCACCTACTATTAATCGTGACCATGTAGAATGCTTCACCATTCTAAGAATAAGACATGATGAATTTAGTGAGGCGGCGGATCATTTTCACTATGATAATCGACTCACAATAGTTCATAACATATGAGGAAAGAGATGAAAATAATTGTAGAGTTTCTTAAAGTGAGCACAGATCTACCACAAAAGATTATCAAATTGGCTATGAGTGTAGTGTTTTTGCTGGAAGCTAAAATCTCAAATTTGGCATGAGACGACTGTAACAAATACTGATGTTCTCTTAGCTAATTCTGTAAAAATCATTAACAGTTCCACTCAACGTCAACTCAAAAGGATATCTACAATATATTGGGAAAATTAAAGTATTACGTGGGATGAAACAAGCCTATCAAGGATAGAGACGGGGAACAATTGAATTTCCATGTCTAGGTTCCCTATTCACATGCTTCCTTAACGAGTGTCTCTAGGAAAGATTCAAAACCGGAGACCGTATAAGTGTGTGATCCAATGGCCACAAATTAGAAATATTATCGACTGGGGAGGGGGTAAATACACCAAAACATGACAGTCATGTTCAAATCCTAACAATTATTCTCAAACTCAACAAAGGAACCATAAACTATAGGAACAATGTTCCACTGATTATATAACTCATAATGGAACACCATTTGTCATCTATGTATCCCCTTAAAAGGAAGAAATGTGACTCTTATCACATGGACATCAATATTATATTATTCCTTTTTTAAATGAATGTAAGATCACACCCACTATAGCTGACAAGATAACAAATCAACCAACAAGTGACAAGACAATAAGCTCATACCCTTATTTTTTATTAACAAATAAATCAACCTATATTTGAAATGAATGTCAGTTCACACCCATGTTAGTGATGATTTAATATGTGAACTCACTAGTGGTGAGATAGTGAGGTCCTACCCATATTGGTAATGATACAATAAATCAACACACTAGTAAAGAGTGAGTGAACTCATTCCCTTATTGGTGGTGATCTAATAAATTGATCTCATTGTGATGATCCAGTAAACTTTAAACCTCATATGTTATGAGATGAATGATTCAATAACCTTCCTATATATAGTTATATATCAGAGTTCCCAATTATATGGATTTATACTATTAATTCATTCAATAAACAAACTACTATGAAATTAACTTGGATGGTGTTTACCCCACTAAGCCAACATGTTATAAGAAACAAACCAGTATTGTTAATATGAAGAATTGCATGAATATTAATTAAAATACCCCAAGGCTCAAAAGGTTTTCTTGTTCAAGAGAATAATGTCTCATAATCAAGGAAATATACCAGTTTTATGCATGGGGAGATATACTAAAATAAAGAATATCATAATCCACCAAGAACTATAAACAGAAGATTTTTTCTTTCTTCATAACTAGAATGGAATCAAAAAAACTGAATACAATATTTACCTTTGATGCTTTGATATTATAAAGGTGCATATTATTCCTTGATTGATAGGCTTCTGACCCATATCTACCATCTCCTTAGAGAAAGTCTCATACACAGCTCTAAAAAACATCAGATCCAGGTGATGTTCCATTAAATAAATCACCAGATCAGATAAAAACTCACATAGAAAAGGACTCCAGATCGATTATCAGAGTCTAACTTCATAAAGGCATTGGCAGTCATCTGTTCTAGCATCTCATCAGCATATTTTAATGGTAGATCATTCTTGAGCATGTAGTTAGCAATCTGTAAATCCATATTGAAGCTCATCATTCAGCCTTTTGGTAGTTCTTGTGGTTGGAATTAGGATTGTTATGTCTATTTCTCAAGGTGACTAGGGATAGATTGATGTGTTCAGCCTCATCTCGATATTTTGGGAGTGTTGTGTAGAAGACACACGGGTTTCAGTTAAGGATGGTCGCTATCATAACTAGAGACTCGGGAGCGAGCTATCATATGGTGGGGAGGTTATAATGGTTCAGGTACTCAAGTGAGGTAATTCAGGACAAATCTTAAACTAACCATGTGTATTTGAACCTTTGTGAGGTTTCAGAGGTGTATTTGAGCCTTTTAAATGTTTTAGAGGTGCTGGAATATACCAAGAGTCGAGTTTTAAGAATTTTAATAGGGCTCAAGGCTAAAATTCTACAGGAATTCAATCGTAACACCACAGCTAAGGGAACCATGACATGATTTGTAGTTTCATAATAATAGATTTTTTAAGGCTAGTGAAGGACCACGCTACAGCCAAGGACCTTACAACATTGTTATTGTTTTCATAAGAATAAATTCTTCTAAATTAAGTTTTCATTGTTGATTTGAAGGTGGATCACACCATGACCCATAGTGTTGCTCCATAATTCCCTAGCCATAAAGGGTGGTTGCACTGTGAATGGAAGGATCAAGTCGTAACATGGTCCTTGGTAGTAAAGTTATGTTCTTGGGTTAGCACTAGGGGATATGTGTCATGGCATGACTCAAAGGTCTCCATCACAAGGTGGGTTTGGAAGAGGCATTGTGTTGTGAACCCTATGAGTCGTACCACAATGTACTTCCTATCTAGTTTTTTAAATTTCAATTAATATGTTTAATTAATTAATAAAATGAGAGTTTGACCTCATTTTCCACTGAATAGATTGGTAGCTATCCCTACATTCTATCTCTTTCCTTCTCCCCATCCCAAGTGGAATTTTGAAGTTTGATCTGGTGGACGCTACACTTTCCAAGCCATTGAGTAAGAAGAACTAACTAAAAAACACACTATGGAATAAGGATCCTAAATTAGAGTGTTAGTGGTGTTAATAATAAGAAAAGGAATATTAATAATAAAATTATCCTTAAATGGGACAAACAAGCTATTAATAATTGAGAAAAAAATCTAGTGCTCATTTTTGTAGAGGTCTAAAACCCTTATGTCACTATTAGAACCTCCCTAGGAAAAATCACCCAAAATAGTTGGAAAAGGAATTTATTTGTCATTAAAAACATGAATACTCCTTCAATACTCCACCCTCAAGCACAAAACTTT
Source organism: Viscum album (assembly GCA_963277665.1). Taxonomy (NCBI): domain Eukaryota; kingdom Viridiplantae; phylum Streptophyta; class Magnoliopsida; order Santalales; family Viscaceae; genus Viscum; species Viscum album. Next base: position 826,885 of record CAUJRU010000202.1, read on the forward strand.
TTTAAGGATCGCCTGATACTATATCAACCCCATCCAAGCATATGATAGTTTCAAACTGAGATGTACTAAAATAAAATTAGTCAAGGGAAAGCAAATTCCCTTTAAAACTCTACACCAAAGGTCTTTTGGTTCATGCAGAAGACATCACCCTTGATTATCCAAAATAACTAGATTAAATGCATTAATATCTTTCAACCCATTTCTCCCACAATACCTCTCATGACACATAACCTCCCCCTTAACCTAGAATAGAGGTCTTCTACCTGGTTCTCCTCCCCACCAATAGTTAGAAATAAAATAATTAAAAAATCACAAATAGATTTTGTAAAATATGAATTCATCTTGGATTAAAAGTTTCCCTTTATATGCATAAATCTTATTATTCACCCACTCCTTCAACCAGTGAAAAGCTTCCACATGCGACCAACATTTAATAAGATGAAAGGCCATATATTTTTCATGATAAACATGAACAAAACCTCCACACAGAGAACAAAACTAGAATGAAATAAGAAAATATAGGACATGAAGATATGATTCACTATTTAGTTACCCTTTTTCCCACTTCTTCTTACTCACAATGATCTCCCCATTCACTACCCCAAGAATAAACCTAACCTTATTATCCAATTTCAACTGATCCAGTTCAAGATTATCCTAAAGCACTCTCTACATAGCAGTAGTAGTATGATATTTCAGTAAAAGATGGACATTATATATAAACCATACTTCAGAGGATCTGAGAATACTTTTATCTTCTCATGGAATTCAAGTCGCAAGTGAAAGAAATCTTTAAGAACATCAAGGAAAACAGCAGCATAAATACCTGAAAATTGTCATTAAAAATTAAAAATGGAGTTTGAGGGTGAGAATACTTTTCTCTGGTGTATCATATTTTCTAAATATGCCATTTGAATGAGACAGGTGAATATTACTTGTGTTGATAGAGGTTTTGAGTTTAAACATTTTCAAAAAACCCTCATGTCTTGCCATGCCAAGGTTCTCCTTGCACATGATGACTTCAAAATGAACAGTGGTGTCATCATTGTGCTCCTTGGAATCCTGTATTTTGAAGAAAAAAACATTTTTTAGAGGAACTATGGAGACGGAAAGGAGCTAACTATGTTTGGGCCTGCCCACCTTTATTAAGGTATCCTTGATTTTTTCAATCCCCATCATGATGGATTCCAAAAACACCTTGTAATATTGATTCTACTTTCTTATGGGAAATTCTGTAATCCTCAACGACGTTTAATCCACTTCTATATATTCAGTGACAGTGTAGGTTTCCCCACATTGGTAGCTATTTTATGAATATCCCCCTAAAATCCCTTGTACCATGGATCCATGGGATCCATCATTTCCCCATCTCAAAGGCGTCTCAAATTTCGTAAAATGTCTATGGGATCATAATTTGGAACATAGGAGCTCCACTCGGTACTGATCCCTTCACTCCCATTAACCAGAACCATTGGTATCACTGGTATATACCTTAGAAGTACTAAAAGAATGTTAGGAACAATCTTTATAACACTATAATCACACACTTACCAAGTAGGTTCAATAGACTGTCCATCTTCATTCAAGTAGTTGAGGAGAATATCATTATCCTTCCGGAATAAGAAACTGGTAATCAGAGATATTCTACCATAGATGTATCTAGTACTGGCATGGTCTTTTCCTCCTTGGTTAAAACACACATCTCATAAAGTGAGATTTTGGGAAGAATTTGTGCTCAAATGAATAAAATTACAAAAAGCTTTACCTAGTACCTGTTACCAAATTGGCCATTTGGTTGAAGCAGGTTAATGTTGTTACTCCCAACAAAATCCTATGCCATTCCAATTATGGTACGAGTAAGTCTGGTCTCCCCATGGTGATAGGCTGAGTGTTATGATACATAATGAGACAATTGGGAAACCTTCACCTCCTACAAAAAATTCCTCTTGAAAGAACAAAAGAGAATCTCCCTTTTCATGGATTTAAGCCATCGACCGAATTGACCATTAAAGGTCCACCATTGAAAATAGTATTATCTAATTTTTCAGAAATTCACTGTACTTGATAAGCTTATGCTTATGATCAAGGTAATATTCATCCTATAGAAGTAGATAATATAATAAGGTAATACTTATACAACCCTATAAATCACATGTCAAATTCAATTCCGAACCTCCAGCTGCTGGAGCCAATTCTTTATAGATTCTATATTTATCTTTCTTAATGCATGCTCAATTGAATTTCCATATTCATTGTTGACCCACAAAAATTCCTTCTTATGCTTTTGGAGCTCACTGAAGTATTTTTTCCTTCATTGGTTGTGCTTGTACCCAACCCCTGGTACAAAAGGAATAAATTTCATAAAATCAAAATTCGGAAATGAGGCCTGATTGTGTTATTATAGAAATGAATATCAATTATATAACATTTATGTTAAATGAATATAAAGCACATAATTCTTAAAACATCCAACCTGCTTCCCCAACTCTTCAGTCTCTTTAGTACGTCCATGCATTTTTTTCTCGATTAGATGTTGCTATAGCCCAATTATAATAAGCCTGGAACAAGAAAGAGCATATTAGCATAGAAAAAAAGGCAGTTAAAAATCAGAAATTATCACCCAGATCATCATTCAAGTATTCCATAATTATCAACATTTAAAAAAATTGACTAATTTATGTAATCATGTGAATCAAAGACTTCAATACAACTCAGTATATTAATTTTTAATATTTTAAAATAGTTTTACAATCATAACATATGATAGATAAAAAATACTATATGAAAATTCAATGTAAATCAATTATACACGAGACATACACATGATATATTCCAACAGTACCAGTCGGTGTGATCATATCTGCATGATATTCACACATTCACATTATACTTGAATTGTTTGCTGGTGGAATATGGTTGTATCATGATGTCACATAATCATATCATCAAACATATATCCTCATGTTGCTGCATTACATTGTTTAATCTCTACCATGTGGTTTACACATCTCACACAGTCTGTTATTATACATATTTTTTATTCTGTTTCATTATTCAATCATGAAAAATAATAAGATGTATCTTCCCCAAAACCAAGGGTTCTCTAAGATTACATGACTCGCCATTATTTACATGAGTATGACTTGTGAGAAGATAAATCAATAGAAATATTGAGATCTGAGGCACCCAACATAGAATATAGAACCCGAAATACCTTTGTGGGTATGCGAATTCAGGAGCTGTGACCGACTGAGATCCGCAAGGAGAAGGAGGATCACTGGGAGGGGGTGGCCTCATCAGAGGCGCGTCGGAGGAGGAGGTGGGGTGGCAACCTAGGAGCCGCATCTGTAGGGGGAGGTGAGGTGTCCGCATTCAGTGGCCGCGTCATGGGAGGAGGGTCGGAGATGAGAACTTGCGGTGGTGTCGATGCATTGAGGAGCAGCGTCGAGAGGGCAGCGTTGCACATGCACCGTCGCGTAGGCACCGTCGGGGGAGGAGGTTCGGGGGAGAAGAGATATGACGAGGGGGCACCGTCAGGTAATGAGGGCTACACATATGTGAGGGAATTGTGAGGGTGTCGCGTGGAGAAAGGAAACGCCCGATCTCAAACATTAATTTCCATGGGGTTTTAAGTTAAGTGTGGCTATAAATTAACCTATAGCCACAGACATATAAACATATGGCTATAGGTCTATGGCTATAGGTCATATTTCTAGTAGTGTTATAACTAATTTCATCATATCCTGGGAAAATGAAACAAGGAAAGGGGTGAGCTCAGTTGCTCAGTAAGAGTAATAAATACAGCGGAAGATAACATAAACATTAGGCATGGTGAATAATTGAAAACACACGCCTTATCGAATAATAAACAGGATAACTTTATGGCAGGAATATGAGTTGAGTAAATAATGCCATAATAAAACATATTCATGGGTATTCTACTAGTTGAATAACCACATGAAATATCAATAGCTAATCTCATAATGATGGAATGCATAATTACATGCTTTCAAAACCACATAGTCAAGGCCGTGTGCCCAGACTACAATTAATATTTTGTCAAGGCCTTATGCCAAGACACTAGCTGGTCTCATGAGACCTACCGATGTATCGAGGATCTATAGAGGGCTCCACCCGTCACTTACTATGTCCAATGAAATACTTATATAAAAAGTTTGAAACATAACATAAACATTCGTATTAAATCTAGGATAATAAATGTCAATACATTATCCAAAAACCATGAATGGTATAAAAATAGCACATCCACAGTCAAACATAACTCATTCAAAACAATAGGTAAGATTTTATTGTAAAAAATTAACCTCAATCGAGAATAATGAAATATATTGACATGGATGAAAATAATCATCAAAACTATTTGATAGAAATATTCCCCTTTCTCTTGAAAACATTTAAAAGTCACACTATATGTCAAGAAGCTGTTTAAAAATACATTTTTGAATCAAAGATTCCCATACCACATTAAAACATTTAAAAGGAATTTTAATTTTAAAACATTAACTTCCATATAAATTATTACTTAAAACCATTTTTTAAACATGGATATTAATGAGAAAGATTTATAATAAGAAATCATTAAAACATTTTAAAATGTTACTTTAGTTATAGTCCATATCCAAAAGAGAGACACTTGAATACAAATAATTGAGGTAATCAAAAAATTATATTATCATGGGAATAAAGGGATTCATGATATACTATGTCAAATTAAATTATATACACCATATAAAAGTGAATTGGTGTATAACAATAGAGAAGTCTCAATGGAATATAAATTGAGATGAAATCTCTTATAAAGATAGTATCCTTAGGTTAAGGATAAATCAATTAAATAATTATGTTCGAAAAATATAAATACACTCAATATTATTGGATATTCAGTGTAAATCAATCAGAGTACATTCACGCATATTCTTGTAAAAACAACACCAATGAATTGGATGTTTAACTCAATAAATAGAGATTCAGTTAAAATTACTCTTATCAAGTTCATATCAATGACTTGAGAGTTTATCAATGGAGTGATTATGTGTATCAAGAGTATATCCATAGAAAGGGGAGTGTAAATTACTACACAAATAATAAACAGTGATTCCACACATAATCATGGAGTAAAATAATCAATTAAGTATGTGTAAAGCCGAATGAGTGGAAATTGAAATTTGAAATTCCCTTACCAATTTGGTAACATACGAAACATACATCCCATGAAAGATGGATCAAAAAATGAAGATGTAATTACTCATAAATTGAAGTAGATTACACATAGAAAACAATCATTGGTCATTACATACACCACACAAATAGAAATAGTGGTAGTATGGCATGAATCTCATAGAAATAGGAAGTGAGATGAAACCCCTTACTTCATTGTATTAAATCAAGTCGTATGGACAAAAGTTAATAAAAACAAAATGAATCATGGAATAACATGAATATAAATATAATCATGATAATATATATATATATATATATATATATATATATATCAAATTAAATTACACAATACACCACATTTAATAAATAAGTGGAGAACAATGGAAATATCACGAAATTAAAAGTGAGATAAGAAACCTATTGCTTTGTACTTTTCCTTGGTCAAGGGTAGATTAACCTCTTGTATAATGGTGAAAAATTTGTTATTAAATTATAAAATAATCATATACATACATATGATATCATATATGATCTTCTAATATTGCTTTGTTAATAATATTGTAGTATTATCGTCGTTTCAGGTGTTAACTGATTCGTTTTCCTTTATACACTTTGTTTTGTAAGTAGTGTTTGTTATGAATAGGGTGTATATTATTCATATTCAGAATTATATTATGTCTTTAAACATGATTTTTAATCATATAATGAAAATTATTCTTTAATATATTTTGATGGAGAATGAATCCCATCGTGTTCGTGGAGACGGTAATCTGTACGTACGCACGAGCGACAATATCATTCTTTTGATATTAATATAATATATAATTGGGTGGTATACTGTATATAAATAAAAACTATCATGTTATATTTATTATTTACATCAATTACACATCATTATTATACCCATACAAATAATAATGCATTGAATAACAATTACACCACGCCGTGGAGAGGGTAAGCCATACGTACACACATATGGTGACATGTCATCCAAAGGATGGATAGAATAATGAATATGGTTGTACCATATTTATAATAACATAAAAATATATATAAGATATAGTATTGTTTATTTCATACTGGAAACAACAAAGTAAAAGGAAGTGGATGAAAAAGGAACTTGAAAGAGGTGATGCAATATTTACCTCTTCTTCGGGTTCGTCCTTTTAATTTGATCTAAAGGGCTCCCTAGGTTGGAATTCTGACTAAAGGAAGCCATATAGGATGAATTGAGGAAAGTTTAGAGGGTATTTGTGTAGAGTTTGGGTGAGTAAAATGGATTTTAAAGTGTTAATAAAAGAGAAGGGGGGTGCCCTTTTATAAGAGGGGTGAGGGAAACCTTAGGAAAAGATAGAAATATTTATTAATAATAAAATAACTTCCTATTTCTAACGGCTAAAAATTGAATTATTTAATGGTTAAGGTGGGGATAGGCTAAAACCACTCAACTAATAGGTTTTATACAGTTTTGGATTACTATATTAACCTTATCTTTTATATTTAACTCTTAGTTAAATAGTTTGACATTTACCATGTCTCTTTGTATTTTAAAATTATATGGTTCATAAACATTCTATATACATCCAAGAGAACCCCAAGTGGTTAATTAATGATAAAAATATCATTATATTATTCTTCTGGATTAACCTTTGATTTTGATGAATATAATATCAATTAATAATATAAAGTTGTATTAAAAACACTTTTATGTCAATTTTGACACTATTTTGTACTTTGTTTTTCTAAATTTATAACAGAATTATTAATTCGAAAAAAATTCATATAACAAACCCCAATATTTCATATTAACCTATAGAATTAGTGTAATTCATAAAAAGTCTCAATTTAAATTTATTTGGATATTTATAAAACCAATTATTTTAATCATTCATTAAAATGGTAATTACTACATCATCATTGTGTCATAAATAAACTTTTTCTTATTTAATGTCTAAAAAATATAAATAAAATACCATTATGTAGGAAATATTTTTATCTTTCTAATTAATATTTATATTTGAATTTATCTTATGTCTAACCCTATACTAAAAATGGTTTTGTTATTAAACATTGAATTTAACACTTTTAACTCTTCTTTGAATTAAATAATAGTAAATGTCCAAATCTAATCCATGTGGACCTAAAGGATAATATTTTACTCCTAATGCTATTTTAGGTCGAAGTAAATTTATCCAATAGAATTAGGACATCTGTTATGGTAATAATAATATCATTTTTATCCTTAATTACCATATTTACATTTCACCGTACTAAATAAAATTCAAAAGTTACGATTCACCCAAAATTAGTTTTATATTATTGAACCACATTTTACTTACCGATATCAACCATGTCTCTAAATTTTTTGAAATTCAATTCACAGAAGCGGTAAAATTAAATTTTATTCAAATTTGAAAATGCTCCTAGGAGGTGGGTAAAAGTCGATTAAAAAGTTCAATAAAATTTTTATATATCATAAATTATTATAAACTGACTCCAATGAATTAAATTGAACTTAAATAGGTATTAGCAATCTATTTTTACCTAAAATATATTTAAATAAAATAAATAAATATTTAAATAAAAATTCGGTTTTAAACTATAACTTTGTGTTTTTCACTATTCATCAAAAAATGAATGTTTTAAGAAAAATACCAAATATTCACCCTAAGAAAATTTTGATATTCCAAATCGAAAAATAAAGTCCATTTTGAAATATAAAATTTATAAAATTTCAAAAAGTGGGTATTACTATTCATAAATTCTAGTTTGATTGGTCGTAGTGTGTTAGAATCTCTAAGTTGCGAACAATGCAAGATATTACATTATTCAAAGGGAAATGTACCATGGAAGCTAGGGGTGTTACATTCTTCCCCAATTTTGAAAATTGCCTCGTCAAAATTTTAAAAATTTGGCTTGGAAACATAATTGAATGTCCCACATCGGAAAATGAGTCAATAAAACCGTCACTTTAAAAGAATGAAAGAGAGGTACAAAGGTTACCTGAGATAAACCATACAAGGATTCCATGTAAGAAAACATGGATATGGAAGATAAACTAAGTGTCATGTTTTGATAGAGTGGGATAGAAAACATGATCAGAAGAATGTTAACAAAGAGAAAACCACAAACTTGTGATGGGACAAATGGTCTTTAGTTTTCCAGTAGGAAAACTAAACGAAGAATTTTTTTGTTTTGTTTTATGTTACATTTCATAAAGATGAGGAATTTGATTATGAGATTGACTAGGAACATAAAAAGATATACTTACATTTTAAGTATAGTTTCATTCTTTAATAAATTTCTACCACTAACTAATTTCATTTTCAAACAATGAGTATTCATGATGACTTGGTCACACCGGATGAGCTAGAATCAACTTCTAGAGAATCACATGATCCAAAATGGATAAACTATATATTTACCTTGTCTTTAGAGATTAATCAAAACAAAACGGTTAGTACAAGATTTGATGATCCCCCTAAAGTATATTCCTTTAGAGAAAGAAACACTAATCTTAATTTCTAAAATTAAACAAACAATACCCCAAAGTTAAATAATTAACATTCAATAAGCAATTGTCCTTAAAATCCTTTAATATAATCCAAACTAATATTGAAACCCAAAACATATAAGAATAGTATTCCATTTTAAATTGTATCTCTAAATGACATCGAATACTCTTAAAGTCACATACTTGAAAGTAATTAACCTAATCACATATTCTCTATATAGGTTAATAATTTACATAAATAATCCAAATCACTATAAATCCACAATAAAAACATAGATAAAATTCCACCGTTACTCCTCAAATGAAATCCTATAGTAATCTATTTTCCTTAGGCATATAGTGTTCCCAACAGAGCAAACGTCTTCCAAAATAAAATTTATCACTCAATCACCAAATTATTTTCCTATACTAATGGTATTCATTTGATAAGACAAAAGATCCCAAATCAAATTATTATTGATCAATAAAATAATTTAACTAAAAATAATTACTCACACAAACCAGGGATTTCACGTAATCCAGTGGTAGGCGATAAATCCCAATCGGACTCTGGTTGTGGGTTTGATTCCCACATCATTTTCCAACGCGACGGGTTGTCACATGGTCTTTGTGTTGTCCTTTTTTAGAAAATATATTTTATAACCTTCCCTAAATGAGGTAGATTACTCAAAATAATCATAACATAATTTAACCACCAATTTTATCTCGTACCTCGCATTTTCATCCCAAAAATTAATAACTCGTAATTGCCTCAAATTCAAGAGTCATTTAAACCCAAATAGTTATTTATAACTATATTTACAATAGAAAAGATAACTATTCTTCCATTAAAATTTTCACATAACAAAATTCAGGGTTACACAAACATGAAAAAAGTTTTCCAAAGTAATCTCATTAACAAATGGCACTAATAATTTTAAATATTTTACCATTCATTTATTTCCACAAAGGATCTTCCTTGAACAAGAGGCTATCCTATAGAATAGGGAATTGACATGGGTGATTCCAAGGTCCCTTACATTTATGACAAATCACTATATTGGATTCTTTGGATCATTTTTATTTTAGTCCATAGTGATCTTCATTTTTCCTTGGAAATTCATTACTTTATGCCCTTATTTCCCACACATAAAGAATTTATTTGTTCCATTAAGACACCTTCCTAGGTGTCTCCCTCCGCATTTCTTGCCTGATTGAATATGATATTTATTTTCACCATGGTCATCACTGCTAGAGATCTTATCATTCACCACTTTCCTCTTCCTTATTGAGTCCAAAAAATGGTTAATATATTTGTTGTAGATCATATTTTTTGAAAAATGATTTTGCATGAACATGATATCTTTTATGCCTATCAACATTCCATTTTTTCTCATTTCCACCATTATTCCCACCTTTTACATCATGCCCAATGTTACTATGACTTCCTTGGAATCCAGACATTAACTAAAATCAGAATGAATTATGTGAGTAATAATAGTTATAAAATCATATATAGAATATCATGACATCTTATTTTCAATTTAAAACACCTTCAGATTAAAACAGGTCATTTATTCTCCTATTATAATAAAATAATTCAAATAAATTTGTAATGAGAATATAAATTATCCTAAGCATAGCCCCTGGGAGTGTCGTAAACAAGAATGCAGCAAGTCCCGTTGTTGTGTACAAGGATTCCCTGGGTCAAGCCTGAAACTCCTTGTTGATGTTTTCACTCGAAGATACATCTATGTCAGAGTTTCCTCTACATGCACGTATCCATAAACACTGCTGGAAGTAACACCTACACCCACTATTTTAAACAGTGGGTATAGCCCTTGAAACTGTGGGTATACCCTATACCCAAGGTTTCAGTAACCATGGGCTGCAGTCCCGTCACAATAGGTCTATACCCACGGTTCTCTGAAAACCATGGGGATCGACCAGGAAAAATTTATATTACCCACAGTTCATTGAACTGTGGGTATATATATATATACCCAGGGTTTTAAAACCGTGGGTATACTAATTTACAGCAGCGCATACTGATTTACAGCAGCGGTATAAATTTCCCACGGTTCATTTGAACCGTAAGTATAGATGTATTCCCACGGTTTCAAAACCTTGGGTATACTGATTTATACCACCAGAAATTTCTCAAGGTTAAATGAACCTTGGGTATAGGCAAGTCCCCTATAACAGAGCAGCTGTACCTCACTCTAAAATGATGCACCTCAACGATTCTTCACCTGCACCTCTACGATTCTGCACCTGTAAACATTTTGCACCTCTAAACATTCTGCACCTAAAAACATAATATATGATTATACATGGATCTTTATGACACCAAGAAGCCGAAAATTACCCATGAATAATCATGAATTAAAACCCAATGAAAGAAAGAGTAAAATCCAGACAATATTCTACATCATTGAGAAATGTTATTCAACCCCTTTCTAAGCCAAAATGTTACTTTCAAGGCCTAAACATCCAGAAATAAAACCTTACACATATACCCCGATATAAGGCATCCATTAATTGATTCCAAGGTACAAAACCAAGGGGATTCACTACCCAATGTCTAGGATCACCTATCCTGGATATACTATCCTCAATCATACATGAATGACTCATCACAACCCCATTTAAATATGTTGATAGCCCAACCCACATACCCTTTAAAAAGACCGCATTTTATATTTTAAAGGTACATGACTTGTACTACCCCTCTAAGGGACCTACTGCATCTAAACGGGCCTCATCCATTACATTTTAAACCAAAATCATAGGTCTCATATGGGTACACAAACATGTACATGAAAATGAAGGCATTGTTCTAGAAGTTCCATATAATCATCATGTGTTTTATTTAGTGTTTGAACATATTCATTCTAGAGTGAATTGGATGAGACCCTTTCTTCTATCACTAGGCCTAGTGAATCAGGAGCTTCCAAGAGGAACCTGACCCACTTCAATGATAGTTCTCTAATTTAATTTTTTTTCTGGTTAAATACATGATCCTACCCCTCCCCCCTGCCCAGCCCCTCCCCCTCCACCTCCCGCCCAGCCCAGACCCTCCCCCTCCCTCCCCCACTGCCCATCCCTCAACCTCCCCCCGGCCGAGCCCTCCCCCTACCCAGCCCTCCCCCTCCCCCCAGCCCAGCCCAGCCCCTCCCTCCCCACTGCCCAACCCTCCCCCCTACCCAGCCCTCCCCCTGGACAGCCCTCCCCCTCCCCCCTACCCAGCCCCCCTCCCCACTGCCCAACCCTCTCCCTGCCCAGCCCCCTCCCCCTCCCCCCTCCCCCACTGCCCAGCCCCCTCCCCCTCCACCCTGCCCAGCCCCTCCCCACTACCCAACCATCCCCCTTAATCTCCATACATGAAATATGTAGATGCATGACATGTTTTATTTGGATATAGACCCAACCAGGTACAAAACTGCAACTGTTAGAAAACAACCTAAAAATTTTATAAGGTACTACAACTCAATGTATTTCAGAACAGATTATAACAGAAAACAAATCTAAAATCAGGATTCCAACTAAATATGTTCCCTTAAGGTATGTTTATTTAATGTAATAAAACTCACTATAATACAAAATAATTTATACCACTAGAAATACCTGTCAAACTCATGAAGAATGTGATTATCACTATATCATTTACTTCTTGAGTTGTAAAAAATATAAACTTTCATACATCCTATACCGTTGAAGAGTTAGTTGGGAAAAAAATTACCTTCATCAATCCTCACTGAGACATAAATGATACAAATCTCTTAAGTTTCTTCTCCATTCTTGTAAATTGAAGGCATCCATTCCATCAGCCCATGCATATTCACCAATATTTCGGTTCATCGCTATGCTGGGATGAGAACAATCAAAGTATGTCTAGAAACTCTTAGACATGACCCACAAAAATCGATATACAGTGGAGTAAATAGTGAAAACATATCACCTGCATTCATATGTTGGATGAAAGGGAGGTTAGATCCATGATTTTATGACCAATTACATGCATTCATTTAGTGTGTAAATGCAAATGAAAAATGATGCATGGTAGGGAGGTTAATTCCAAAATTTTAGGAAAACATACATGTTGTAGAGATCTGGCACTTATTAGTGGAAGATTACCTTGATCTCTTCATGTGCAGAGTGAGTCACCTGCAATATATAAATAAAAATAATCAATATTCATCTTAAAAGATGAAGTGCGTAATAACGTATGAGAAAGTATTATGCTAAGGGAAATACTGCAAATTGTCTAAGAGATTATTTCAACGATATTACGAGAACATACCTATTGCGGGGAGAGCAACACATCGGTCAAGAGTCGATTAAGTAGAAATAGTCGACAACAGTAGAAGAGGATATAAATAATGATCTTAAGGGAATTAGGGAATTAGATGGAGTGAATCTGGAGGGTTTCTCACTGAAATTCTTCGAAGGAGTATGAACTACGGGCAACCTATGAGGAGATGAGGAAATTTGAGATGATGAACAGTAGTACATGATGAAAATAATAGTGAGGAATACACTGTCAGTGTTTTGTGGGTACTGGCGATGGGAGGGGAAATGTGAGCGACAACCCTAGGTGCAACACCAGAGAGGAAAGAGTAGTGTGAATATAAAGGAGGATACAATGTATTAAGCTATTATTGGAGTGTGTTAGACCAATCGATTAGAGTAGGATTCTCACTGTATCTATTTTATATTTTGGGGATGATTAGTCAGTCATGGTAAAGAAGATGAGGCACTATTTGTTGGGTTTTGTTAGGATATTGATCTACTTGTTGGTAAAATGTTTTGAAACCTAGTTTTGTTGTGATATAACACGTGGATGTGTCATTAGGGAATCATAATTTATACATAATGGTGATAATTTATGAGTAGGAATGCCATTCAAAGTGAAATAAAATCAAATAAAAGGTCGAGGGAACTTCTGGTATGATATATTATGTATGTATCTTCCCACATTAGTATTGTACAAGGTAGGTAAAGACCCACGTAAGGGTAGTTAAGAAAAACTAGAAGAAGCAGTGTGGAATTTTGATTGTTTTTTTGTTCATATCATACACATGTAGATGATTATCAATGAATTCAAAAACTAGTGTTAAGTTATCAGTGAGATTGATTTCAATGAAAAGTTTATTTTCATTTAAATATGATCTTGAAGTCATCAAAGAATAGGAGAATGATAGCTACAAAAGAAGAGCTAACTCACATCAATGTGGATATGAACAATTCGGCCATCGTCTCTTGGGGAGTACACTGAGGAGAACCTTCAACAGCAAACGACATGAGTAATCTTTGAAAGTAAGTTGAGGAGAAGCAAATGAAACCCAAAAAACAAAAAATGGGCATAGCATTGGAAATGTAATTTACAACATCCCAATATCAAAAGGAGGCCCTTTTAGCATTTTTGTTGGTGGTCCTAGAAAGAGCATTGTAAATAGCTCGTTTCGTGTTGAAGTGGCTGCTCTGGGAGGTTTTGTTGACATCCACCTCACCCGTGCACTTTCTTTGTGTTTCCAGTGCACCCTTCAAGAACACTTTCAGCTTCCAGAATGTTGATTCACTCTGCATCCCATGTACCAATTATGTATAGTATACAGTTATTGAATTTACTATAAAAGAAGATAAATAAAGGTTCTTAATTCATAAGAGAGTTGAGTAGTGAATTATGATGGTGACCTGAGCATCCAAGTCAAGGTCCACTTCTTCCACCGCACCTTCAAATCGAGGGTTGTTATCCACAACAATATTCACTACCTTGCGTAGATCTTCAGCATTCATCCTGGTGAGGGAAGCAGCAATTATCTTATTATCTTCAGTTGACATCTTCCTATAAAAATATTATTGCATATATATTCAATTAGAATGCAGTCATATTGAGAAGTGGGTCAATTTATTTGTGTGCATAATTTGAAGAATGATGAGTTCTTATATTATTCAAATTTCGAATTTTTTATTTCTTGCTAATCCCATGAACATCATCTACATTATGAAAATACACAAAGGAGAAATACGTAATATGGAAATCCCATAGCAGATTTAAACAAGTAAATCTTGAAATTTATAAGGAAAAACAATGAACACTCTGGTACGTTCCATTATATTCCTGGCCAGCCCCTCCTCCCCCTCCACCTGCCCAACCCCCCCCCCCCCCTCCCAGCCCCACTATAGCCCCCCAACCTTCCCCTCCTAGTCCCCCATCCCTCCCAACCTTCCCCTCCCAGCCCCCAGCCCTCCACTGTATCCCCCCATCCCTCCACTACACCCCCGCCCCTACCAACCTTCCCCTCCCAGCCCCCCTCCCAGCCCTCCACTGCAGCCCCGGCCCCCCCAGCCCTCCCAACCATCCCCTCCCAGCCCCCCCTCCCAGCCCTCCACTACAGCCCCCTAGCCCTCCTAACCCTCCCAGCCATTCACTACAGCCCCCCAGCCCTCCACTGCACCCCATCCCAGCCCCCCTCCCAGCCCTCCACTACAGCCACCAACCCTCCCACCCCCCCTCCCAACCTTCCCCTCCCATCCCGACCCAACCCTCCACTGCAGCTCCCCCATCCCAGGCCTCCCCTCCACTGATAAGGCCAAGATTAGATGGAGAGATAATAATAAACACACAAAATCATAAAAAAATATGGCATGTGAAAATAAACTAAATAATTGACAAATAACACCCCTGATGAAAACATAATCCAAAATTCATTTCATTGCATATTGAAATTCACATACAAGCAGTCCACCAATACAAAAAAACATTAAAATCCAACACAAGTCTCTCTACTAAGTAAAAAATGGAAGGGATTAATATCCCCCCATCACCATTATCATCATCCCCATGTCTAGCGTCATCATCATCAGCAGCAACATCGACCAAAACATCATCACCAAACGCACCGTCAGCATCATCATCAGCAATCTCATCACCAACAACATCATCAACAACATTCTCGCCAGCTTTATCGCCACCACCGTCATCGCCACTAGGACCCTCATGGGAATCACCCGAGGAATTATTTAAAGAGTTTATTAATGCCATACATGAATGAAATGTGGAAGAAACCTCTGATGGTAGTGACTGACTCAAAACTGACAGAGCATTCATGAAATGTTCATTCATTAGCTTAAAATTTTCACGCTCCTATAATACTATTTTCATTATCAAAGCTAATTCAACAAGAACACTATTCAACTCAGAGGCCTTAGAGGAGTCTGATGATGACCAATACCTAGCAGGGACAATGTTTTTTCCAGGTCTACAATGGACTCTTCATGGATGCTTCACACCTAACACCTGACTCAAATGATCATTTGGCCCTAAGTTGTCAGCTTCCTTCTCATCCATGGCCTCCAAGGCAGACTGTTGAAATTATAAACATATTAAATTATGAATTTCGTATAAATGTTTGAAATATAAATAAACAAACTTTAAATTTTATCTTCTATTTGTGAATTAACTGCAGTTCCATCTTTTTTTCCTACTGAAGCAGAATAATTTGGCACGAGGTACAGAACCTTCAATGCCGAAATCAACTTTCTGCATATGAGAAGTGAATAATTTTGGATTACAACCATATATGATAAATGCTAAAAATTGGATTGAAGTGAGTTGCAACAAAGACCTACAAAAATTGAGGTAAATGACAGTCATAACCGATTGGTGGTTTTCTGAAATGGTTTTCAGAAATGGTTTTCTGAAGTGGGTTTCAAGGAAATATACAACTTGTTTAGGAAAAATAGGCAAGATTTATCCTAGTATAAGATGTGATTTATAGGATACATGGACAAACCAAGGGAATGCATGAATAAGTTATGATGACATGTTATAAATAAAGACATTATTTTTATCCAGATGAATGTACCAGCCATTTCATTTTGTTGGGAATTGTAGTGCGCCCCAATGTGTGTAGATATGTCATTTTATCTTGGGTTTTTTTTTCGCTGACACTTCCTAAGAAACAATAAAAATACAAGTAATAAATATTAAATTTTATATATGAACCATTAAAGATGGGTAGTACATTATACTGTTTAGTCTTCCAATGTGCGATCATTTTTTGATATTGACTTTTTGGACAATCAGGGTTTGTGGGTACACCCTCTAACTTAGTACCAACTCTTCTCCTCCAACCAAGATGTAACTCATACTTGTATGACCTCCAATACTCTCCAAGATCACTCAACCTAGAAGATTTGGAATCTTCACCGTTAGGAAAGTTAAATCGACTCTGCAACGTACATGTTAAGTCATATAAATACATTACTAATATAAATATAAATTTATAAAATTTTCATACCCATATCTGCGCCCATGCCCTATCCTTGATGTCATCACTGATATTTCTCCATGAGACTGGTTCTAATTGAACAATATCATTATCTTTGGCTAAAGTAGCCATGAAACTTCTACACTCCTTAGCATTTTTACCTACCATTTGATTTTGAGAATTGTAATCAACCATAATCTGAGTTTCACAATTCCATGTATCCCGCATTCAAGTGCTCCCACGTCGCCTACTAGAAGATCCCCCTAAATAAGATAAGAGGTGAAAAGATAAGAGTTAAGTGACAATAAAATAGTAAAAAATTAAAATTCTATAATTTGAAACTTTTACAATAAAGAAACCTGATGCAGGCTCTTGAATAGGATGTGAGGCATCCGTGGACTGTGCCAGATCAGCATCCTCCGAAGGAAGTATCTATTCCATGGAATGCTCCAGCTGATCTTCATGAATAGGAGTGGAAACTGAAGGAACAAACTCTATATGTGTAGAATGGATGGTAGGAAAGGGAGGTGGCATAGACATGTCAGAATATGAATAGTAGATTGGGGGATACATGAATGGATATGGAAATTGTGCTGGTCAGAACATCAGTTGAGTCGGCGTGGACATGGAATGGGAAAAAGAGGGTAAATGGGATGATGGTGGCGGCATGTATGGGAACATACTAGGGGTCTCAAGTAGAGTACGGACATGTGTGGTAGATGGGATGTCCACTAATGGTTCAGTGTGGGGAGTGGTAAGATGTGAGCTCTGCTTAGGTCTAGGAGGATCCATGCTCGGTCCCATACTAGGAAGAGGAAACTCTGGAGTTAAATGTCCCTAAAAATTTTTGATCAAAAATATGAACTTGATATTATATGTAATGAAGAAGATAAATATTAGAATTAATATGCTCACTAAATACAACTCGTGCTCACGTCTAACAGGATCAACATCAAATAATCTATTCTTGTGAACTTCTGTAGTTTTCTTCATAATCTTCATAAGAATGAAATAATTATTTTTTAGAAACAATTTTTACAAATCTTACATTCAACTTAAAAAATGTTATAACATCTTTCAGTAATTATAATTTACAACCAAGTTTTACAATTTTTAAAACCACATTTTAAACCCAGTTTTCTGAATTCAATGAAATATAATTAAATGAAACAAAACCAAACATTACTAAAACAGACATATCATTCCAAACTAAAACTAAATTAAAGTAATTACATTAGTACCAACCTGAGAAACCCAATTCAAGGTAAGCTAAATGAACTATGAATATATATGGTTGCTTTTAAATATTACCCTCCACTACCTCAGGTTCAACATCATCTCTCACAATGGGACAATTTGTGTCATCAAATAAAATATTTTTGCTAACACCAATGGGGGCATCAATGGTGACAATTTCATCCCAATCATCATGAAAAATATGTCTAGGGATTACTTCATTAATGACACCGTAATCAGGATTCAAATGATCTTTCACATAAAACACTTGTTTTTCCATTGATTCCAAAATGTTTGGTTCATCAGTATGCAGGAATTGACTCATGTCAATAACTCTAAATCCCCAATCATCAATAAATGTACCATGGCGTGTCATTGAATCAAACCTTTTATATTTCATCATAGTGACTCGACCGTGAGAGTAGTAATCCAATAACAAAATTTTCTAAACAGGTTCATAATAATACACATCTTCATATCGAGGTCGACTATCTGATGCACTGGCATAATAGTACGTTCTAGTAGTTAACATAACTCCATCATGTTGTGTTCTCATTTTCACCGCTTTATTAGTTGTAACAAATTTGTATCCATTGATTATTAATGATTTGCAGTCACGGACCAAAGAATTGGGACCAAAAGCCAAAGCTCTTAATTCTTGAGAAATGAAGTCAGCAGGTAAAATCAATGCCTAGAATACATATGAGTAATATAATTAAATATATATCTATATTTTAAGGTATTTAATGTAATGGTCATACCGTTGATTTCAACCAAGCTTGGAATTCTTGGCTATGCATAGCCTCTCTCCTTCTCAATGGAAAAGACCAATGAACTCTACTTATAATTTTATTATGTTCTCTACATTAAATGAAAATAAAAGTATAAGGTATATGTGATATGATATCGTATGTGATAACATATATATATATTAAAATTACTTACATGATATAGGAATTGAACAAACCATAATTAAACATGACTGTACAATGTGCCATATTCCGCTCTTCAAAGATCAATGTAACCAATGTATATGACCAGACAATTCCACCTATTTGGGGAAGATATTGAAACGAGGGCTAAATTTACTCATACTTCTCATCTTCGTTTCTCATTGGTCGATTATGTCTTGTGCTCACATCAGACAGATACATTGAACAAAAATCCATACATTCTTGGGCCAGATAACTCCTCACAATGGAACCTTCAGGATAATTATTATTTAGGACATATGATTTCATTGTGCGCATATTTCATTCAGTGGGATACATCCACCGAAAATTGACTGGTCCCCCAAAAAGTGTCTCAGTTGGAAGATGAACAGTTAAATGCAGCATGCAAGTGAAAAAGGATGGAGGAAATTTTTTTTCCAACTCACACAGAATTAACGGTGCCTCTTGAATCATTTTTATCAACAATGATTTGGATAACCTTTTAGCACACAGTTCTCTAAATAAATGACACAACTAAATCACTTCTACCCTTACATTCTTGGATAGAAAATTCTGAATTTCTATTGGAAGTAATTTATGAAGAAGGATGTGATGATCATGAGTTTTTAGGGATTTCAGTTTCAAATGTCTTCTATTGATTCATTTAGATATGTTGCTGGAATAGCCATCTGGGACCCTGATATTCTCCAATACTGCCAGAAATTGATCTTTCTCTGCCGGTGTCATCACATAAGAAGCACAGTGACCTTTCTATTTTCATTCACCGATACAAACAGGATGTAGTTCTGGTCGAATACCCCAATCCAATAAATCCTGATGAGATCAGAAGTCATCTTTGGTCTTCACCTTAATATTCAAAAGTATTGTAAGAAACATTTCACATATATTTTTCTCAATATGGATTACATCTAAACAATTACGTAACAAATTAGTAGACCAATATGGAAACACAAAAAAATACTTCTATTTTTCCAATTGTAAGTGACTTTAGTATCAGCATTCTTCCTCTTTCGAGATGTAAATTGACCTTTCCTAATAAAAAAGATGAAATCTTTCAATTCATCAAGCACATCACTTCCTGACATACATTGAGGTGGTTCTTTAGTGTCAACATTATTATCAAACCTTCAACGATTCTTCCTGTATTGATGATCCATTGGCAAGAATCGGTGATGCCCCATGAAACTGAAACTACGACGATATTTAAGCCTTTTCGATCATTTATTCTTAATACAAATACGACATGATATTTTTCCCTTTGTGCTCCACCCAGACATCATTGCATAGGCATGGAAATAATTTATGGTCCATAGAAGGGCATCATGCATCATAAACGTATTCTTTGAAGAAGCATCAAATGTCCGCACACCTAAATCCCAATGTTCTTTCAACTCTTTTATTAAAGGCTGCAAGTAGACATCTATGTCATTACCAGGATCCGAAAGTTAGATATTAGTATACTCAAGAAGGTGAAATGTTTTTTCATACACATCCACGGAGGAAGATTATAAAAATGAATAAAAACCGGCCACGTGCTATGTACAGTAAGAATCTGACCAAACGGATTAAAACCATCACATGATAGACCCAATCTGACATTACGCACCACAGCTGCAAAATCAGGATGTTGAGCATCAAATGTCTGCCATGCTAATCCATCTTCAGGATGGACCAGCTCATCATTACCTTTCATTCTCTCAACATCGTGCCATCGCATATTTACTGAGATTTATGGATACATGAATAGATTTTGAAGTCTGGTAATCAATGGAAAGTGCCACATGACTTTTTGTGGCACATGAGACGGTGTTCCATCTGCATTTGTCTTCCATCGAGAGGTACCACATTCTTTATAGTCATTATGGTCAGCTATTTCCTCAAAAATAAACTGCAATCTTTCGGATAAGCATTGACTTTATTAGTAGAAAATCCATGATTCTTAATTAACCTCCATGCCATGTAATGATTTGAGGGAATATCTGCACCATCTGGAAGAAAGTCCTTAAAAATGTAATAATATAATCAATGGTAGTATTAGAAATCCCATACATGGTTTTCCCTTGATATAACTACATTAAAAATTACAACTTGGTCATTTTAGTACATTCTTGATATACTGTAGTTCTGGAATCGTCCAATAAATTTTTAACTCCATCAACATCATCGTCTTCATCATTTTCCTCATGTGTACTGATATCATTGTCTTCTTGCACCGGCATGTTATCTCTCTCGGAATGATGCACATATAGAAACCGATCAAATATAAAATTCTCCATGTCACTTCATTCATTTTGTTTATGAAGAGTCAAAGATTGACTTGTCTCTCCATGGTGAAACCAAACATTATTGTTTGCTTGAAATTTAAATTTCGTTAAATCGTAACTAACTTCTTATGGTCTTAAGCATGGTCTTACAACATAATTATAGCAGGGACACTGTATACAACCTCCATATGATGCATTTCTAAATGAAAAATCTAAAAAATTCTCCTAATTATTTTGAAACTCGGTTGAAATCTGATCGGTACGATACATCCAGCTTCTATCCATTCTACAACAAGAAATAAAATTATCATTCAATCAACAATGGAAATCATATTTAAGAAATTCATTACAATCATTTTTATTATTAAATTAATGAAAGCATATTATTAGCTAGAAAAACATATTTAATAACAAGAGGAGTCCATGATTGAATAAGTTGGAAAAAGGGAAAAAGGTCTACATTGAGATGTAAACTAAAGAAAAAAGTTAAAAAAAATACACTCCACATGGAATGTAGTTCACATTATAATAAGGCACTACACCAGGATCATGCTCAAGTGAAAATGCACCAAATCAATGAGATTTATAGATTACATGATAAATATCCATAACAAACCCCATCCCATGTGGATAAAATAATTTTTACCACCACATCCACCACTAGTTTTATCAAATCCTCTGTGATTCCAAAAGATATGAGTGTTGACTCCAAGTTAATCTCAACTCGTAGGGCTGGGGGAATTTTTTCCATGACTATCACTAATCAAATCATAAAATCCTTAGTTTGTGTAGGAAGTATAAATGGTGGCCCCACATCAACCCCATACATTAAGGATGGGGTCATTATTATCATATTTTCTAATAAATTTTTACATTTCTAGGTTGGGATGTGGTTTCATGAAGTTTGTGCCCTAGTGATTCCTACAATCATCCAACAAACAGCTTTCATTAGGAGAATGTTCAGCGAGGATAGTCAAGAATTACCTTGGGGACATTATATATAGAAAAAATAGGGTAACATCCACTGAATAATATCAAACATCACATAGTTCAAAATATTAAAGACCCATTGAGAATAGGTGTTGATGGAGAGAACTCAAAAAAACTCTCAAAGGGGAAGCAGGTAGTGAAAAGTCACTCTTTCACTGAGTTAATAATGATATGATTTCTTATTCCTGTTATTAATTCATGATTTTCATCATTATAAATATGGTAGATGATATAGATGAAGACATGGACACTGTAATGATGATGCAAAAATGTGGTTTTTTATGTAGACTCTAGTGGGCCCAAATTTTTTATACTATATTAGCCTCCTTGTGGGGTCCATCACATGCTAGGATGACCTTAATAATCTTTTAAATTATCAAAATAACTCTATGCTAAGGAAAATAATTAACCTTAATCTCATGGACAATTAACATTAGGAAAATCAAAAGTTCTCTAGCTCTATCTTTAGATGGAAATGCCTAATTTACTCACTAAAAATTCTACTCCTGTAGGGGAAGTTTTTTGAACATTTTGTAAAGAACATACAAGATGAAGTGTAGACACTATTGATCTTGTTGAAATATCTAAGTATATTTTGGGAGTTTAAATACATGGGGTAGCATCTAGAAGATATCATTTAGTGAAATAGGTATAAAACTGCTATGGAAGAAACTGTAGCTATTACACTCAATCTAGTGTCAGTGACTACTGGAAATCCCAAGAAAGCTCTACATCACCTGACACCTCCCACTCTGTAAAACAAAACAAAAAACTATCTTGGTCAATAGGCAAAGAGATATAAGGGTTTCCCATTATTTAAGGAGTAAAAGGATAATTTATTTAATTTTAAATGAATAGGTTACTAGTTACATTATTTTCATTATGGAAAATTATGTCCTTAGGCTTATCGATCCTAGGAAACCTAGGGAATATGTCCTTAGGGATCATCCTAGATATTTCCCTTTTCACTAGAGTTCATTCCACACCATCCAATACTTTTTTGTCATCAAATATATCCTCTAGATAGTGGTTGATTTAGAATAGGTGATACATGTAAAATCCTTTGCAAAAGTGGACAATGTTTCTACTGCCCAATCAAAGGAAAAAAGTGTATGAAATATGATCCAGCTAGGCATGATTGAATGTTTGATGACTGAATAACACATAAGATAGTTGATCAATACCATACTAATCTTAGGGCACATAATTTTCAATTTATTACGGTCTCTACACCTCCTGTGTTATCAAAATTTACACCATAAAACCCATCATCTGGAGGTAGATGAAACCAAAATAAGAAGAAAATAGCACAATATCAGGAGTCTCATACAACAACCAATTACTCATGCATTTATCTTTATCTCATGAGAAGAAAATACTATGTGAAAGTATCCACACCCTATAGGGATAAATTAGACTAATTTCTATGTATTCCAGAACTTATTTCCAAAAGGATGAACTAGCCGAGAGTTTACCCAATACCAATAGATCTTAAATCATTTCAAAATTACATCCGGATTCGCAGTAAGATATACAATATTACCTTGTTTAAGAGGAAATATCCGGGATTTCGAGGTGGAGGAGAAGGACGGGAGGTCCAGGTCGGGAGCCGGGAGGCGGAGCCGGGAGGCGAAGCTGGGAGGCGGAGCCGGGAGTCGGAGCCGGGAGTCGGAGCTGGGACTCGAAGGCCGGGGGGGAGTTAGAGGCCGGGGTGAATAGTTGGAGAGGGGAGGAGAGGGCCGGGAGTTGGTGGTGGGGGAGGGAAGGACACATCGAAGAGTCGAGGGTCGGGGAGGTAGGGATGATCGGGGAGCGCGATGGAAGTTTACGGAGGAGGAGCCTGATTTTTATGTCCGATAGAAGGTTGAATACCCACGCTTTTAAAAAAACTGTGGGTATAGACAACTAAAATAAAACTATCCCCATGGTTTAAAGAACCGTGGTGATAGGTTTGTGGGGATAGAACCCATTTCCATTAGTTAAATGGATGTAATACTTTGAAAATATACAAAATCTCTACATTACCATGTTTCTAGGAAGTTATTCTATACTAATCCTCAATGTATATCTTTGGGAAATGTGCTCTAATCAGAGTTTATCCAAATCTTGTTTCCATGTTTTTTAATAAACATCCTCCGATACAAACTGTAATGCTATGTCCCCAGAATCTAGGAGCCAGTGCATTATTTTAATACGTTGGCATGATTACAAGAAATAATGTCCTAAAGGGATGATCAGTTTAGTAGTCTTGGAAAAAAGATATATACTTAAGTTCAATATTAAAACTTGAAAATAAAAATAACATTAATTTATTCCATTAGAAACATCCAAGCTTCCAAGATTATTCCTACAAATCACTCATAACTTACTTCCTCATATCCAGATAAAATGAAACATGAAAAGGGTTGATCTCAGATGCTAAGGAAGGGAAATAAATACACTAAATGATTACATAAAAATTAGGCATGGTTAATTATTGAAAACACATGCCTTATCGAATAATAAAGATGAGCACTTTATGACAGGAATATGTGTTGAGAAAATAATTCCATAATAAAACATAGTCATGTGTATTCTACTAGTCGAATAACCACATGAAATATCAATAAGTAATCTCATAATGATGGAATGCATAATTCTAGTCTTTCATAACCACATGTTCAAGGCCTTGGGCCAAGACTACAAATAAGATTTTGTCAGGTCCATATACCAAGACACTAGTTTGTCTCATGAGACCTACCGATGCATTGAGGAGCTATAGAAGGCTCCACCCATCACTTACCAAGTCCAATTCATTCCTCATATTAAAATTTTGAAACCTAACATACACATTCATATTAAAACTATCATACGAAATGTCAATACTTTATCCACAAACTATGAATGGTATAAAAATAGTACATCCACAGTCAAACACAACTCATTAAATACAATATGGAAATTGTATTTTAACAAATTAACCTCAATAGAGAATAATGAAGGATATTTACATAGATGAAAATAATCATCAAAACTATTTGAGAGAAATCTCCCCCTTTTCATGAAAACATTTAAAAGTCACACTATTTGTCAAGAAGCCGTTTAAAAATAGATTTTTGAATCAAAGTGTGCCACACCACTTTGAATCTTTTAAAAGAAATTTTAATTTTAATACCTTAATATCCATATAAATAAATCCTTAAAACCTTTTTTAAAACATGGACATTAATGAGAATGATATAGAATCATAAATCATTAAAACATTTTAAAATGTTATTTTAGTTAGAGTTCCTAACCAAAAGATAGACACTTGAATAAAAATAATTGAGGTAATTAAAACTTTATAATATCATGGGAATAAATGTATTCATGATATACTATGTTAAATTACAATATATACACCATATAAAGGTGAATTGGCGTATAAAAACAAAGAAGTCTCAATGGAATGTAAATTGAGATGAAATATCTTATAAATACTGTATCCTTAGGTTAAAGATAAATCAATGACATAATTATGTTAGAAAAATATAAATACACTGAATATTAATTGATATTTAGTCTAAATAAATCAGAGGACATTCACACATGTTATTGTAAAAAACAGCACCAAGGAATTGGATATTTAACACAATAAATGGAGATTGAATTAAAATTTCCATTATAATGTTCATATCAATGATGTGAGAATTTATCAATGGAGTGATTATGTTTATCAATAGTATATCCAGAGAAAGGGGAGTAGAAATTAATATTCAAATAATAAATAGTGATTCCACACTTAATCATGGAGTAAAATAATAAATGAAGTATTCATAAATCAGAATGAGTGGAAATTAAAATTTGAAATTCCATTACCAATTTGGAAACTTAAGAAACATACATCCCATTAAATATGGATCATAAAATTAAGACTTAATTACTCATAAATTAAAGTAAATTACCCAAATAATAAAATCATTGGGAAGTACATACCCCACACAAAAGGAAATAGGGAAAGTATGGCATGAATCTCACAGAAATAGGAAGTCAGATGAAAAACCTTACTTCGTTGCAACCGATCAAGTCATATTGAAAAAAGTTAATAACAACCAAATTAATCATAGAATACAATCAATATAAAAAGAATCATGATAATATATATCAAATGATAGTACACAATACACCACATTTATTAAATAAGTGGTGAATAATGGAAATCTCATGGAATTAAAAGTGAGATAAGAAACCCCTTAATTTGTACTTTTCCTTGGTTGAGGGTAGGTTAATATCATGTATAATGGTTAATTTTTTTTATTAAATTATAAAATAATCATATACATTACTATGATATCATATATGGTCTTTTAATATTTCTTTGTTAATAATATTTCAGTATTATCATTGTTTTGGGTGTTAACTGATCTGTTTTCCGTTATATGCTTTGTTTCTTAAGTAGTGTTTTTTATGAGTAAGATGTATAATATATATATTAAGAATTATATTAAGTTGTTAAAAATTATTTTTAATCATCTAATGAAAATTAGTCTTGAATGGATTACGATGGGGAATGAATCTAATCGCGTTCGTGGAGACGATAATTCGTACATACGCACGAGCGACAATATCATTATTTTGATATTAAAATAATATATAATTGGATTATATATCATATATAAATAATCATTATCATGTTATATTTATTATTTAAATCAATTACAAATCATTATTATACCCATCCAATTAATAATGTACTGAATAACAATTACACCACGACGTGGAGATAGTAAGTTGTATGTACGCATGTATGGTGACATGTCTTTCAAAGGATGGATAGAATAATGAATATGGTTGTACCATATTTATAATAACATCAAATTATATATAAGATACTAGAGTTATTATTTTATAATGGAAACAACAAAGTAAGAGGAAGTGGAAGAAGAATGAAACTTGAAAGAGGTGATGAAATATTTACCTCTTCTTCAGGTTCTTCATTTTGATTTAATCAAAAGGGATCCTTAGGTTTGCTTTATTACTAAAGGAATGACTCTAGGGTAAAGTTAGGACAGTTTAGAGGGTATTTGGGAAGAGGTTTGTCGATACAAATGGCTTTGAAGATGTGAATATAATAGAAGGGGGTGCCCTTTTATAAGAGAGGTGAGGGGCACCTTTGGAAAAGCAAGAAATATTATTTTATAATAAAATCCATTTCTTTCTATAATGGCTCAAAATTGAATTAGTTAAAGTTTAAGGTGGGGATGGGTCGAAAACCACTCAACCAATATCTTTTAGACAGGTTTGGGTCACTATATTATCCTTATTTTTTAGATTTAACTCTTAGTTAAATAGTTTGACAATTACCATGTCTCTTTGTATTTTTACATTATATGGTTACTAAACATACTATATACATCCAAGAGAACCCCAAGTGGTTTATTAATTATACAAATATCATTATATAAGTCTTTTGGACTAACCTTATATTTTTAGGAATAGAATATCAATTAATAATATAATATATGTTTTAAAAACTCTTTTTTGTCAATTTTGACACTATTGGGTATTTTGTTTTTTATAAATTCATAATAGCATTATTACATCGAAAAAAATTAATCTAACCAACCCTAATAAGTAAAATTAACCTATAATATTAGTTTAATTCATAAAAAGTCTCAAATTACATTTATTTGGATATTTATAATATCAATTATTTTAATCATTCATTAAAATGGTAATTACTACATCATCATTGTGTCATAAATAAATTTAATTATTTAATGTATAAAAAATATAAGTAAAATACCATTATGTAAGAAATATTTTTATCTATATAATTCTTATTTATAGTCTACTTTGTCATTTTTGTAACCATATATTAAAAATGGTTTAGTTATTAAACTTTTAATTTAACACTTTTAACTATTCTTTGAATTAAATAATAATAAATGACTTAATCTAATCCATGTGGACATGAAGGATCATATTTTATTCCTAAGTTTTTTTTGGTCGAATGAAACTTATCCAATAGAATTAGGACATGTTTTAGGGTAATAATAATATCATTTTTAACTTTAATTACCCTATTTACTTTTGATAGTGGTAAATAAAAGTCAAAAGTTATTGTTAACCAAAAATTAATTTTATGTTATTGAACAACATTTTACATACTGATATCAATCGTGTCTCTTAGATTTTTGAAATTCAATTCACGGAAGCTGTAAAATAAGTTTTTATTCAAATTTTCAAATTCTCTTAGGAGGTGGGTTAAATACGGTTAAAAAGTTCAATAAAATTTTTATATATCTAAAATTATTATAAAATGACTCCAATAAATTATATTGAACTTATATAGGTATTATTTATCTATTTTTACCTATAATAAAGTTAAATAAAATACATAATTATTTAAATAAAATTTCGGTTTTAAACTATAACTTAGTGTTTTTACTATTCATCAAAATTTGAAGGTTTTCAGAAAAATACCAAAAATTCACCCTAAGCTAATTTCGATATTCCGAATCAAGAATTGAAATCCATTTTGAATGATAAAATTTATAAAATTTCAAAAAGTGGGTATTACTATTCATAATTGCTAATTTTATTGGTCGAGGTGTGTTAGAATCTCGAAGTTGTGTACAATGAAAACTATTACATTAATCAAAGGGAAACGTACCATGGAAGCTTGGGGTGTTACAAATTGGAACATAAATTTCATGAACCCAAGAATATAAATACCCCTTTCCCTCCATACAAGATAGATCTATGTTTGGTATTTCTCTACAGTAACTATATGTAGATTTATGTATATCTTTAAAGGATATGGTGTGAAAACTATATCACTTATCCTAGGAACAACATAAAATCCATTTAAAAATGTATTTATTTATTCTCATTGTTTGATCCTCTTTGGAAACATTTAAATTTCCCAATTACAGTACACTATGGTGAAGCACAATTTTTCTCATGTACACATGAATCTATCATTTATAGAAGTTTCCTCACATGAACTATAAATGAATTAATAAAATTTATATAACCTATTTATATTCAGAAATTAGGAATATATTCCCATTATAGATTCATCCATGAAATCTATTTCAATAAAATGCCCCTCAACTTTGAGGCGGGTTGGTGATGAAGTGGATTATTTAAAATATATATATATATATATTGATTACTATTTTTACAAGAAATGTAGTGAAGCTTTGATATTATATCCTAGGATTGTTAATAAACCCTCAACAAAACTCCTCTTTTTTAGGACTTTTTTGTCACTCAATATGAGGAAACTTTTTTCCAAATTTTTTCATGAATTAGATTTATGAAAAATAAAAAATTATGAAGTCCTTATCATGTGATGTTACACTATTTGGAATATAGTCCCTCACATAAGAAATTAAATTGTTTGGAGTGGAATATATCAGATGAACATAAAATACATATAGATGTCTATTCCATGTGACATAGATCAATAATTACTATCACTTATGTGAGAGATCAATCTACACATGGGTTATTTCTCTACCAACATGGGGGTTCAATGAAAGTGGTTATATTATCAAATAACAATTTATGGGTTGATTCAAACATTTTTATGATAAATAGTTATTCTTGGATCTTTTATCCTTATTCCAAAAAATCCACTGAAATCCCCCACATTGATTTTTTTACCCCTCTATTCCCATTATGTTTCCATACATGAGTTTATCACTGAGATGATTCCATATTATTTTTTTACCTGAATCATATCCATATCAATATCTCATATAAAGTTCCTCATTTTATAACCTTAATCTACATGTCATTTAAGTCCTTGTTCCAATATGTTAATTTTAAAAACATATGGTCCACCCAGTATGACTTTAAACTATATAGAGTGGTTTCTTTCCAACTAATTTTCTCTATAGGATATTCTAATCCATGCAATTGATCTTGATTTTTTGTTTTAATCCAAATAAGAATCATGATAAATAATCTTTTTCTCAATATTATATACTAATGTTTACAATATACCCTATAATATAAGAACTATACATATCTTGATTATTATTACATTAATAATGTTACTAATGCTTGAATCAAATATTTGGGACCAACCTATGAGTCATCATCCATATCAAACCATTTCAAGGGAATTGTATTTAATAACCCATATATATATTCCCTTATATATATTTATGTGTGACAAAATTAGTAATTTATTATAGTACAAAACACAATTATAACAATTTGTTTAATTATTTGAGAAAATCACATTTAGTGATTAATTAAACCAAGAAAATTAAAATTATTAAAATGGTAAAATCAACAAAAAATAAAATAAAATAAAATAACTAGAATGGGAAATTTTGGATTATATTTATCTCATAGTATTATCACACTCATTAACAACACTCTTAAAAAGAAATAGAATTATATTAATGTAATATTAATTTTTAAAATGAATAATATTGAACCATGACATAAATTGAAGTAATAGATAAATGAATAAAATATCAGGTGTTTATAAAATGTATAAAACCATTATCACTATTGGGAATTAAAACTATTGGAAATTATCAATATTGGAAGTTACGAATATTCGTAATATATCCATTATAATGTAACAATTAAAATAACTATATATTAAGGGTAATTAAGAGAACATGTTGATTCAGAAGGGATAAATGATGACCTCATCTAGTGGAATCATTCCTTACACATCTAATTTATCATATTTTGGGAGGGAGGAAGCATCATTGGGGTCCACACTTAAAAAATCCTATGAATATTTTTAAAAAGTGAGGCTCAAGAAGATATGTATATGTAAAATGTTCAAGATAATAGAGATCACCACTAGATAAATGATAACTGAGACACCCCATGAAATTAACACCCCCATACAACATACCCATAGGGTGTATTCTAGTTTAATAAGGGGTTATGTATCTTGACCTTAGTATTATAAAGTTGTAATTTTGTATTTAGAAATGAAATTGTGGTTTCTTCAATCCAATTATTTAATAAAATATACATTCACATAAGATGAATATGATAAATAGATTATTGAATGAAAAGAAAACATAATTGTATTTTTTGAAAACATATAATTTCAGTTAAAATAATTTTTTATTATATATTAATAAATTTTAATAAATTTTATTTTAATGAAATTTTCTTACAAAACACTATTTATTATCACTTGAATGATAATATTATTTTGTAATTTCATTAGTAATTTTTTAAGGCATAGAAGTTTATCAATGTCATAAAACATTAATTTTTTAATAATTAAATATTTTTATTTAAATGTTAAAATTAGAAAATATATAAAAGTATTTTTATAAAATAAGTATCATTTATTAAATCATCATATCAAAATTAGTGAATGGTGAATTTTTCATAATTTTCTGAGACATTCAATCTTCTAGAAAAAAATTAAATTTTGTATGAATATATGGTAAGTATTATGAAATCATAATAATATAAATATATTTTAGACAAATGATATAATGGTTTTTCTGAACCAAAAAAAATTCATTAAAATAAATTATTTCATTATGATAATATTATTTTTCCAGACCGATAAGGAACCCTCCAAAACCTAAAGTATATTTTCTGATTTTAAAAAAAATTATTTATGAAGATGAGTTACATCCACATCATAAATAATATTATTTTAGGATTTAGATTCTTAAATAAAAAAAATTAAAAATAACTCCTTATCAAATATTTTGGCCTGAAACCATGGGAGTTCCAATGCTTTTGTATTTTTTATTAACTAGGTGTCCAAGGCCTGAGTTTGGAAATTAATAAACAATCCCCTCTCTTTCACTATATATACCCACCCATTCTCCCATTACCTATATCATCCCACTATCATAATGAACATGTCATTTCATCGACCAATGATATGCACTACACCTCAAGTGAGCCACCTCGTAGACCATAGGGATCCAATGAGTGGGAAGGGTCAATGAGGATACCATGGAGAGAATATTCCCTCTCATCAGAGTAGCTATAACAAAAAAAATTAATTTAACTCACATATAAACAACCCAAATAAATTTCACATAAAAGAAAAAAAAATGTCAAAAAAATTAATCATGAAATAATATTTTATAAAAAATGGATTCATTCATATAAGTTAAGGGATCCCCCTATAGGATCATACAAAAAAGATACAAAAGGCCAAAAAATAACCAAATGTAGAATAAATATCTCTAAAATGGTTCTGAGTCTGACCCAATATAATCAACTAAAATCTATCATAGCTAGCCTAATCGACCATTATAAATTATACCATTTCCCTTAATCATTCCTAGGCCTTTAACCAAGATTTTTTCTCAGGTATAAAGTAGGTACCCAAGAAGGGTGTAACTATAACTTTGTTGGACACCATCTACATCTTAACAAAATATCCATTTTAAAATATATGTGTATTTCATAGTTCCGTAATAAATTAGTTTATAAAAAATATATAGATAATTCCAATACTCAAGACATGAAGTGACACCCTGGGGTGGTCATACCAAATTTGGCCAGTGTTGGATGTCTCTGAGAATTTATAGGGATTATTCCAACCATATATTTCCATAAAAGGGGCCCATTTCCTACCCTAGAAACAATAATAGATAATATAACTTCATTTACTTGTGTAATATGTCTTTTAAATAAAAGATGTAATCTTTTTTATCAGAACAATTTCAATAGAATTTTCAATTTCATCAAATCAAGACCTCCTCATGGGTGTTTACATGACCACTCTCTGATCATTTTAATTTCATAATATCAATACTTACACAATTTTTATTACATGGATAATCGTTTAAATTTTATTTTATCAATACTGTAAGAACCTGGATCTTCATTTCAGGTACACCTTTCCTTTTTCTGATGTTTTTAAGAAAAATGTAGTTTCTGGAAAATTTATATGTACACGCCATGTACTTTCTGAGTACACGCCATGTACTCTTCTCCAGCTCGATGTCGTGTGCTATCTGTGCCCGGGCCACACACACTGTGTGTAGGTCTGACGTGGAGGCCGATTTTGGCGGAGTACGGAAAGACCTAGTACACGCCATGTACTCTAAAAGTACATGCCATGTACTTTCTCTTTTTCACTAAACACATCGGGGTCGCACCTGCCGGACAGTACACACCCCTTATCAAGGTTCTTCATCTGAGAGTGACCCATACAGCCGGATCTTCCCCGATCCCCCGCCTCTCCGTTCGTTCTCTGATTCGAGCACGGTCGATTGCGTTGGAAGCACATCGGTGAGTTCTCCCTTCTTCTTGAGCCTTATTTTCCAATTCTTCCTCCTTCTCATGTTATCTAAGGATGAACGTTTTGTGTGTTTTCTTAGATATATGATGTTCTAGAGAGAATAAGTCATCGTGGTTCAAGTATATCGATCTCCTAGGATCGAGGTAGGTGGTTTGTGCCTTTCTTTAAAAATTCGATGAGTATTTTGTGAAAATTCAACCAATACCCTTGAACGAGGTATTTTGTGTCTCATGTTTTCCCCTTGTTGTATTGCCTGTTTTACTTGATTGCTTGAGTAGATGTAATTCCCTGTGAATATGGTAGTTTTACTGTACTCTGGATGTTTTCCATGCTTTTTTTTCTTGTTTGGCATTTTTCTGGTTGTCATGCCTACTTTTAGGGGAGTGGAACTGTTTCCATGTTATGTTGATGAGCCTTAGAATGATATCCAAGTAGTTCTATAGGTTTACTTGGACGATAAACGCACGCTGAGCATGTTAGTTTCACACAGGAGTGTGAGAACCTACTGTAGTAGACCATAGGGAGAATAGACATAAGGGCTTCTCCAGAGTGTCTTTTAATACGATGCAAGACCACATGGGGAATTTGGGATGAGTGCTTCCTCAGAGAGTCTGTAGTTTCTCAACGTGGGCCACATAGGGAATGAGACGTTGAGTGCTTCCCCAGAGAGCCTTCAGCACGATACGAGACTATAGGTGGAATTGACGGTGAGTGCTTCTTCAGAGAGTCTATTTCTTAGCTGAACCAGAGGGGTGAGACTGTGTGTGCCTCCTAGAGGGTTTCCAGTACTTGTAGGTTGAACCATAGCGGTTATGCTGTGAGAGCTACCCATAGGGTTACATGTTTTCTTCTTGTTGCTGGTTGTTTACTTGTGTACATTATATGCTCGAACTGTGGACTGTGACTGCTGTGTATTTTCATGTTTACTGTTCCTTTACATTACTTTCCATGTATTCATTGACAGTTAGGAATAGATCTTTGGGTGGTTTCCTACTGGGACTTTGTCTCACACCCTATTTGGGCCACGATTTTGGGCCCAAGCTGACTATGTTGTTACAGGTATAGATAAGGGCAAGCGCTCTTCTACGTCAGGATCTTGATTGCACAGGAGTTGGAGAGCATGTGACCGAGTCGTGGCTTGCGATGCTGAGGAGTTTACTTTTTTTTCATTTTCACTTTGTTTTTAGTTGTACTTCAACATGCTGGTTGGTTTAATGTTTTTTGTAGACATATGTACCATGTTGCATCATTATTAGTTTATCCATTTCTTCCGCTGTTTAGTTCAGTTGTTGCATGTTATTTATTATTTTCATTATTGTGTCTGGTATTTCTTCCACTGTATACTTTACCGAATGAGGGAATAGTTTCCCCACCGACTCAACAAGTCCCTCACTGCTATTCGGTAGCCTCTGGCATTTTGGTAAACGTGCTTGAGGTCATGTGGTGAACCGGGAACGGGGCACCAGTGGAGGGGCTCTGGATTCGGGTTATTACAAAGTGGTATCAGAGGAATTATTTTCTCTTGCCTTACTATTTGGAGACATTATATAGGGATAGGACGGATTCGGTTCTTGGTATTAAGTTGTGCTCGGGAGTAGCTAACCCGAGTACAGGGAAAAGCCATACTACCTCATTAACTATAGTTTGCGGGTTTTGAGATTTTACAGTTGATATGATTTCACCTAGAGTGATTCCCATGCTTTGTGTTGTTATTTTATTGATGATTGAGGTTCTATTTCTATCACCAACTGATGAGATGAGGGTATTCCATCTCATGAATCATATAGGCACTTCTAGAAATCACATGCCATGCATTCCTTCCATGCCATCTAGGGTGCATTAGCGATTGCATTCTGTTATGATAGACTTTGTGTAGATTGTGCATTCTGTTGTGATAGATGCTAGATAGAATCTATGCTGCATTGTTAAAAGATTTATTTTCCCCTACCTTGCTTAAATTAATGCCAAATTTTGATTCTTGAGGTGCTATAGGCCCTCTCGAATCAGAAATTGATGGATCATGATCCTGTTTTCTCATGTCTATGACTACAAGAGATGCCAAGCATTGATTCGCAGGGAGTATGGGCCCTCACAGATCGGAATTTGGAACCTCTTTTCCATGTTTTCATTGTTTCTGGGCTTCTCTGTAGTTTCTGAGTTACTACCCAGAAAAACCCAGAATACACGATGTGTACTTTTTGGATACCCGCCATGTAGTTTCCAGGTCGTGTCACTGACCGTGTGAGCAGAAACATGGTATCCTGAGAATATCTTTCGGAACACGCCATGTATGGTTGGTACACGCCGTGTAGTTCGGAGCCATGTACCCGTCCGTGTCACTAAAAACACGGGTCGGGGACGCTCGAGTAGAACACGCTGTGTTATAAAGTAACATGTCGTGTAGTCCTATCCAGGTACCCGACCGCGTCACGAGCAACACGGGTCAGCGTCACCTTCTCTTCGATACGCCGTGTTGTCTTTGGAACACACCTTATAGTCTTAATCAGGTACTCAGCTATGTCACAAACAACACGGGATGGTGTCAACTCCACCTATACATGTTGTGTTTGTTCGGAACATGCCGTGTAAGGTTCATCCGTGTAGACGGCCGTGTGTTGAAAACACGGGCCGCTAAAGCCTTGTCTAGTACACACAGTGTTTGTTCAGAACACGTCGTGTAGTCTTGGGTAAAGTCGGTCTATGTGGGTTAGCCGCGTAAGGAGAATCTGGCAGGGGAATAGTTTTCAATTACACGTCGTGTGTTGGGTCAACATGCCGTGTAGTTTGAGGTGATACACGACCTGTAGGGAAGGGGTACACACCCATGTTGGTGTCTTAAGAAGACACGCTGTGTAGTTTTTATACAGGACGTGTAGTCATGTTTTTTAAACTTCTGTGTTTTCCTTCCCTTGTTCTCATTTTGTACTCTTGTGTTTCCTATCCTTGTTTTCCTAATCTAAGGTGTGATTTTGATCTTTCAGAGCTATGCCTCCAAGATATCCTCTGGTTTTATGTCTGTCATCAGGTAGTGATCAGACGCCGAATATGGCTGATCAGGTACTTCCTGCCGATCCTCTAGTTGGTCCAGCTGTGGCACCGACTTTCATTCTAGTTGCAGGAACTGATGTGAAATTCCGGGAAGGTTTTCTGAGGATGATGGCGATCTTCCGGGGATCACCGCCTCCTGCCACGACTATGGCAGCCTTGACACGGTTTTTTCAGCAGTAGCATCCTCCTACGTTCTCATGGGTAGGAGGACCTCAGGCTACAGAGTCATTGTGAGAAGCCATGCTGACTATCTTCGAGCATCTAGAGACACCTCCAGAGAGGTGAGTAAATCCCACTACCTATATGCTCTGAGACTCCACCAAGAGGTGGTGGGATGTGATCTCACATGTGGGTCACCGGCAGGTCATGGCATGAGAGGAGTTTTAGCACGTCTTTTATGACTACTTCTACCCGGAGACCCTGAGGGCCGACCGAGCCCGGGAGTTCATGAGCTTAGAGAAGGGTACTCTTTATGACTTGGAGTATTCCTCTCGTTTCACTGAGTTGCAGCATTTCACACCCCTCTGGGATGGGGGTGTGGTGTTCATGGAACGGAAGTTCGAGGATGTTATCAGGCAGGAGATCCGCTAGCAGGTGAATATCTTCCAGTTGACTTCCATCACTTCCATCATCAACCATGCACTAATTGCGGAGCACAATCTGAGACACTCCAAGGCTGTGATCCAGGGAGGTCCTGATTCCAGATCTAGTTTTCCTCCCGATGACAGCAAGAAGAACAATAGGGAGTCTCTGCGCGGTGATCCGAGGAAGCGAGATGCATCGTCAGGAAGCCAAGTGGTATGCTACCAGTGTGGCCGGTCAGGGCAGACGAGGCCACAGTGATGGAGAGACCCCATGGAGTGCCGATATTTTGGAAAGATGGGTCACCTTCAGCGTCTCTTCCAGGTTTTCTCACCAGCAGCTGGTGACCGGGGTTCTTCCATGACTTCTCGTTCAAGAGCAGCACCACCAGTTTCTCACCAATCAGGGAACTGGAGTTCTTCCAGCCGTTCGGGCTAAGGTGGAGGTCAAGGTTGTGGCGGTCAGCCACCAGTCCCTCGTCACTAGCAGGGAGGTTCAGCTCAGAGTGGTCAGCCAAGGGCACAGGGCCACGGTGCAGGCCAGAATTTCGCCGTGGTGCAGACCTATCAGGAGCAGGATCCTGGCCCTTCTACAGTTCAAGGTATGATTTTAGTAGCCTTAGTTTTATCTTTAGCTCATTCTGATACTAGTTCAACACATAGATTTATCTTTGTTGCTACTGTGGAGAGCATTGGGATCTGTGTCATTTCTTCTACTGACTCGTTGACACTAGACATACCTTTGGGGATGAGGACATCTTGTGTACGCCAGTGTAGAGATTTCCCACTCGAGGTTGCAGGGTATCGTTTTTCCTGGGATCTTTATGTCCTAGAGATGATAGGCTATGATGTCATCCTCAGGATGGACTGGTTGGTTCCCTTCCAGGAAGTTGTCGACTGTTATCGCCATAGGGTGAGTTTCATTTTACTAGAGTGTGAATCGTTTCTTCATAGAGGCGAATGGGAAGTTCAAGATAGTCGGGTAGGACTCGAGCATCGTGGGCTAGGAAGGGTGATGGCCCAGATTTCTAGTCTTTATCTGCATGATCATGGGACTTAATAATTTGAATTTCCACTAGTGGTGGATCGTTTCAGGGACGTCTTTCCAGAGGAATTTTCGGGTTTGCCTCCAGAACGTTAGGAAGAATTTTCTATTGATCTTGTGCCAGGAGCAGCGCTGGTGTCCATTCCTCCTTATAGGATGGCCAGATGTGAGTTGCAGGAGCTCAAGAAGAAGTTGGAGGAGTTGCAGGAAAATGGTTTCATCCAGCCCAGTACCTCTCCTTAGGGTTCACTTATCCTGTTTGCAAAGAAGGAAGACGGTACCCTTAGACTTTGTGTGGATTATCAGAAGCTGAAACAGTTGACAGTCAAGAACCTATATTCCTTGCGGAGGATCGATAACCTCTTTGATCAACTTTGAGGAGCCCATGTGTTCTCGAAGATCAACATGAGGTCCGTTTATAATCAGTTTCATGTTAGACCATCAGATATACCTTTGACAGCCTTCCGAAGCAGGTGTGGTCTATACGAGTATATAGTTATGTTGTTGGACCTCACGAACGCGCCTGCAGTTTTCATGGCGCTGATTAATTGAGTGTTCCATCCATACTTGGACTCATTCGTCGTGGTCTTCATGGATGATATCTTGGTGTACTCTCACACTCGACAATACCATGCCACACATCTTGAGATCATTCTTGAGTACACTGAGAGAGCATCAGATTTATGCTAAACTCTCGAAGTGCCACTTCTGGATGGATGAGATTCACTTTTTGGGTCACGTACTCTCAGAGGCAGGAGTATCTGTGGACCCATAGAAAGTGAGAGCTGTAGTTTCCTGGGAGTAGCCGTAGAACGTTTTTGAGGTACAGAGCTTCCTAGGGATGGCTGGATACTATAGATGCTCCATTCATGACTATTCATGCCTAGAAGCACCTTTTATAGGTCTGGCCAAGAAGGGGGCGAAGTTCTTATGGTCAGATTCTTGCGAGTCAGCCTTTCAAGAGGTGAAGGGAAGGATGACGTCATCACCGAAACTAGTCTTTCCAGATCTAGGTAGGAGATACACTATTTATTGTGATGCTTTGGGTATTGGACTAGGCACTGTGATTATGCAGGGATATTGATTCGTTGCGTACGGGTCTCGGCAGTTGGGGCCACATGAGAAGAACTACCCTACGCACGATCTGGAGTTGGCAGTTGTTGTTCATGGCTTACGCTATTGGAGACACTGTCTTCTGGTAGATCACATTGTGGTCTTTACCAACCCCAAGAGTCTCAAGTATATCTTCACTCAGCGTGACCTGAATCTGAGGCAGTGCAGGTGGGTCGAGTATCTTCAGTCTTTTGATTTCGAGCATACCTCTACACCAGGAAAGGACAACGCATTGGCAGATGCGTTGAACAGGAGAACTCAGATTCAGGAAGTTCAAGAGGCCAGTAGTGAGTGGTAGCTGATGGCTCTGTTTTCTATGATGCATCCAGAGGAGCATGATAGATAGGGTAAAACCTTCCTATCTTCTGTAGTTGTTACCTCGACACTACTTGATCAAGTACGAATGAGGAAGAAATCAGAATTAGAAGGATTAATCCTGCGGGAGAGTGTGTCAGAGGAGGACACTCCTCCTGGGTGGACAGTGGGCAAGGATGAGATCTTTCATTTCTAGGGATGTGTATGGGTGCCGACAGTCATACGTAAGAAGCTAATGGTGGATTTTCATTCATCAGTATGGGCAGTTCATCCTGGTGTCACCAAGATGTATCGGAATCTTCATCGCCAGTACTGGTGGCCTGGTATGAAGAAAGATGTGGCTGGTTTTGTCTTGCGATGTCCTACTTTTCAGC
The DNA here is from genome assembly GCA_963277665.1 of Viscum album. NCBI lineage: Eukaryota > Viridiplantae > Streptophyta > Magnoliopsida > Santalales > Viscaceae > Viscum > Viscum album. The sequence goes on from CAUJRU010000202.1 coordinate 866,981, forward strand.
AGGTGAAGGTAGAGCACCAGCAACCAGGAGGCCTTTTACAGTAGTTACCCATTCCAAAGTGGAAGTGGAATGATATTGCGATGGACTTCGTGACCGTGTTGCCGAGGTCACCTCGAGGGAATGATGTTGTTTGGGTTGTCCTCGACAGGCTCACAAAGGTTGCTCACTTCTTTCCGATCAAGGAGACCTTCAGTGTCGATGATCTGGAACGACTTTACATTAGAGAGATCATTTGTCTATATGGAGTTCCACGCTCTATTGTTTTATACAGGGATGTGCACTTTACTTCTCGGTTCTAGCAAGGACTTTAGAAGGCTTTGGGTACATAGGTACTTTTGAGTACGACATACCATCCCCAAACTGATGGCCAGTCTAAGCGCACAATCCAGGTGCTAGAGGATATGATCAGAGCTTGCATCCTGGACATTGGCATTTCTTGGGAGAAGCATATCCCTCTGGTGGAGTTCGCCTACAACAACAGTTTTCATGTGACTATTCAGATGGAACCTTACGAGGCTCTGTATGGTAGGCCATGCCGATCACCCTTATGCTGGGTGGAGGCAGCAGAGGCATATTTGCTGGGACCTCTTTTTGTTCAGGATACTTCAGAGCAGATAGAGCTGATTCAGAAGAGGATGGATACAAAACAGTCTTGATAGAAGTCCTATGATGATCAGAAGAGATGACCTCTGGATTTCGAGGTTGGGAATCAGGTTTTCCTGCGTGTCACACTGAGGATGGGAAACAAAAGGGTTCAGAGACAGGGTAAGCTTTCACTGCAGTACGTCAGGACGTTTGAGGTTTTGGAGAGAGTTGGGCCAGTTGCCTATCGGTTGCAGCTACCCCAGAGCTGTCATACCATGCACAACGTCTTCCACGTCTCTCAACTCTGACGTTACTTTTCAAACCCGTCTCTTGTCTTTTAGCCTGAGGAAGTTGAGCTCGAAGCAGATGCATCACTTGAGGAGCATCCCATCCGGATTGTCGATCATAGTACGAAGGTTCTTCATGGGTGGTCTGTCCCTCTTGTACGGGTGCTATGGAAGCATGGGCGAGTATAGGAGGAGACCTGGGAGAGGGAGGCTCATGTTTGATCGCAGTGGCCAGAGCTGTTCGGGGTTTCTTCTTCTACTTCTTTCTAGGGAAATTCAGGGACGAATTTCATTAAGGGGGGAAGTTTGTAAGAACCCGGATCATCGTTTCTGGTACACCTTTTCTTTTTCTGATGTTTTTAAGAAAAATGGAATTTTTGGAAAATTTCAAAGTACACATCGTGTATTTTCTGAGTACACGTCGTGTACTCTTCTCTGGCTCGAAGCCGTGTGCTGGTCGTGCACGGGCCAAACAAACCGTGTGTAGGGCTAACATGGAGGTCGATTTTGACGGACTACGGAAATACCTAGTACATGTCATGTACTCTAAAAGTACACTCTTTGTACTTTTTTTCACTAAATGCACCGGGGTCGCGCCTGACGGAAACAACACAACCCTTCTCTAGGTTCTTCATCCGAGAGCGACCCGTACAAATGGATCTTCCCCGAGCCCCTGCCTCTGTGCCCGTTCTCCGATTTGAGCATGGTCGATTGCATTGGAAGTGAATCGGTGAGTTCTCCCTTCTGGTTGAGCCTTGTTTTTCAATTCTTCCTCCTTTTCAATTTACCTAGGGTTGATTTTTTTTTGCATTTTCTCAGATCTACGACGTTCTAGAGAGAATCAGTCATCATGGTTCAAGTATATCAATATCCTAGGATCGAGGTAGGTGGTTTGTGCCTTTCTGTACAATGTCAATGAGTATTTTGTGCAAATTCCACAAATACCCTTGAATGGGGTATTTCATGTTTCCTGTTTTTTCCTTATTGTATTGCCTGCTTTGCTTGATTTCTTGAGTAGATGTAATTTCCTATTAATATGGTAGTTTTACTATACTCTGGATGTTTTCCATGCTTTTTTTTTCTTGTTTGGATTTTTTCCGGTTGTCATGCCTCATTTTAGGATAGTGGAATTGTTTCCATGTTATGTTGTTGAGCCGAAGAATGATAGCCAAGTAGTTCTTGAGGTTTACTTGGACGATACACGCACGCTGAGCATATTAGTTTCACACAGGACTGTGAGAACCTATTGTAGTAGACCACATGAAGAATAGACGTAAGGGATTCTCCAGAGTGTCTTTCAATACGATGCGAGACCACTGGGGGAGTGGACGATGAGTGCTTCCTCAGAGAGTCTGCAGTTCCTCAACACGGGCCACAGGGGGAATGAGACGTTGAGTGCTTCCCCAGAGAGCCTGTAGCACGATACGAGACTATAGGGGGAATTGACGGTGGGTGAATCCTCAGAGAGTCTATTTCTTAGCTGAACCATAGGGGTGAGTCTATGTGTGCCTCCTAGAGGTTTTCTGGTACTTGTATGTTGAACCATATTGGTTAGACTATGAGAGCTACCCAGAGGGTTACTTGTTTTCTTCTGGTTGTTGGTTGTTTAATTGTGTATTTTATATGCTGGAACTGTGGACTGTGACTGCTGTGTATTTTTTTGTTTCCTGTTCCTGTACATTACTTTCCATGTATTCATTGACTGTTAGGCATAGATCATTGGGTGGTTGCCTACTAGGACATTGTCTCACACCCTGTTTGGGCCATGCTTTTGGGCCCATGCAGACTATGTTGATGTAGGTATAGATAAGGTAAACTGTCCTTATTCTTCAGTTTCTTTATTGCACTGGAGTTGGAGAGCATGGGACTGACCAGTGGCTTGTGATGCTGAGGAGTTTACTTTGTTTTCGTTTTAACTTTGTTTTCAGTTGTAATTAATCACATTGGTTTGTTTAATGCTTTTCGTAGACATATGTACCATGTTTCATCAATATTAGTTTATCCATTGCTTCCGCTATTTAGTTCAGTTGTTGTATGTTGTTTATTGTTTCCGTTATTGTGTCTGGTTTTTCTTCCGTTGTATAATTTACCGAATGGGGGCATAGTTTCCCCACTGACTCACAAAGGCCCTCACTGCTAGTCGGCAGCCTCTCGCGTTTGGGGAAACACGCTTGAGGTCATGTGGTGAACCAGGTACGGGGCACCAGTGGAGGGGCTCTAGATTCAGGTTGTTACAAATACCACCTCATGGGAATTTACACAACCAGCATATCAAGACATCCCCATTGGAGTAAACCAAATCATGAATCAAGAAAACTTTGAGGGTACTTACCAAGTTAGTGTATCAATGCTACATTAAGGGTGTTCACTAATTTAATATCAATAAAATTTCATAATAGTCTATATCAATTTAACATTTCATTATCTATTTTAGAACTCATAATTATTTACCATTTTCGTCATTGATCCCTTTTTACATTTTAGAACTCACCGACTCAATTTAAAAATTCATTTCAATCCATGAGTCATTTATTTAATCATAACATCCATTACCCATTTCCTAAACACAAGTTTTACAATTTAGATTTTCAATATTAATTCTTCATATCACCATTCATGTCATGAAATTAAAATCTTGTATACCATAACCTAGAACCACTTAAGGGTTCTACTGATATACTAGGGAATCTTCATGGAATAATCCTTCAAAAAAATTATCCAGCATGGGAAATAAATATTTCTAAATCATGTCAAGAGACATTGATTTACCATCTAACAGAGAACAAATCAAATTCAAGTCACTTCACATCATTTACCCTTTCAATCTACAAGTACCTAGATCATAAAAGAACAACTTTGACCTTCAAATATAAAATATAGTTTACCAACTCTAAAAAACATTCCATAGACCATCTCCTCTTCCTATTAATCAGTTTTAGTTTACCAACCTAAATAACTAATTCATTGATAACCTCATTACGAAGGAATCCTCTAGGTATCTCCCTTTATGTAATATAACCAACACATTGTGATGAGTATTTAATGAAGGAAAATATAATATTAATTTATTAAATTAAATTTTTCAAAGTAAGGAAAAGATGGAATGACTGTTCCAAAAACCTCTTAGAAAACAAATTAAGACTATGTGTTTAGTTTAGGAACCAATAAAATTAGTCTCATTAGAGTATAATCATTTGATATTAAACCCTCATTTTGAGTTAAATAGTGGAAAATGAATAATTCTAAAAAATACCAAATAATATTTAATATTAGATATAAATAGTTACTTATCACTTAAAAATGAATGAAAAAATAGGGGGATAAAACATAATCATAAATTTAACACAAGAATAGAATCAATATGGAAGGCACTCCAAATGAAAAATGATCATTGGAAGTCCACCAAGGATAATAGAAGATAAATAAGGACTTGATAATTTATTTCATGGGCATTTAAGGGATAAAAATCCCATGTTTGGTTATAAAGGGATGGACTTATGTTAAATTACATGGCTTGAACCTTTTAAAAACTGTCCAATAATCCACCAGCAATCCACTGACCACCATTGTCTAGCCAATGAGCCCAATATCAATATATAGATACTAGTCTACTCTTTGTCTTGTTGGGTTCCCCTCAATATATAGTTAGTGGTCCTCCTATAGCTTTTTCGCTGTTGGTTTGCCCCCCCCCCCCAATATTTCTACCCCATACCCCAAAACCACCCTAAAAACCCCGAAACCCCAAAAACATGATCAAACATGTTCACTATGTGGGTCTGAGAAATTGTTTGGATAGATACATTCCCCATAGAAGGGTTAGGGTCTTACAACCACTCCACCATATAACAGCTCTTTCCCAAGACACACCCCTAAAAATCACTATGCCTCCTCAGTGAATAACTCCAACCACCATGTTTACCCCCCCCCCCCACACCCCAACACACACAAACTTCAATGACCCACACACATGAGTGCCATCTTCCCTTTCATCTAAACATGATTTTTCTCCAACATCATCAAAATCCACAAGAACAGACATTCACACTACCATTAAATCATGGGTTCTATGTTTCCGATCAACATATGACCTCCACCAAGTTTGGGAAGTCACTAAAAATTTTCAAGATTAGTAGATCATACTATGATATCTCTTTCACAATAATTTTCCCAAACATTGCTATGTCATTAGCCTATAATATAGAGCTGATCATTACTAAATCCAAGTTGTTCTCCCAAGGAACATTGAATCCTAAGATTCATTCTCTTACAATATCCATTTAAATATAAAATTCATTCTCTAACTATCTCAATCATCGATCTTGATGTATAAACCAAAATGTACACCTATCACTTGTCAAGTTCAACAAACTCTAGTACTGAAAACCTCACTAGGAAACTCACCACAGTGCTGATTATTTCAACCAAATTAACAAAAAGCCATGATTCTCATGAAATTATTGAATTACTAAATGTACCAATATAACATCTCATTAGTTAAATCCACAAGTCCATACTAGTCTATTTATTATTATTTATCTCATCCAAACCCATAATATCACTCTAAAGACTATATATAACATAATACCTCAGATTATCTTTCATTTTTTATAGGTTTTATATGAGCATTAAAACCTCACAGATCCAGTCTCCTTATCAACATGATTCTAAAAAATCACATCCAGTCATACAACATGACCGTAAACCCATATCTGTTGGTAATAAAATACCAACATCACTAACTTGACCCATCATTCATCAACTGAAACCCATACATGGATTAATCCAATTATTTTTCTCTAAATCATTTACACATATTCATTATAAATTCCAAAACCACAACCACATCCATGTTGTGTTATCTAAAAGTTATATATAACATTCACTAAAAACATCTTCAAACTAGCATCACATGCTCAACTATCCATGGTGTTCTCCCCACCAATTACTTTCTTACCACCAATCAATAATAATTTTCCCACCTGATATCCACTATTAAACAATAATGGAATCAATGATCCCCTATCTTGATACATGAATATGTTCTCAAATCGAGACCTACTCAATACACTATTAATACTACAATTACTAACTCACATACCTTTTAACATTATCGACAAACAATTTCCATACCACTGGTCAGGCCGATTCGAACTCAATGACTATGACCTTGCTCACCAATACATAACAATAATGTATCAACCCACTTTGAACCCTACCTAAAACTAGTAGAAACTCACATTGGTGTCGATATTGATCTCCCCATATATGAGACACTATTTTATTATTTTTCCAACATTTTAATCCACTCTGTATTTCATAGGACCCAAAATATAACCAATTGTGTAATACACTTTTATGAAAAAGGTCACAACTTTTCTACCACATGAGATAACTATCTATACACTATGAAAACATCATGACCCCATATTAATTTAATCATCACTTATAAAAACCCCATATCACACTTCATTCACACAATGATGCATCCACTCCATAGAAAAAATTACACGTAGTAATACCCAAGAGATAACCTTTCTCTGACCAGCAAACATCACAACCTCATGTGTCTACACACTTCTTATATATATAACTCATACAAATAACCTCATACAGATAAATCATCATTCAATAGTGAATCCTGTACCAATACCATCAGTAACCCAAGTACTCACTTCACATGGACAAGTAGACTTAAGAAGTCTTATACCCTGCCTAAACATACATTCATATCAAAATGGAATTACCCAAATGGGTTTCTAGGGACCAAACACATTCATCACAAAAAGTTCCAACCCACATATAAATATCATCAGAAGAACCGATCATCAATTTCCATCTATTTTTGTGACCTTACCTTAAGAGACATGTAACATTCCCAACTCAATCACTCAATCTTTGAGAATTTTGAAAATCAACCATCACCATGACAAAAATTCCATACAAATCCAACCACATAAATTTTATATCCAATATAACCATTTTATGTATAATATTATGATGAAATAACACACATCAATAGTTGGTTAAACACAACCAACTTACATTGTATAATTTAACAGCGTATCTTAGATATCCTTTCACAATGGTTCTCTAAAGATAACATTTCCATCCAGCCAAACATAGAAAGAAAACATAAAAGTCTCTATTTAATATTTTCTCATTCAATCATATTTATCCATATAAAATTGAACCTAGATTAATGTTAATAAAAAACTAGCTAACCATTATCACTCCAGGTCAACAAATATTTTTGAATGAATCTAACTATGTGTTTTCTTTTCAACAAGACCAAGGAACCTTACTCATTCCAAGGACAAAAAATGGATCTCTATACATCCATGGGTTTCACCAATAAACCAAAATTATTTACTCAGGGAATTCAAATTTTAGATCCTAAACAATTGTATTTCCTCTAAAATAGGATGCGACATCCAGCTGATCGTTCCCATATAGAGAACCAGACCCATCCCATAACATCAATGTCAAGAATCTTCATCAATAACACAAAAGGATTATTCATGCCTAACCCAAGTATCTGTTAGTACATCCCATGAATTAGTATCAATGTATAGGAAAAAATCATCACATTTATAATACATCCAAAAGATTGAGCTAACCCATTTCTTGGGATACCCTTATACGTTACATCCATAGGTAAAAACAATAGTAAAATGGCCTTCTACTCAACCAGTATGCTCAAATCACTAATAAAATATGCCGCATCTTAAAGTAATTAGAAAAGTAATCTCCCAACACACTCACTTTTGGGTCGTCATAAACATATATGTCATTTAAACCATAATCAATAAAATAACCCAATATAAGGTTATCCTTAACGCGCCTCCTTACACATCAAAGTAAATGAAATGACAGAAAACATGTTTTTCCATTCCCTTAAAGCCTTATATCAGAAGGATATCACATAAATTTTAAAATATTGAATATTCTAAAAAATCTAATGTTTGAAAAAAAACACAGAAGTGTCATAAGTAGTCATGACATAATATAATTTTCAAAGTCCCCAATCAAATCTATGGTCGTAACTAGCATAACATCACATTATCGTATACATCAATCATCATAAAGGTATCACATCTTAGGCCCTCTCTCTAGCCTATTTTTTCATTATCATGTTTATAACATGAAAAATATGACCCTCATCATAATACAATTCTAGTAAAATCCTTAATACCATAGTTCACAGAAACTAATTACAAGAACATGCCCTATTTTCTCTCTATCTCATATCCTAAGAAGATCATATAACATCAACACTCTCAACAGAAGAAACTACCCACATAGAGGGACAATATCATTTAACCATTAGGTCTTAATAATATAAAAAGGATTAATAATTTTACACTTTAACATTTTATATTTACTAAAATTTTCAATAACAGCGATTAGTTAAATCAAATTTAAATTATAGGTTATAGATAAAATTTATTTCTATGTTATAATTGGGATATTATTTAAGTGAATCCACATAATAATCAAGATATGTGATAGAATAATTCACATTTATTTATTCACTTTAATATCATATTTTTACAATTTAATGCATTGATTAATGAAATGAAAATTACAAGTTATAGTGGAAAATTATTTATAAGTTGTGATTCACATTTTATTTAGTATAATCCTTATAATAATTGACAAAAATGATCACATAACATGCCTATTATACATTTAGATGTAAAATTTAATTAAAATTCCACCATACCTTTATATAATATAATAATATATAAATGAATATTTGATCATTAAATTACAATCCCATGTCATAGGTTGAGTAAAAAACCACATGAAATCAAAAAATGATATGTGTATCCTACATGCATGAAATATTTCATGAAAACATGTGATCTTTCCATATCGGATAAGAGATAAAATCCCATAAATAAATAACAGCATGATCATGTGTATCACTAAAGGTGAAAAATATCTATAATAAAATAGATAATCATGAAAAAAATCCCTACCTTGGAATTATACTCTTTCCACATTTTTGGGGTGGCCATTCTTGAAAGAAGTTCCATACCATGATATGATAATGGAAAAAATAGTTTATACATTACCAAAATAGTCAGTCAAAATAAATATAAATCTCTAATAAAACTTTTCAACGTCCTTTCACATCAGGCCACTAATTGGTGCACAAGTCGATGGTCACCACTAAACGACAAGAACACCTCTCGGTACACTCTAAGCTTCATGGTTGTAGTGAGGGTCAATGAAGATATTTTTGGGAGACTATACCAAATAATTACATTAAAAATCAAAATAAAAGAAATTTCAATTTTATATAAACAACCTAGATAAAAATAGAATATATGAAAATTCATGTGTAAATTGCTAATCATGATATCATATGTTATAAAATTATTCATTATTCCATACAATTCAAGGGATCCTCCATGGTGGAAAATATAAAAAAGATATTAAATGATACAAATAGCCAAACCCAAAATTAGAATCTACAAATTGGTTTTCTGTTTGACTGAGCGCTCCTGTAAATGCTCTATTCTATCTATCCCAATCATCCATCAAGAATTGGGCAGGTTTCCTTAATAATTTCTAGACTTGAATACATGAAGTTTTCCTAGATAACAACTGGTGTCCTAAGCAAGGTGTGAGTAAAAATCAGTAATCCACCACTAACATCTTCCCAAAACATCTAGTCTTAAATATAAGTTCATCTGATGGTTCCATAATATATTAATAATTGTAAAATAAATAGACACTTTTGATGCATGGGGCCTTCTTCGACATGCAGGGTCAGTCATTCATACTTCAACCAGTGGAGAATGTATCTGGGTTGGTATTTTGGTCATACCAACCATAATTAACTACATTGGAGGAATATGTCCAACCATCGAACCAATACAATGGAGGAAACCTACTTTATTCAGAGTTGTATGTCCTTGAACAAAAGGATCCCTTCGTTTGTATCACAACAACTTCAAGATTCTTTATAATTTCATCGAATCAAATCCAACTAAAGGTTACTAACTAAACCACTCTATGACTATTCTCGTTTCATAATACCATGACTTACACAATCTAATTTACTTGGAAACATAATGATAATTTACAATTAATATTATTAAGACTTACATAATGGAATTCACATAATCACTCCATAAGAATTTACATTTCACAGTATCATGACCACCTCATGGATTTTTACATAACCAATGTATTAGGATCATCCCAAGTTAATTTTCCACATCATTCCTCAAGACCACCCTAATGTATTTTACCAAGTCAATGTATCAAGACTAATAAAACGTTATTTACCAATTTCATATAAAAAACTTTATAATGATTTATTCAAATTTACCATTCCATTGTCTATTTACTAACACATCACCATTTACAATTTAAAACATCGATTCAATTTTACATTTTAATATCCCCTAATTCACTTTACAAATTTCTCATCAACTAATGGGTCACCAATTACATTATAAAATGAAATGCCCTTTTTATAAACCACAGTTTACTAATTTACTATATCAATATAAATCCATAATATCATATTTTATTTCATGAAAATCCATTCCAATTTACATTATTATTAAACCACATTAATTTTTTAATCCAAATTTGGGTATAAACATGGAATCACCTTTCAAAAAGTTTCTTTATCACAATGAAACAATTGTATCATAATAAAAGAATGTTAAATAAATTTAATATTTTAAAAAAAATAAGTCATATTAATGTATCTTATGATCGCCTACAATTTCAATTTCTAAGTCCATGGTTCATAACATAAATTCGATTAACCTTACTATGAATAATATTGTTAAACGACCAAAAAATTGAATTTTATATCTTCTCTTCCTAATAATGCATTTCAGTTCACCAACATGAATAACCGATTAATTAACAACCACTTAACTAATTCATACTCATGGGATCACCCTCTATGAAATTTAATTAATATATTTTAATGATTATCTAACCAAGTGAAATAAGAAAATAATTTATTCAAATAAATTAGGTGATTTCAAAACAATGTAGGCATGACCACACCATGTAAAAATTTGAAAATGAAGTAACACTAAGTGATTATTTTATGAACCACCTACATTAGTGTCATATTAATCTATAAATATGATATTGGCATTCGATTCAAGTTAGGATGAATGAAAATGAAGAATAAAAAAAACACTAAAAATAGGGAATATTATACATAAATGATGAGAGATATCTTGACCCCAAAATAAATGAATATGGGGAGGACATAGAGTCAAATCCTTACCTCTATCTTTTATTTACCACCAATGACACTCTAAATTACCATAAATCATTAAATATCCTATGTAAAGAAGATAAGGGAGGGAGTTTCATGTGCAGGTGTTGTTGGGAATTTAGGGTAGAAGAATACTATGTTAGGGTATAAATGTGTATCCCAAGTGAAAGTATAGGTATTGACCAATTTTAAATATATCTAGGTGGCCAATGGAAAGATACTGAGCCCAGTCTCTATATAGGGTTATGGGTCAGGCCACTAACTGGCTGGAGAACCCTCACAAGTCATCTAGTCGAGATCCTATAGCTTTTTAGTTGTATGTTTAGTCATCCCCTGAATATCTAAAATTATAACCCTTGAAATAGTACAAAACACAGCTAGTTCCCAAAAATTTGGCCAACCAAAGGAATGAAATGAGTTACAAGAAATGTTTTTTAGGTGCATGCCTCAAAGAAGGGGTGGATTATTTCATTACTCATTATTTTAAATCCTTAAAAAATTACTTTCTTATTTTTTCTATAGATCCCTCCCAAGGTATTTTAATGGTTTTAAAGTTCTATCCCCATGAGTAAAGAAGAAACCTCTTTATATAAGGTATTATTTCATTCCTCTTTTCAGTTTAAGAACATAATTTATAATAATCGATTATATTATAACTTTATTATGTTGTCCTTTGTTTATAATGATTATTTCACTAACCAAATATTTCACAAATAATTAGAAACTCCATTACCCACTCATTTGCCCCAAACCTGAACTTTTATGAACTCCCTTTATGCTTCAAAAATTATCCTTTGATTTTTTATTCCATGCCTTTATGTTTTGAAAAAAAACCATGTTATCATTCAATGGTATTCAAATGGATATGACTCTCCTTTACTGAACATATAATTCCGTGTATGAAACCCTCATTGCATAATAATTAGATTTAAATGATAAACAATTTATTTTGTTATATTATTTATATTTAATGTGTAATGTTAAATATATGAATGTTGTTCTATGAATTAAATCTATTATATTAGGTAATGTTTTCATCTCATGAGATACTAGGTGTTGTGAAAGAGGGATTTACCTAAGGACACAATATTATTATTTCTTAGTGGTTAGAAATAACTTATTATTATGATGTCACATTTTATATTGATACCTCATTCCTTTGTTAACTTAATTTTATGATTCCTTTTTCTCATTACATGCCTCCAAGTGAGTATGTATGATTCATAACTTTTTATTTAAACTTGATCTGTCTCTTTAATCAGAGGTATTATTTATCATCGTACCATTCTTTGATTATTCCCTTGACAGGATTTATATCTCACTCATTTTATTACATATATCCCCATGTTATCATGTTTAGTGTTAATAGTTCATATGAAACTAAGAAAATTTTATGAAGTTTTTAATAATAACATTGTATTTTATTTATGATAATGGTATATGTATCTAATTTCCCAATGGAATTTGGCCTCTTATTTCTCTATGATTTTATTATAAGGATCTTTGTTTTAAAAATCAAGAAATGAAATGCATCCAAAATATGGGTTTTTTTAGTTGGCATCAGGTAAAGTTCTTATTATTTTTAATTATTATGGTAAAAAAAATTGAAACCATATGAAAAAACCAAAAATATAGTAAAACATCCCTAAATTTTAGAATAGTATAGATTATGTGATTTTATATAAATTAAAACCCTTTAAAGATACTAGTAAGTGGATGCATCTATTACATTGATTCACTTAGGGTTAATTTCTCCAATAAGGCTAGTTTAACATTGACTAAATGTTTACATATTATATAATGAGTGAGCTTAAAACAACAGAACAGGATAGAAACACCCATGAGATATGGTTTAGATAACTCATATACCCATTTAAAGACATTTATAAAGATTTATATATAATTTTAGGTTGGAGAAATAAATGGGAAATAGATCATGGAAAACCTATATTTAAACATAGATAATAATAATAAATAGTATATATGTTATTCTTTCTTTGTAAAGTAGTTTTCATTTTCATATTCCTATTGAATCTAGTATCATCATACCACAAATTCCATTATTTTATATAATGGTGGATAATGGGAGGAATCATGACAATTACATATGAAATTGTATATATGATTATTTCCATAATTAAATTCCTAATATGATGGGATAGTTAGTGGAGAACTTTGTGGAATTACTAGCATAAATGAATCATTTTTTGAGTAATAACATGAATCATGTTATTTTCCCTATTTCCACTAAGAAGGATTAATTATTGTTTGATACCTTTATATAAGAAATCCCTCTAACTTTTACTGTCTCTTTTTTACCCCTAATTGTGGAGTAATGGATTAAAATTTATTAGACTTATTAGATGTACATAAATTCTATGAGAAAGAGAAATTTAAACCATATTTTTATTGCCTAGTTTGAGATGTTAATCAATGGTGGTCACTAATCATGAATTCAAATCAAATGATGGATATTGAATACATACAATGGGGTGAATTTTAAAATGTATTTTTCAGTAAATATTTTCCCTTAACATTATTTCCTAAAATAGAGAGGGAATACCTTGGATATAGGTAAATGTAGAATGAATCTATTTGGGGTTATTAAGAAATATTTACAAGGAATTCATGATACACCTCTAGATTTGTCATGGAAATTAAATGTAAGGTTGGATACTTCATCTATGGGTTAAATTAATGTCCTCAAATAGAATTAGAGATTAGAGACTTCAAAATACATAATGAACATGACTGATGTGCCCTCAAAATTGAGCTTGAAATTAATGACTCTTAGTTGTCCCATGGGACTAGATATAATAATTAAATAATTGAGTTTATCTCTATTGGATCTGTAGATAGAACATGTGGAAGCATGAGAATCCAATATTCCACAAGACATAACTGTGGGAAGAAGCATCTTGGAAAATGCCTCTAGGGAATATGGAGGAATTTTAAGTGTGAAAGGTAAGGGTTTAAAGATAATGAATTCTAGAAGTTGAGGAAGAATACAACTAATGTGATACAAGAGAATAAGGTTATAATCAATCTTTAGATTATGTTCTATTATTTCAGCTACATGGAACATGGACACTATATGAACAATTACACTAATCGAATGGATTTCAACGATATATGATGAAAAAACCTCCAAATCCAAGGGATAAAGGGAAGGTATATAATATAACTATTTTTAAGGTGTACCCTGATAAAAAAAGAAATGAAAATCTCACAAGTTATTCCCTCAAGAATATAGAATGAATTATTTACTTATTATTTTATAGATTAATTAATATCATGAACGTTTAGTAGAAATATTCAAACCCCCCCCCCCCCCCAAACATGTACATTGAGTTATTTTTGAATTAAAACAACAAGTAAATTATTTCTTCTTAATAATATGACCCACCTATAGTTAATTTTTATGGTTTGTATATCATAAAAGACCATGAAATACACTCTTAAGTAGAATTATATTCTACTTTGTGTGTGAATTATATTTCCTTATATATACATATATATCCAAAATAAATTATTGTTATATGGAAATAATCTTCAATATCAAAAGTCATCACCCGATTCTATAAATGTATAAGGAAGATTATGAATCTATTTTTGAAATCAATTCTCTAGAACAAATAATGTTTCTTTATGAGAGATATTATCTAACTCAAATGATTGAGAAAAGGGAGATGATAACTGTTGAAGACAAGCCCAATATAATATAATATTATAATAAATTCCATGAAGAGTTACATGGACTTCCCCTTAATCATGAGTATGGGTTCTCAATTGAACCTATACCTTATGCTCTGCCCATATCATAGAACCCTTATAGAATATTCCAAATTGATATAGAATAACTAAATAAGTATCTATAAGAAAATATAACAAAGTACTTCATACAATCAAGTGCTTCACTATAAGGTGGATTAGTCCAATTTATCATTATTAAGGATGAGTCAATGATTCTATGCACTGATTACTATGATCTCATCAAGATCTTGATAAAAAAAGTATTCTCTTTCATATACAGAGGAATTTTTTTATCAATTACTCAAGACCCAATACATATCAATTGCGGGCCATCAGTTATGATATCATTAATTAAAAGTGAAGAAGGTGGATATTTCCAAGACCACCTCTCATATATTTTACTAACACGATGAGTTCATAGTTATGGAATTCAATCGGATTAATTCTCCAACAATATACATCGACATAATGAATAGAGACTTTGGACACTACCTAAAATTTTTTTTGTAGTATTCGTTGATTATATTATTATATACTACAAAATCAAGTTTGATAATGAGGGGAAATTTAGTATTATTCTAATAACATTGATAAATGAGAAATTATATAACGATCATAGTAATTGTGAGTTTTTAATAGATAAAGTATCATTACTAGGGAATGTTATCACAATAAAGGGGATATATGTGGATCCTTTAAATAAAACATTTGATGAGAAATGTCCTTGACAATAGTCTATAACCATTACCCACAGTTTATTTGGATTATCTAGGTATTATTGTTGATTTTTGAGAAACTTTTCATTATTTTCAAACCTAATAACTAAGATTACTAAAAACGGAGTGAAGATTATTTTCATTGATAAATGTAAAGATATCTTCAAGTAGTGGAAGAATATGTTAATTATTTTACCTATTCGTGCACTACCAACATCTAGGGAAGGATTTTTGATATATAGTGATGTTTCAAAGAAGGGATTACAATAATTACTCATGTAAAATGATAAAGATATAACTTATGCCTCTCGATAGTTGAAGAAGAAAATAATTAATTATCCTATGCATGATATGGATTTGACTATAATAATATTTGTAATGAATATTTTACAGTATTATATCTATAGTGTATACTGTGAGATATAAATAGATCATAATACCATCATGTATATATTCACACAAAAGAGATAAAAATACTCTAATGAAGGATGTTAGATCAGCTCAATGATTATAACTCTTCAATCTATTACCATCAATGGATGGTTAATGAGGGGGTATATTATTTGAGTAGAAAGGATTGTGAAACCATGTTTTTGATGAATAATAATTGGGATATAATATGTTTATACTTATAAAAAATGAACATGGGAACCATAAAAGAAGGAACAACATCTTACCATGCTCAAAATATTTCTCAAACATCCCTTATGGAGATGATTATGGAAGATCAGATGGGTGATATATAGATATAGATAATGGTGGGTGATATGAGGAAGGTGAAATCCCCATAATTCAATATTCATCATGACAAAGTTGTGATATTTGGGACGTGACTATTCATACCATATAAGCTTGAAATAAAGAAGGGTATTCTGAATAAATATCACAATTCAATATTCTTCATCTAGCTAGAGAGTTAAAAGATGTATAGAGATCGTTCAAAGAACAATTGGTGGGAAAATATGATGATTAATATTGCAGTGTATACATCAATGTTTCTTTTATGTTAGAAATTGAAGGATAAAAGTTAAAATTCCAAAGGGGTGATAAAAAATTACCCATGATAATGGGGATATAGAAAAACATTACTACGAAATTTTTTCATAGGTATTCTAAAGAAAATCCAAGGACTAAATGCCACATGGGTTATTGTGGACCGTCTTATAAAGGTTTTTCCTTTAATTCCAAATTTTAAATACTTATAAATTCATCAAAATAAATGTATAAACATTATAAATATGAGGAGATTTCATGGAACACCACTATCAATTTTATCATATTGCGATCCAAGATTCACGAAAAACTTCTACAAAAGTATATAACATGTTATAAATATAAATTTGAACATTAGTATAACCTGTAACCCTTATATTAAGGTCCAATATGAATAGACTATACATTAAAAATGACGATATATTGAGAGAAGGCTCCATTTACTTCAAATGAGGCTGAGATAAACATACTCATCTAGTCGAGTTCTCATATGATAATGGTTTTCAGTTGAGTATGAATATGAATTATTATGAATTCATTTATGGAAAGAAGTTGAAACTATAACATTTTGGGATGACGTTGAATAAAGGAAGCTAATGGAGCCTAAAATGGTAGTGTAAATGGTTAAGATGGACAAGGAAATTTAGTAATGCTTGAGAGTAACAAAAAATTGATAGAATAGTTATTGTGATATCCACTGATGATACCCATAATTCAATGTTAAATATAATGTGTTCCTCTGTATATATCACTTAAAAAGAGTAATGGGTTTTGGGAAGAATTAAAAAATAATTCCTAGTTATATTGGCCCCTTGGAGATTCTTCATCACATTTTAGTCATGGCCTATTGACTAGAACTCCCACCAAACATGTATCAACTACAATATGGGTTCAATGTATCCCACTATAGAAACAAAACATACCAAATCACTCAAATATAAAAAATACAAAATTTGTATAGGTATATAATAATATTTCTTATGAGGTTCAACCGATGATGATGTTGGAATTTTGAGACAATGTTTTATAAAATAAGGAAAGTCACATGGTTAATGTTCTTTATGAAAATCATAAATTATAAGAAGAAGCATGGGAAAAAAGAAGTTATTCAAGATAATTACCCTAATTTTTTAACCTTAGTGTATGAACTGATATTTATAAGTTGAAATTTCTTAAGGGGGAATAATAAAATTACCCATAAATTAAAATTCAGTATTTACCTCATAAATATGTATGTGTGAGATATATAGTAATTTTTTATAGTATAAAACACAACGATAACACTTTATTTATTTCATTGAGAATATTATATTTATCCAATGTTAAACCTAGTAAAATGAATAATATTAAAATGGGAAAATAAATTAAAAATAACTACAATATGAAAATCTAGATTATATAAATCTCTTAGGATTATTAAACTACCAAAAAATCCTATAAAAATGATAAAAAAATGTTTGTAATGTAGTATTAATTTTGAAAATGACGAATACTAAACCTAGATATAAATTTATTTAATAGATGAATGAATAAAATATGAGTTATTTATAGGAAACATAAAACAATTATGATCATTGGGAATTAAGACCATTGGGAATTATGACCAATAGGCATTATGACCACTGGGAATTATGTCTATTTTTTATTATGATCATTTGTAATTTAGTGCATATAAATTAATAGTTAAAATAATTGTTTATTAAGGGTAAATAAAAGAAATAATTGAATAATAAGGGAAAAATTATAGCCTAAAATGGTATAATAATGCCTTAAAATGCTTATTTATCAGTACATAAGAGGGAGGTATCATCACTGGGGTTTACACTTGACCAATCCTAAGAATATATTCAATAAGTAAGGCTTGATAGAAACCACCTACATGAAATTTTCATGTTAGTAGATATCACCAATATATTGAGGTTATCTACATCACCCCATAAAAGTACCCCCATATTACACCATACCCTTAGGGTGTAAGATAGTGTAATAAGGGTTTATTAATATAGAACATTGTATTAGAAAGGTATAATTTTCTATTTAAAAAAGAATTATTGATTTCTTAAAACACATTTTTAGATTATATAATAAACATGAACATAATATGAATAATAAAAATAAATTTTTTAATGTGAAGAAAAAATAATTTTGTTTTTGTAAATTATAATATCAATTAAAATATACATTTATGATAAATTTAATAATTTTAAATAAATTATATTTTCATTAAATAGTCTTTAAACTTTATATATTTTAATATAAATGGTAATATAATTTTATAATTTCATAGATAATTTATATAAGGGCATAAAAGTTGATTATGGAAAAAAATTATTTTTGAATAAATATGTACATTTATTTAAAAATAAATATTATTATATTTAGTTGATTATTTTAATAAAATAAATATTACTTTTTAAATATTATTTTCAAAATTAGCTAATAGTGATTGGTTGATAATTTTCTGAGACACACTATTTTTTGCGTAAAAATTAAATACGGTATTAATATATGATACATATTATGATATCATTGTAAACTAAAAACAATGTAATAAATGACATGATGGGTTTTATAAAAAATAGAGTTTTGAATTATATTAATTAAATTTAATGTGATATTATTTTCCAAACATATAATTAACCTTCAAAAATGAATAAGATATTACAAGATTTTAAAAATAATTCTTTATGAACATGACTCGCTTCTACAGCTTGGATTCTATTATTTTAAGGGTTTTGGTAATTGAACTAACAAAATTTTAAAAATCCATCCTCTTTATAAAATTCCATGGGAAGGAAAATGGTTTTTTTATTTCTTATTTACTATGTCTTCAAGTCTTATGTTGGGAAATTATTAAATAATCCCCTTTTTCTATAAATACCAATCAAATATACCATTAATATACACTCCAATGCCTTAAAGAATGTTTTTATTCTCATATTTACTCTATATATCCTTCCTAATTTGTTTTTATATTTATAAGTATCCCCTCTCAAAATTTTATAAGAAACCTCTCAATGTAAGGGATTATTTACCTCATCTTTTCCATTTAAGAACCTCCATTGTAATAAGACATTTGAATCTCAATTTATTTCAATTTATTGTATTCATAAAAATTATTTTACTTATAAAATGATTCAAAAATAAGTAAATACTATATACCTCTCTCATTTATCCCTTCCATTAACTTTTGTATACACTATTTATGCTATCTAATTTATTCCTTGATTTTACATAACACTCCCTTGTGTTTTGAATACCCAACCCTACATAAATTCAAGTGTATTAACCTACATATAATTAGAATTAATTATTTGGAATCTTCTATGTATGAAACCCACGTTAATTAATCATGAGATTAAAATTACAAAATGTATTATTATGTTATATGATTAATTTCACACATATAATGTTAGACATGTGAAGGGTGTAAATGAACAAAACAATAATGCATTTGGTAATGTTTTTGCATCATGACATAGAATTTATGGTGCATAAGAAGTAATCCTAATAACACTCTGTTATGAGGTCTTAGATGTTATTCTTGGATTATACTTTTGATTTCCTGTTTTATGTTGTTATCACAATCCTATGTTACCAAGATTTTATGACGTTGTTTTTATTCTATGCATCCATATGTGTATGTCTGATTCATACCACTTTATGTTATCATGATATTCCTCTTCACACATATGTGTTATTTATCATCATATTGATATATTACTATTCTGGAAATTAAATTCATATCTAACCACATTAATTATGTATTTCCTTATTTTATCTTATTTAGTACAATGAGTTTATTGGAAATTAAGATAACATTATGATGATTTGGAAAATGATTATTTTTTTATTTTAAGATATTGGTTTATGTCCCTAATTTTTGAAATTCACTATGCCACAAGTTTTTTAGATATTTTATTATATTTTTATTTATGTTAAAAATATTTAAATTAAAGGATTTATAAATATGGATTGTTATATTTTCAAATCCTAGTATTGTAAAGTTGAAGTCAAAAATTCCTTAATCGCCCTTCCTGAACATAATTTTTCATAAATCACACTTCATTGTTTGTGCATCTAATTTCACAATAAGTCTTTCATGGCTGTCAATAATGAGTCTATGCATATTATAATTATACTTTTTTGAATATGTATATACTGCCCTGATAAAGATATTTTTATGTGGCAGCATTCCTTTCGTTAGATGGGGAAAAATAAAATTTGTAAATCATTTTCCTAGTGCAACACAATGGATGACTAGTGTAATATCACATGAGGATATCACACAATTTTTTAAATACTAATTCTAATTCATCAAATACAACTTATTTTTTTAGTTTTATAATTTTATGTAAAAAATGGAATTTGATATAATATTTTAAATGTAAAAAAGTAAACTAATGTGAAATGACAGAATTTGAATATAAAATAAAGAACTTTGACATTGTGGTTTTCTTTATGTTTTCAATAATTTTTATTTTTTTTATTTTCATTTATATTGATAGATTAATTATTAAATCTCAGTCTTGGACTACTATAAATTTATTTATTGAGTTTAAAATCCTAAATTCCCATAGGAAACTAAATGACACATCCTCCTATAATCAACGTTCATAGCACTTCTCAATCGGTCATGTGAAACCTTCCAGGAAAAAATCCATCATTTTCTATTTCATCCCCTGAAAATATCAAATTATTCTTGTAAAGATCTAGTCGTCAATTTAAGGATTGTAATGGATTAAAATAATATAATAAATATGAGTTTGATTTCAGTGTCATGGTGGGAAATTTTCACACATCTATACATCACTCGTACCCACAACAAACATAAATAAAACACATGAATTTAAGTGAAAAATTTATGGAAGAACAAATTTCCTCCCTCGGTTCAAGATGTGAGTTCAACTTTCATTTTAAATGGTAAATGGTCATAGTGGAGATAATGAGATAAGACAAAAATAAAATAAAACCAATATGAGAGGGATATAGACAATAATAAAATTTGATAAAAATAAAAAGAAGTGGGAATAAGATAGAAATTGAGAAATAATAATAAATAAAATAATAAGAAGAAAAAGAAGATAAATATGGGATGAAAATAAAAAGAAAACTTAATTATTGAATTTTATAAATTAAAATTATACAAGAAAATAAATAAAGAAAAAATGAAAGTCAAATACAACATCTTCTTCTTGAGCATGGACTCCTTCATCCAACCTTCATAGTGTCCATATGATGTATCGAAATGGATTTATTGTATTGTTTGAGGCCACAAAGGTGATCCATGTTGTCATGGTGCACTGATGGTGGATTTTTAGTGGAGATCGAGATTTGGGATAATTGGATATACAGTTTCTTAGAAATAGTATGCAGGGGTCCCAAATAGTTGAGTAGCTATAGCGACAGAGGATGATGGTGGGATGTGTCTGCTGGAGAGCACATATGAGGATGAGATAAACTGTGGGATATCTATTAAAATGATCAGTAATTGTTAATATTTTTTCCCACATAGAATACATAAAGGTCGTATAAATTGGTTTAAATAAAATCAATCATCTTATGACTCTTTGATTTTCTCATTGGGAGGGGGAATCAAATACAAATTCACACAAAAATGGTCTATGCCACACCTCCTAGTCCATGTGGGATTTGGAGTAATATCTGCACACTTTTACACCTTCCAGCTTGGTCTACACTACCACCACACATCAGATTTCCGACATCCTTCTTGGCATTCTAGCCCCAAAAGGCTAGATATGTGGTTGGCGGGATGTGGTTGTAGTCTATCCATGGCTGGACCCTATTTTTAAACACCTAAAACATAATAAGTTTCAAATAATTTAATAAAATTTAAAATAAAATATAATTAAATTAAAAAAATCCAAAAATGAACAATTTTATTCATTTTGAACAATTTTAATTCGGTTTTCATAATTTCCCATATTTTAAAAAATCAATGTATTATAAGGGAATAGCCATTGAAATCCATTGAAAAAATAATTATAAAAAACAAAAATATTATGCATGAAATATGATTATGTATAATACCCAAACCCTTAAACTATGATTTTCCACAAGCATAAAATATCAACATTTAAAATCGAAGGGAAACAATGTCACCAATATTCAAATTTAAAGTAATAAAATAATATGATTATCAATGTTAACTCAAAATATCAAAACACAACAATGAATATTAATTCAACTTCTCAATTTTCAAATAAAAAATAAACTCTTGTATTTTAATTCATCCCTTTTGAAAAATTATGGTACTTATCATTTCATTCATTCAATTTACATAATTAATTTGTATTTAAACATTATAAATCAGGATTTACATCACTTTTAAAACTTTTATCTCATCAATAATGATGCAATTCAAGTAAATTTATGCT
Organism: Viscum album; assembly: GCA_963277665.1. Classification (NCBI taxonomy): domain Eukaryota; kingdom Viridiplantae; phylum Streptophyta; class Magnoliopsida; order Santalales; family Viscaceae; genus Viscum; species Viscum album. The sequence continues at coordinate 889,974 of CAUJRU010000202.1, forward strand.
CATATCTAGAGAACATGCTCATTATTCATAGTATTATAAAAGAAATACAACTCTCCACCTTCTAAAGAAAAAAGGTAAATAAAATAATTGGGTTTTTACAATTAAAGGTTTAATGAATCTAAGGATTAAGGTATGTTGGAATTGATGTTTTAAAAAGTATGGCTTTATGGGAGGCTTATATTGTTAATATATAGTAAAAATAACAAAATTATAATTTTAATGAAATTATCCCATTTAAATGGTAACTCCTACTTCCTATGATCAAAGTAAATATTTTTAAAAATGAAAAGATAATTAATAATGTAAACCCTCATTATTTTCCCTTCTTTTATACTATTTTCTTCTTTTTAAAGGTATTTTTTATTTTTTAAGATGGTAAACAGTAATGTAATGAATGAATCAAAAACCTTTATCAACACCCACAATTAATCGCCCCATCATTATTTGACATAAAATTTATTATATAATATTAATGGTGAATTCTCCACCATGCACATCAACATTAAAATATCATGAAATACTATGATTAGGGTAGAAAGAAGTAAAAATTTATTGAAACATGGATCATTCCTAATAAGGGAATTCATGGTCTATATCGGATAAAAAATAATTGATGTATTAGGTTCTCTTAGGGATAAGATATTTTCAAAAGATACCTCAATCATCTTAAATGTGGTTTTGTATATTCATAAATCTGAAAAGTTCAAATGAAATATCTAGTAAGTGACATGTCCCAAAATCACTCAAGAAATATGATCAAGATAAAATCAGAAATATTTTGTCTATAAATCCTCTCTGTAATGGGAAATGTGATATTTTAAAACCAATCATGGCATGATTAGAAATTAAAAAAAAAATCTATAAATTCACAAAATAAAAAATGTTACAAAATTATCATTTACATGAATCACCTAATTCCCTCAAATCAGGAGTCCTAATTTTAATATACATATTTCACTTTAATAATTCAATTATCCATTTTACTCAATAAATATCATATTCATTGAAATATAAAACATATCATTATTTATTTCTTAATAATATCATATCTTTTAGATAAGTCAAGTAATAAAAGAGTTCAAGAATGGGCATTCAAATTTTAGTTGGAATCTCAAATAAGAATCCTTATAAAATGATGTCATCATAAAATATAAATATAAACATGAACTCCCTTCTAAAATGAATAATTTGATACAAATTTTTTAAATTGTACTTGGGGGATTCATTGTTACACCCTAAAAATATAAAATTATATCACTTAATAATACTCAAGGATCATGTCATTAAAGATCAAAATGATGGAGGAAGTGAAAAACATTCTATGCTATTCCTATGAATAAAAGTGAAATTTATAGAAATAAAGTAATGATATTTCATTATATGATACACCAAGTGGGACATGAGTTTTTAAATACCTCCAAAATGGAAGTACATATTGTTATCCATAATCATTTGGTGGATGGAGTTTCTTGGATATGAACCACCATATGTTGATTTTACTAGATTTCACTTATTTGTTGGTGGTGTGGAATAATCAATTGGTAGAGTAAACCAATTCTATCTCCTTCACAATTAGGTATTCCTTTCATGGAGGGGTAGGATAAAGTACGGATCATCCAGCTCAGTTGCTAATTTGGAAAACTTTATTTTCATATCCAGTATTGGCTCAATTTTGGAGGCCATAATTGAATGATAAAATGGAAAGTAAGAATGTATTTTTACTTGAATAAAATTTATATTTGAATTATGAATAGTAAAATTATCTCATTAAATGTTAGAATCACATATCCCAGTTTCCCCAGGCTCAACAACATGGACTTCTACATGAGATTCCTCTAATGTATGTTCCTCAAATTTTGGGAGCTTTATGTTTTTTCTTATCATGTGTTGGTGTTATTGCTTCATCTTCCTCTAAGGAAAGGTTTGGATTTTATGAATTTTAAAATTCAAAACAATGGGAGTTAATAATATATTCATATTGAAAAAATTAAAATGAATCATAGTTTAATATAATATCAACTCCCTGAGTTGTTTCATCTTCAATCTATTCTTTAGTGGTAAGTACCTCTTAAAGATGGATCTAAGTGGATGGAGGTAGGTAGTCGGTATCCTCCATCTTTTCATCAAATTCTAATTCTTTTGTGGTGTCATATTATATTTATTGAGATATATGTAATGGTTTTGTATCTTATAAATTGTATGTAATTGAGAGATCTTTGTAACACCCCGAGATTTTATGAAAAATATTCTTTTTAATTTCACTAATGTATTGTTTCGTACACCAAAAGAAGCTTGCACAACACGCATCCTTGATTTGCCTTTCATTACACGCAATCGCGACCTTCCTCGATAGCGTGTGTAGTACGCAATAACGAGTTTCACTAAACAACAATATGCTATTAAAATATTATTAAAACTATCCATTATTAATAGTAATAACCACTTTTTGAAATTTTTTAATTTTATTTTTCAAAATGGAATTAATTTTTGGATTCATAATATCGAAATTATCTTAGGGTGCAATTTTGGTGATTTTCGGATAACTTTCATATTTTGATGAATAGTGAAAATTACTAAATTTTAATTAAAAACAACTTTTTCAATCGAAATAATTAATAGTGATAAATTATTAATTTGAGTGGTTTTAAAGTATATTTAGAATATATTTTTACAATTCAATACAATGTTGGTCATTGGATTTAATTTCACATTTAAACCAGTTATAAACAAGTGTCAATCTTTTGATAGTTATTATCTCTTAAAAACACGCCTTTTGTTTAGACGACAGGAATTAATTTTTAAATTAATTAATGCAACTGATATGTTTTGAATTTTGTAAAATTGAAATCATTTTTGAGTACATAATATCAAATATATCTTAGGCCTAATTTTTGGTATTTTTCTGAAAACTTTCAATTTTTGATGAATAGTGAAACCACTAAGTGGTGGGTTAAAAACTGAATTTTGCGTAAAACTTAATTTTACCGCTTCTGTGAATGGAATTTTGAAAATCCGACAGACACGGTTAATATTAAAGACTAAAATCTGGTTCAATGAGATGAAAATAATTTTTGGTGAATAGTAACTTTTTACCTTTTTTTACCACGATTAATATTAAATAGGGTAACTAATGGTAAATATGATATTACAATTACCCTAACACATGTCCTAATTCTATCGGATAAGTGTAATTCGACCAAAAACAACCTTATGAATATAATATGACCATTTAGGTCCACTTGGATTAGATTATGACATTTAATATTATTTTATTTAATGAATAGTTAAAATAGTTAAAATCAATGTTTAATAACTAACACATTTTTAATATGGGGTTATAAATAAGATAAATTCGACTATAAATATTCATTAGAAAGAAAAAAAGATTTCCTACATAATGATATTTTATTTATGATTTTTAGACTTTATATAAATTAATTTATTTATGACACAACGATGATGCAGTAATTACCCTTTTAAGGAAATGTTAACATAATTGATGTTATAAATGCCCAAATAAATGTAATTTGAGACTTTTTATGAATCCCACTAATTTTATAGGTTACTATGATATATTAGTGTTGATTTAATCATCTTGGTTCGAACATATAATTCTGTTATGACTTTCACAAAAATCATATATCAAATAGTGTCAAAATTGACACAAAATAGTTTTTAAATCAAATATTATATTATTAATTGTTATTTTATTCCTAAAAATCTAAGGTTCGGCCAAATGACTTAGATAAGGATATATATATTAATAATAAACAATTTTGGGTTCGTTTGGCATGTTATAGTAAGTGTATTAACCATATAGTGTAAGAAAACAAAAAGACACGGTAAAAGTTAAATTATTTAACTTAGAGTTAAATATAATTGATAAGGTTAAAATAATAACCTAAACTTGTCTAAATCCTATTGGTTGATAGGATTTAGACCCATCCCCACTTTAGCTTCGAAATAAGACCCTTTGGAACCATTATAAACTGAATTTGACTTTAATATAAAATAATATTTTGAGATATTCCTAAGGTGCCCCTCTCCTCCCTTATAAAAGGGCACCTCCTTCCCCTCCTCCTCACACCAATTTGAGCACTCAAGCTCGGCCAACCCCTGCAAAAATCCCTTCTCCACTTCCCTAGAATAATCCTAGAATTCCTTGTCTTCTTCAAAGACCAATCTTAGTTTCCTAAGTGGAGGATTCAAAGAGGCGTTTCAAAGAAGAGGTAATATCCATTACCGATCTTTTCAATTTCTTTCTTCTTCAAATTCTTCTTCTTTAGTTGTTTCATGATAAAGTAATAACATCAGTATTACTTACATACTGATATGTTATTATAAATATGAAACAACCCTAATTAACCTTCTATCCATCCTACGAAAAAATGAAATCACCACGCGTGCGTACGTACGGAATACCGTCTCCACGACGTGGTGTAATCTATTTTCCATCATCACCTTACAAGGATGGGTATAATGGTGTAATGAGTAACTATATATGATTATTATAAAGTGATATTGATAGTGAAATAGTATAAATACACTTAAAAACAATTCCACGATCATGGGAACAATATCATCGCTCGTGCGTACGTACGAAATACCATCTCCATGATGTGATGCGACTCGTTCTACATGATCATCATTACATAGTAATTATATAAATGAATTGAATGAATAAATATGATATATGTTACACTAATACCATTCTGGATATAAGGTATCTATATCCTTAAAAGAAGTATAATAATTTTTTCGGCAAAACACGCATAAGAACAAAAGGCAATAAAGACCCGAGTAACAAGTAACAATGAAATATTACTAATAAGAAGCTAAGAATATGACCATATATGATATTATATCAATATGTATGATTCTGGAATAAGTAAATAACATTATTTAAACCATTATACAAGAGCTTCAGACACGTACAAAGCAAATCGGACCAAAGGTAAGGGAAATATCACAATCTCACTTTTATCCGATATTGTTTTTACTTTGGTAATTACTGGGGAGTATTTTATCATCCACATCCATGTTACCTCAATATGTAATATTATTTCCATCCTTCTACAATAGTTTATATCCAATTTTACCCTTCGGAGATTTTTTAGTAAAAGATATGAAAGGAATCTTTTGTCGTTTTTCGTACGAGGTACTTTTTGACTTTTCCAACAAAAGTACGGAGAATGTTTTTTTTAACTTATACGGAAAGAATGGATTTTTAAAACATTATTTCCAAGAATCTTCCTTTATAAGTTTTCAAGTTTATTTTTAATCAACTTCTTTTAGTTTATAATTGTATGACATGTGAAGAAAAGAAAAGTGTTTTTGAAGTAGAAAGGATATTTTCCTCAAGAATAGAGTTCAAATGTTTTATCAAAATTATTTTCCATCTAAGATAATATAGGGTTCTGTTTTTATCCCTATTATTACATTGATTTGATTATTTTTTGAGGAAATTATTTTTATGAAGTCATTTACCTTATATGATTTGTTTTATGATGTCATGATGTTTCAAGAATCCCATTTTTGTTACATGTGTTGTGCGATGATGTATGATTTATGATTATGTGGCACACATAAGAAAGGATTCATTATAAGATGGGTGGGACCTATATCTCCCTCCAATGCATTGGGTAAAGATTTTATATCTCATGAGATAGACATGGCTGGAATGGTAGGTTATACCGGTTCAGTGAAACAGGACTGAAACGAGGGTTACTCGATTCAGAAAAGGGACTTTGTCCACTAAGATAGTATTGGTAATGAGTCTTGACTAACAAGAAATGATTCTCTATGATTATGTGTGTATGCCACAAAGTTCAATTTTTTATGTTATTCTTATTGGGATTTCATTTCACTACTATGATTTATCCCATGTTATGAAATTATGCTCTCTTTTGCAGGTTAAGATTTCCAAAAGTTATGTTCTTATGAATATGATGTGATTGATTTTTCTTTTGTTTACCCTTACTGAGCATTTGAGCTCACCCTTTTTTTTCTTTTCCCCAGGATATAAAGAAAGGTTTTAGGTAAAAAAAATGGAAGATCTTTATGGGAGATATTGAAGATCTTTCACCACGATTAGAAGATTACGTTCCGAGTTTCCAAAGACACTAAACTATTACGATCCTTGTGTGTGTGTTTTTGTTATGTACTAAGTATTCCGCAAATGTAATGTAATGTCAATGTACGTCAAGTTTCGGGTCTCTACAATCTTGTTGTACCTAATACTCATTCCATAATTTGTTTATATCTTGTGGATCTCCCACGTATATCTTATCTGAAAACACTTCTTTTTCATGAATCCACTGTAGATCATAATGGTCATCTTGGATCTAGTACTTCATGTGGTTGGTATATTGATATTCTTAAAAATTTGGCATCAACTTCTTAAATATCGTTAGAAAATTTAGGCAAGACAAGTGACACTTCCTCCCTTGCCTCATCAATTTTCTACCCAGGTTTTAGTTTCATCATCAATACAGAAACATTTTGAAATTCTATTTCTTATTTGGTCATCAATTTTTATATTCATTATCTATGTTCTTGAACCTTGGATCTATCATGAAATTTATGTTCTTATTGTTTCTCTTAAACTTGTGTGTAGTCTTCCAATCCAATATAATCTGAATTTGAATAAAATATAATTTTTTTTTATGAAATAAAATTCTATCTACAGATTGTGGAAAATAATAAAATCCAAAAATAATGATCATCTCCAATGTAATAGAACCATTTTTTGAGGAATTCCTGTCATGAGGCATGGAAAAAGATAAAATTTCAAAATTGTTTTCCTAGTGAATCATATTGTGTAACTAGGGTCATCTCACTTGAGGAGGTTTCATGGGTTATTCACTTACTAATTACAATTCAACTTGGAATAATTTTTTTATTATTTTATGAAAATAGTTGAATTTCACAAAGTATATGAAATTATAAAAATTAAACTATAAATTAATGACATAATGTGATTACAAAATAAATAACATGGACATTGTGATTTGGTTTATGGGTTCCATCAATCTTCTTGGTGGGTTTTTATATTTAGTTTGATAGTTTAATTATGAAACTAACTCTTAAACTACTGTTATTCTATTTTCTAATTATGAAATCATGAATTCCTCAAGTAAACTAAATTTATCCTTCTCCTTTAATCAAGCTTTATGTAATTACTCAATTGAGAGTGTTATGACTTATAAGACCCAACTCCATCATATACCATTTCATCCTTTGAATGATTCAACACCATTTTGTAAAGAGTTTGTATTCAAAATAATTAAGGGAAAATATTAAAATAATAGAATACAAATGAGTTTTAGTTTAATGTTTTGGTGGTCAATCACTATACTCCCACACATCACTCTCTCATGCCATAAAAAAATAAAAAAATATGTATTAAAGCACATGATGAATGGAAACACCACTTACCTTCCTTGGGCCAAGCCTGGGGTTATCCCCTCATTTTTAGGGAAATATGTCATAGTGGTGACAATGAGATAATACAAAAATAAAATAAAAACAATATTAGATAGAGATATAGATTAATAATATAAGATAAAAAATAATTGGGAAGAAGATGAAAGAAGAAGAAGAAATATAAATAAGAGAAAAAGAAGAATATAAAAGTTGGTGAAAAAAATAAGAAAAATTCAATAAATAATTTAATAACGTAAAATAATATAATAAAAAATACTATACAAAAAATTAAAGAAAAAAATTAAAGAAAAATTTTGTATCTTCTTCTTCACCATGGCCTCCTCCCTTCAGTATCTAGTTGTCAAAATCCTCATGTATCAGGTAAGGCCTTCTTCATTTATCAGAAAGGAATTTCCTCAAAATCATCAATATATCCCCCAATAACAGAATTATATATTTTTATGTTTTAATATTAGCAATTTTTTATACTCCAGTAAGACCTATGGTGAAAGATTTGGAAACACCCAAAATATTTAAGGTGTTCAATCTTTTTGTAGTGTCGACCAGTATAACAGGGCCATAGTAGTGGATGGAACTGCGATCTCAGTGAAACATGGAAAAAATAGTGGTTGGTAGAAGTAGAGAAGGATAATTCTTCACCCATATTTCAGAGCTTCTATATTATGTCTTGAAATGGATTTATGGTGTCGGTCGAGGTTGTTGAGGTAATCCATGGTAGCAATGTGCTACAAAGGTGGACTGCTTCTCATACTTGAGAATATGGGCCATTAGTTATGGAATTTCCTAGTAGAAGAAATAGGATGGTCTAGAACCATTGTGTATCTACAACTATAAAGGATAGTTGTGGGATATGTTTAAAGGAGAGTGCATATGAGGCTGAGTTAAATGGCGATGTGTCAGTTAAAATGATCAAAAACTATTGATCTTGTTTCCCACAATGAAAACATGAAAGCAGTGTGTGATGGTTTATAATAAATTGGCCAACTTAAGTTTCATAGAAGTAAAAAATGTGGTTTTATCTAGGATACAAACAAACAAACACAAATAAATACACATGGTCTAGGCCTCGCATCGTAGCCCACATAGGCTGAGGAATTATCTCTACACGCAGACGCTCCTGCATGCCTATTCTATACTACATCTATTCATGGTATCTCTCATGGCCTACTTGTTTATCCAGCCCCATGTTCTTGTATATGTGGAAGGAGAACTATGGTTGAGGTCTATAAATGTTTGGACTCTTTTTCTACACCTAAAAACGAAATAATTTTCCAATAAAATAATTAAAATTAATAAAATAAATAATTAAATTTCAATTTCAAAATTAAACATTTTCATTAATTTTGAACCATTTTATTTTCATTTCTATAATTTCACATATTTTAATAAAACAATTTATTATAAGGTAATATCCATTTAAATCCATCTATAAAACATTAGAAAATACATAAAACTATGCATGAAATTTGAGTATATCAAATTGAACGCACAATATGACCTTTCCATCCAATGATCTCTACATCCAAATGAGATGGATCCTCTAATATCTATATAACACCACAATATCATAGTGGAAGCCAATGTTCAAATATATTTAGTGTTCTTCCCTTGTGTAATTTTAAATCTTTTCCATATGAAAAACCATAAAGGGATCCCTATGAAAAATTCAAGTCACCAATCTCTAATCTACAATTTCTGGGGATTAAGGAAACGTTAGTCCATAATTAGAAAAGGTAAAAATATTTTGGGGCTCACCATATAGTCCTATAAAAATCCAATACATGCTCGTCGGACCCAATAGTTTTGGAAAAGGTTATAATGATGACTTATTTTTTCCCTTTTCCCCAGGTGCATATTCCATGCAAAGAGGTGTAACCATTGGAATGTCATAACCCTTCTTGAATATATTTTTTCCTACAAAAATCAACTACATTTCACAAGTTTTTTATTCCAAAAAAATATTCTTCGCTATCAATAATGAGTATAATCGACTCAAAGGAAATTTTTTTATTATGCATACACTCCCCCAATATGGATCTACATATGTATCCAAAATATTTAATGTTAGCCAAAGCCAATAATTTCCTAAGGATGTAGTACTATAATATCCACTTGTTCATAAAACATTACACAAAAACACATTATTTGAATAAATAAAGTTGTCATCAATAGTATAAGTGTCTCATATCATGATCCCTGATTCAAAAATATTGAGTAAGGATTTATATAACTCATAATCCAACTATTCAAGTGGTTTTAGAACTCTCATTATGGCTTGCTTGTTCATTTTTTTGACCTTCATAGAAGAGATTCAATATATCTCACTTGAAATTTCGATTGGTCCACGTCATATGACCATAAACTATGTGATACGGAATCTAGAGATTCATAAAAATAAACTAAATCCCCCCTATTTTTGAGGTAATCTATAATGACAGTGAGCCCATGATTTATTAGGTTATTCATTTCCCTTACTATACAGACTACTCTATTCTCAATGTTTAAATATGTACAACCTAAAATATAAGTAGCATTTTTGTCAAATTCTAAAATTATATTTCCTCTATATAACTTTCACCATCAATAATCTCTATATCATATTCCCCATTAGATATCACAAAATCAATCTCTAACAAATCTCATAGACTACAAGTTCACCATCAATGATAGTGATGGTCACCCAAATTGGGTTGAATGGGAGTGGTTTCACCCATATTACAATGTAAATATATTATAATTTGGTAAAATATATATACCTTCAAATCCTAGAAACTCATGGTCCAAATTTTAGGACCATTAATTCGTTACACATATTTTTGACTTAATCTATATCAGTGGGAGGAAGAATTACCAATTCATGTAGGTTATATCTCACATATTTTGTTGAATGGGACACCTTAATATTATTTGTTAAAAGTTATATAATCTAAAAAAGAAAATATTTTTTGGTTTAAACATGAAGAAACATGAATATTTTTATTTATAATGACCTATGATGGCACTGGTATCTTCATTCACAGTGGGTTTCCCTCGATCATGTTGTCACATAGATCACTTCACTACTTGTCAAAGTTTTTTGACCAAAAACACCCCCCATTATTGTTCTAAATTTAATGACCTTAATCTTCCATAGGAAATATGCATGAAACTCATTGGGTTCAAATTCTTTAAATGGAAGCTTGGGAAAAAATTTATTCTATAACCATTGAGAATGCATCCTACATCATCTGTGAAAATTTTAAAATTATTAAATAATAATATCATGATGATAAAACATTCTTGGTTAAAATCCAAAAAATGGGGTTCTAGGAAAAATATGACCCCCTTTTAACTAAGTATCAATAATAAAATGATTCATAAAATGTTATGGAAATAAAATAATAGAATCAATGCTCATGGGATCCACCATATGTCTGCGGAGTTGTGAAGTTATACTCACTAGGTCTCATGGCCTTTGAAAAATTTAAGCCATTCACGAATTCCCTCACACCTAGTATGTCAGCATAGAAATCCATGATAGTCATATATACTTGTTTTTTTAGGGTTCTTTTTTCCCTCTTAAACATTATAATCCTCATTCCAATTTCCCCCCATATAATCCTTATTACATTGAGTCAACCTAATCATTTTAATTTCAATGGACCAACTCTAGTGTAATGGTGATGCTAGTTATGTTGATACCCATTATTAAGCCACACCCATGAGGATTAAAATATATTACTACTCTAATTACAGTGTTAAATCAAAGGTATTTATGACTATAACCATATTTTAGCCACACTAAAGAAAAAATTACTAACTAAATGGACCAAATCTAGTGTTATTGTGATTCTAGTCAAGCCTATATCCATTCGTAATCCTTGAAAAAGAGAAACATTTTCCTACTCAAGGGTTAGGGAACTATTAATTACATAATAAATACCTATTTCATGTTAAAATTATTTCATGTTATCTTGATAATTCTTTATAGGGTTTCATATATTATCATGAAATTATAATCAGAGAGAGGGAAAAATAAAAATCCAGACAGATATTAAGAACAAATTTTTTCATTTATTATCAAAATATTATAGTCACATCCCAAATATGTAGTCACTCGCACTATATACAAATATAAATTATATAGATAATACTATTACGTAACATTCAATGGTTTATCATAGTTGAGTTGTCCCTTTCTTAGAGTCATTTAAATTCTATTGTTTTCTATCTAATGTGGCATATTATACCTCTATAGAAGTCCATAATTCATTCACCCTTATATAGAAATTAATCATTTCCATCTCAAAATATTCAGAAAGATTTTATTTCTCTTATATTTTTTAATAAATATCTATTTCTTTTTCAAGGTGTCCTAATTCTTTAAGATGTTTTCTAAACTCCAAAAAAATACATTTTACTTCGGATCTTCTTTCCATGGATTGATTTTTATTTTATAAAGCCACCACTTCATATTGGAAGGATTTATTGACTTACATTTTTAATTTCATGGAAAAAATGTGTCAGGTATTATATAGTTGAAAATTTCAATTAAAGTGATTTTTTTTAATATCAAGCAATATTTATTTCATTTACACTAGTATGTACAACATTGTAGTCATAACTGCCAAATCGCAGGGGGAAGAAAATATACCATAAGAGATAGAAATATCCACCAATCTCACTTAAAGGGATATTTAGAATCAATGTAACGATCCTTTTCCATTCTCACCATCGTATTCTTTATTGATATGATATCTATTTTGATTCAGAATCAATGTAATTGGTGGGGAATGACATGTAATCATGAACTAGATCACTCAAAGAGGGACTAGTCTCAACACCTCTTGAATGAGTCAGCCCAGTTCCAGTCACTGTCTCTATAATATCTATAGATTGACATGTCAAAATAGTGACATATTTAATTTCACATGTCTTTGTTTGAATATATTTTATAGATACCGAAGGTATTTGAGTAGCATATAAGACAGAAAATATTTTTGGAGAGATAATAACTAACTGTCATCTGCAAAAACTTTGACCTCTATGATCATCATTTCTCCATTAGAAGGTGTAGTAGGATAGCCATCTCATAGATTTTAAAGTTAAAAATCATGGTATTTCACATATATTATCGTGGGATATATATCCCCTATAGTAGAAATAGGCCCAAAACCCACCAATGACATATACCATAATGAATTACCCACATTATGGGTTGTGCATATATTTTGATAGAGGTCATCATAGTTATAGAGGTAATATATAAGTCTTGAATTAGTAAACCTATTTTCATGAATTAATGCATTTCATTATAGTCAAAATATTGGTATTTGATCAAATTTGATACCTCTATGAGGTCATCCACTGATTTTTAATGTGTAAGGATGATGAAAAATATATATTTTCTAATGGCCCATTATGATCATCCTTAGGCTCCAAATAATTCTATTTTTATGGTTGACCTTTTTTAAAGGATGGTAATAGTATTCATTTGGGAATTCAATACTCCAAAATAATAAACCCTTATATTTTTATCTAACAACATTATTTCAATAGAAGTAATGGTTGACATGATTGGGTTCAACATCTCATATACTTCACCTATAACCTCTCTTGAAAAACTTCTTTGTGAAATTGTAATGTCTATTTCATCCTAAGGATTCGTTACTCTCACATATAGATCCCCCACAACATCATCTACAAGTATTAGTTTGATGATAAAAGGGGATGATGAAATAATTATCATCCTCTATTGAGTCTCTCCTAGTATTGTTCATATGGAGGCCCCTTTTGTGGGAGGAGACTCGATTTTTATGGGGAAATTATTCCATTGAATCCATATCCTCTATGATGCCACCTACAATCTTTGGGTCTACAATCGAGATAATTGATGAAGTATAATACTTATTTTTTCACAACCTCCTTAGAATCTGTCTCATTACTTCACCTATGGTAATTAATTCTGAAATCATTGATTTTTATGCTTTTATTTAGTTATTACCCTCAAATGTGTGTAACTTATTCTTAATTATGTATAAATCTAATCATTAGAAAGAAATAATTGGAAGAGTTTGAGATATAAACTGAAGGATATAATACTCACTTGTTACCCCTGAGAAGATGTGTGTGACTATGGATATTTTTCTACCTCCTCCTTTTATTATCCCAAGAGCTTAATTATATTGGAGGATACATTAGTTATGGTTAAGGTTGAAATGATTCCACATCGGTAGTGCATACAACCCTCCTATGCTCTACCATTTCATGATATCATTCTTTTTGAACCCTCTCCTTGAAATGGGAATCCACTCCATGCTTTGTTTTTCCTTCATTATATTACGTTGAATCAGTTATAATAGCTTATTTACCATAGATATATGTAAATGTTGTTGTTATAATTTCTCAATTATTTTTCCAATAAATAATATTTTCTTTCCACTGGCCAGATGCATCGCTATCATTAAGGTACTAAATATTAATCTAGTTTTTGACTACCAAAATGAGTGAATGTGCCCAATTATAAATATTGCTAAAAAAGACAGAAAAAACTAGCCGATCAACCTCATTTTTGACCTTCCACCACCATTTATTTAATTGAGAATCATTTGTAGTGGTTCAATAGGATCCCTCAGTTCTTCTAGTCTTGTAGGGTATGAAAACTTCATGTCGCCTTACCAGTGGCTCTTCCCCACTAATACTAATAAATAGACCTTCCCAATTTTAGAATGAAACATCAAATTTTGGATATAAATATTATTTCAGAGAATCATTCACTCTAAAAAATAGTTCCTTTTTAATTGGAGTGTTCTTCTATAGTCATCCCATATAGAAGTTGGGGGGGATAAATTCATCATGCATTTCCCCTAGGATTAGATCTCCACTTATCTTTTTCATGACCCTGAGGATAACTCCTATAATTACATGTATTATTTGAAATGTGATTTTGTATGGGAACTACATGGTGTGAAATTCTAGAGTGGGATGAATTTTATGATTATAAAGGGTTTGTCATATTCATATGGCCTCATGTAAACCCACCACCTATATTGCATTTTCAAATTCTTTGTATCCCTACAATACTCAAAAGTAAGTTCATGATTCCAAAAAATATATACTCATAACTAGAGGTACCATATAATCTTCTAACTATCTAAGTCATAATATAAACATAAAAATGAGTCTCAATAATAGGTTCATTTCATTGTTCATCATGATCTAAAGGGATATATCCTAATATATAACCATCTAGGATATCAAAATCCTTAACGAATTTAATCGATGATAATATACAAAACAACCTCATTATTCATAATAATCAAATGGAGTTTTTTGTTCCCTAATATTGGTGATATAAGGCTAGAATATTTCGATAGTCCAAATCCATCGAGGGGAATCTCATTGGATAAGCAGAATTCTCAAAGTAATATTACCATGAGGTAATCAATAAAGGTGTGTGGTGGATTAATGTATTAGAATTGACCATAAATCACATTTTTAATATTTTGTAATTACTTCAACATGATTTCAGGGCCCTCATATTTTGATGTAATCTATACAAGAAAATCAGTTTGTCGAAAAATAATAGTCGATGGAAAAAAGGCCAAGTACAAAAAACCATGTGATAATCATGGGATTACATGGTAAGCACATGAGTATGAGACAATCGTGAAAAAAAAATTAATTTCTATAAGCCACCATGAAATGATTCCATATATCTCATGATTTTATCAATCATTCTCAATTGGTGAAATCTCATAGTCAATTCATGTTGTGTAGTCACATGGTGAAATCATGTTGATAAATCACAATTAAGTTCCATGTGATGTAAATAATATAAAATAACACTACTTCACATATATAAATGTGTACTAACTAATAAATATATTTATAGGGGGACCTTTGGTGGACCATGAAGACCTCACATGATCATCTGATTACTTGGAAATTATTTCTTTTTTATCAAACCAAATTTTCTAAGGGGGAGTTTAAAACACCCTATTAGTCATATAATATAATGAAAAAATAAAGGATATAAATATATTTGAACGTATACTTTCATCATATATTAATTTATCACATAAGAATAAAATAATTCCATAAGAAACACTACTCCTTCATTTATTGTTCATGCAGACTACATGAGATCCACATAATTCTTGGAACAGTGGTAGGAATATCATGTAGACCACAAGTGATCTGCTTTTTTACTATAATGATGTTACACATTTCACATGGCCTTTAAAGAGCTATTAATGGACCGGTAATGGACATCTTAAGTCGATGTGAGACACACTCCTCGCTCGCAGACATCTTATGTCGACCATGTGAAGTATGGTAGTTACTCATGCCTTACCATAGATTTTTCCTATAAATACCCAGTTTTAATTATCCATAATATTATAGATATATATATAAGTAAAAGGATATGTGTAGATAGTGAAATATAACTCTAACAACTACCTTATTGGGAGTTTTTGATGAATTTTATAGTTAAATGCATAGCCAAAAATAACTCCCATGAATGGCATGTTTTGTAATGCGGACATGCGTTATCTCACCTACATGATCATCACACAATCTCCCAATAACTATGACATTGATTGACTGAATCTAGTAACTTTACATGGTAATGTGATGATAACATCACATAAACCCAAGTCTATAATCCCATTAAATGAATCCAATCAATGATATAATCATGTGGTCTCTTTCATGTGAAATTTTTCGGTTGATTTCATTGATTTTTTACATGATACTATTTCCCTTGGTTTCCTTTTATGTATGCCTTATGTTCGATCTTCATTCCATGAGATTATCCTTCATGACATATGTTCCCTAAATTAGGGGCTTTTCAATATGTTTAGTTTCATTCCATGTGGATGCTTCCACACATGGTATCTAAGAAGTATGTGGAAATTTTGGTTTCTAGAGATCTAAATGTCATACCCTTATAGAAGTTACCTATTCAATTCATATTAAACTAAAACCAAGATATGGATTTCCCACCATGGTAAAATCCCCCCACAAAGGCCACAAAAAGATCTTCTCTAAAACCATCTAATTCATGTGATCAAGGAACACACATCAGTGTGTACCCCATCAATCATTAATTATATTATAAAAGTTGGATTGGGAATTACCCACCAAAAAGGTATAACCCTTATAGAGATGATAATAATGGATTCCCATGATAATGAGGGTCCCTATTAAGAGGATGTTATAGAGGTCTCCCCTAATTCCAATCATCTCGTTAGGAATGCATGGGCCTCTTTCTCAAGTAAAATACCCAAGATGGTTCCCATTGATGAATTCATCACTATGAATCATCATGGGAGTCAGTGAGAGAAAAGGGGACTTGAGCCACTTATATTCTATTTATCCTTGGGTTCCATTAGGGTTACACCTATTAATACACAATCCCCACTCATGTTCTCCCAGATCATGAGAAATACATTGGACCTCTAATTAGGTTTAAGCCCCAAATCTATCATCCTTCACTGATGTCCTCAATTGAGTGATGTTCCAGGGTATCCCTCGAAAGTGTAATCACTAATAAATTATATATTATCTCAACATTCATGAAACAGAAGTCCCTATAACATGATGTTGAACTATGGATCCAAAATAGTTTTTTCATGATATAAAACTATATGTCAATGACGAAATTGCATGATGCTAAATTGCATGGTATAGTTACTCCACATGGACTTCAACTATGAAACATGAACTATGTGGGATTTAATTACCTTCAAAAGGGATGCATAGGATTTATCCTAGAGGTTGAAACATAATATCATAAACCTATCATATCCATCCTCATTAGTCTATACCACTTATAAAGCCTCTTATGTACTCCCTCGTCGGGATATATTCACATGAGTCTGGACATCCTTTCTCATTGGTCCATATATTTTCTATAGCATAAATATAATTCATTCAAAACATGTACCATATAAATGATCCTAGTCACTAGTTCCAAAAATACTCTCATTTACTTCTACTAGGTCCATATTATTTATAAAACATTACTTTACTAGGGTATAACCCTTTTGAAACCAACTTATTCTCATTGTTCCACATTCCCTTTGAGATAAACAAGAAAGGGTCGCTCATTAATAATACCCACACCAACCTAAATGTATATCTCTTTCCGACTTGTGCTTATTCCATGTTGTTAAACTAAATGGGTTGGTCCTTGCCACAAGACCTTAAAAGGTATGACATGTCCCATTAAGTGGAACCAAACTACATGGGTTTTGATTCCTTTCACAATGATACATATATAACCCTTTTTAATGTTCTTGATACCATCATCACCAAATACTTGTTTTCTCTCTAGATGAAGACAAGATCTAAAGTGCTCATCTATGTGGATTTAAAATATAGTACCCTAATAAAGAGTGTCACTATGTAAGAATAACTTGATGGATAACCAATGATACAAACCAATGTTTACTTAAATATATGTTTTTACTAACATTTTGTATAGTAGTAACCAGTCTCATGCTAGTATTTATGAAGGATTAATGGATATTAATTAAATATTTAAGAGAGTATATCAGTGGGAAAAATATCATAAAATATATGATAATCCTAACCTCCCACCCTCTCGAACAATACTAATTCTACGGTTTCATTAGTAAAATCTTAGTGACCACATGCCTTTGGAATGTAGTAAAACCTTGATTCAAAATTCCCAATTGAAAGAATTGGGTATCACATGGTTCCAATAAAAATATGTTAATGGTACTATGATAATATAAGAAAATTATTGTGTTCGGTGATGGATATTATAATAAGATGTTAATTTATTATTTTCATTTATTGATCCTTACATTTACCCCCTTAAATCATATAATTTTCAAAATTTTAGGTATACATCAATACATTCAACTAAAAATAAATATATAATTTAATAAACGGTCTAGGATGAGGGAGTTCCAACTCCCTTAATCTCCATGTGACCCATAATCCATAATAATTTCATCTAGATCTAGGAATTGTGAGTATAAATGGTCCCACATTTCACTGTTTCCAACATAAAATGGGCTCTCAAATGAAGGCTCACTAGCCATCATTATAGATTCATACAACATAATATAACAATTACCATTTCTAGGAATAATTGAAAATTAATGTGGAATGATATTGGTACCCTTTTTCCTTGAAGGTAATGCTATAAATTCGTTATTAATTCTACATGAGAAAATGTTTTGAAATTTGGACCAAGTATATGGCTTATTTGTAATAAAATTAAATCCTCAAAGACATAAGGGTGAATTGAGAACCAGAATCAAATGTTTTTATCGAAAATATGGAGAAGAATTTAATGAATCTTAGAAAATTTAGGGTCCCTCTTTGGTAGTTTATACATCATCAACTCTCATCCCATGTTCTCATTGTCACGTTATATGAAGGATTTTCCTTTTCTATTCAGAACCATGTCAACCAATCTACTGGGGGGAATTACAATCATAAAATATATGAGTAAATGAGAAACAATTTGAATAACCTTTCACTAAATTCTCAAAATAAAAATTCACGATGGAAAATAGTTGATAAATTTTAAAAAAAACTAGTTTAGGAATGTAAATGAAGTCTCAGCGTATTGAAATAAAAAAACCAACTACAATAATTAATGAACCAAAATTTCAAACAATGTATAAACTAAATGGGCTGTAAAAACCAAAAATAATCACAAAGGGAGTAATGTTATCGATGTTTGATGTTCAAGACACTAAAAATTTCTATCTTAATTTTTATTTTCCATACCAACAACAAAAAAATTACAACATTAATAAATATGGTCCTGAGATTACTAATAAAGATAATCCATTTTAAAACACTTATAACCAAGGATATATGAGCCATCTAATATTATGATGAATAGAAAAAGGAATGAAAAAAACCTCATCTCCTAACTACCAAAACCAATAAATATAACAATTTCAAAACCAACAGAGGTGTGAGTTATTCAATATATATGGAAATTTTTAGGGGAAATTCTTAACAGACTGAACCTAATGCTTAAATTATTTGACTGAAAAGAAGTAATGTTTAATTTTAAAAATCCCATCATGAATATGATAAAGCTGAATCTTAGGTAATAATTACAAATATTGAATTACAAATAGGACAACTAGAAAAATAAATGATATATAGGGATAAAGGCAAGCTACCTATTATAGCTAAAATCAACCCTAGTGTTTATTTCATGGTTATTGTAACAAGAAGTGTTATTAAAACTTAAATAGAAGCTATAAAGTATTTTAAGAATTACTAATATTAAATAAATGAGCACAGAATTCAAAATTTAATTAATTCACAATTTATAAATCAAGAGATAAATCCATAAAATGGAAAAAACAAAATTTTAAATTTGATAATGAAAAATAATTTTTTTCATAATCATAAAAGAAAAATGTTATGAAGAAAATTATTTAATAAATTAAGGATATACCTTCTATTCAAAATAACTGTTCCTAACCCATTCCATTCCAAAAAAATATGAAACTCAAAAGTAACAACAAGAACAAACTTCTGATGTTCCTCGGCCTTTTAACAAAGCTCCAAGTGCATATCCCTTTCATTGAAGCCCTAATTCAAATTATTTAATATTTTAAATCTATTAAAAATTTGAATAAATTAAAAAATCTCATGATTAATATTTTACATACAAGCTCATGAATGAGTGTAGTGTTGTGCTTAAAAAAAATTCCACAAAAACTCAAAGACCCTAGTGGATTATTCATTCCATGTACTTTAGGTAATAGTGGTAAACTGAATAGGATGTGTGATATTGGTTTTATTATCAAACTACTCCCATTATATTTATTTCAACAGTTATATGTGGGTGATTTTTATCCCATCAGTATCATTCTATAGTTTTTTGACCACTCATTCACACATCATGTAGAAAGGGTAGGCGAACTTCTAGATAAAGTTGGAATGTTGTTTCTACCTGCTGATTTCTTAGTGACGAACATGTAATATGACCAAAATGTGGCAATAATTTTGGTAAGTCCCTTATTGGGTGATTGTGGAGCTCTTATAGATGCATCAATGGGAAAAATAGTCAATAAATTTTGGTAGTAACAAGAAGAGTTCATTTTTTAAAATGTTAAAGAACTAGTTTTTCCCATAAATTGTTCTAGAGTGGATACATTAGAAGTTGAAAATACAATTGAAAATTTATAAAAGTATGGAAAAAAAATTATGAAGATATAAACTTATAATTTTAAATCGGAGCTTCACATTCTATAGAATATTCTCAAAATGAAATTCTGTAATATTTTCCTAAATTGCACATCATTTCTATTTTTAGTGCTGTAGAAGATATATCCTCTATTTCTGAACATATATCCTTATTGAGGGAACTTGAGGGTGATACATTGATTAATAATACTTCTAAAAAATTTATAATGTAGTGAAAGAGATGACAAAATAAATGAATGATTTTTATTTGATTAATATAATGAATTCTGATCTAGATAATTTTGAGAGTCAGTTCTACAATTTGATAACAATGATGGAAATCTTAAAACTAGTTGTGAAATTAAAAATCTTTTCACATTTAAAACACACTATGAGATATATGTAGATGATCTTAGTCCTAATAAACTTAATACCCTTCCACAAGGTGATTATAAATCCTCTATGAATCTTAAACCACTCCCAGTACACCTGAAATATTTATTTATAGGTGAAAATTCAACAATGCAAGTAATAATTTCTACTGAATTGAAATAAGATTAAGAGAAAAACAATTGGTGTCATGACGAAATTTAAATAAAAAATTGGAAGGTCCATAGATTATGTTAATGTAATTATCCCTTCACTATTCTCTATGGTTACATACCAAAATCCAAGAGTAGATGGTTAAATGATATTAAACCCCTATATGAAAGGAGGTGTGAGAGAGGAGGTTTTCATGTTTCTTAAAATATGAATTATTTACCTCATATTTAATATTTCTTGGGTTGGACCAGTCACATTAGTCCCTAATAAGGGTGTATTCACTGTTATGGCCAATGAAAAAATAAGAAATTCTTTTAAGAAATGACACCAAATAGAGAAACTGTATTGATTATAATAAGACAAACTCATCCACTAGGAAGGATCATATTCCAAAGCTATTA
Source organism: Viscum album (assembly GCA_963277665.1). Lineage (NCBI taxonomy): Eukaryota > Viridiplantae > Streptophyta > Magnoliopsida > Santalales > Viscaceae > Viscum > Viscum album. The sequence continues at coordinate 911,540 of CAUJRU010000202.1, forward strand.
TTATATAAAATTAATTAAAGTCCTACTGGAAATGAATTATTTTTTAAACTGTATGGATATTCTATTTATCCAAAGATCCATATATCCCCAAAGGATCGAGAGAAAATGACATTCACATACACATTTAGGACAATTTCCAACCGGCGTATTCCATTTGGATTAGGTGGTGCACCAACTATCTTTAAATAATATATATTGGCTAGATTTTTTGATATGATAAAGGTAATAATTTATTTTTTCATGGATTAATTCTCTATAATTAGTATCACATTTTAGGTTCTCTAAAAAATTCTAAATCAGTTACAAGAGTGATTCCAAAGTACCTAAGATGAGTGTCGAAGGTATCACACATTTAGTGACTTGGAGGGGATTAAGATGAGTCAGTGTGTGTGGATAGTGATGAATTAGAGAAGAATAGAGTTAAAAAATAATGAGGAATATTACACTTTTAAGGATCCTTTAAAAATTATAGGATGGGGAGAGGGAGAAATAGTCCTAACTTCCAAAACACACCACTTATAACCTAGGAGCTGTGGACATCAGGAAAGAGTTCGAGGAAGACTAGAGGGGCTCAATATTCTCATCAAAGGGCAGTTTCATCCCCATATTATTCTTCATACTTCATCTATATTTGTTTTTTTTGTTTTTTTCTATGTTCTTCTTTTTTTATTTTTTCTTAAAGACAAATTTTGAGTAATATTAACTCGAGTAATTTCAATTATATTTGTTTATTATTTAATATTATTAAAATTATTTATCTATGAAATCAAAATCATTCAACGATATCAATTCATAATTAACTGTTTTTTTTTCACCTCACAATTTTAAGTCAAAAACATCAGTTTCAAATGGATAAATTGTTTTTGTGAAATTTTTCATTCACATTACTTCATTGTTGGATGATTCTATGATGCATCATTCTTTAATATCATTTTATGACACCATTAACACATTACACTCTCCCATAAAACATTTTACCTCTCACATTAAGAAATTAATATACTTCATTTTGTTTTCAATAATTTAGTCACAAGATAAGACTATAGAATATTCAACCATAGTTTAATGGTTTTTTATTTTTGAAAATATGTTTTTGTAATTTTTGAACCCAAATATACATTGTGCACACCTTCCCCAGTAAAGGGGACAAAAATTGATATGGTCATATTTAATAAAAATAAAATTTAAATTATTTGTAAACCTTATTTATTATTAAATAAAAGTAGTAGGGTATCAATCCCAAGGGAAGGTTGGTACCATGTTTTTTAAAACAAGAACCATTATAAATAATCGATGAATTGTTTTTAAATATTTTCTTTTGAATTGATGAAAAATGATGACGAGATTGTAATTTTTTATAAACATTAACATATGGATAATGGCATTGAACAATAAGAAACAATAGAAATGATGATCAAAAGTCAGGAAAAATTAATGAAATAAAATAAAGATAGATTCTTTGGATAAATTCACACTATCTATGTTCAATGGTTATATTTATTATCTTAAACCTTAATGAATTCGAAAATCATAAAACTGGTTAGCTTAATCTCTCTTACTAAGATATTAACACATCCATAGATGGGTCTTTAAGTTTTCCACTTCAGGATTGACCAAAAAATAATTTGAAGGAAAATTCCTCAGAACAGATCTTGCTGATCATTTAAAAGTATCAAATTTTGAAATAAATGGTGCAAAACAATTTTAATGATTCTAGAATTTATATTACTAATCAATTAAGATATTTGAAAAATAATGAAGTGATGAAAATATAAATACCCAGCAGATTATAAATCCCCCAAACAAGAAGAATTTTACTAAAGAATCATATTGATAATTCAAGTACAATAATTTCAATTACAAAAATAAATAAGGAAGAACATGTGAGAAGAATTCACCCTCAAGAAATGGTCAAAACTGTTATTCTTATCGAACTAGGGTCTCAGGTCTCTGTCCATCTTTTTATCCTCCTCAGTCTCTAGTCCTTCTCCATCTCTCTAAATTACGGAATGTAAAAGATCAAATGTGAATTATGTCTCATATTATAACTTCTCCTCCATGATTTATGTCTTTTACTGTCTACAGTCACTAGTCATGTGCTGACTCATTTAGATCACCTAAAAGTCCCTGAATATGTGGCTCCTTATCATATCCTCATCACTTTAGCATCTCTCTTGTAGCTTATTTCCAACAATTGATGATCACACACTTGGATTCCTTCTTTGTATAAGTTCGAATCTCCCTAAAAATTGAGCACAAATTCATAATTTTTTTCCATTGAAGTTTAAATAACAATAACTTAAATAAATTAAAAATAATAATTAGATAATAGTCCTTACTAAAAGAGATAAAAAATAATAATTATTTTCAGTTAATTAATTTCCCAAATATATTTAAATATTTATTTAATATATTTATATTCTTAGGAGAGAAAATTTTAAATTATCATTTTTATTATGTCATATAAATTATAAGAAAATTAATATCAAACTTATTAAAATAATTATTATTTTTTAAATGTTTGAATAATTAATTTTATTATTATCATTATTAGATTTATATAGATATTAAATTATCAACATTATTAGTTTAAATTTATTTATTAGATTTTATTATTAATATCTAAACTATTTTATTTAAATATTATTTTAATTATTTATTTATTTTTTTCTATAATTCCTATTTTTATATAATTTACTTTTATTAGTTTCTTTTCTTTTTTGTCCTCTTATCCACCTATCATAGAGGATTCTATAAATTGTAGGTGGGGGTATGTGGGGCTTCTCCAGGAATCCATCTCTACCATGTTGGGCAAAAAATATCTAGGAGGTCAACAGCTTCAGGATGAAATAGCCATGGATGTGCTTGATGTAACACACCAAGCTTCCATGGAACGTTTTCCTTTGAATAATGTAATAGCTTCATTATACGCAACTTCGAGATTCTAACACACCTCGACCAATCTAACTAGTCGTTATAAATAGTAATACCCACTTTTTGATATTTTAGTAATTTTATCATTCAAAATGGACTTTATTTTTGGATTCGGAATATCAAAATTAGATTAGGGTGAATTTTTAGTATTTTTCTGAAAACATTCAATTTTTGATTAATAGTGAAAAACACTAAGTCATAGTTTAAAAACTAATTTTTATTTAAATAATTATTTATTTTATTTAAATTTATTTTAGGTAAAAATATAATCATAATACATATATAAGTTAAATTTAATTCATTGGAGTCAATTTATAACAATTGTAGATATATTAAAATTTTATTGAACTTTTTAAGCGGCTTTTACCCACCTCCTAAGAGCATTTGAAAATTTGAATAAAACATAATTTTACAGCTTATGTGAATTTGAATTTCAAAAATTCAAGAGCCACAGTTGATATCAATAAGTAAAATGTTGTTCAATAATATAAAAATAAATTTTGGTGAATAGTAACTTTTGACTTTTATTTACTATGGTTAAAAGTAAATAGGTTAATTAAGGCTAATATTTAAAGTATTATTACCCTAAAACATGTCTTAATTCTTTTTAATAAGTGTAATTCAACCAAAAAAAACTTTAGTAATAAAATATGATCATTTAGGTCCACTTGGATTAGATTAGGACATTTATTATTATTCAATTCAAAGAAGAGTTAAAAGTGTTAAATTCAATGTTTAATAACTAAACCATTTTTAATTTAGGTTTACACATAAGATAAATTCAACTATAAATATTCATTCGAAAGATAAAAATATTTATTACATAATGGTATTTTATTTATATTTTTTAGACATTATTTATTTATATTTATTTATGACACAATTATGATGCAGTAATTACCTTATTAATGAAAGATTAAAATAATTGATATTATAAATTTCTAAATAAAAATAATTTGAGACTTTTAATGAATTAAACTAATTTTATAGGTTAACATGACATATTAGTGTTTTTTAGATGAATTTTTTTTGAAGTAATAATGCAGTTATGAATTTAGAAAAAACAAAATACCAAATAGTCTCAAAAATGACATAAAAGAGTTTTTAAAACAAATTATTAATTATTAATTGATATTCTATTCCAAAAATTCTAAGGATCAGCCAAAATAATTATATAATGATAGTTGTATAATTAATTAACCACTTGGTATTCTCTTGGAAGTATATAGTATTTCTATTAACCATAAAATGTAAAAATACAAAGAGACATGGTAAATGTCAAACTATTTAACTAAGAGTTAAATCTGAATGATAAGATTAATATAGTGACCCAGACCTATCTAAAACATATTTGATGAGTGTTTTTTAACCCATACCCACCTTAAATTTTAAATAATTCAATTTAGAACCATTAGAAACCGAAAATTATTTTATTATAAAATAATATTTCTAGCTTTTCCTAAGGTGCCCCTCACCCCTCTTATAAAAGGGCACTCCCCCTTCTCTTTAATTCACACCATCAAAGCCATTTGGGTAGGCCAAACTCTGCCCAAATACCCCCTCAGCTATCCTAAATTAATTTTATGGGCCTTCCTTTTGTCATAAATCCATCTAAAGGAGCCCTTTTGACCAAATCAAAAGGAAGAACCTGAAGAAGAGGTAAATAATTAATCACCTCTTTCAAGTTCCTTTATTCTTCCACCTCCTCTTAATTTGTTGTTTCCATTCTAAAATAATAACTCAAGTATCTTCTATATACTTTTATGTTATTATAAATATGTAACAACCATATTCATTATTATATCCCTTCTTTTAATGACATGTCACCATACGTGCCTACGTATGGCCTATAGTCTCCACGTCGTGGTGTAATTGTTATTCAATACATTATTTATTGGATGGGTATAATAATGACATTTAATTGATGTAAATAATAAATATAACATGTTAATGATTCTGTATATATGATGTAACATCCAATTATATATAATTTTAATATCAAAATAATGATATCGTCGCTCGTGCGTACGAACGGATTACCGCCTCCACGAACGCAATGAGATTCATTCCTCATTGTAATCCATTAAAGACTAATTTTCATTATATGATTAGAAATAATGTTTATATACTTAATATCATTCTTAATATGAATAAGATACATCCTATTCATAACAAACACTACTTACAAAACAAAGCATATAAAGGAAAACGAATCAGTTAACACCTGAAACGACGATAATACTAAAATATTATTAACAAAGCTATATTAAAAGATCATATATGATATCATATTAATGTATATGATTATTGAATAATTTAATAACAATTATTTCACCATTATACATTAGGTTAACCTACCCTTGATCAAGGAAAAGTAAAAAGTAAGGGGTTTCTTATCTCACTTTTAATACTGTGAGATTTCCATTATTCGCTAGTTATTTATTAAATATGGTGTATTGTATACTATCATTTGAAATATATATTATCATGATTCTCTTTATATTAATTGTATTCTGTAATTAATTTTTATTTATTTACTTTTTTTCATATGACTTGATTGATTACAACGAAATAAGTGTTTTCATCTCACTTCCTATTTCTGTGACATTCATGGAATACAGCCACTATTTCCTTTTGTGTGGTGTATTTTCTTCCCAATGATTGTATTATTTGTGTAATATACATTAATTTATGAGTAATTACGTCTTCATTTTATGATCCATCATTCATGGGATGTATGTTTTGTAAGTTACCAAATTGGTAAGGGAATTTCAAATTTCAATTTCCACTCATTCGGCTTTACGCATAGTTCATTGATTATTTTACTCCATGATTATGTGTGGAATCACTATTAATTATTTATGTAGTAGTTTAAACTCCCCATTATGTGGATATAATTTCGATACACATAATCACTCCATTTATAAATTCTCAATTCATCGATATTAACATGATAAGAGTAATTTTAACTCAATCTCCATTTATAGAGTTAAACATCCAAGTCATTGGTGTCGTTTTTAAAAGAATATATGTGAATGTACATTGATTTATTTACACTGAATATCCCATAATATTGAGTGTAATTATATATATCACACATAATTATGTCGTTTATTTATCCTTAACCTAAGGATACAGTCATTATAAGTGATTTCAGCTCAATTTTCATTCCATTGAGACTTATTTGTTGTTATACACCAATTCACTTTTATATGGTGTATATAATTTACTTTGACATAGTATATCAATAATCCCTTTATTCCCATGATATTATAATGTTTTTATTACCTCAATTATTTTTATTCAAGTGCATCTCTTTTGTTTAGGAACTCTAACTAAAATATATTTTTAAAATGTTTTAAAGATTTATTATTCTAAATCTTTTTCATTAATGTCCACGTTTTAAAAATGGTTTTAATAATTTAGTTATTTTGAAATTAAAGATTTAAAATTAATTTTTTTTTTAAAGTTTCAAATTGGTATGGGACACTTTGATTCAAAAATCTATTTTTAAACGGCTTCTTGAAAAATAGTGTGACTTTTAAATGTTTTCAAGAAAAAAAAGAGATATTTCTCTCAAATAATTTTGATTATTATTTTACTCTATATCAATATCCTTCATTATTCTCAATTGAGGTTAATCTGTTACAATAAAATCTTCCATATTGTATTGAATGAGTTATGTTTGATTGTGGTTGTGCTATTTTTTATACTATTCATGGTTTGTGGATAAAGTATTGAAATTTTGTATACTAGTTTTAATACGATTGTTTATGTTATGTTTCAAACTTTTAATATGAGTATTTCATTAGACTTAGTAAGTGACGGGTTTAGCTAGCTATAGCTCCTCGATGTATTAGTAGGTCTCATGATACAAACTAGTGTTTTGGAACAAGGAATTGAAAAAATCTTGTTTGTAGTCTTGGCACAAGGCCTTGACTATGCGGTAATGAAAGTATGGCATTATGCATTCCATAATTATGAGATTATTTATTGATATTTCAGGTTGTTATTAGACTAGTAGAATACCCATGACTATTTTTAATTGTGGCATTATTTACTCAACTCATATTCCTAACATAAAGTGCACATGTTTATTATTCGATAAGGCATTCGTTTTCAATTATTCACCATGCCTAATATTTATGTTATCTTCTGTTGTATTTCAAACTCTTACTGAGCATCTGAGTCCACCCCTTTTCTTGTTTTATTTTACCAGGATATGAAGATGTGAGTTATGAGTGACTTGTAGGAATAATATTGGAATCTTGGATATTTCTAATCAAATAAGTTAATGTTGTTTTTATTTTCATGTTTTAATGTTGAACTTAAGTATGTATCTTGTTTTCAAGACTAATAAACTGATCAGTCCTTTGGAACTTGATACCTTGTAATCATGCCAATGTATTAAAATAATGCACTAGCTCCTGGATTCTTGGGTCGAGGCGTTATTGTTGGTATGAGAGGATGTTTAGTACAAACCTAGGAAACTAGATTTATATAATCATTGATTAGAGAACATTACCCTAAGATAGACTTTGAGGATTAGTATAAAAGAACTTCCTGGAATCATGGTAATGTAGAGATTTTGTGCATTTTTCAAGTAGTACATCCCTATCTGGATACAAGCAGGTAGAGGAAGCCATGGCACAGATGTACCTAGGAGTGAAAACTCCAACAAGGAGTATCAGGCTTGACCCGGGGTATCCTGGTACACAAAAATGGGACTTTCTGCCCTCTTGGTTACGACACTCCCGGGGGAAATTCATAGAATAATTTACATTCTCTTTACAAACCGATTTGAAGGATTTTAATATAAGATGAGAAGAAATTACCTTGGTTAATCATAATGTGTTTTAAATTGGAAATAAGGTGTCATGATATTCTCTAAATGATTTTATTACTATTATTACTCACACAATGATTTCTAGTTTTAGTCAATGGATGGAATCCAAGGAAGTCATAGTAACGTTGAGTATGATGTACAAGGTGGGAATAGTGGTGGAAATGAGAAACAAAATGGAATGTTGATAGGCGTAAGAGATATCGTGTTAATTCCAAATAAGTTTTTAAAAAAAATGATCAATAACATCTATATTAACCAACTCCCGGGTTCAACAAGGAAGATGAAAGTAGTGAATTATAAGAGCTCCAACAGTGAAGACCATTGAGAAAAGAAATCCCAATTTCAATCATGCAGGAAATTTGGAAAGAGACACCTAAAAAGGTGTCTTAATGGAACAATGAAATGGTTTATGTGTGGGAAATAAGGGCATAAAGTAAAGTATTACCAGGGGAAAATGAAGAGTACTATGGAATAAAATAAAAATGGTCCTAAGAATCCAATTACAGTCATTTTTCATAAATTTAAGGGACCATGGAATCACCAAAGTCAATGATCTATTCTATAGGATAACGTCTTGGTTAGGGAAGAACCCCTATGGAAATAAATATATGGGAAAATGTTTAAAGGTATTAATGATATTTTTTGATGAGATTACTTTGGAAGACTTTTCTCATGTATGTGTAACCCATCATTTTATTATGTGAAAATTATATTTGAGGAATAGTTATATTTTCTTTTGTGGATACAGTTACAAATAACCATTTCGAATTATATGACTCTTGAATTTGAGGCAATTACAGGTTATTAAATTTTAGGATGAAAATGCATGGTAAGAGATAAAATTGGTGGTTAAATTATTTTATGATTATTTTGAGAAATCTATCTCATTTAGGGAATTTTATAAAATATATTTTTTGAAAAATGACAACATGCAGATCGTGTGAAAACCCATCGCGTCGGACAAAGCTGTGGGAATCGAACCCACAACCAGAGTGCGATTGGGATTTATCACCTACCACTGGACTACGTGAAATCCCTGGTTAAATTGACTAATTATTTTTGGTTAAATGATTTTTTTTATAAATAATAAGTTGATTTGGGATCTTATGTCTTATCAAATGAATACCCTTAGTATAGGAAAATGATATAGTGATTAAGTGATAAATTTTATTTTGGAAGACGTTCTCTCTTTTGGGAACACTATATGCCTATGGAAAATAAAATACTATGGGATTTCATTTGAGTAGTAATGATGTATTTTTATCTATGTTTTTATTGTGGATTTATAGTGATTTGTGTTATTAATCTAAATGATTAACCTATAATAGAGAATATGTGATTAGGTTATTTATTTTTATGTCTGTGACTTTAAGAGTAGTCGATGCCATTTAAAGAAACAATTTAACATGGAAGACTATTCTTCTAATTTTTGGATTTAAATATTAGTTTTAATTATATTATAGGATTTTAAGGACAATTGTTTATTGACTGGTATTTATTTAACTTTGGGGAATTGTTGTTTTAATTTTAGAAATTAACATTAGTGTTTCTTTCTCTAAAGGAATATCCTTTATGGAGATCATCTAATATTATACCAAACGTTTTGGTTTTGATTAATCTCTAAAGACAACATAAATATATAGTATATCCTTTTTGGATCATGTTATTCTCTAGAAGTTTATTCTAGCTCTTTCGATGTGACCAAGTCATCTTGAATACTCATCATTTGAAAAAAGATGATTTAGTGATAGAAATTTATTAAATAATGAAACTCTACTTAAAAATTAAGAATCCTTCTTTATGTTCTTAGTCAATCTCATAAATAAATTCTTCATCTTTATTAAATGTAAATTAAAACAAGAGAAATGATTTCCATTTACTTTTCCTATTGGGAAACTAATGACCGTTTGTCCCATCACAAGATTGTGGTTTTCTTGTTGTTAAATTTATCCTGATCATGTTTTATATCTCTCCCCATTTGAACATGAAACGTATTTTATCTTCCATATCCATGTTTTCATACATGGAATACTAGTATGGGTTATCTTGTGTAACCTTTGTACTTCTATTTCTTTCTTTTAAAGTGATAGATTTATTGACTCTTTTTCCGATGTGGGACTCTCAATTATGTTCCCAAGCCCAATTTTAAAATATTCGAGGACATAATTTCCAAAAGGGGGGAAGAATGTAACACCCCAAGCTTCACGGTACGTTTCCCATTGTATAATGTAATAGCTTTCATTGTACGCAACTTCGAGATTCTAACACACCGCGACCAATCAAACTAGCCGTTTTGAATAGTAATACCCACTTTTAGAAATTTTAGAAATTTTATCTTTCAAAATATACTTCATTTTTAGATTCGGAATATTGAAATTATCATAGGGTGAATTTTTGGTATTTTTTTGAAAACTTTCAATTTTTGATGAATAGTGAAAAACACTGAGTTATAGTTTAAAACATAATTTTTATTTAAATAATTATTTATTTTACTTAAATTTATTTTAGGTAAAAATAGATAAATAATTCCTATATAATTTCAATCTAATTCATTGGAGTAAGTTTATAATAATTTTAGATATATAAATATTTTAGGGAACATTTGAATTGTCTTTTACCCACCTCCTAGGACCATTTGCAAATTTGAATAAAACTTAATTTTACCACTTCTGTGAATTGAATTTCAAAAATCTAAGTGACATGGTTGATATCAATATGTAATATTTGGTTACAAAAGATAAAAAAAAATTTTTTGAATAGTAACTTTTGACATTTATTTACCACGGTTAGAAGTAAATAGGGTAATTAAGGGAAAAAATGATATTATTATTACCCAAACACATGTCCTAATTCTATTGGAAAAGTTTAATTTGACCAAAAAAACCTTAGTAATAAAATATGATCCTTTAGTTCCACATGGATTAGATTAGGAGATTTATTATTATTTAATTCAAAGAAGAGTTAAAAGTGTTAAATTCAAAGTTTAATAACTAAAACATTTTTAATATAGAATTAAACATAAGATAAATTCGACTATAAATATTCATTAGAAAGATGAAACTATTTCCTAAATAATGGTATTTTATTTATATTTTTTAGATGTTAAATAATTAAATTCATTTCTGAAACAATGATGATGAAGTAATTACCCTATTAATGAAAGATTAAAATAATGGATATTATAAATATCCAAATATATGTAATTTGAGACGTTTTATGAATTAAACTAATTTTATAAGTTAATATGACATATTAGGGTTGGTTAGATGAATTTGTTTATAAGTAATAATGCTATTATGAATTAAGGAAAAACAAAATACTAAATAGTGTCAAAATTGACATAAAAGAGTTTTTAAAACAAATATTATATTATTAATTAATATTCTATTACTAAAAATCTATTTATCAGCCGAAAGACTTATATAATTATAATTGTATCATTAGTGAACCACTTGGGGTTCTCTTGAAAGTATATAGTATGTTTATTAACCATTTAATGGGAAAATACAAAGAGAGGTGGTAAATGTCAAACTATTTAACTAAGAGTTAAATCTAAAAGATAAGGTTAACATATTGACCCAAACCTATCTAAAACCTATTGTTTGAGTGGTTTTATACCAATAACCACCTTAAACTTTAAATAATTTAATTTGGAGCCATTATAATACTAAAATTATTTTATTATAAAATAACATTTCTAGCTTTTCCTAAGGTGCCCCTCACCCCTCTTATAAAAGGGAACTTCCCCTTCTATTTAATTCACACCTTAAAAGACACTTTACTTGGAAAACCTCTACACAAATACCCTCTCAATTGTCCTACCTTTATCATAGAGGACTCCTTTTAGTCATAAAGCCATCCTATGGAGCCATTTTGATCAAATCAAAAGGAAGAACCCTGAGAAGAGGTAAATATTTCATCATCTCTTTCAAGTTCCTTTCTTCTTCCAATTCCCCTTACTTTGTTGTTTCCATTCTAAAATAATACTATAGTATCTTCTATATACTATGATGTTATTATAAATATCTTACAACCATATTCATTATTCTATCCATCCTTTGAATAACAGGTCACCATAGGTGCATATGTACGGCTTATCGTCTCCACGGCGTGGTGTAATTTTTTTTTTGATTTTTTTTTGAAAGTGACATGAATTGCTTTCCCAATTCATGCCAAAGGGAATTTATTAAATCAAAAGGTTACAGTGAGTTTTAGAGGTGCAAAGAGCTTACACCATCATGGAATAAGGAAAAAAACATCAAAATACAGTGAACCTTGGTGTGGAGAGATGTCATCCTTCAAGCTGGACTGCATAAAAATATGAGAACCTTCAAAAGCAGCAGGCAACCAGTCTTCAGAAGAAACAATGCTGAAAAAACAGCCCGAGTGAGCTTTAGAATATGTGGAATATGTGGAATTGATTTAAATAATAAATATAACATGATAATGATTCATTATATATGATATAACATACAATTATATATTATTTTAATATAAAAAGAATTTTATTGTCGCTCGTGCATACGTACGGATTACCGTCTCCACGAACACAATGAGATTCATTCCCCATCAGAATCCTTTCACGAATGATTTTCATTATGTGATTAAAAATAATGTCTAAAGACTTACTGTCATTCTGAATATTAATAAGATACATCCTATTCATTAAAAACACTACTTAGGAATCAAATCATATAAAGGAAAACGAATCAGTTAAAACCCGAAACGATGATAATAATAAAATATTATTGACAAAGCAATATTAAAAGATCATATATGATATCATATAAATGTATATGATTATTTTATAATTTAATAAAAATTATTTAACCATTATACAGATGTTTAACCTACCATCTACCAAGGAAAATTACAGAGTCAGGGGTTTCCTATCCTACTTTTAATTCCGTGAGATTTCCATTGTTCCCCAGTTATATGTTAAATGTAGTGTATTGTGGACAATCATTTGATATATATATTATCCTGCTTATCTTTATGTTCATGTTATTCTATGATTCATTTGGTTGTTATTAACTTTTTTCCATATGACTTGATTGATTACAACGAAGTAAGGATTTTTATCTCACTTCATATTTCTGTGAGATTCATGTCATACCGCCACTATTTCCTTTTATGTGGTGTTTGAACTGCCCAATTATTGTATTCTTTTTGTAACATAAATTAATTTATAAGTAATTAAATCTTCATTTTATGATCCATATTTCATGGGATGTATGTTTCATAAGTTACCAAATTGGTAAGGGAATTTCAAATTTCAATTTCCACTCATTCGGCTTTACGCATACTTCATTGATTATTTTACTCGATGATTATGTGTGGAATCACTATTTATTAGTTATCTAGTAATTTACACTCCTATTTATATGGATATACTTTTAATTCACATAATCAGTCCATTTATAAATTCTCAAGTCATCTATATGAACTTGAAAAGGGTAATTTTAAGACAATATCTATTTATTGAGTTAAAAATCCAATTCATTGGTGTTGTTTTTTCAAGAATATGTGTGAATGTCATGTGATTTATTTACACTGATTATCCAATAATATTGAGTTTATTTATATTTTCCACTCATAATTATGTCCTTGATTTGTTTTTAACCTATGGATACAGTATTTATAAGAGATTTCATCTCAATTTACATTCCATTTAGACTTTTTCATTGTTATACGCCAATTCACTTTTATATAGTGTATATAATGTAATTTTACATAGTATATCAGGAATCCATTTATTCCCATGATATTATAATGTTTTGATTACATGAATTATTTTTATTCAAGTGTCTCTCTTCTTGTTAGGAAATCTAACAAAAATATCATTTTAAAATGTTTTAATGATTTATTAGTCTAAACATTTCTCAATAATTTCCATGTTTTAAAAATGGTTTTAAGGATTTATTTATATGGAAATTAATGTTTGAAAATGAAAATTCCCTTTAAAAGTTTCAAATTGGTATGGGAAAATGTGATTCAAAAATATTTTTTTAAACAGCTTCTGGACAAATAGTTTGACTTTTAAATGTTTTCAAGAAAAAGGGGGATATTTCTCTCAAAAAGTTTTGACGATTATTTTCATCTATGTCAATATCCTTTATTATTCTTGATTGTGGGTAATCTGTTACAATAAAATATTTTATATTTTATTAAATGAGTTATTTTTGGCTATGGATGTGCTATTTTTATACCATTAATGGTTTGTGGATAAAGTATTGACATTTTGTATGCTAGTTTTAATAAAAATGTTTATGTCATGTTTCAAACTTTTCATATGTGAAATGAATTAGACATAGTAAGTGATGGGTGGATCCCGCTATAGCTTCTCAATGCATTAGTAGGTCTTATGAGACAAACTACTGTTTTGGCACAAGGCCTTGACAAAATCATATTTGTAATCTTGGCACAAGGCCTTGACTATGTAGTTATGAAAGTCTGACATTATGAATTCCATAATTATGAGATTACCTATTGATATTTAATGTGGTTATTCGACTAGTAGAATATACATGACTATGTTTTATTATGGAATTAATTACTCAACTCATATTCCTTTAATAATGTTCTCATATTTAATATTATATAAAGCATGTGTTTTTAATTATTCACCATGTATAATTTTTATGTTATCTTCTGCTGTATTTCTTACTCTTACTGAGCATCTGACCTCACCCCTTTTCATGTTTCATTTTACCAGGATATGAAGAAGATAGTTTTTAGTGACTTTCAAGAATAATCTTGGAAGCTTTGATGTTTCTAATGGAATAAATTATTGTTTTTACTTCTCAAGTTGTAATGTTGAACTTAAGTATGTATCTTGTTTCCAAGACTACTAATATAATCAGTCCTTTAGGAATTGATTCTTTGTTATCATGCCAATGTATTAAAATAATTCACCGACACCTATATTTTGATGTCAGGGTGTTACACTTTAGATAGGTGTAAGTAGCTCATGTTCGATCAGACAAAGCTCTCCCCAAGTGGATGGGATTCAACGGACGATGGTGGGTGGTATGAAATTGGTAGGATCATCATTCAATGGACTAGTCTTCAAATGGTTATAGATTCATATATACAGTAGGATTTGGTTCGCAACATTGATCAATATCCGAAGTCTTCAAGAAGAATCCATATATATAGTGGTGTATTGTGTAAACTAAGTCGATGTAAAATAAGAGAGGTAACATGGGTTCATATTACAAATTTTGGGTGGCATCATATGGAAGTGGGGGATCTATTTATTGGAAGGTGGACTCGGTGGATGGTCAATCTTGTGGTGATGGGTACTCCTAACAGCGAGTCGCTGTTATTAAATAGTCAGAAGGTTGGTTAAGTAGGTGATGACGACTCCTAACCCACCAAAGAGTAGTTATGGAAGGAAACATAAGTTTGGGATCCACCGGTAAGTCTACACTTGTGGAAAGATATCGATTATGGGTAGTATAATCTGGAAGAGGGTTGAGTGTTTGGTGGTGACTCATGGATCTTGCTGGTTTGCGGAGTCAAATTATTGTGGAACAAGGCTTCCCCGATGGTGGGTAATGTGGGGGGTCATTAGTTTTTGGGAAACCATGACTCACGAGATTCAAATTTGAAGGGGTTCCATCAGTAAGTGTGGGAGTCACTGTTGTTACCCCGTAGCTAGGTAAATATGGGAAGAGGGTTGCCTGTGGGTTGAATTTTTGTTGGTGGAGGGTCTTCCACCTTGTTGCAACTCAAGAGAAACAAAAGAATGAAGTCACCTTGGAGGTGAATTATTTTTGTCTCTATAAAAATGAAACATAATGAAATATAAATAATAATGAAATATAAAAAAAATAAGAAATTAAAAAATTAATAAAATAAATAAATAAATATATTTATATAAAATTGAAATAATAATAAAAATAAAAACAACTGAAAGATTATTTAAAAATAAATTAAGTTATTTTAAAATAAAAACTAAAGTTAAATTGAAACTAACTAAAATTATAGAGTATGAATTAAATATTTTGATATTTAAATATATAAATTTAATTAAAACATTAAATTTAAAATATTGAAATTAAATATTTGATATCACACTAAATATTAAAATTCAAATTAAAAATTAAAGATAAATTATATTAAATAGATAAAATATTAGAGTTTAAGTTAAATATTTAGTGATAATGAATTGAATAATTATTTGACTAATAAAAACAAACAGAAAAATAATAATAGTTTTAAGTCAAGAAGAATTAAGAATTAAAAAATTTATTTAAAAAATAAAATAAATAAAAACAACTCATAAACACATAATTATTTTAATATTGAAAAAATAATAATAATAAACATAAAAATTGATTAATCCTTAAATTTAACTATAAAATTTAAAAGTTGAAAATGTAAAAAAAATAAGGAACAATTAAGAAATTAAATCACTAAAAAATAAATTAAATATGTGGAAAAACATATCAATTAAAGGCCAAATAAAATTCAATTAATTCTATAAATTTTATTTATAAACAAGGATTATATATAGGTTTTGAATCATGGATAATGTTAGAAGAGAATTAATCTCAAGTTTATGTGTATATTTCGGTAATTTCTTAAGAAAAGCATCAATATAATCGTTCATAACAGATATATCCTCTATTCTTAGGTTATCTTTCACATTAATTTATTGTATTTGATGTAATTATTCTCCAATAATTTTATTAATATGATCCACTAGAGGAGGTTCAATACAAGACTTGGGAAATTAAGTTTATCCTTAAAAAATGGATTCTATACCAACTTTAGAGGTTTTAATCTCCTTCCCTCATTAAAAATTCTTATGTTATACTTTGTGTTCCATTCTATCCAAAGAATTATGCCAAATCCATCTATTAGTATAATTATTATGTTTTACACTAGAAACCCACAATTCGTTTTAATATAGATATTAAACTAATTTTTTTATAATAAAGTTTCTAATAAGACATTGAATAGATTAATCATTCATTAATGTAACCAAGGATGATTAAATGTTCTTAAAAACATTAAATATATAAAATAGATAGTATCTATTAAATTAATTAATTTATTATCTAACTCTAATTTTATGATCAACTTAATTCTTGTCACATCAATTGGAACCATATATTTCATCATTATAATTACATAAGCGTGAAATTTCTCACATTGCCTCTTTTGAGGTATATTCCCTTTACTTTTTAAAAACTCATTAGAATATTACATCATCTATTTGTAATTAAATCAATGAACATTTATTGCTTCTCTCTACCTTTTACATTCATGAGATTGATTTCCATTATCTATTCCCTTGTAAGAAACTCCCTTTTCCCCTAATAATTCCATGTGGTGTTTCTTTAAACAATTATTACATGTTAGAAATTATACCATTCATTTCCTCTCTGTTTTCGAAATTTCATTATATATATAACTCAATATTAGTCTTATATTCTTAATTTAGTGTGAAAATATAAGACTTAGAGAGATATTTATTAGCCTTAATAGAACTTATATTATTCTACTCATATGATTAAAATGATTAATAGACTTATTCCCTTTGAAGTCATGGAATTAGTTCGTCAAAGTAGCGATCAATATTGTTTTTCTATATTTCATATAATCCGTAACATATTTTTCTAGCTCTGTATATTTAGCCTCAAACATAGAAAAAACATCCTATATTATTAATACTAAATTAATATATATATATAACTACTTCATGAATTTTCTTTTGAAATAAATATTTCTTAAGGAATATCAATTTAAATGAAAACCACTCCAAGTTTTATATCTCTTACTCCTTGGTTTTTTGAATCAAAGACTTACATCAATAAAAATATCCCCTTAGATGATATACTACAATGATAATCATTTAACTTTCTCTACATCCCAAAAAAAATGAATATTTTCTCAAAATATTTAAAAAATTATTGTTTGAATAACATATTAGTGGTTCCATTAAAAGTCAAAATTTTCTAGCTCACGAAATTGTCTGATATTGTTGCATGGTGTTGAAGAGAAAAGGCTTGTTTCTTTATCATAACTTGAGTAAATTTCCCAAATATGGTGTTTTGAATTAAATACCACCATTGATCAATAAATTCCCTTATATAGTATAAAATCATGAAAACCTTGTATTTTTTAATACATCCGAATATAAGGAATATTTTCTTTATATATTTAATAAATTACTCATCCACTAATAGTGTTGTGGTAGAATTGAAATTATGAGCTTTCTAACTCAAAAAATTATTTGAAATTAATACACCATTTTGAGGAGAAAAAGGTATGTTTATTCATCATAAATTAATACAACTTCCCTAATATAGTGATAATATTCATAGCTCCAATAATATCCATGTTGACATGATCATGAGGGAAATCATTATGTTGATTATGGATGTTTACATGATATTCATTCCATTCATTAGAAACTATTTATAAACAATTGTATATTATATATTATACCAACAATAATATTATTAATTTCGACTCATACTTATAATGTATTTTTCAAAAATGTAAGCTCTATATTAAAATAATTCTAGAAAACAATTCATTGTTTCTTTAAGATTTTTAATATGGTTAAATTTGTTACTAGTTTCATTAAAATATAATTCATATGGTTCCAATTAAACTTTTTCTAATACCAAATTTGACAACCCCAACTACATTAACCCAAATATAGTTTTTATTTTATATTAATTCTACAAAATACATAGATTATAATACACAGTATCTAAAAGTTCATTAGTATTTGAAAACAAGATACAAACATGATCAACACATTTCATTTAAATTTAGTCAATATTATAACAATGCATCGAAATTTAATAATTTTTATATTTATAATTCAGCAACAAGTAGTAATATTCCCGGGTATTTGGGGAAATATAAAATAAATTAAATGGGTGGGATCAAATTCTTGATAAGGGATATCATACAACGGAAGCTATCATGAAATATCTAGGTCATACCTTCTATGTAGAGAATAAATAACCATATAATTCTTAATAAAAATTAACATCATTATATTATATCCATGGATATCATATAAATGGAAATAAAGTATCAAATTAATATAAATAATTGATCTCTTCGAGATGGAATTCAAAATTGAGAACATCATAACCCTATTTTCAAGGGCTCAACCAAGACATCATATATAAATTGGAAGATATACAATAAACTCCTAATTTAGTTTGTCTCATGTTACCTATTGAGGTATTGTGGGGCAACATAGTTCTATTCCCAACAACATCACAAAATAATTCCAATTCATCTATAATATGAAAAAAATGTCTAACATTACATTTCATAATGATCCCTAAGTACCCTCATACATAATCATGGAAAAGTAGAAAATAATTATCCATATAAAAATAATGGATACACATATTTTCATTATATCACTACTAAATGAAATAATATGGATTTTAGGTGAATATAAATCAATTAAATAATAAACTATATGATATTCACAAGGAAATATAATGTATCCTTATCAATGGGATGATAATGGAGTAGTAGTGTAGGATAAATTAATCATATTAGGTTATCACTAGTAAAAATTGATTGCATAAAATATTTATTAATTGTAGAATACCAAATAAATGATAAAAAATACCCTCTATAAATGAGGATTATGTGAAACAAATAGTTGATACACATTAGGGATAATCAATTTCTTTAACGAGAAACTTCCAGGCTTGTATGCTTTGATAGAAAAGATGGTCTTATTCCAATACCCAGTTTAATCCACAAGGGAATAAATAATGTCTCCACAAACAAAATCAAAATTATCCTTCCTTATATAAAGCCCCCCTTATAGAAAGAATCCATCCATAATACCACAAATACATTTTACATATAGGGATTTGGATAATGAAGTGTAATATAATAGAAATACTTTAGCATTGTAATAAATTGTGAAAATGTTTTAATAATATATAATAGTGAACTATAAATAATATTATAATAAATAATTTATAATATTTATGAATATCAACATTTTATATTGTTATTAAAATAAATTCAAAATGATTACAAAAATTAAATAAAATATATTAGAAAACCATACCCTTAAAAGTAACCTAAAAAACATGGGAAATAACTCATTAAAATATTTACAGATACGTTAAAATACTATTGAGAGGTAAATAGAGATGAAACCCATCCTAGATGGTTTTAGGGTGAATTAAAATATGGGAATTTGTAGTCATTTATAATAAATTTGTGAGAATGGTTTATTAATTTTGCGACTTAAGCTTTAAAAATCATGGTTTTAGAAAATAAAAAACTATTGGATTAACAGTGGTTTTTTAAAATTTGTAACATGGTTTTTCTAATATACTCATTTCAAAATTGGAATAATTTTTTTAATATTTTTCTCGTGATGAAATGGGATTTCATTAGCAAATAATTATTTTTAAACACTTAATTTCGATTTTAGAATTTGAAATTTCCCTTCTAGGTCTAAGAATTTAATTCTTTAAAATGAATTATTTTTTTAATTTATAATGTTTTTTGGTTCCGTATTCTTTTATATTATTTATTAACACATTTTTAATTCACAACGGATTCATAATACATACGATATATTCATACAATGTTTCATTATTTACCAAAAAATGGCTATCATAGAATATTTTGAAAAATTAAACATTGGCTAATTTTTATATGATGAT
Source organism: Viscum album (assembly GCA_963277665.1). Lineage (NCBI taxonomy): Eukaryota > Viridiplantae > Streptophyta > Magnoliopsida > Santalales > Viscaceae > Viscum > Viscum album. The sequence continues at coordinate 932,000 of CAUJRU010000202.1, forward strand.
TCTGAAATTAAAATATTTTTTAGGGAATTATATATATATATATATATTAAATTTATTTATTCAATAAATGTTTTACTGTATTTCAAAATCAAAACTTTGGAGAAAAAAATAAAAACTATTTTTTAATAAAGTTTTTTTATTCTAAAATATATGTATTTAATTATGTTCTTATTCATTTATTAATATAAATTGTTTTTAATTATAGAATGTATTATTACAATATTTTTATTGGATACTTTTATATCACATATAAAAATATATTTACTCTTATAATTGTCATATTACTATTCCAATGGTCATATTCCTAATAATAATATTTCTTTTTAAGTAAATAAAACTTATTATTTCTATTAAAATCATTCACCTAGTTTTATTAGGTTTCAAAACAGATATTCCTTTTCTTATTTATTTCTTTATAATAACAATCCATCATTTTTTCTTATTGTTATTTCAAAAATGTGATCCTATAGAGTTCAATGTTATTGGGTTACCTTGTATTGTTATGTGTTTTATAGTACTGGTTTTTTTGTTATAGTGAATTTAATTTTCTAATATTATATATTATTCTATAATGGTATAGTCAAATATCTTGTGTTATGTGATTGATATTGAGATAATATGTTTATTTATAATATTAATGGAATTGGTTTTATAGTTCTTGGGAGATCTTTACACAGATGACCGTTTATTTTTTTATTAATGGAGCTTGTTTCAGATTCCCAATTAAATATATGTGTGTATTTTTCTATTTAAACCCACTTTATAGACAATTTATGAGATTTTATACATGGGTATTTTGATATTTCATCTTCATATCATTTAATTCAATTAGTTTTACTAACTAAACACAAGGTGTGAAATATGTCCAATTATGTCATGGAATATATAGGTCTATAACTTATATTGTTTATTATATAATTACAAGAGTGAAATAATCTCCCACTAATATTCCATTCAATAGCAAAATTTATGTAGGCCTCTAATGATTTTGAGGATCACTTGATGTATTGTGACAATTGGATCCATGTATCATTCTGGTATTCAAGTCATGATTATTACAAACCAAATATTCAATACACCCAAGTATGAAACATGGTATCTTATTTAAGAAATATGTTAGGTAAATAATTTCATTGAATCTATTGCAACATGGGAAATGGAAGGTTTCCCCCTGTAGGTCTGGGTATCTAGATCCCCCTCTCTCTATATCTCTTATGTTATATAAATTTCGGATGTATGGTTCATTATAAGGGAACCCTCATCCATGACATACTATATCCAATTAACCTATATTTATTTTCTATTGAATAAACCCCCACATAATAATGATTCTATAACATATTTCATATACTTTGGAATTCTTCTTTATTCGATTTTCCTTTTTAATTCCATTATAAATTTTTTTTATATGTTCCATTTTCTTATCCTCCTCTAATGCTGAATTATCTTTTTTTACAAGTCATGTTTCTTCTCCACTTACTATTTTTTTTCATTTGTTTTGGTGTTTTTATATATTTATACATATTAAGTGTTATTGTTTTCTATGTGAAGTGTCTTTACTTATTCTATAATTGTGTTTTATTCTTTATTTATCCATTATTTTTGTGATCTCCTGCCTCCATCATGGACGAATTATTATATATTCTAGCATATGGATTAAATTTTAGTTTCAAATTTGAGTTTTATAATACATTTTTCCTTTTCATTAGTATATTCTTTGAGGATTTTGGCGGTTTGAATTGTTAGTGAGGAAAAAATCCATAAATTATATTCTAATGTTCTACTTCTCATTAACTCTAATAAAAAAAATTCTTTGAAAACTATATATGTTGGTATTATTTATGAGGAAACATCCCATTAATTCCCTTCTAATGTATTACTTCTCTTTCACTCTAATATGACACTTCCATCCACTAGTGACTAATATTGGAATATTGAATTTTCAAATGGAGAAGTAATATTGATCATTATGGATAAATATAAAATATCCTATAGTAATTTATAATATAAAATATGTCATGTTTAATGAAATTACAATATAAATTTTTCAATATTCTATATAGAAATTTATATTGAAATGCATAAAAACATCACACATTCCATAGGGGGTCACATGAAGAACAATAATTATTAAAATAGATAAATGATAAGAAAATAATCAGTGGAGTATACCTGGGTTTAGGATTTTTCACACTATCCTTTTGTTCCATACAAGACATTAAGAACACTTTTTTTAAAAATTAATATCTTTATTCCACTCATCATGAATCATTAATTTTCACTCACCTTTTAAATAACTAAAAATAGAAAAAAAACATAAAATATTATAAAAAATATAATATATAATAAAATGATTATAATGTTATGAGAAATACTAATGCTTTTTGAGAGAATGATCCTTGAGGTCAGCTATAGTGTGATCCCCAATAATTTATAAATATTTAAATCATCTATTTGTACTTTGACGATGCCATAAGATTTTAATCATTCTAGAATTCTGGTAGATTCCATTAATGACATGTGGTGATTATAAAAGAGGTTAAATCATTCTTCAATGATCTACTAAAGCTATTTATATTGATCATCAGTCTTATGTGATCAAGGGACTCACCTGTTTTATGTGGAAATCTAATTCGGATCAATGGGTGACTTAGGTTAAGTTATTATAAAGTGATATTAAAGGAAAATTTATTTCTGAAAAAGTGTATATTAGGAACTCATGGTACGAATGAGACCATTATGTTTGAAATTTTGTGTAGTTAGTGGGAAGGATTCATCCCCAAGTATAATTTCTCAGTTAAAATCTTGTTTTTAACTTTGTTCAAACATCATATGGATAATTTCACATAAGGCGTCTTCATATCTTATATCATGATTATTATATATAATTTAATTAATTAATTAAACTTCAATAATAATGTAATTATTATATACCTAAATAATTTATTCGAGGTGACTTAATTAATGGAAGTCTCTCTTATGTATATTTTTATTTCTATTGATGGTTTATTTTTTGATGGGTGATGTGTTTCTTGAGTTTTTTTTTAATTTTAATATTTATAAATTTGGTGAATAATTTAGGTATTTATAAAGTGGATAAAGATGTATTATAATGAAATATTTTAAATATAATATAATTTGGAAGTGATATTAAATATTTTGAAATTTTAAATTCATTTGAAATAAATTGGATATTTATTTCATGAATGGGATTTATAAAATGTGAATTACTTATTTTAATCTCGAGTTTTGAATATAGTTTTGAGATATAATTATGAAATAAATTAAAAAATTCCTGTGAAAGTAATTTTATTGATTATTTATGTATGTTTGAACTTATTTAGTATAGTTTCTCATGTTTCTGATGTATGAATCTAAAATTTTTAGAATTTAGTTAAAGGGAAAGAGGTTGTGAATAATATTTAAATATCATGGTGAGTTATATGAACCGTGCATAAAATATATATATATATATATATATATATATATAGTAAATCAATTTATATGTTAAACTATATAACTCATTATTAAATCACACTCCCAAAACGAAAAGTCTTAGTATCATTGGATATCATCTATAAATTCATCATATTTAATAATACATTATAATTTATTCCATAATAGTATTAATAATTTATTACTTGTTGGAAATAATATAATATGGTAAATACTTAGAGAAAACATAGATAAAATAATGTTTTATCTAGTAAGGGTTATAATAATATCAGTTCATAAAATGTGTAGATTTATATCACAAACTTGTGATAAAATATGATAATGGAAGAAATGGAATGGTTAATGTAATAAAATAATTAATTTTTAAGAATTTATCATGATACATGATTGAATAATCATATATCCTTGAATAATAATTTAAAATCATAAAAGGATGATCATTTAAGTATTACATATACCAAGTAATAAGATTATGGAATTATTAATTTTTAATCATTAACCATAGTGACATAAAAAAGGAATGTGGAACTTGTATAATCTTGGAAAATCATAAAATGTGTCAATAATCTATTCCAATACCATCATAACATAACATATAAACTTGTAACATAACATAGTGAACTATTATAACCATTCTTGCCCTGTAACACAGTGGACTAGGACAACCTATCATGTATAATACATATTATCTTAAGAGATATAAACATTAATGAATACATTTTGGGGATATATATTTTTGGGAAAACCCATCACATAATGATATATACATATAAATTTATTTAATGTGATAAAAATAATACATCATTACTTTATTTACACATATAAATAAAATGGGATTCATAATATTTTCATGATGTCTCAAAGAAAAAGTAAATAAAAATTGGATTAAATGATATGGAAAATTAAAAAACCTAAAATACACATATATTAAGTTAATTTAGTGGTTAATACATAAAACATAATATCCATATATGATGGATCTTACAAACAAATATAAAAAGATAAATTATGAATATATTTTTTTAAACATTTTTTTATCATTGTTGGAAACAAAGATATTGTTAATTTCCAAAATAATTTCTAGAAATTTAGAAAAAGGACTTTAAATATTTATTTTAATATTTAAGTTACCAAATAATTTATTATTGATAATAAATAATGATTTATTATATGAAACATAATGATAAAAACGTAAATGGCAAGGAATTTTTAAAAAAATTAATTTATTAGAATTTTTAATGGTTGGAAGTAACTAACATAAATGAAAGGGATATAAAATTTAATTTTAAAAATAATTAAAGAGTAATATCAGAGTTTTGGAAGAAAATACATATTTAATTTTCAAAATATGTAAAATAAATATAAGTGGAAAGAAATAATATGTACAGGGAAGAGAAATATCAAACATATAGAGTAGAAATTATCCTCTACAACATCATATTTTTTTAGGAAACAATATTTCAAAAAGAGTATTATGATAAATAAAATTAAATCCCAAAAAACAATATAAAATATATAGTAATAAAATAAAATTCTAGAATATATGTAATTTAGAAGATTAATGTTAATGAAGAATGGGTAAAACTCAGTAAAAATATATTGAGTTAAGAAACCCATTACATTATATTATTACATGATCAAATAAACTCTAGGTTCTTATATAACTAACCTATGTTTATTATTAATATATATTATAACCTTATTTATATTTATTTCTAATAATATCATTTATTTTTTATCTTTTAGTTTTCATTTTTATATCCTTTATAGTAAATATTAATCATCGGATGTTAATTGATTAATTGTATCCATTGTTTCTTCTGTATATCGGTCTTATTAACCACTATGTGTTTATTATTTCACCATATATAAAATATTAAATGTATTACGGAATAATATTATAACGATTCATTGATTTATTTTTTAATTCTATGATATGTAGAAGTATGATTTGTAAAGAACAATTAATGTTTCATTCATTTTTAATTTTTAATCAACCAAAATGCATTATTTTAACAAAAAATGATTTTTTATATATTTATATTATTCTATTATAAAAACAAATTAAATTCATAATTATTATAATATATAATTGTTATTTATATTTTTATAATAATCAGTGTTGAAACATTTATTTCATTGTTCATGTAGGCAGTTAAATTGTATTAAACATCAACATACATGTAATTAATGTATGAGTTTGAATATTATGTGATTTTATTATAACAGTATTGTTATATAATTATAATTATATTATTTAGAATATATTATTATGTATCATTATATCCTATAATGGATAATATGGAAAAAAAATTAATTAAATTGAAAGAGAAGAATTGTTCCTAAATAATATCTCGAGTTTTCCTCTTAGAAACCTTCTCTTTTAGAAGGACGTAGAGTTTATTATTGGAACCATGAGATTCCAAATGTGAGTGATTATATTTATGTAGGTTATTTGGGTAGTTAAAAGAGAGTAAAATTAATAATAAGGGATGTTTGGAATGGGTGAAGTAAGGATCCAGTTATAAATGACTTTTCATGGAACTTTTGTAAATACCCATTCCCTAAAATCTAAGAAATTTAATTTTTTAACGAAAGTGACTCAAAATGGAAAAATGTGATGGGTAGTAAATTTATTCATACAAACATTTAGGTGATAATATTTATAGATATTTTTTACTTTATTCATTATTTTATCACTTTTAATTCATTTACCCTTTAACATCATAATACTTTATAAGCTTTATTACTTATTATTTTCAAATAGAATAAAATATAACCTATTTCCTAATTAAAATTTCCATATTAAAAATTCATAATCCATTTTATTAAAATCAAAACTAATTATGTGAAATCTGACTAAACCATGTAGTATATAATAAAAACAATGTTTTTTTAATAAAATATATACCTTTTATCAGGAATAGTTTCATTTTTAATCCGTATAATTCTATAATTTTTTCGTGGATTCTAATTTTTTATTTTACACATATAATCAATCAATTGATATTATTATAATTTTTTTAACATTATTTCCATAATAATCCTAATAATAAAACAATTTCATTATAAAAAAATATGATTTATCACGTTAAAAATTTCACATTGATATTATATAAACATATATTTATACATCCTCTCATGACCTATAAATAATCCTTACATATGAGATAATCAATTCTGGTAGTTGTGATTTGTGATTTAGCTAGCATGAATATCATAGTGACCTCTATGAGCATTAACTTTTCTCGTATATGATTTCCCAAAAACGATACTTCTTAATGTTTATCTTGGGATTGGTCAAGTAAAAAAACTATTGATTCTACCTACTTACCGTGCTTGGATCAATGATCCTTATATTGAATAATTCTACTAATTGATTCATTAGCTTCCCAATTTCGATATAAATTAAACAATTTGATTGTGTCAATTTATATTAAACATATCAACTACTATATTATAGTGAAAACCACTCATGACTAATTTATTTGAGTGACTAGTAATCATAAACCAATTGTGAGATCCGAGATTATATTATGAGGTGTAGATCATTTTATTTTTAGTATAAATCTATTGATTTCTTCTACTTTTAATTATTTATGGTTTAAGAAAGGTATCATGAGACATTAGATCATTTATAGAGCCTGGATCTTTTGTTTTTGGAGAATTGTCATATTTTTAATAGTTAACACATGGTTAGTAGTAACCATGAGGTTCAACCACGTGGCCTAGTAAGAGGAGGGGCATGGTATTTAAACCATTAAAATAAGGTCACATGGTCATAAAAGGATTTTCAAAGGAACTTTAGAGGGAATCATGGGTTGTGCACGATTTTCCAAAACTATGTGCCTAACATGCATGGTTAGTTCCACCTGAGAAGTAGAGCCTCACTATTGGCTCATGGTTTAAAAAACTGTGAAAACAAACCATGTACCCTTTAAAATAGGTGAAAGGCTGGTTTTTCACCTTTCTTATTTAAATAAATTTGTTTATCCTCCCATTTTTCACATCCTCTCCCCTATGCATTATTATCTCCCTTCGATCCTTGGTATTTTGATAAATCCTTCAAATGATCTCGGAATAAAGTTCAGTTTTTCTCATTATATCTCTATCAGTAAGGTCATCGATCCCCTACCTTCCTTGATTTATTTATCATTTTATATGGAATGTTAAATATATAAATGATAATATGGAATATTTATAGTGAATACAAATATTTATTTTATATCACCCATTCTTGTCTACGGTAATGTATTAAAGTGGATGAGGAGAGTATATCCCTTCTTTGGTAAGTGTTCTATAAAGTTTCCCTAAATTTTCAGGTGTTTATATTGTGTTATCATTGTAAAAAATCTAGTTAACTACTTCTTAAATTAATTAATCTTTATATTTATTGTTTAAACCATGATTTAGTCATGTTATGAAACCCTTATACATGGTTGGAGGTTTTCAAACTCAACCCAAACCACCCTTGATGTAGGTCAACTATATTTATTGTGATCATGGCATACCTAAGCTGGGTTAAGCTCACCAATTATTAATGGGATCCACTTATAAATTAACCATGTTTTTCGAGGTTAAATACCTCTAGTAGCTCGTTGTAATTTATAAATGAAAGTATAATTGAAATGGAATACATGGGATTTGGGGAATGAAATGGAAAATTCCTAGTCTTTTGAAAAATCCTTGATTTATGAATTGAAAATAAAAAATTCAATTGATAAATAGAATGGACACTAATATGTCCCCTTGATTCTTTTTGTCATTTTTCATATGAAATTGATTAAAGTAATGAAAGCTAATAAGGAGACGTTCCATTTCACTTTTATGTGATATGATTTATGTAGTTATTATGATGAATTGAATTGATTAATGTCATGGAAAATAACATTGACTCCTTCATTATCACATGTTTGTGATATGACTTATGAAATTACTAAAATTAAGTGACTTGATAAAGGGATTCAACACTGATATGGTCCCAGGAATCTTTATGCATTACATTGATAATGGATGACATGTTATGGCACTGATGTGGGTATCATAGTATGGAATTGAAGAGTCACTTATATATATATATTGGATTCTGTGGATTGTTTCCTTGGATCTAGAATTCTTATACGACATTGGACAATATCTTTATTCTCCACCCAAGACTATACCAATTTTTCTATGGATATTCATTGTCAACTCAAAGAGGATTCCATGGCCATGGGCCTTGGGTTCTTTCCCATGTATGTCTATATTGCACAAATTTTGTTATTTATGTGCTACATGAACTCAAATAGAACTATTTGGTCACTGGCCCTAGGTCCTCGAAACCATAGGTATGAAACAATATTATTCATCATATTTCATAGTTTCTTGATACATGATATTCTAATGTAGGACAAAATTTGAACCTTAATTTTTTATAAAACTATTCTTCATTTATGGACTACTATGATAACATTATATTATAAATAGTCTAAGTTATTCCTTTTTATCATTCCTAAGATTTATTGTTGTTATACATGAAAAATGATTCATCATATATGCATAAACTAGATTGGGTATAGACACGGGTTGTGGTGGCCTACTGAGTATATGTCACACCCTGTTCAATCTACTGATGGTTATCTTGATAAACTTTATGATTTTGATTAAGGATAAAGGGAAGATTCTAGTTTTGGATTCATGATTTCTTATTGCTAGGTTGGAGTATGGGAATATGTGATCGAGATTATTCTTTCCACTCTAGAAGATATAGCTTAGGTATTTTGGTTACTTTTTGTATTGAATATTGTATATTCATGTTTCCCTAATCCCAATGTACTCTTCCTTTTTATAGAATGAAATGACCAAATCATTTTCAATGATATTGGATATGGGCTCTACCAATTAATTTATGATGTATGAATGATTTAATATTCTATTGTTGGTTATTTATTATTCTTTTTCTGCTTATTTACATTAAAATATTTGAATTTCCCACTATGATGATGAGTGTATATTCTCCCCACCATATTCTTATCGAAAATCATTGCTCTTAGATAGCCTCTATCATGTGGAGAGGTTCACTAGAGTCCATTTTACCCTCCGATTATTCAACTGTTATTGAGTGATATGAGAAGGGATTTTATAAAGCTGTATTATAAATTTTTTCATTTTTTTCTAATAATTTTTGTTTAGAATATAGGATATTATGAATGTGTTAGAGTTTGGTAATGATCCAATGACGAGGATTAACTAACCCACATACAATGAAAATCCAAATTTCTTGGGATGGGACTTGTTGTTCTCGATTTCACTTATTGAAGTTGTACTAATTTCATAATTGGGTGATGTGTAGGAAATTTATTATTATTATTATTACTATGGATTCAATTTTTTTCTTAGCTCAGTATGGAATGTTGGTGTTATAATCATGCATCATTATTGTAAATTTAGGATTTATATGTCTTTTATATTCCATGCCATGTTTACATGACTGTGAGGATATCCTGTTGTATGATATTATCGTCTTGATTGTTATACCCATGGAATTATAAAAACATTTCATGAATGGAATTCCGAAATGAGTTGTTATTAAAGATTCTTAATCAACCGAAATGGTGTTTTACCATATAGGTTTATGGGGTAACATTAATTTACCAACTATCAATTGTTTAATCCATGTAATTATTATTACATAAGCTAAAATGTTATTCATCTATGATTACAAGGATTCCAATTTCAATTTATAATGATGATATTTCAATAAATTGGGAATTATGATCTATTTAATTGAGTTTTCGTTATAGAATGGTTTCATTCTAGAAATGAAAGTAAATGTTTGTTTATAGTTACAAGACTTGAAAATTTTTCCTTATAAAGAATAGTGCATTATAATTTGGGAAAGTTAAATCATCTAATTGGACAATTATATACATAAATGAGTATGCACTATAGATTTTTTAAAATAAATTAAATGTTTTTAATCAAATTAAGAATCTAATTGAAACATAAATGGTACTTTTATCTATAACATTCAATTAAAACTCTATATACCGAACCCTGATGTGATATAGGAGACCTCAACATTGAACCAACCCTTGTAGTGGTAAGTACGGAGAGTCTTTAATGACACCTATGATCTTATATACCACACATACCTTCTTGTAAGAGTAAGAAGAGGGGAGTGCCTTTTATATAGGAATGCTTATACATGTCCATCTCATTTTTCTATGATTTATAACCTTATAAAATATTTTTTTATCCATGCTCTTGGAAATTATAGATACTTTCCAACATGATGACCTCTAGTTATGTACTAAGACGGTGGAAATGACCATTCACCAAATGTGGTAAACCCTAATCTATTAGTATTACCTCTTATAGTTTCACATGAGTCACCCATGTTATACCTAATTAGTGAAATAATGACTAGTTTTGAGAGGGATTTTTTATGTATTAGGTAGACCATGTATGGAGCCCCATTACCCACTACAACTATGGCATAGTTGACATGGAAATTTCTGATGTAGTATCCACCCATTTTTGGGGGGATGGTAGTACAAATGATATAAAGTCATGGATGGGGACCATGCTATCAATTTTATAGAATCTTGAGATAACTCTCGAGTGAAGGTTTATTCTCACATCATTAATGATATGTGATTCATCAATGAGATGGTGGGATGTGTTGACCTAGGCTAATCATCATTGAAGAATAGTCTGGAGGTATTTTAAGATATCCTTATATGATTACTTTATTTTTTAGATACTAATGGATAACAGAGCCTAAGAGTATATAAACTAGGAGAAGGAAACTCTATAATTTATTGATTATTCAGCTATTTTTAATGATATTCAGTAGCCCATTCATATTCTCATTAGTGATGACATTTCTAGATCTAAAAATATTCATTATGGGATAATAAAAGCCACTAAAACTCAGGTGAATGTGTTTTTACCATAGTCACTATGGTAGTGAACCAAGCCTTGATTACAAATAATAACCATAAAGAACCTGGTTGTATGGGGCATCTTTTGTTAGTCCCTCATCATGGATTTAGATCATCTAGTAGTAAAAAACATTGTCTTGAGATTTATTCAATATTCATTAGTAGTCAGCGCACGAACCCATGTTTCCAAATGATCTATTATTATTGTGGTAAGTAGAACTATATAAAGCCCCTATGAGATAGATCCATAATTAAGATAGAGAATTCGGTATGATGGTCTATATATTAAGGGTTTTTCATAAATTTTCACTTATTTCTAATGGAAGAGGATCCGCACAAGATCCACATTTAGGATCTGGATCATATCCATATCAGCAAGGGTTATTTAACACTACTATATGTATAATCCAAGGATGAGGTCGTGGCTAAGGGATCTAGGCATGGGATCTATAGTTCTAGAAGAAAATGCCTATGTAGGGAAGTCAGTCATAATTCATGTGCTGAATACAAGACCAAATATATGGAGTGAAATGAACCCCTAAAGAGATTAGTGTTGTTATTTCTATGATTATACATATGATGATAGTGTAATATACTTTATTATCATATTTATTTGATCCATGTGTTTCTCTATTATTTATATTTTTAGAGATTATAGATATTCATAGGCTCGAGATAGATTATTTATGTAGCATGATGATACTCGATACTCTGTTGGGAATTAGATTAGAGAGTGTACACTAGTGAAATGAGTTCCCCCTTGAGATAAGTAGGTATCATTTCTTATGGGACCTCATTTTATTCAAGATGATAGGTTTTGAAATAATTCGTAGGATAGACATGTTAAATCCTAATCACGATTATGCCTATCGCAATCACTGGATGGTTTCCTTTACATCACCAAATTGGTATAGTTATATTCATAAGGGTGAATGGTATGTACAAGCAAGTTGATCTAGAACAAGGCATTGCGAGCTAGGTATACTGACAACCCAAATTTCTAATCATTATATGGATGAACAGGGAACATTTAAGGATGATTTTCATTATGTTGTAAATCATTTTAGGGATTTCTTACCTAAATATTTTTTTGGGATACCTCCCTAGAGACTCATGGTTTACAATTGTGCTAGTTCTAGGAGTAGAATTGGTATTCATTCCTCCTTATAAGATGGATAATGCTGATTTATAAATGCTTAAGAGGTAGCTAGAGAACATCAATGCTAAGGGTTTTATATATCCTAGTACATCCCCATGGGATTATTATATCCTTTTCACCAAGAAGGAAGACAGTTCCTTCTAGATTTTCATGTATTACCATTAGTTGAACCATATTACAGTTAATAGATAGTATCAACTACCATGTATTGAAGACCTCTTCAACCATCTTTGATGAATGATAGCTTTCTCCAAGATGAATTTTAGGAAATTATATCATCCAGTTCATGTTATACCATAAGATATACCATGTAAAACATTCCATAGTAGATATGGGTGTATGATTTTTTACATGCCTTTAGGTCATAAAAATGTTCCAGTAGTATTCATGGATTTGATGAATCAGGTTATCTTCTATATATGGATTCATTTTTCAAAGTCTTTATGGATGACGTCTTGGTGTACTCACATACTCAACAAAAACATTCCCAATATATTTATTTTGTTATGAGAACATTGATAGATAACCAACTATATGCTATGATCACCAAATTCCACTTTGGGATTGATAAGTTTCACTTATTGGGTCACATTATCTTAGTTATTGGATTTCTAATTATCCCAAAGAAGGTGATATGTATTTTTTCTTTGTAGAATCCTAAAAATTTTATTGATATATATAGTTTCTTGGGGCTGGTGGGTTATTATAAGAACTTATTTTAAGATTATCACATATCAAATCACAGATCACGGGATTGACTAAGAAAGGTGTCATATATACATGGTCTAAATCATGTGATGAAGCCTTTTTGGAGTTTAATGGAATGATTATTTCAGTGTTGATCCAGATTTTACCTAATCCTAAAAGAGGCTACATGGATTATGGTGATACATCAAGAATCATGACGTAATACATTATGATGTAGAATGTTTGAGTAATGGAATACGAGCCGCATCAGTTAAGTTCACGTGAGTGTAATTACATGATACAAGATCTTGAGCTAAAAACGGTGGTTCACACCTTGCCTTTTTTGGAGGAATTACTTGTATAGAGAATGTTTTATGGATTATAAAGCCCAAAAAATATTTAAATAAATATTTAAATAGCATTATGTGAATATTAGGTAGTGAATTTGGGTTGAAAACCAAGAGTTGTTAGAATTTAAGCCTTATTATAATCTTGGTAAAAGTAATAATTTTTTTTATTCTCTGAACAATATGACTCGAACACTGGCAGTTCAGGAAGTCAGTAGTGAGTGGATGATTACGGAAATATATTCTGAGATTCATATGTGGGTTTAGGACTATCATGAATATATTATACTCACACAATTACCAGTGACCTATTCACTTCTAGATAGATTACTAGAGAGTCAGGTTTATGATAGTAAAGGTTTTGTCCTATGAAAGAAATTTTCAGTCGATGACCCACTACGATGTTGGATAGTTGATTTGGATAGGTCCATTATCATTCATGGATGAATATGGGTTTTAGTGGATATATTAGGGGATTTTATGTGAGATTCTCATAAAACTTCTTGGTTAGTACATCTTGATTTTTCCATGATTTATTGTGGGTTATATAGCCAGAACTAGTGGCAGGGATGAAAAGGGATATATTAGTTTTTTAAATTAATGTTTAACAAATTTGTAGGTGAAGGTGGAACAAAATAAACCCCCATAGATTTTACAGAAGTTAGTTATTACCAAGTTGAAATGGGATGATGTCACCTTGGATTTTTTCATGGGATTACATAGGCAACCTTGAGGTTGTGACATAGTACGAGTTATCATAGATAAATTGAAAATGGTCTATAACTTCTTATCTATCAAATAGATATTTACAGTGGATGATCTGGGAAAAATATATTTTAGAGAGATCATACGCCTTTATAAAGATCCATGTACTATAATATTAGACATTGACACTCAATTTACATCATGTTACTAGTAGGGGTTACAGATGAAACTAGTTCAACAGTTATTTCTGAGTAAAATATATCACCCATAGACTGATGGTCTATCCAATCATTTAATATAGGGTTTAGAATAAATCCTCCAGGCATGCGTCCAATATATCAAATTCTCTTAGGAGAAACAATTACCTCTTTTTTACTACTATTAAAAAATCATCCAACATACTATATATAAGATTTAATATGAGGCCTTATATGTTAGGTTTTTTCATACACCCCTATGTTGTGTAGATACAAGACAAGTAGTGCAACTGGGACCTCGTCTCATTCAAGAGACTTTAAAGTAGGTAAAGCTTATTAGAAAGAATATGGATATATTTCATTCAAAGAAGAAGTAATATACAGATCTTTTTCAATGACCTATAGATTTTTAGGTCAATGATTGAGTCTTAGAATGTGTTTTTTCATGGCTTGGGTGTTGACGGATTTAGAAAAAAGGGAATTTTTTCACGTCATTAAGTCAATACCATCATGATTTTGGAGGGAGTTAGGCCAATAACCTATCAGTTGTAGTTAAATCAGACTTATTAGGCTAGGCATGACATCTTCCATATATCTCGGGTTTGGTTTTTTTATTCATATCCATCCCATATTATTCATCTCGATGATGTTTATTTAGAGGTAGATGCATCCTTTTTTGGATAATATTTTACGTATCAACGATCATATAATAAAGGCTCTTTAAGGAAGGTCAGTTCCTATGGTATGAGTGCTATGGTAGAATCGCAATGTATATGATGAGACATGGGAGAGAGAGTTTGATGTATGTTATCAGTGGTTGTAGTTATTATCATATGATGTTCAACCACCCATGTAAGGGAAGATCAAGGATGATTTATTTTAAGGAGGGGAGGTTGTAAGATCCCAGAATTCTAATAAGGCTTAAATTTTTAATTTTCAGTATAAATATATTATTTTTTTATAATAGACGTTATTAATGGTTTAAGTAAGTGTTAATGATAATATAGTGCTTGTTTAGATCCTAGAGATCTTGTTTTTGGAGAAAGGACTTGAGGGACATAGTTCATGAACTATTAGTAGTAACCATGCATCTCAATAGTGAAACACATTAAGTGGAGTTGTAGGGTTATTTCAACAATGAATTAGAGGATTCATGGTTTTGTGAGTTTATATACAGGGGAACACTGGATGTATACTATTTTCTAAAATTATGTTCCCTACCCACGTTGTTACTGAAACGTAGTCATTGGATCATATTGGTTAGTGTACAATTTAGCCAAATTGTGTAGCCAAACCATACACCCCCTATATAGTTTGAAAAAATAATTTTTCCATTAACTTATTTATATAACAAAACCTAATTTTTCTCCCATATTTCATACATTCTTTCCTAAGTGTGAATATATCTCTCCTCTCCTCTTAGGAATATTAATTACTCCTCTGTTTAAGATTGGAATGGAGTTTGCTTTGTCATGTTGGATTAGTATTAGTAATCTATTCATTACTATTCCTCCCTTTTTTGTTTATCTCACTATATAGAATGCTAAATCCATGTGATCTGATATTTCCTATTTTGGGGTATTCATGTATTTATTTGATTTCTCTTATTCGAACCTAATTTAATGGATGATAACGGATGAGAATATTAATACCCATAAATTGAAGGTAGTTTATAACTTTTTAATAAATTTTTGGGTGTTTATAAAATGCTATCATTATGCCACATGATGAAATTTTCAGGCTTTAATATGTAAATTAATAAATATTTAAATTTATTTTATAAATGATGATTTAAAAATTTAATGAAAACCGTATGATAAGTTGGATATCGTAAACCTCAACCCATTACACCCTTGATCTGGGTTTCATGAATTGATTATTATTATTCAATATTTAGTGTAAGTTGAGCTCTTAAATTATTAATGGGGTCCATTTATAAGTGAGTTGAATTTTAAAATGTTAAATTCCCCCTGTATAACCCTACCATTTATGAATTAATTGAGTATTGGAAAGTCATAAATAGAGGTGTGGAATGAAATATACAATCCCTTAGATTCTTCATAATTATATAATATAATAATAAACTGAATATGATAAATTTAATTGATAAATGTCATGGAGAATAACATGGACCCTTGGTCCGATATATAATTAGTTGAATTAAATTGATAAATAGAATGGAAACTAATATGGATTAATTCCACATCACTTGTTAGTGAGATGATTTATGAAATGATTAAGATGAAGTGACTAGAATAATGGCATAGACACTAAAATGAACCCCTTCCTTATCACTTGTATGTGATATGATTTATGATATGATTAAATTTAAGTGAATTGATAAAGCATGTGGAAACTAACATGGTCCCTTGAATCCGTAAAAAATTCATTGATAATGGTTGAAATGGTATGGAATTGATGAGGAGTATAGAATTAATTCACGATGAGATGGCATTCATATTTTTATTAGATTCCTTGGATTGTTATCTTGGATTTAGATTTCTTGAACTACCTTGAACATGCTCCTTGGGGTCCACCCAAGTTTATATTGAGTTTTATAATGTTTTATCCCATGGAATCAAAGAAGATACCATGGTAATGGACCCTAGGTTCAGGTCCCTTGTAGGTCAATGTTACACTATGTTTTCTATGGATAATATCCTTTAACATAGAGGAAACCTTGGTTATAGGCCCTGGGTCCGGTAACTCAAAAGATTAATATTGGTTATTTAGAATATTCAATAGTTTCATGATACATGATATGTTGGAATGTTCCATAAATATTTCATTAAACTATTTTATATTTATTGATCATTAATATACTACTTTGATCACAACATGTACTAGTAGTATAGGTTTTACCACTTTATCATTCATATCCTTTTTTACAACTGTAAATGAATATTTCTCCATCTTATATAGTCACATTGTATTTGTAATAGATGCCATTGGTGGTGTCCTACTAATTATATATCACACATTACATGGGAAGCCAATTGGTGCCTAGAAATACATCATGATTTCTAGAGGGGGAAAACATGTCATGTTCTATACAACGAATTTCTTATTTCTAGAATAGAGTATGTGATTATAGAACTGAACCTATACTTGAAATGATAGTAGATGTAACGACCCCAACTTTTAATAATGGAAATTCATCTTGATGTAATTAAATGTAATATTATTTTAAATTCTAATATAACATATGCACTTCTTTTTACTATGATTTTGGATTTTTAAAATACTGTTAATAATTGTGATCGTTTCTAATATAGTCATTGAATAGTGATCACATTATTAGTATAAATATAGGGCTTTAACAAATCCAATTTACTCAAACAAAATAAGAATTGGACTCATCCCGTAGACTTGCCCTGCACAAAGCCCATTTTTCATAGCTCAAAAAGGAGTTGGCATCATTGGGCTTCGCTGTTGACCAAGCCCTAGCCGAAATTCAATATGTGAAGCTCGAATGGAACCACCTACGAGAGAGGTGGAAGTTGATATAGATTACCAATCAAGTGATGTTATCCGAGCCACCCCAAGATTCAGTCACCATCATACACTGTATCCTTCAGTCTTATGTAGGGGTTATAAGGGCTTATGTAACATGACCATATCACTGTAATTATGTGCATTATTTTTTTATATAATAAACAATGTACATTCCTTTTATTATAATTACTTGGTAAATAGTATTTGAAGCACAAATAGTATTTTTAGTTAATATTCACCGAAGAAATCTATTTTGATAAATTAATGGATTTTTTAAATAAATAATATTTTAATTAAATATTCTTATTATTAAATTACATTTTATTAAGTATAAATGATTGTATAATTTTTATGAATACAATTTTAATTTTTATTAAGGTTTGAAATCTATTTTTGTGAAAACCGATGAATTTTTTATAAATGTCGTTTTTTATTTTAAAAATGCAAATTCACATATTAAGAAAATTATTTTGATAAAACTAATATTATTTTTCAATTTAGGATGTTAAAATTATCCAACAGTGAATTTTTTTCAAAATATTTTGAGACTGTCGGATTTTTGTGTAAAAATTAAATACCATTTAAATATATAATGTGTTTTATGAAATCATAATGACCCAATAGTGTTGTAATAAAATACTATAAACATAATGTTCGTCTAATATATGCTTTACCATTAATATAATGTGATTTTTGGTTTGTTTGATTTATTTTACAAAGATATAGTGGAACCTCCAAGACATATAAAACATTTTAGATTTTTAAAATGATTTCCTTGAGAGTGTGAATCGCCTCCAAATAAGTGAACCTATTATTTTGATAATTTCATGAATTGTCATTATAATATATTTATTTCCACTCCCCTTTGGAAAAAAATGGGAAAAACCATGGGCTAGTTTTTGGTATTGATTTGTTTTAACATGTGGTGTCCCAAACCTAAATAATAAAGAATTCCATCTCCTTTCCTATATAAACCCACACAATATCCCACTTAATCATCACTAATTTTTTTTAGTTCATCCAACATCTTCCCTCGTCTCTCTATAATCATCTGAAGATGCACCAAGCTCTCAAAAATCCTCTCTCAAGCCTCTCTCAAGCCTTTGGGATCACACTTCCAAGTAAAGGATTCTTTCCTTTCTTATTTTTATCCAAGTTTCATTATGTTGTAATACCATTTTACTTTCAATTTCAATTATTGGCGTACGATATTTCACCACACTTATTTTACCATCCTTATTTTTTAAATGATGAGGTACCTATTTTTCTCTTATTAATGTGTCCCATGTACACCTGTTACCATGCCGAAATTACATAAGGAATTTCTCTCTTCTCGTCCACATTCAAGAAATTGTTTTGTATTATGAGTCTAAATTTCATTAAATTTTTCATGAATGTATCTATATGACCCCCTTAATTTTCATTTCATGTACATATTATGAGACATGCCTTTCTATCTCATCAACAATTTTAATTAATTCTAAGGTCACGTCATTGTGCTACAGAAATTGTACCGCGATTTTCCAAGCCAAATACATTGTGTCATGAATACCATGCCCAATTCTCTATCAAGGGTATTCAGCTTTATAAACATTTACTTCTTGATTATATAGTTTCATGTATTGATTAATCATTCCTTTATTGTGGAATAAATGAAGATCATTAATGATTCCATGTTTTAGGATCCATTTGGAACACATATGTATGAAATGATATGTTTTAAGAAGGGTGCTCCCTGATAGTGCTCCAATGCATGGGGTAAAGATTAGTATCATGATACGTCAAGTGCAATGAGGATTTAATCATTATAATTCAATTTAAATGAGGATATACTCATGAAAATTCAAGTTCAATGAGGGATTACTCATGGCCAGGGGCAATGAGCATTGGCTCATGCTAATTCCATGTTAAGTTTTATTGCCACATTCCCATTTTATGATAACCATGCTATATCATGCCTTTATGTTCATGTTTCTTTTATGCTCTATTGATATTACTATTTCCTAAAATGTATTTTATTCAACATTTTATGACTTTTTTACCCCCTTATGGGTATTTATAGCTCACCCTTTTCACATGTATGTCCTTAGGTTATCCCATGCAATGCTATGTACGAGGGAATGTCGTGGTTATGTAAATGAATTTTTCAAAAATTATGTTGTGTGCTTTATATTTAAAGTTTTTATGTAATGTTCCTATTACCCAAAGACACTATACCTCTCAACCTTCATTGTTGTATCAATTGAAGAGTTTATGTAATAAATTAGCATTAAGTGTGTATTAAAAAGAATGATTGTTATGGTTGGTATCAGAGGATATATTTAGTTATTTTTGGGATTAGGATTAGAAAAACCTAGTGAAGCCTTAGATACAAGATTAATTATAATAAAAACATCCCAAATTTTGGGTGAGTATTGAGTAAGTGGTTTGTCAAAAAAATATCCATACTTGTATACGAGTAGGTAGAGGTGGCTCTGGCACATATGTACCTAGGAGTCAAAACTTCGATAAGGGGTTTCAGGGTTGACTTGGGGTATCCCGGTACACGACAATGGTCCTTTCTAAACTTTTGGTTACGACGCCCTAGGGGGATATTATTTAGTAAATTCACAAGATTATTAAGAACCATTATTAAGGGAATTAAAAAAAAATGCCCCTAAGAATATATGTTTGAAAGTAGATCATGAAAAACATAGATTGAAGCCTATAGATTCCTAAGTTAAGGAAATAAAAGTTATTTATTATTCATTCATTTTTCCCTTGGAATATGCTTTATGTGTTACCCCTAACTATCCATTCATTCGATCCAGTGGCCGATAATATGAGGACTAGTTCTAACAACTGATGTGAAGACCAATGTGATGACTATTTTAATGAGATGCCCAATCTGATTGGAGCATGAATCGTGATCATTGTCATGATAATATCTCATTTAAATCAAGATTTTAATAGAAACATGGGTTAAGAGTATCATTCACCCCCCTTATGAAAAACCAAGTTTCTATTGAGATGTTAATGTGAAAAAGGCCTCCTACTTTTAATGGATCATATGTTCCCTTAATCACCGAACAATGGATCAACTCCATTGGAAAGATATTCTTCATCCTTAAATGTTTTGAAAAAGAGAAGTTTCTTCTGGATACATATCATATAGAAGGTGAATCCGACCAATTGTGGACACGGATCAAAAATAAGAAGCCTGAGAACGAGATTGTGGCGTTTGAATGGAATGATTTCCGGAAAATATTTTTTGATAAATTGTTTCCTTTCAACCTCAGGCTTAATACGTAAAGGGGCATCTTTTCCCTCATGAAAAAATATGATTAATATGTTGGAGAATACGAGGAAATTTTTACAAGGCTTGCACAATATGACTCTGGCATTTTTGTTACCCCAAAATGCATGGTTGACCGATTCATTGGTGGGATGAATCCTAGCCTACGGAATTCCCTGGTGATCCATGAATTCGATATCTTTGAGGAAATTGTATGATGTGCCCTCAAAGTCAAATTGGAGATCAGAGAATGTCAGGGGTATCATGGGGATAAAAATCATAAGGTGGACTGTAATTCTGGTGGTTCGATGGATAAATGTGATGGTGCTAAGAAAATATATCACCCCACTTTAAAAAGGTGTGGAAAGAAGCACCCTGGAAATTTCCTTAACTGGATGTGTAAATGCTTTAGCTGTTGAAGAGAAGGGCACCTAGCCGTTAACTACTGACAAGAAAAACCAGCGCCTATGATAAAGGATAGGAACGCTCCATTTGAACCTCAATGCGTTGTTCATTTCTTCAACTCTAAAGAACCAGTGAACCTTTGAAATCAGTTCCCTAAGACAAGGGTCTTTAGAGGAAACCAATAACCTCCAAGGAAGTAGGGGTGTCCTTTTTCCATCACTAGTGCCGAAGTGATCCCCAAAAACGAAGTGGTGATAGGTACACTTGTTATTCATTCCATAATATAGAACATGTTTTTAGATTCTGGTTCTACTTATTCTTTTTAATCTCAAATGTTTAGTAGAACAATCACAAAACCACCAAAAATCATGGAAGTAAAGATGTCGGTGAGCACAGAAAATGAGGCCATCATTACATCCCATGAATATAACTCCACCCCTATCATAATAAGTGGATTGAACTTCCTGGAGAACCTCATCATACACCCTCTAGTGAACTTTGATGGAATTCACATCATGGATTGGCTTTCCTTATATAGATCCAACATAAATTTTCATGAGAGTTAAATCACTCTTCATAGGGAGAATCGACCCCCAATTCTATACAAGTGCAAAGAGGAAGATGAATCTTTTTTAGCACCATCATCTCAAGAATGGATATTACTACCATATGAGCATGTGTATCTGGCTCAGATGATTGTTTCTAAGGAGGGAAGCATCCTTGAAGACATTCCTATTGTGAGGGAATTCATAGAATTGTTTCCCAAGGAATTTCCTAGTCTTCCTCCTAGAATATATTTTGAATTCTCAATTGATTTTATACCTGGTGTGTTGCCAATATCCAATAATCTATATAGAATGGTTGTTGTGGAGCCTGAGAAGCTGAAGAAAAAACTACATGATAATTTGGATAATGGTTTTATATGAACAACTGATTCACCATGGGGTGCACCAGTCATTTTCATCAAGAAGAAGGATGGGTCAATATGCCATTTCATTGATTTTGTGAGCTCAACAAAATCACGATAAATAACAACTATAATCTTCCATGAATATATGGCTTCTTTAATCTGCTACGTGGAGCACAATTATTATCAATGAAAGATGTATGGTCAGGATATTACCAAGTAATGGTGGGGAAAGAGGATATCTCCAAGGCTAATTTTCGTACAATATACCAGCACTATGAATTCATAGTAATGCCTTTTGGACTCACTAATGATCTATCAATCTTCATGGAAATGATGAATAGATTCTGTAGAGATTTCCTCGACAAAGTTTTTGTAGTCTTTATAGATGATATTCTATTATACTATGAAACCAAGTATGATCATTAGAGGCATCTAAAAACTGTACCAATGACCTTGTGAAAGGATAAGATCTATGCAATGTACAACAAGTGGGAGTTATAGTTGAAGGAGGTCTTATTCTTGGGTCATATCATCACAAGAAATGAGATATCTATGGATCCCTCCAAGAGAACTAAAATTTAGGGATGTTCAAGGCCAAATTGGTAATGGATATCCATAACTTCTTGGGTTTAGCTGGATATTATCTCCAATTTCGGTGAAATTTATCACAATGGTCAAACCCTCTTACCAAGATAACATGGAAGGGGCTCAAGTTTGATTAGATTGATGGATGCAAAAAAACATTAAGGAGTTTAAAAGGAGGCTTACCACTATACTCATGCTCACATTACCCATGAGTGGAATATTTTTTCTGTATTTAGTGTTGGTTCGAAGAACAGCTTGGGTTGTGTGTTGATACAGAATGATAAAGTGAGAGCATATGCCTCAAGGCAGCTGAAAATCCATTAGCAAAACTATACAACACATGACATGGAGTTTGTGGATGTGATATTTGCATTGAAAATCTAGAGAAATTATCTCTATGGGGAGAAGTGTGAGCTATATACTAATCATAGGAGCCTAAAATACATATTCATAAAAAAAGGAGCGTAATATGCGACGAAGAACATGGATAGAAATCATTAAGGATTATGACTACTCAATCCACTACCATCCTGGTAAAGTAAACAAGTTGGAAGATACTCTATGTATAAGGGATATTTTATTTTTATCAATGATGATAATTGAAAAGGATCCAATATTCTTAGATTTTCAAAGGATGTACATTGGAATCATTAAGGAAGGAACATCATCAATCCATTCTAAAATGACCTCCCGACGATCCCTCAGGGATAAAATAAAGTATATTCAAACAAAGTATGTAGAAATTATGAAGAGGGTGTAAGCTACCAGAAATGTGAAATCTTTAGTTATTTTGGTTGATAAGGATGGTATTGTGGGATTTGGGTCATGATTATGTGTATCATCTAATCCTGAGATAAAGAAAGAGCTTCCGAATGACGTACATATCTCAACCTTCTCTATTCACTTGGGGTGCACAAAGATGTATTGAGATCTCCGAGAAAACTTTTGGTGGGAGAATATGAAAAGGTAAATTGCTAAATATACATCAATGTTCTTGGTATGCCAACAAGTGAAGGTCGAGAGGAAAAATACTAAGGGGATGATTCAACCACTACCCATACCAACATGGAAGTAGTAAAAAATTACTATGGACTTTCTCACTGTACTTCTAAGGACATCCAGAGGAAACAATGTTATATGGGTCATTGGGGATTGTCTTATGAAGACATATCACTTTATTACGATTCGAGAGGACTTTTCATTGGATGAACATGCATGGATTTATATCAAAGAAGTGGTAAGGCTGCATGTAGTACCACTATCTATTGTATCTGATCATGATATTAGATTCACCTAGAAGTTCTAGATAATTCTCCCAAATGCTCTAAAAAATGAACTGAACTTAAATATGGCCTATCACCCTCAAAATGAAGTCCAATCTGAGTGAACTATTCAGACACTTGAAGATATGTTAAGATCATGTTCTATGAACTTCAAAGGAGGATGGGACCAACATCATCCACTAGTTTAATTCTCCTACAATAATAGTTTCTACTCGAGAATCCTAATAGAACCATATGAATCCCTTTATGAGAAAAGTTGAAGAACAACGGTGTGTTGGGATGAAGTCGGTGAGCGCAAGCTGCTAGCACTTGAAATGGACAAAGAAATGGCAGAGAAGGTGGAAACCATTCACCAACATATCAAGGAAGCCCAAATTTCATAGAAGAGTTATGTAGATAACCATCGACGAGATCTTGAGTTAAAAGTTGGAGACATGTAATTTCTATACTTATCTCTATGGAAGAAGGTCATCTGGTTTGGAAAGAAATGGATGTTACGTCCTAGGTACATCGGCCCCTTATAGATTCTTGATCTTGTCGGGGCGGTGGCCTATCGACTAGAACTTCCACCCACCATGGAGAAAGTACATGATGTCTTTCTTGTACCCCTCTTAAGAAAGTACATACCAGACCCATAACATGTAATCTCTTTAAAGGTTGTATAGTTAGGGGATGATATTTCTTACGAGGATAAACCAGTGAAGATCTTAGCTCACAGATAAAAACGCCAATGTAATAAGACAATTCCCCTCATTAAGGTGTTGTGGAGAAACAACTAGTTTGAATGAGCGACATGGGAATAAGAGGAAGTGATGAATTATAGTTACCCACATCTCTTTTAGTGTGGTAAATGGAAATTTTGAGGGTGAAATTTATAAAGGCAAGAATATTTTAACGACCAAACATTTAATAATGGAAATTCCTCTTGATATAATTAAATGTATTATTATGTAAAATGTCTAAATGACATATAAACTTCTTTGGTTTTCTGATTTAGTATTTTTTAAAATACCCTTATGAATTGCTACCATTTCTTATATAGCCTTTGAATAGTGGTCACATGATTAGTATAAATATAGGGATTTAATAAATCCAATTTACTCAGACAATGGAGGATATGGACTCATCAAAAACACTTGCCCCATAAAAATCCCTTTTTTCAGATCTCAGAAAGGAGGTGACATCATTGGGAATTAGACTTGACCGAGCCTAAGCCGAGCTTCACCATGTTAAGCTCAAACAGAAATTCCTATAAGAGAAGTGGAATTTGATAGAGATTATCTCCCGAGTGATGTTATCCGAGCCACACCAAGAGTCTGTCACTATCACACACATTACCCTTTGTTCTTATGCAGGTGTTATAAGGGGTTATGTAACATGACCTTAGCACTATTATTATGTGCATTATTTTTGTATATAATAATTAATATACAGTCATTTTATTATTATTACTTTCTAAATATTTTTTAAAGTACAAATAGTAATTTTAGTTAATTTTCAACTAAGAAATCTATTTTGATAAATTAATGAATTTTTGAAAAAAATAATATTTTAATAAAATATTATTATTATTAAATTACATTTTATTAATTATAAAAGATCATATAATTTTTATGAATACAATTGTAATTTTTACCAAGGTTTGAATGTTATTTTTGTCAAAACCCATGATTTTTTATAAATGTTGGTTTTTATTTTAAAAATAAAAAATCAAATATTTAAAAAACTATTTCGATAAATTTAATATTATTTTTGGAATCAGTATGTCAAAATTATCCAATGGTGAATCTTTCTTAATTTTCTGATACAGTATAATTTTTGGGTAAAAATTAAATATTGCTTAAATATATAATGTGTTTTATGACATCATAATGACCAAATAGTGATGTAATAAAATACTATTAAAATTATGTATTCACAATATATGTTTTACCATTAAAATAATGTGATTTTTTTTGATTTATTTTAAAAATACATAGTAGACCCTCAAAGACATATAAAACATTTTAGCGTTTTAAATTGATTTCCTTGAGAACGTGACTCACCTCCCCATAAGAAACCATATTATTTTAAAAATTTCAGAAATTTTCCTTAAAAAATATTTTTTCCCACTCCCCTATGGAATAAACCATGGGCAGAAACCATGGTCGGGTTTTTGGTTTTGATTAGTTTAATGTCTAGAGTCCCAAACATAAATAACAAAGAATTCCCTCTCCTTTCCAAAATAAACCATCTCAAGCTACCACTTCCTCTTCACTAAAAGCCTTTGGATTTCATTAAACCCTTTTCCACCATCTCTAGAATCCTTCCAAGGCTCCCCAATCTTACAAGAAGCCTCTCTCAATCCTCCCCCAAGCCTTTGGGATCACACTTAGATGTAAGGGATTCCTTCCTTTATTATTTTTATCCAGGTTTCTTTATATTGTAATACCCTTTTATGTTCAATTAAAAATTTTGGGGTATGATTTATCACATCCCTTATTTTAACCTCATTATGTTTGAAATTATGAGAGACCTATTTATCTCACATTAATTCCTCCCATGTACACCCGTTACCATGCCTAAATTCCATAAGGAATTTCTCTCTTTTCATTCACATTCAAGAAATTATTAAGTATTATGAATCTAAATTCAATTAAATTTTTCATGAAATGTATCTATATGTCCCCCTTACATTAAATTTAATTTACATATTATGATACACCCCTTTCTATCTCATCATCCATTATTATGAATTCTTATTTCACGTCATTATGCTGCCGAAATTGAACTACGATTTCCAAGCCAAAGCCATTGTGTAGTGAATACCATGCTAATTTCTCTATCAAGGGTATTAAACTTTATTAACATTTACTTATTGATTATAAAATTTCATGTATGAATCCAAAATTCCTTTTTCATGGAATAAATAATTATCTTTAATGATTCCTTGTTTTATGATCCATGTGGCACACTTATGCATGAAATGAAATGTTTTAAGAAGGGTGTGCCCTGATAGTGCTCCAATGCATTAGGTAAAGATTGTTATCATGTAAATCAAGTGAAATTAGGATTTAATCATGATAATTCAAGTTCAATGATTATTTACTCATGCTAATTCCAGTGCAATGAGGTTTTAATCATGCCACATGTGCAATGAGCCTTGGGTCATGCTAATTCCATGTTAAGTGTTGTTGCCACATTTCCATGTTTTCATAACCATGCTATATCATGCCTTTATGTTCATGTTTCTTTTACGATCCAATGATATGTCTAGTGACTAAAATGTATTGTATTCTTCATTTTATTCTTTGTTTACTCCCTTAATGGGCTATATTGCTCACCCTTTTCATATGTATGTCCTCAGGTTATCCAGTGCAATGTTAAGTACGAGGGAATGTCGTGGTTAGGTAAAGGAGGTTTTCAATAATGATAATGTGTGTTTTATTTTTTAAGATGTTATGTAATGTTCCTAAACCCTAAAGACACTATAAATATCTATATTCCTTGTTGTATCAAGTAAAGAGTTTATGTAATAAGTCATGTTTAAGTGTTTCATAAAGACTAGGGTTATTATAGTACAGATATCTTTGGTCTTTTGGTTCATTTTGGAACAGAATGTTACATATGCATGTTTATATGTTCCCTATGTAATCTCACTTTTTTATAGAATTATTATATCATCATCATTTTATATATTCCATTGGATATTGTTTCTACCAATTTATTTATGATGTCTTGATGATTTACTAATTTTGAGGCTCATTATTTATTATAATTCTACTTTTATGGTTACTATGATACAACCGTTCCCCACTCTAATAATGAGGGTATATAATCTCAACTATACTCTTATAGACCCTCCCTTCTAGTCTTCCACCTCTAACATCTGGGGAGGCATTCTTGAGGCCATGTGACCCATCTGTTCTACAACTGTTATTATGTGAGTTGGGTAAGGATGTTACAACAACCTTATAATGAAATACATTATTATATAAATAACATTTATAAAATTGATTTTTATATACAAAATTAAATTATTTATTTGATGACTATATATATCTAATGTTTATTTTTATATATATAAATATATCCAAATATTGTATATATCCAATGAATATATATATCTAACATCTATATAAATATTATATAATTTCCACATTACCTTTTTCTATTCCAATATATTAACTCAAATACCTCTCTAAAATCATTAATAATATCTCCTTATTAAAAATTGATACTATATTTATAATGTTTTTTAATCTTCTTTTAATTATACTTATCATTAAAATATTCATGAGAGATCATGTGGAAGAATATTTCAAGTGTGAAATAATTGTATTCAAATTCAATTATATTCCTCTTAAAAATTTTATAATTATATATCATATATATATATTTAAACTAATGTTTAATTAATTTTATATTATAACACTATTCCTTAATTAAATAAGTAAATGTTCATATTTTCTTGGTATTTTGTTTAGAATAAGCTGTTAAACACAATTAACTTATTGAATGAAAAATCGCACTAAAATATGAGTTGTAAAATTCTACCCTCATTAAAAAGAATTCACTATAAGAATTTAATGTCTATGATAAAAATTGATATAAGTATTTTGATCTCATTGTATATTTATTTTCCAACATAAATAAGTTATAATTATTATTTTTTCATATAACTTTGACCAGGTGAGAGGAATTGTTTTATAGTTTTTTGTCTCTATGACATAAGATCCCTTATAGTTGTTCCTGATAAGAGGGATCATGATCTAATTGTGTATACACTAATATCAATTCATGTGACAAATATTTATGTACTTACTAAAATTAATAAAAAAAATTACACTAGGGATATGTTTAATGTAATCACCAATTAATAAGATAAACTTATCATGTGATCAATATTTTCAAACGGGAGGATATATACATCACTCAAATTTACCGAATTCCGGAATCTCATAATCCTCTTCCATGGATATATTTAAAAGAATAATTTTCCCCCAACAAAAAAACTCTAAATAATGACAAAAATTATTTACATATATCTTATATTATTTTTTTAAAATTTAAATTTCATGGAATGGTGTGAAACTTCACTGTCATTTCTTAATAAATATCTAGTCCCAATATTTTTTAACAGCTAATTTATCATTACATGTCAAAGTGTTGCACCTCTTCCCATATACAGCCTTATAAAATACCATTTCAATTATTGAGTTGAAATTATTAGTATATGATAACACATCATGTATAATATATTAATACCATAATACTTTTAAATCCATCAAGAATTAGATTATCATATCTTCTATAGTGTTAATTGGCCTTTCAGATTGACCATAGTTTTAAGGATTATAATCAGTTGTAAAATTTAGTTTTAAATTTAATGCTTACTGAAACCTTTTAAAAAACAATGAGTTGAATATAATATCTTGATAATATATAATAGAAATTGAAACTCAATATAGTCATACAACTTCATTTATATATATTTTTATTATTATTGGGAGAAAAATCATCCTGAATAGAAATTCAGTGCACTAGATTCATAGGGAAATCAATCATAACATATATGAATTTTACTTTTATAGTGGCCTTTGGAAGAACTATGAAAAAATTCATCGTGATGATTATCCATTTCTGTATGGTTTTGGGTTATAGATTCATCATCCCTTTAGAAATTATATATTCTTCCTTAACTTTTTTATATACAAAGCTTCAAAATACGTACTTTGAAATCTACATCTTCATGTCATCCCACAAAAATTTATCCCTATGTTCTCTAAAAATTTTATGTTTTCTTGGTTATTAGAGAATTACGATCTATCTGCATCATAAAAAACATCCTATTAATTTGTAGTACATATGGAATACATAATCATGTTCTAGATATTATAAATCCATATTTTTAAAGATTGGAATCTGAGTTATTTTTAATGTTATTTTGATACTCCATGTCGTCCTTTTAGGACTTTATAATCTTTACTTTCATATGTGTTTAAGAAATAATTTGGGAAAGTTTTGTATTAACCCCATACATTATAATTTTCATGTTCATAATTTTGTTATCAATAGATATTTGGTCTTTTAATATTATTATCATTGTCAAGGAAATATGATCCTTTATATTAAGAGCATCTTCAACCTTGGTTTCTTTCCAAGGTTGGAAAAGTAATGAGAAATCATAATTTTTTATCCACACATACCATATACTTTGGTGCATGTTAAACACCCTCTATATAAATAAACACTTTAAATTTTTTGGATAAGTATACATATATCACATTTCCTAATATATAAAATTGCCTCAAAATATTTACTTAAAATATTATTACATCTTACCCCAGGTCCTTTTTTAGGTAATTTTTTTCATGAACCATTTATTAAAATTAGTCATAAGATATCACCATACAATTTTACAAAATAACAAAACCCATGTACTTTTTATAGGAATCATTAAATATTCAAAAAACTTCTCTAACATATTGTATTGTTAGAATATGTTTAGTTAATTGACTATTTTTAATCTCCTTCAAAATTTCTTCATATTATTTTTTATATAGGAAATTTATTCAGATTCAAGTTAACATGGTTAGTATATTTGACATTCGTGATAAAATTTTCACAAATAATTGATAATATCAATACAATCTGAAAAACATTTATGTCATTGTTACAATTATTTTTATGGGTTATTCTCCAATCAAATTTTTCATCAAATGATCTAGATATAAACCTTAGGTAGTGATTAAATGAATTTAAAATGATACTTTTTTCATAAAAATCATGCTTTCTAGATTTTAAAAAATAAATTTCCTTTCTTTATATTCTATAGAACAAACTAAAATATTCCTCATGTTATTTCATTATCTTGGGATAAATGAGAATATCATAAATAATAACATAAAAAAAATTATGTTGTTAATCTATAAATACTATATCTATAAAATCCATGAAGATAAGAATGTTATTTATTAGTCGAAGAGGCATCACTTTGGATTCATTGTGTTCATATAATATAAAGAAGGTTTTATTTGGAATATCCATTATTTTCACTATTAGATGATTATATCTAAATAAAATATATACCTTTGAGAAGTATTATTTCACATGATGTTGATCAAACATTTCATCAATATATGGTAGAGGATACATGTTCTGAATAATGATCTTTTTATGATCTCGATAATTAATGAAAAAATGTTCTGAACTAACATTATTATTAACAAAGAGGATTATCCCACTCCATTGTGAATCACATGTTCATATAAAACCATTATTTAAATTATCTTGTAGATGATTTTAAACTCCTCAAATCCAATAGGATTCCTTAAATAAGGGCTCTTAAATGAATCTATAATACTAGGTATGAGTTCAATTGAAATCTAAAACTCACAAACTAAGGGAAAATAAATAAATTATTTTTGATAAACATCAATATATTCTTTTATAATAGGTATGTCATAAATATTGTTTCCCCCCAGAAAATTGAGCATAATATCCTTCATCACTGTGTATTAAAAACTATATTAAGGGTTTAGTTTTAATGGTATATTCATAATCTGTCATGAATTGATATATGATCATCAAATAATTTAGGAAACAAAATGAGATTTCCCTATCCAAATAATTAGTATGATTTCTATATAGAGAGTGTTAATCCATTCATAATATTTCATTAAATTTATCAATGGAATAATTTCTAGATTTGTAGGAAACAAATTCCCACAAATATTAATTGAAGAAGATTTATATATTGATGATGTAATAATTGAACCACTATATATTTTCATAAATAAATCAATATTAAATAATTCCCATGGTGAATAAATAATCTTAAAAATTCTCAAGATATGAAGGAATGTGTAAAAATATAATTTAATAAATTTTTTGTATTTAAAAATTCGGTTATAATTATATTATTCACTTCTTAGTTTTTATGATCCACTTCTGTAGTAGTGATTGCATACGATCTTCTCTAACCCTTTGGTTTTACAGTTTACTGACATAGATTTTCCCCATGAACCATTAGTTTGGTGCGTTGATTTGAATAATTTTCAATATCCTTGAAAGTAATACATTTAAGTGTGGGTTCTATATTTGGTGTACCTTAATTCATTTCCATCATGTCAATTGGAATATGTGAATATCTTTAAAAACCATGTGTTTTTTATCCTCTATTTCTATACTTAAAACACTTTCACATTCATTTGAGATAATTTCATAGTTGAATATTATTTCCTCAATAAACATCCTCGCTTAAACCCCCATGAAAATACAATTTCCTTTTTATTATAAAACCTTTGTGTATAATCTGAATATAAAAAATAATTACCACTCTAATATCACATCAAATAATCTATTCCTAGATACCAATGTTTATTATCACTTATATTTTTCAATGACTAGATTTTATACCACTAAATAATTTATTGACTTTAAATTTAGGAAAATTGATAATGAAAAGGGGTGCCTTGTATGTATCATGAATTTATCCTTATATAAACCAATAGATTTGTACTCGTTTTACATAATATTAAGTAATTACCACAGTATATTAATATAAAGACATAAATTAAAAAAATATCACAAAATATTTTATTAAACTCCACCATTACATGGAATCAATTAATTCCATTTTGATTTTGATCATCAACAAAGTCTGCCATACGTCTGTTTAACCATCCTAATAATAAACAACTAAAACAAAATTTTCATGCCATAAAAATAAAATCACTAAAAATGTCTTTTTTTCATGTCAATATTTACATAAAAAATATTGGAATGAAAGATCCACTAAATAATAGATGATGCTATCATTTTAAGCACTCAATTGTGAGCTTATAGTTCTTCTTGTGTGTTTGGGTGTTCAACATTATTTATTTTATTAATCACAACTTGAAATATCTAGGTGATCACGAACATATTATTATCTATATAGGAACTCATCCCACTAGGTTTTTCATTAGTTAAATCATTGTATTTTCTATCATATTCTTACTCCCTTGGTTCCTACTAGTTATAGCTGTTTACTGAAACCAAATTGTTTATTATGATAAATACATAATATTATCATATAAAATTAGTGTAATTATAATATTAATAACAAAATAAATTGTATAATTTCTTCTTATATTACAGCATTGGTTTAACATTTAACACATTTTTATAACCTTGGTTTCATTATGTTTTATCCTAATATTCTTATTAACCTAATCTCAAGGTGTAATTAAAACTAGTTTTATACAAATATAGACGACCCAAATATAACACATGTATAATTTACATCACATAAAATTATTAAAAATTATAACACTTTATTAATCACACCCCAAAACCAAAATATTTAGTATCTTTAGAGACTAAATACACATTCATCTTGTTATTTAATTTATTGAGAATATATTTCGTAATATTATTTACATTTAATTCCTTATTAGAAATATTACTCCATGGTACATGTTTTATAAAAATACATTTATGAAGTAAAGTGTGTGCTAACATCCAAGTAAGGGGTATAACAATATCTTTTCATATAGAATTTTTCATTAATTCACAAACATGCGAAAAACATGAATATGATATAAATTGTGTGATTGATGGAATAAGATCATGAAACATATAAATTAGTAATTTTACATGTATAATAGACATGGACTATGTCATAGAAATTAAAAATCATTAAATTATAATAATTAAATCATATAATATACCATAGCATAAGAAACAAGAATTAAAAATCATTAATCAAGAACTATAATGAAAAAATATAATAATTTAGCACATACATAATCATAAAAAATTGTAACATATGTCACATATATGTTCCAAGTACATAATAAATAAAGACAAACATTTCTCATAACATAGTGTACTAGGATACCATCTTTTGACTTATAACCGAAAAGACTGGATTACCTCCCATCTCATGAGATATAATCATTACCTAATGTTTTATAGGGATGAATAATTTCTGTACCACCCATCATATAATGAAATATCCATACATATGTGTGATATATATATCAATTATAAATTATATATTTATTATCCAATAGAAATAAAATGAGTTATATAAAATATTTATGAGTTATCACAACAGAATTAATTTAAAACTAGATTGGATGACTCCAAAAATTCAATCACCTAAAAGAAATTTATATTAAAAAAATAGAGAGTGACACATGAATCATAATATATATATATATTATATATCTTTTAAATTTACAATTTTAGAATAAAAATCTTGAAAATATATTTTAAAATGATTTGGTGAAATTGATGTAAAAATTAAGATATAAGTCACATTCAGAATCATTTTGAAAAGCCAAAAAAATGTTAAAACATTATTTTAAAAACAAAATTTATTAATAATTAATCCTTGTCAAGAAATAATTTTAATTTCAAATAATCGTGGAGAAAAATGGTAAATATTCTGGAAGATAAATATATTTTTAGTATTTTAAACAGATTTAGGTAACCAATATTAGTAAATGTGATATTAAATTTTCATTTAAATGTAATTAAAGATATATATGAGTCATATAGAAGAATATATATATTTAAATTTCAAAATAGTCAAAATAAATATTTATCGTAAGAAATAATATGGACATAAAATAAAAAACTCCAAAATAGAGAGTGTAAATGGTTATTTACAAAATCATATTTTATGAGGTAAGAATCAATAAAAGGGGGGTTATGAAATTAACTGAGCTTCAAATTTTTTATTGTTGTATTTTTTTAAATCATGTAAAATATGTTTCTTTATGGTATTTGTATATTTTTTATGTATTTGGGAAGAATTTGTTTTTTTTTAATGTAATATAGAATATTTATATTGAGGAAGAAATTGGATAAGTCCTCACTTGGGTTGACTCAATTGGAATGTTCATATGTGTAACAATGATCATTAGATTATTAAATTAGGTTCATAGATGAGTCACTGATGACATTAGAAAGTTTCCACCTGACTTTGAATAAGTAATTTGAGTATACCAATGTGTCATTCTGAGACATTATATGAGTGATATATAAGTTTAGATGAGTAAATTGGGACTTTGTATGAGACATATTGGACATTTTATGAGTCAAGAAAAACATTGGATGAGTCATAGAGAATTTGGATGAGTCCTAATAGAGTTATTATGAATCATTATAGGGTGTGTTTGAGTTATTTGAATTATTTGTGGAATATGTGATTTTTAGAATTTATATTCTGATATTATATGCACTATTTTAGAAAAACATTATTGTATGAGAATTATTAAATATCACTAGTTGGTCAAGTAATTATTCCAGATGAGATTGAATAATTTTTTAATGGATATTAAATGAGATGGATCATGATAGAATCATATGGATATTTTCGATTAAAATATTAAAAACTATTCCCTATGATTATTGCTGTTAAATTTTTAGGGAGTCCATGACTGAGATCCTTGGAGCAGCCAAGAAAATTTAATTTTATAAAAATATATTTATAAATTATATTCATATTTAATTAATCAATATAAAAATAATTGTTGAAGAATATAGTGTTTTTTAGTAATTTAGGAGACCTTGATAAATTATTATTTAAAAGTAAGAGATAAGAGGGTGCCTAGCCAGTGTTTCTTATTTGTTCTAAGAATAATAAAGAAATGTTCTTCCATTTCCTTCGATTTAAGAAATTTATAACAATGAAGAAGGTGGTAATGGTCATATATACATGCACTTATGCATAATATATTACCATGGAGGATTTGATAGGTGAATCGAACATGAAAATTTTCATATTTTCAAAATTTTATCATGTTAATGTATTTATAAGAAAATATATTATCTGTAATGTGTAGACATCCGTCATTATTTTAAATATTAATTTCATTAAAGAGAAATGGTAGAATCATTAATGATGGTGGTAGAGGGAAAAATAATTATGTATATTATTATTTATTTATTAATTTTTTTAGACCATACTTTTTATCAAAAATATGTATCCAAAATTTATTCAAGTCAGTATACATCCCCTCTCCAATAATCAATGTTATTATATTAATAACCATGTCTCAAAACACATCATAAAACAAGAATGTATTATGCTATCATATTGATTCTAAACCATGTAAAAATTCATCTATGTTGTATTTCATCTTGTAGTCATTGAATATAGAAGATTATATGATATTAGGAATAAATATAGACTTTACCAACTCATAGAGAGGTTATTTCTGGAATGAAATAATTTTTAAAAGAATGTATCATTGATTCACCATTACCCACTCTCAATGATACACCAATTATTCCTAGTACTATAAGTGGTATCAGAGTATAGGTAACCCTTTAGATTACACTTTTCATATTTTCTATTAAGGATGTTTAGATTTAAAGGAATAGAAAATGTGTTCCCTTTTTATGGAAATAATTATCATGGATTTAATAATTCAAAGTTACTTTTTTTGATGTCACAATGTTTAAAAATTAGTGATCACATTGATATAGGATTTCCAACCATTATATTAGATAGGGATATTACATTTTATATAATGTGGATTCTTGATATTGATGGGAATTTTGGGAATTTTATATTATCATATATATCAAAAATAATTATTTCAAAATGATGGGTTTGGAGGTAGTTAAATTAATGTGGGACAAACTCAAGAACTTGTATAAAGGAAACATCCTGATCAAAGAATATAAATTGAAATTTTTGAGGGATAAGTGTAAAGATGTAAGAATGTATTATGATTTTTCTATTTATTACTATTTTACTAGGTTGAATTAATTATTTAGTCAGATAAAATTATTCATAGATAATTTTGAAGAAACTAATATGTTTTTAAAAAATAATGTGTAATTTTCCTAACATATCTGAAATAAATATTATAAAACATTGAGATAGGGAATATTTTTCCCTTGATGAGTTACATAATACTTTTTTCAATTATGAAATGAAAAAAACACACATCCTTAAGAATATTGTTAATGAGGATATAGTGTTCAAATCCATTAAAAATTAAAATTTGGTAAGATGAAGTGAATTTTTATAATGGATTAGAGAATAGATATGAAAGTAATGAAATCGATAATTAATTTATAGATTTTAATTTAAATAATCTTAAAATTTGTAAAGTAAGAAATAAGGGAGATATCATTGTAAAATTATTTATGTGTGGGAGAATATAATATTTTATAATAGATTATAGTAGAGGAAAGAAGAATGTGGTGTCTCATAAAGAATATGATGAAGATAATCCTTAGAGTTATTAAAAATACAAATCACTAAAAGATAATAATAATTCAGATGAAGGCGGAATAATAATTTTGAGAAGAAATAAATTTAGTATGATTAATAAGTAGGTGGAATAATATTCTTCCTCGACAAGGGATTCGGAAAATTATTTTTCAAGAATATATTCCGATATTATGGAACATGTGGAGGAAAAGGAATATAGTTCAAGAAGTATAGGAGAATAAGAATGATATATCACTTATATAGTGCACATGATAAAAATTAGACTGGATGTACGTTTTATAGAAATAATTATATCAGTAAAAAATTCAATTATCTTTAGGATGATGTGAGAATGAAAAAGAAGATTGAAGATGCGATTTTCATTAGAGAAAATGGTCACATTTATTAGATCATGCTACATAATGTTAAATTGTTTATTAAGAAAAAATCACTAAATATATTAACAAGAAGGATACTAATCAATAAAAAGTTCTTAATCATGCTAAGTTAAGGTTTTTTAAGCTAAAAATACTTTGGGAAAGATGAATAGTTGTTTTGAGAAGGTTATATAAGTAAATGTTTAACTATTTAAGTGTATTGAGAACCCTTTTAAATAAAATCTGGTAATTTCTACACCTATTGTATCTAAAATTGTCAAAACAATTTCAACATATAGTACATGACCTAAATTATAGACTAGATAAAATTTTGATAAGAGAAACCCCTAGGGAAAGTATATTATGACATGGGTAGTGGAGAGTGACCACAAAAGGAAAGGTTCCTAAAAACCTATACAGAAGAAGCATGATATTTTACCAATATTATAAGATGATTTTCAAATATAAAATAAGTATATTTTTGGAAGATCTAGTTTTAGGGATATTGTTGGTATATGGTGATTATAGACACAAAATTTTGTTTTTAAGTATAACATGTCTCTTTTATGGATTAAAACAATGATATAATTTCAGGGTAGTAACTAAAATGATAAAAATAATAGATTTATAGGGAGACAAATAGAAAATGATAACTCATGGTCGATTCCTATCCAAAATATGTTTAAAGGGAATTGGGGGATCTCTCTAATATTTTACCCTTAATGTAACCATAAAGAAGTATTTTTTTCAGGATTCCATGTCAACAACAACCAATAATTATTGAAATAAATATGGAGAAAAAACCACAGATGGGAGGTCACTCATTATTTATGTATCTCTCAATGCAATTATTGGTATAAGCCATATATTTGTGATAATGTATACTCATCACACATGAATGGAGTTTAAATGATTGAAAAATATATATATAATAACTTGATGTTTATCTTTTTTGTATTTGGAAATGAAATAAATTTACCGATCAAAAATATTGGAAAAAATAAAATTAATTCCTAAAAAAATGAAATCAAATGATGTATTATTTGATAATGGGATAACACATAGTCTATTAAGTGTGATTCAATAATGTGGTGATATAAATAAAGTAATTTTTAGAATAAACACATGTCTCATCAATTGAATCAAATATGGTATAACTGTAACTTTAGGAGATAGAACTAGTTGAAATCATATTCATATTAGATACCCAAAAAAATATTTCTATCTAAGATCAATATATGAAAATAAATTGTTAAATTGAAGGTTGGTTCATATTTATTAGAGAAGATATAGAATTATTTCCATGGTATATTTGATGAAAGATTTTTTTCACCTCAAGAGAGAAAATGATGATGTTTATGATACTTTCTTGAAAGGGAATATAACATAAGGGAGGCTTAAAAGAGTTTAACTTTAATCCACCAAGACTCTTGTGTTTTTATACTCATATTTATATAGATTCTAGAAAAAATAAACTCATGTTTATCTTTATTTCATCACATTTACTAATGCATACACAAGAATGACTACTGATTCCCTCCAAATCAACATAGGAATATCTATATGGGATAAAATAACTGAATCTTGGGTATTATTTTTCCCACACAGTAATGGAAGAGAATGTGTCGAAAATAAAAATATCATGTAAACTTCCAAAAGACACACAATTTCATGACATTCATATATTCACAAGAATCAATCATCCATAGCGCATAATATTTTTGAGATCACATCGAACCCCATTGAAAAGGCTCTTTATTCTTGTGAAGGTATACATAATAGCATTGCTGATCAAGTGAGGGATTCTAAGAAAGATCCTCTGTGCCACACAACATTTCAACCCGTAACATAAAAAAACATACAAAACCCTTGTAATATAAAGGATGAATATACATAAAAGGTATAATCCTTTTAAGATTGTTGACATTCATGCGAGGTGCTCATGCAATTTTCCAGACACTATAGGGCCCTGGTGGCATTTACAAATTTTCACCCAAGAGCATGTTGGAATTCCACCTTCATCATGTGACGGGCTTCATACATGTCTATTTGATTATGTGTTACCCCTACGGATCCATATAAAAGAAAGGGGTTGTCCCTGAAAATGCTCATATATCACAAGAAGACCCATTATTAGTCATGTGACACTTCATAGTCAGGGAGAGTGATTGTATTTGAAAACACTCACATAGATCGGCAATAACTCTTATCCTTGTAGAATAAAGAATGAAATATAAGGTGGTAAGGGTGGAAGCTTCTTGCAGAGTGAGGATTTTTTGGCCCCCATGTGAAATGGTTCTCTTCCCTAGGAGACCAATATTAATAACTTGATGCCCCTCAAAAAGATGGCGTGATATTGAAAATTATCATAGACATGTCGGTGTAATCTCATGAAGGCTACATTGACAAGCTGCCATAGTCTCACGAATGACCCCAGAAAAGTCACCTTCGATCATTGGAAATCCTCTCCACATGTTTCCAGACCTCATGAAGACCGCAAGACATTACATCACAACCTTGTGCAATCTCCATGACATGTCCATGTGGTTAAGATAAATCCATTTGGTTGGCCTAGGACTAATAAAAATGGAAAAGGTGGAATATTCTCATGACCATTGATCATCATGTGGCCCCAAAGATGAACCACAAAAAGATCAAAAAATATGCATGAAAGAAATCCCTCCATCGACTCTAGCTCAAAGCTATGAGATACTCGTTGTGCAAGACATCATATAACTAGAATGGAGATTCCTATAAATCCATCTTCCTCAGAAAAAAAGCATCAATTGATCTATCATGCATGAGAGAATGGGATATGACTTCTAAGAGTGACCAATAACTTTCTCACAAAGTTAATCCTCCATGTTAAATCAGGGGAATGACATAAGGGATAATGCGGAAGATTTATGTTCTTTACATAATCACTTGATATCACATGGATTAATTATTATGTGTCAGTAAGATTATACGAAGGAGGTACCACATGTCAGTTGTGTCAAAAAAACCTAAATTAAGTTATCATTGGAAAAACTATAGGCACATATGTAATAAAGGACGTAATAAAAATTGATAAATATGGGAAACTTATGTGATGATGGATATAATGATCTTCATACACTTTTCATGACCAACCTTGATCATGAAACAATACCAGGACATGTTGCAGAAATTATACGACTCTCCTTGACCAAACTATTTGAATCATGTGAAATACCTTAGACATATTGAAGAGAATCACAAGACACCCTTTAGTCATTCCACCCAAGTATTGTGATGTCTATCTTGCATTCTAGACAAATCATGAAATTCCCTCAAAACATGTCACCCATGTTATGTGGTTGCACCAAGATGTGTCAGCAAGGTCTCACAACATCACAAAGACTTGTCAGATTGGTCTCACAATATCACTGAGACATGTCAGCCTTAATCATGTGGAACCCTCAATAAATGTCATATTTTCTCATGAGATTTTTTCCAGATATGTCAGATAGGTCAGAAAAGACCCTACCGACATATCCCAAGGCCTTGGAAAGTACTCTCAGCTTTCCATTTGGATCACGTGAAATCCTACCAGATGTTTCATTTAAGTCTTACAAAGCCCTCAAGTCATAACTCCCATGTCTCGAGACACCCAATACACCTGTAGTCATTCATCATGTGGTGTCTTCAAAACATTCTACCTAGATCATGTGATTTCCCTTGGACAAGTCAATTGAATCACATGACTGTCTTTGGACATGTCCTCAAGGCCATCAAGATATGTCCAATCACCATTAGACATGTTAGGGATATAATCAAGCCATTTCAAGTAAACATCCTGATACATTATAACATTATCCAGTGGATATATAAGGGAAGTCATAGTGTGTAATCCCTGATCAAATTAAACTATGAGAACTCTGATTCCTTACATAACTTGTGCATATAGGATTCTTCATAAGGCTTCTGCTCAAATATGAATTCACGTTGGTGTAAGTCTTGCAATGTCTCTGACATTCCAACCATTAAGACCTAATCTCTCCCAAGGGCTGATCATTATTTGTTATCCACCAATGGGTTGAGAGGGAAACCACCGTGTGTAATCCCTGAACAAAATAAACTATGAGAACCCTAATTCATTCTATATCTAGGTTATGTATGATTCCTTCCTGAGGCACAAACTCAAGAAGGAAACCTTAGTGTGTAAACTATAATCAAACAGAACTATGATAACTCTAATACCTATCATAACTAGTATATGTAGGACACCTTCATAAGTCACAATCTAAATAGGGAAACCTTAGTGCATAATCCCTGATCAAAATGAACTATGATGACTCAGATTCTTACCATTATGAGGATACATAAGACTCCTTACTAAGTCCATAACTCCATATCAAACATACTATAAGGGGATCCCCTAGTGAATAAGTCCCACATCTATATTAAGTGAGGTTTATAACTTTATCTCCCTTGTTTCTCACATCAAGCATGACTTGCATGGTATTAGAGATTTGAAATGTCCATATCGTTCGCATCCTGAATTTTTACTAGCCACGGAAACCTAAGTGTGTAAGCCTCTCCCAACAACATGACATAATTACTCCCATATAAGGGCATCTACATTGGGGTAATTCCCAAGGGTTTGATCAAACTATGATGACATTGATTCCTATCATAACCAGTATTCATATGACACATCCTGGATGTACAATCTCAATACCTTCTATCTAAGTGAACATATATACATCATTTTTTCATGATTTTAAACTAAACCATTTCAATAAACTACATGGGTTTTGATTATTAATATATACAAGATAGGTAGGAAACCTCATAATGGTTTTATCATTTCCTCAAGATATTA
This sequence comes from Viscum album, assembly GCA_963277665.1. Taxonomy (NCBI): domain Eukaryota; kingdom Viridiplantae; phylum Streptophyta; class Magnoliopsida; order Santalales; family Viscaceae; genus Viscum; species Viscum album. The sequence continues at coordinate 974,852 of CAUJRU010000202.1, forward strand.
ATCACCTCCCTTTATGGATGTAAACTTTGGAGTTCCTTGGTATATGGATTCAAAATATAAAAAACTACCTGATAGTGGTAAGTTGATAGATAATCTCAGTTACCTATACAGAGACTCATTAGTAGACCTCCCTTTTCACAAGGAAGGATTCAATACATGATCATTTTTTAGAGTAACTGGTCCCATATTGGGATTAGTAAGTGGTTCATGAAAATATCTATAATCAATAAGAGAGTCCTGAGTCAGAAACAGTTCCCCCTGATAGGGTGTGATGAGACTAACCTCTAATCCTCTCGACCAATGAGTGAACCAATGTTCCCCTAGGTCTAAAAATTCCATGGACCACTTTACTTTGGAAAGAAGGTGTGTACCTAGTTACGAATGTGGGTGACGTTGGTATTTTCTATGGAAGATGAAAATGGTGAACCCAAAATAAATGGCTATACAATCATATCCCCCCCCCCCACACACACATTCAACCAACGGGAAAACTGAACATCTCACTTTTTTCATGATACAAAAATGGTGAACCCAACATGAATCTCACCAATAGAAAATTGATTTATATATCATGAATCATGGAATCCTATTTGCATATTCAACAAAAATGAAAATGGGGCCCCGGACACAAATCATTAAACTGAAAAAATGGCCCCTTGATCCTATGTAGTTGGGATTCACATGAAAAAAAGTCCTTACTCATTGTGAAAATTCAACAGGGGAAAATAGACAAACCAAGAATAATAAAGGATAATTATGCTACTTGTGCATATCTAATGAGAACATATCATGCCTACAACAATGCTCAAATATGTGAACATTTTCCTTTCTATATTTGTGATTATTGATACTTCAATCACAAAAAAACCTGACCCAAAATAATTGTATTACTCAATAATTGTTCCAAAAATTCAGCTACATCTGAAATCCCTACAGGACATAGAATACCCACACCCATATGACACCTTCATCATCAGGTGGTGAATTAAATGGTCTGGGAATACCACCAACATGGAATAATCCTAGCCCTCGACGATTTATGTTATGGTCTCCATATTCTAAAATATATGAGTTGAGACCATCTGAAGAAAGTTATATTAAATATAATGGAACTCATTACAACCACCAACATCTTTGAAATAATATCCTCATAGCCAAAAAATTACATCCTTCTGTTTCTAATGAAGGTGGATCAAGGAGTCAACTAATACTCACTTTTGTTTTAATATCCAAATAGGATGACTCCTATTAACTTTCAACACCAGTGTCATCCCACTAGTACCCTTCAGTTTCCTACCAAGGGAACCACCTGACACATTTCAACCTATGAAATCCATGTATGGGCATTAAAGACGACACATAGTGCATGTAAAACTCTAAAAACTAAGAGTGTGATGATATATACACTTCCACATATGTATCTCATTGACGTATTCAAGTGGTAACGAGTGAGAAAACTCAAATACATGATCACTTGGAACAAGTCATTCAGCGTATTCTAGTAGAAAGCATGAGGGAGGTGCATATCCATACCCAAAGTATAAATTCCCTTCTAATATTTTCATGGAAAAAGGAGGGAATTAGTGGGCTCATATCCCTGCATAAATCGAAGTTATCTTCCAATATTTAGTGGAGATAAAAATGTGTAGAGTTAAATTCCTACGAACACTTTTCTAAAATACCACTACATATCAACAACAACTAAAAAATAAGTCAGTATACTTTTGAACTATTAGATATACTAAGATAGTAAAATATTTCAGTCCATATATATTGGGAAGCACAACACTCTGATCAGGATGACCATGCTATTGATCTAAAGCATGAAAAAACTATTTCTCATGTCAGGGAGAATTATCACTATATTCTAGAAAATGATGACGTATTATCTCCTGATAATTTTCTTTCCAACCAAGGATCACCCAGTGAAAGTTAAACATACCGTAGGATAGACACAAAGTTCAATAAAAAAAGACCTGTGGTATAATACAAATGCTCAAGATTGGGCTCATATCCCTATTTTTATAGGGGCTCGCCAACTGTGAGTAGCACATGCCTTTATATAGACACATGTTTCTATCTAAAAAGACTGATGGGATACTATAAAGGCCCTGGATTAGGCTCATATCCCCATCATGAGTGAGCCTCATTAAGTGAGAGTAGAATATTCATTATAAAGGGATCATATTCATGTCAGTGAAGCTAAGTGGGATATTCTAATAGATTACGGTTTCCGGGATCATATCCCTACTTCGGCAGATGAATGACTACACCACCATACTTATGAGTCTACACATGGGAAGTCTCATATTCATACTCATATTCTGATGTTATATTAGAAAAGTATAGCTGGTAATGAATATTTCAACCATGATCATATCCCCTATTCATCTAGGCTCTGTAGACATATTTTTGAATCCACACATAGGTATGCTCATATTCCTTCCAACAGTGAATAATATTAGTGGAATATTTTATCAACTTCGTTGTAGAATTATCATATTCCCACAACACCAAATGGATATGAATATATTCATGAAATCATTATACAAAACGATCATATCCCTACCAATAAAAATGGATAGGCTTTAATATTCCGTCCACAATTTAGAATAATGCTCATATCCACAATCTTCTCAAACCCAATTTATGTGAGGTTGTTTGATACACATTATCAACATCCCAAGGGTCACTCGAATCTAAAACAAATGTATAACGGAATCACTACCATGATATTCCTCCTCATAGTAGGGTAGATATGGATATTATGGATTCTACTCCTAAAATCCACCATGGTCAACCTCCCGACAGTTATAACTCTAACATAAAAGAAAATCATCATGTTTCTTAGACACCTGTTTATAGAGAAATTCTCAAAATTCATACACCGTCATATAGAGAGGTGCTAAAAACATCAATGTAAACTGTATATATTTCCCCATAAACATCCAATAACACTTCACTTTGGTTAGTAGAAAACCCTACGAAGCACCTTCCATGGTTTGATCAGATAGAGCTGTGTAATTCAGATGACATATAGAGAGAGTAATTTAGAAACAATATCAATTCCATTTTCCAGCCCATTTCCACTTCTGACTACGAGATCCCCAATGAGCTAGAGAAAGAGTAAATTTCATACATATACTAAAATATGTTGGAAAACCATTATTTATTGAAGTATAAAAACCGTCTTATATAGGATATGAGGTTCACCTTCAGACCATCAAGATTCTATGTTGTGATCTAGACCTGACTGCTATCTCCATGGCTGGGGACCCATCACTGGAAAATTGTAGAACAAATATATTGAATTCTTTCCTCCATTAAATCAAAAAAAAATTGAAACTAATAATTGAACCATTGTTATATATCTTTATTATAGGATGGTCAATATATGGAGAGTTTCACTTTAACGCACCCCTAGAATATCAAAACGCCCTAGACACAGTTTCAGGTAATGAAATTTCCTCCAAATAAATTAGAGGAATGAGTAATGCATGAGCCATTTGGTCACTATAATGGAGTAACCCTCCTTCAACAATGCTAATACATCATGAACAGAGGGAGGTTATTTCCATAAAATCATTTAATTGGGCCCCTCAAAGATGTAAAAATGCATTCCGACATAAAATTCATTTCTGTGGTCATCCTAAAAACATCTCATAGAAAATGACTACCGTTTTTGAATATTGATTCACCAAACTCATACCCAAGAAAATCATTGTCAAATAAAAAAGAATTATTGTAGCATCTTTCATAGAATCCATTCAAAAAACCCTAGAACTCCGGGATGGGAGAATCTCTACCACCACCACCACCCCTCTCCCCGTCAATACTTGAGAGGATTTAAGATATATCAAAAGTAGCTATAGATCAACCCCATCTAATAGGGATTGAGAAATTTATCTCTCAATATTAATAACTAGGTTTATCACCCCCTGAAATGAGCGGAGATAAATCACATGTGGTTCTAGATAAACCCCATCCTATTAGGATTGTTGCATTTATATCTCAATTCCCATCACAGGAGTCATCAAATCCTCAATCAGAATCATTATATCCCCAACAATATGATCAATAAAATCCAATGGAGACACTGAAGATTCCCTATCCTATAACCGTAAGGAATATTTATTCATCATCATCACCATGGAAGGAATCAGTCTTCTCTTTATTTTGAGGTAAATATCAACCATTTACATCACATTTTCCCTCCACCTGTAATAAAAATAACTATTATTTGGGGCCTGTTCAGAAATCATGACCAAAAACACACTCAAATTCCCTACTGACGAGCATATATCAGTGGAATATTTTAAAGAAACTCTTATAGGGTTCATAATCAAAAAGGTCCCAACATAAAAAATGGTTCAAAAATGAACCAAACACTAGTAATGAAAAATATCCCTTTTGCATTGAAAATGATGTTATAACTACCATTTCATAATATAGCTCATTTAATTTCTCCACCACTAAAATAATAGTTAATTTGGATCAAGATGAAACTGTAGATGAATCCAATTCAGCTAATATACCACAAAAGGAAGGTGATCTAGATGCACCAACAGAGGTTGCAAGCACATGGAAGTAGTCGATAATCAAACACTAGGGGCCTCTGAATATTTTGTTTCCATCTCTAGGGTGGGACACTACCTATGATAAAAGTAATGATGTGGTCATATCCCACTCATGTCCTAGATTATATGAAATTTCTTCCACAAAAGAGCATCTAGAATAATATGAGAATGAGAGACAATATCATAGATAACTTAATGAGGATCTAATCTAGGGAAACAATCCCAGTAGGTATCCTCTTCATGAAAAGATGAATATAGCTCCTATCATATATTTAGAAATAGATTATCTACCTGCAAGAGTTGCATCTGAGCATCAGATAAGATCCCAATCTAGGTAGTTGATCTACATAAATGATTATATTGATGGTGATCCCGACTTACCTCCATTATGAATATAGTTCCTCCCTCACAAGAGTGATCATGCATTCTTAGAATGAATTTATAATCTGTGGGAGATAAAAATGGGGCCAACTCATCAATCCTTACATTATCTATTTAGATATAAGGCATCCCAAACAACAATAACTCCAGATTTTCTCAATTCCATTATGTCCCTGACTACTTGAATGTAATCCATGGAAGGGAGATGTGCACCATATTGGTCTGAGAAAAATCCCAATCTCAAATGGGTAGATGAAACTGTTCTCCAACCAATTTTGTAAATCCTAACTTCTCTACATTTTATGGCATAGTATATACAGAACATCATCTATTGTACTTCGTGTCTAGATGGGATTGGATGATGATCCCTCAAGATCAACAAGAGGTGACCAAGATGATGTGTATTAAAAAAATATGATAGGGATAGCCTTGGTTTGGTATATAATAATTCTATTTGGATCTATTTTATAATGGTAAGGCCATAATTTCAAGTTAATTTAACATTTCCACTCCACAATGAGAAAAATGAAGATTTTTTTCCAAAAGATGTGTAAGAAACATGAAAATGAGAGGCTGTATGACTTCAAAGAATGATGAGAAGTTTTAACCAAACCACTCAATATCCCTATCCCATGGGATAAATTTCTAGAACTCTTTGATGAAAATATTTGGGATGGAATAAAGACAACACTGGTTCAGATGAAGTATCTAAGAGAATTCGTTGATTATATAGAAATGGTACAATAGTTGTGTGATTCCATTAATAGGACCCGAGATATATCCCAACCCATTCCCTAAAAATAAGTGAAAGGCTTGACATGGTTGCTAATTTATTTTTTTACTAAATCTAGTAGCAGTTCCCATTTAATCACCTAGGTAGTTCCTGAATCACCTGACCCCTTCTATCGAGTAGCAGCAGCAAAAATTTATCCTTAGAACGAATGAAGAAGACACCAGGATTACCTGGGATTAAAAGAATGGATGAATACAGAGTACACCATCCAAAAAGTGAATGATCATATTTTTAAAATTTCATAACTGAAAAATGGCATACTCAGGTTTCCTCAACCTAAGAAACCTAACTAGGTCAACCTTACTGATCACCTCGACTACTTCCCTTGTCATAGGAGGATACGACACACCAACAATAATTTCTTTGTATTAAAATAAATCTTATAAAGCATGGTCTATTCTAGATAGGTGATTTTAAATAACTCTCTGAAATTGGTGACCTATATAACCATTTCCTAGTCAAGAAAATAAGGTGATTGGAAAAAAAAATTGGCTATACATGGGTAGAATTTTGATAGTTGGATGACTCAGAATACAGTTTTCCAACCTCATTCCAACCTATGATCATAGATTCAAAACCCCAAAATGATACATTTACCTAGAATTGTCATATAAAATATGTTTCCCAAAGGTGGATATAATCACTTGATATAGGAAGAAACCAATGACTAACTATTGTATTTTGCTCCTATGTAAGTCGTGACTCTTGCGTATTTCTTCCCTACAACGTCCAAAGCATGATCACTACCCCCACCAAATGTAACCCTCAATAGAAAAAGACGTCATATTTCGTTCTATAAATCTGTTAAACTTGGAAATATCCTCCTTAATTGACTAATATTCCTCTTAGTATGTGTTTCCCATACAAGACTAGGGAGCTAGAGGCTGCATGCACAAGAACAGAGGGTATAGGGAATATAACATGAATTGTTGGACCAAATATCTCACTCAAATCCCAATAGATGATATATATATTAATCTGAGACCCATGGGAATGTACTCTAGTTAGATCAAAAGAAATGTGGAGGTTCCTAAAATCCTGACAGCAGTCACCCCAGTCTTGTCATCTTACATGACAGTCTAGTGGGGATTTGATTGTCTAATCAGCCTAAAAATGGGGAAGTCCAATGAGACCTATGACACTTGAATAAGATGATTTTTAAACCACTATTTAAGAACAAATAAAATATTTCTTAAATGCAAGATCTCATGTGAAACATAATATTAAGGAACCCTCACATCATTAAGTGCTTACCTCTAGCAAATAATAATGACATTCTAAAGAAGATGGTGGTTTTCCCAACCAGGTTCTCAATCATATGTTCTCTCCATGTTTCAAAATAACTTAGGTAGGTACTCTTAAAAGACCTCAAGAGCCTACAAGAGTTTGATAAAAATTATTTTCAGCCTAGTTTTATTGAGTGGAGGCAATGTCATTATAATTCCATGTATCCATATACTTAATAGAACAGGATTAGGAAGAGGTCATTTAGGGACACATCAGAACCCTATATGTTTCATGTATACTTGATAATGTCAACATTCAAACATAACAAGATAAAAATGGTTTTAGGATCAACCAAATATCAATTCAAAGCCTCCAACATTTGGTATATGAAGAATGATAATTATCTCCCACAAATATGTACATTCAAGGGTACAATAAAAGTGAGGAAAGACTCATTGAAAAGAACAAGCTCAAATATCAGTTTTTTGATCTCACATCAAATTCAAGGTTCATTGTTATCCAAAAAGACACCAAATTTATTATCCAGATCATAAGGTCTTGGATTCATAGACACATGGAATTACCACCAACATTTAATCAAGTTTTTAAAATACAACATCAATGGTAAGGTCATCATACTACATGGTGATAGTGCTCCCATTGAGTTATGTAAAGCCATATATATCGAGGCAAGATTCTATAAAAGGTAAGGATAAGAACCAATTGTGGATGAAAATATATAGGTTGTATCCCCCAAGGGATTGTGGACAAACCCTAAAAATCAATGGTTTATGATCAACAATGATTATGTGATACCCAAAAATCTGATTAAGGCAACAAAATATATTTATGAAATCCAACGCCTTTATGTCTCCAAATAGAGTATCAAATGGATAAACCATATTATGAGTATCTCTTTAATGACTATAGTAGTAAGTGCTGATAATGTTTCTTCCCATGGCCTCCCTTATCACAAAAATGAAATTGATTCCCTAAAATTTCATACTTCATCTAAAAATGCCTCCATCTATTCAAAGGTTGTAGAAGAATACGAAGACCTCAGAAACGAACCTCCCACATTAAAGGATGTAATCTCCACCACTATTGATGAGATCAGATAGATAAATCTAGGAACATAAGAATATACATAACCAATATTGATCAGTTTTGTCATTCCATTTGAAGATAAAGTGATGTAAAACACATTTCTGAAGCAACATCGATATGTATTGGAATGAAATTATACATAAATTTATAGAATATATCTAATGTGTCTATACACCATCTAGGAATACCTGATGACCCTCAAAGATTTAGTTATGGGGTGTATGCACCCCTCCCATGCTACTAATGTAGTGTTAGATGTTGGAAAATTGGTTAATGATTTTTTATTCAGGAAGTGAAATACCCAAGAATGCTCACCAGTATCATTCCATATAAGAAATGTAATGGGAAGATTAGGGAATACATTGATTTTATAGAAATTAATCTATATTTCTTGAAGGATTGTTTTCCATTTTAAATTACATAACTCTTGATTGATGAAACTTCTATCTTCCAAGACCTTTTATTCAAGTATGGTTAATCATTGTATAATCAGATAAAGATGAACCCAAAGGGTGAGGAAGACATTGCCTTCATAGCACATTGGGGGATATTTTTCCATCAGAAAATTACATTTGGATTAAATAACACTAGAATAAAATATCAATTTTACATGCATAATATCTTAAAAATATTCTTAGGATGAATAAAAAAATAATATGTCGATGACCATATGGTCAAATCATGATAGTAGTGTGATCACTTCATTGATATTTAAACCAAATTCAACAAGTTTTTTCAGTAGAAATTGAATATTAATCCACTAAAATTCACATTCAAGGTAACATCATAAAATTCCCTTGTATTTTTGGTACACCACCATGGTATCGAGGTTATCCTAGAAAATACTGGTGAAATTCTAGAAATCCTACCCCCTCAGAATCTCAAATAAGATAGGGGTATCCATGGGAACCTCTCATACATTCAGAATTTCATAGACAACCTAGATAGAAAAAAATCCCCCTTCACCATGTTAATAAAGAAGGGAATATTCTATCAATTGGATGATGGCTTCCATTAAGCCTTCGAGAGACTGAAGCAGTACATGTTGCACCCATAGGCTTTGATGTTATTGATGGTAGTAGAGACACTAATCTTATATGTGGACACCATTGAATGATCAATTTACACTCTCCTTATACACAAATAATGATGCAAGGAATGAAAACAATATCTACTACCTCATCCAAACAATACTAGGTATTGAGACCCGGTATTCTAATATTGAGAAGATATGCCTCGCACTAATCATTGTAGTAAAAAAAATGAGGCATTATTCTCATCACCATGAACTCCACTTATTCTCTCATATTGAAGTACATCCTTGGAAGTCCTATGATGACTGGTAATTTGGCCTCATGGGTATCCAATTTGTAACTGTATGAAATCCAATTCATGTCATAAAAGTTGGTAAAAAGTCCTGACATATTTTATTTCCTCATGGGAATTCCCAAACCTGAATGTAGACCAGTGGATAATAAACATCCAGATGATGAGTTTTTCTGTTCCCATGAAACTTCCTATACATGTGATATGTATTTAGATGCACCTACAAAATTCCTAATAGTACTAGATTGTAAAATATGAAACTCAATCAAGTTAGCTTAGTGATTTTATTTTTTTCTCAGGAAAATAAATTTACACAATCTTTCTCACTATCCAAAGGCTTCATGAACAATGAGTCTAAATATGAAGACCTCATATATGGCTTAGAACTAGTCCTGGAGATTTAAATAACCTACTTGAATATCAAAGAGGATTTTAAATTAGTGTTAAAGTAGATCACTGAATAATATGTCATCAAAAATGAAGAATTTTCCCCTCTCACTAGCTATGTCAGGGGACTGATCGTGGAGTTCAATTTTGAACCCACACTGCATCGTGTCCTTTGATCACATAATGCTCACATGATGCACTAGCTAATGCATCCATTGTTCTAGCCAACCCTGATCGAGAAGAGGTAATCATATTCATTTCACACTTATTTGATGGTTTTATCACCCATCATCTATGGAATGGAGTAAATTAATCATATGAACACTACCTAAGAGTGTGATGAATTAGTATGCACCCTCACTTGGATAGTGATTTTAATTGATTATCTCCAACAAGAGATCCTACCAACAGACTGAGATAGAATGGGACATATTTAATGTTGAGTAGTGAACGTCACCCTTTAGGATGGACCAAATGAGAAAAATGCCACTAAAAATAAGGCTTTGATGGTATCCTCTTCATATTCATTGTAGAAAAAGATATTAATTCCATTATGGATGAATTACATATAAGATCTTGTAATGGTCATTATTTTGGGACAAAACTCTCCCATGAAACTAGGGATCTTGATTAATAATTGAAAACCATGATATATGAGTACATGGAATTCACTAGGAAATGTCGTGACAACCAGATATATGATAACTTCATTCATAAACACCCACAATTGAAAAATATATATAAATATACGTGGAAATATTTCTGTGTGGAGAATGGATATTATTGGGCCCTAGACCCCAGCCACAGCTAAGCAATATATATACATCCTTACTGCTACTGACCTATTTTACAAATGATTTATGTAAATACCAATCAATTAATTTGAGAAAAAAATTAATCAACTTTATTAATTATAATATAATTTCCTACTTTAGGGTCCATCACACAATATAGAAGAATAATGGAACCAATTTCTTTGCTACTGATTTGATGAAATTGTACCAAGAGTAAAAAATTTATTCCATCAATTTATCTTATTATCGTGTAGTGGAAAATGGAAAATTAGAATCTTTTAATAAGTCTATATCAAATATACACCATAAGATATTAAATAAGGCCAATAATTCCTGTCTCGAAAATATCTTCCATGCTTTGTGGGCCTACTGTACCATTATCCACACTACTAAAAAAGAAACTCTATATTCATTAGTGTGTGAAACTAAGGTGTTGTTTCTCATAAAAGTCCATTTTCCCTTACTCTGAATATACATATATAGACAACTATCAGATGATGAGTAATCATAAATCTGGTTGGATGAACTGGAATGTCTCAATGAGAAAAGGATACATATAAAACACAACCTTGAAGTCCATTATAATCAGATTGCAAGGGCCTTTAATAAAAAGGGGAACATTCATTCATTCATTTAAGGATAATTGAAATTATCTCTTTGGACCCTAATGATACTAGGAAACAAACCTCCAATGTCGGAACCCACATTAGAATGGCCTTATATCATACATAATGTATTTCAAAATGGATCATACTCTTTATAAATAGTGGATGGATAATGTTTTATTCCCCCAAACAATGTGAGTTTTCTTAACAAATAATTTTCATAGATGCCATTAATAATTATAGACATCATGACCTCATGACATTAAATTGTACAATAGTCATCATGACCTCATGACATTAAACAATATGGAAGTCATCTTGACCAAATGATAATAAATTATACAGAAATATTCCATGAATAAACACATTAAACTACACATCATCACATTTACTCACCAAATGATGATAAAAATCATGTGAGATATCCTTAATAAATGAAATTAAATCACATGAGAATAATCAGCTCACTAACAATTCATCACATATGAGATAGATCTATAAATGGAGAAATAAGATGTATCATTCTCTTGTGTGTGATTCAGATCCAGAGAGGTAATTACCTTTCTAATAAATACATATGGATTAATTTATGCCATCATAAGATTTATATTGATGCCCAAATCTCTAATCATTGCTATATCCATAATATATTCATTCTAGTCACAAGAAATCATACTATATGAAAATAGTCAATCCTTTTTTCTCATCAGGTAACCCTTGTCCTTACTGCATTATGTTAAACTCCAAGAATGATTTCCCCACAAGATATGTAGTGACACTCATACCTCCATTATTGGTCCTAGAAAAAATATTCCAATTCATTCACAATGATTCACCTTCATTCTTACTGCATGATGTCAAACTACAAGGTTGGGATCCTCTCTTCATGAAACTAAACAAAATGGTTTTACAGAACTATATATGTCATGATTCTCATGAAAATAAGATATTAAGGGATTCCTTTATTCTATAACTTTTCCTAGACATTGAATAATATAAAATGTCCATATTTTTAATTTCACAATGTGGTGAGAGGATCCTTTTTCACTCATTGTTTCTCCTAATGATCATAGCTCATGTGAGCATAGAAATGTGGTAATGGATTCCTCGTATGACCAAGCCACAACAGTTCAAAACAGGGTTAGCATGGTCCTAATGGAAATAACTAGAAAGGAACACCATGATTCATCCCTTCATAACATCAAACATCATGGTTATTTTTTCTTGCATGATATAAAACTGTGCATTTCCATTGACCTTACTCGAGGGAAGCACTATCATTGGTATTTTTCTCCCATGACACCTATAATCAAGAACAATGTTTCACTTGAATTATTCCATTATTGGAATCATAGTGACATGTGAATCTCTAATCCTTAGTCTATCTATAACAACAAATGAAAACAATTCCCCCCCTCTACATCCGGTTCCGACTTTCATGGATCATTTCCCTTTCAAGAACTATGTGCCTCTTGATTCCTGTTAACGTAGGATATGTATTGATCCCCGCAACCCCATTCTAAGGCCCAATAAAAAAAATCCCTTTTCAAATTGGGGAGTTTATTTCCTTCCCAAATGATATTAAACTGAATGGTCTCACAAGAGCTATATGTGTCTTGATTCCTATCATCACAAGATACATAGTGACACCCATATCTCCAATCCTTGTTCCATCTACAACAACAAATGGGAACAATACCCCTTATGTGTATGGGTCAGACTTATGTGGAGTGTTTCCTATTAGAGAACTATGTGTGTCTTGATTTTTATCATCATAGGATATGTAGTGATTCCTAGATCTATAATTCTTTTGTTAAACCATGATAAAAAAACTATCACACAATCTTTGTGTACGTGTCAAACATACGTAGGAAACTTTAATATAAGAATTACCTATTTCTTGATTCATATCATCACATGATATATAGCGTGTAACAACATGAAATTTTATAAATAAAATTCACTTTTTTGAATTAATTAAATTTCTTATGGATATAGAAAACACATGTATTTATTTTGTTTTATTATATCCAATTTTATTTTAAATCGATTAAAAGTATCTTTACTATTGATAATATAGTCATTTCATAGTTATCACATGACTAGTATAGATATAATGTTTTAATAAATATTTTTTGAATATAAATGGGAAGTGATTCCCTCTACCAGTAAGATCATACCCTATGAATCCCATCTATGAGAGATTCCATGGGAGATAGCATTTCTAGGCTTTACCCTAGACTAATCCCAAACTGATTTCGAACAACATAATCTTGAGAGAAACTGTTAAAGGGAGATGTTCAGCCTCATTGAGATCATGACCCAAACCATGTTCATTGAATACCCCCATGAGATCCCCTCCATCACAAACCTTAATCATAGGGTGTCTGATGTTGTTATAAAGTGATATGTATTAAGAACCTATCATTATTAATATGTAAATTATTTTTTATAGAATATTTAATATATTTTGTACCTATTATTGTTACTTTGTAACTGATTTTTAAGGAAAAAATAATATTTTTTTCAAGATTCAAATTCAATTAATAAATATATTTGGATAAAATAATGGTTCCATAAAATAAATAATATTTTATAAAATATTATTATCAAATTAATTTTTTTAATATATTTAATCATATTATTTTTTATTATGTAAAACGTAATTTTTGTTAGTGTTCAAAAAAAATTATTGAAAGAAACCCTGTTATTTTCAATAATTATCTATTTTTTATTTTAAAATTCATAATTCATATATATATATATAACATTATTCAGAATACATTATTTAATTTTTGATTCAAGGCATATAAATTATCTCACAGTGAATTTTTCATAATTCTTTGAGATAGTTAAATTTTTGGTAAAAATTAAATATAGTATAAATATATGGTGTGTTTTATGATATTATAATAGCCCAGTAGTGATGTAATAAATACTATAAATGGTATAATCATCCAAATATATGTTTTTTACTTTGTAATAATGTAATTTTATGTTTATTTTATAAATCCTTATTGACTCCTCTAAGTCTTATAACATATTTTAATATTTTAAAATAATTTCTTCGATAGTGTGCCTCACATCCACATAAGAAAGGGTAATATTTTATTAGATTAGTCTATTTTCCTAAAATAATTTATTCCACTGCTCTTTGGTAGAAACCATGTTCAAAAATGATGTGATGGATTTTGGTTTTGAATATTTTATTATGTATTGTCCAAAATCAAATTAATAAGGAAATATCCATCCTATCCTATATAAAACCTCCCATGCTCCCATTTCCATTTACCCAAACTCATTCAAGTTCATCCACACTCTTACCACTACTCCCTAGGTTCCTTCTATGGTTCCCTCAGGCTCCCAAGATAAAAATACCCAAGCCCAAACTACTAAACTCAACCCTTATAAATATTGTGTATTTTTTTCATTTAACAGAAACATAGTAAATACCCAACATTAGAATTACATATCAGGATATTTTACCTATCTTGGATATATAGAATTATATTAAATTAATAAAAACTAAATAAAATTATACAATATATTAAAAACTAAAACACCTTATGCGCTAACTATGTATGTAACAGCCCAAGATTTTATAAAAAATATTCTTTTTAATTTTATTAATGTCTTGTGTTGTACGCTACACCAAAAGGAGCTTGCACAACACGCATCCTTGACTTGCCTTGCATTACACGCAATCGCGACCTTCCTCGATAGCGTGTGTAATACGCAATACCGAGTTTCACTAAACAACGATATGCTATTAAAATATTATTAAAACTAGCCGGTATGAATAGTAATAACCACTTTTTAAAATTCTGTAAATATTATTTTTCAAAATGAACTTCATTTTTGGATTCGGAGTATCGAATTTAGCCTAAGGTGAAATTTTGGTACATTTCGGATAACTTTCATATTCTGATGAATAGTGAAAATTACTAAATTATAATTAAAAAACAACTTTTTTAATCGAAATAATTAATAGTGATAAATTATTAATTGGAGTAGTTTTAAAGTATATTTAGAATATATTTTTACAATTTAATACAATGTTGGTCATTGGATGTAATTGCACATTTAAACCAGACATAAACAAGTGTCAATCTTTTGATAGATATTGTTTCTTAAAAACACGCTATTTGTTTTATCAGCGGGATTTAATTATAAAATTAATTAATGCAACTTCTATGTTATGAATTTGGTAAAATAGACTTCATTTTTGAATTCGGAATATGAAATATAGCTTAGGATGAAATTTTGGCATTTTTCTGAAAACCTTCATTTTTTGATGAATAGTGAAACTACTAAGTGGTAGTTAAAAAACTGAATTTTTCATAAAACATAATTTTACCGCTTCTGTGAATGGAATTTCAAAAATCCGAGAGACACGGTTGATGTCAGTAAGTAAAATGTGGTTCAATGAGATGAAAATAATTTTTGGTGAATAGTAACTTTTTACTTTTATTTACCACGGTTAAAAGTAAATAGGGTAATTAAGGGTAAGAATGATATTAATATTACCCTAACACATGTCCTAATTCTATTGGACAAGTGTATCTCGACCAAAAACAACCTTAAGTGTAAAATATTATCATTTAGGCCCACTTGGATTAGATTAGGACATTTATTACTATTTAATTCAAAGAAGAGTTAAAAGAGTTAAAATCAAAGTTTATTCACTAAAACATTTTTAATATGGGGTTATACATAAGATAAATTCGACTATAAATATTCATTAGAAATCGAAAAAGATTTCCTACATAATGATATTTTATTTATAATTTTTAGACTTTAAATAAATTAATTTATTTATGACACAACGATGATGCAGTAATTACCCTTTTAAGGAAATATTAACATAATTGATGTTATAAATACTCAAATGAATGTAATTTGAGACTTTTTATTAATTACACTAATTTTCTAGGTTACTATGATATATTAGTGTTGATTTAATCAACTTGGTTAGAACATATAATTCTGTTATGACTTTCACAAAAATCATATATCAAATAGTGTCAAAATTGACACAAAATAGTTTTTAAATCAAATATTATATTATTAATTGTTATTTTATTCCTAAAAATCTAAGGTTCGGCCAAATGACTTAGATAAGGATATTTATATTAATAATAAACAATTTGGGGTTCGTTTGGCATGTTATAGTAAGTGTATTAACCATATAGTGAAAGAAAACAAAAAGACACGGTAAAAGTTAAATTATTTAACTTAGAGTTAAATCTAATTGATAAGGTTAAAATAAGAACATAAACTTGTCTAAATCCTATTGGTTGATAGGATTTCTACCCATCCCCACTTTAGCTTCGAAATAAGACCCTTTGGAACCATTATTAACCGATTTTTACTTTAATATAAAATAATATTTTGAGATATTCCTAAGGTGCCCCTCTCCTCCCTTATAAAAGGGCACCTCCTCCCCCTCCTCCTCACACCAATTTGAGCACTCACGCTCGGCCAACCCCTGCCAAAATCTCTCCTCCACTTCCCTAGAAACATCCTAAAGGTTCTGGTCTTCCTCAAAGACCAATTTTAGTTCCCTAAGAGGAGGTCTCTAAAAGGCGCTTCAAAGAAGAGGTAATTACCGTTACCAATTCTTTCATCTTTATTTCTTCTTCCACTTCTTCTTCTTAGGTTTTTTCATTATGAAGTAATAACATCAGTATCACTCATATACTGATATGTTATTATAAGTATGAAACAACCCTATTTCACCATCTATCTATCCTACGGAAAAAGAAATCACCGCGCGTGCGTACGTACGGAATACCGTCTCCACGCCGTGGTGTAATCTATTTTCCACCACCACCTTACATGGATGGGTATAATGGTGTAAAGAATAACTATAAATAGTTATTAAAACATCATATTGATTCTGATATATTGTATAATCCACTCCAATTCAATTCAATATTTATGGAAATGATATCATCGCTCGTGCGTACGTACGGACTACCGTCTCCACGACGCGATGAGATTCATTCTCCATGTTAACCATTTAAGAATGATTATAAAGTATATATAAGAAATAATAATGAAATATATGACATTATAAAGCTACTGGATTTATTTATATATATATATGTATGTCATCTACTTACTTCCATTCAAGATAATAGGGAAAGGAAAACAGCGTTCATGCGTACGTACGGACTACCGTCTCCATGAACGGTGTTTTTCATTTCATTTATCTATCTATTATATATATATATATATATATATACTGAATATATATGATATATAAATCATATTTCATATTCTGGAAGTAAGTAAATCATGATATAAGTAATAATAATGTCAATAACAACAAGTCAAAACACCTACGATAAATGAAACAATTTTACCCAAAACGCTTCTTTAACATGGAATTTACAAAAGAACGGGTAATATAATGTCATAAGTGAACCATATATGATATCATAACGATGAATATTATTCTGGAATAAGTCAATAACATGATTTAAATCATTATACAGGAGGTTCAGACACTTACAAAGCAAGTCGGACATAAGGTAAGGAAAATACCACAATCTCATTTTTATCCGAGATTGTTTATTCATAAGTATTTACTGGGGTGTATTTTATCATCCACATACATGTTTCATAAATATTTAATATTATTTCCATCCACCTACAATTGTTTAAATCCATTTTTACCCTTCGGTGAGTTTTTAGTAAAAGAAGTGAAAGGAATCTTTTGTCGTTTTCCGTATGAGGTACTTTTTGACTTTTCCGAAAAAAGTACGAAGAATGTTTTTTTTTACTTATACGGCATGAATGGATTTTTAAAACATTGTTTCCAAGAAGCTTACTTTACAAGTTTTCAAGTTTATTTTTAATCAACTTCTTTTATTTTAAAGTTGTATGACATGTTATGAAAGGAAAAAATGTTTTTGAAGAAGAAAGGATATTTTCCTCAAGAATGGAGTTCAAGTGTTTTATCAAAATTATTTTCCATCTAAGATAATCCCTATTATTAAATTGATTTGTTCATGTTGTGATGGAATTATTTTTATGAATTCCTTTATCTTATATGAATTGATTTATGATGTCATGATGTTTCAAGAATCCCATTTTTGTTACATGTGTTATGCGATGATGTATGTTTTATGATTATGTGGCACACATAAGAAAGGATTCATTAAAAGATGGGTGGGACCTATATCTCCCTCCAATGCATTGGGTAAAGATTTTATATCTCATGAGATAGACAGGGCTGGAATGGTAGGTTATACCGGTTCAGTGAAACAGGACTGAAACGAGGGTTACTCGATTCAGAAAGGGACTTTGTCCACTAAGATAGTCTTGGAAATTAGTCTTGACTAACAAGAAATGATTCTCTATGATTATGTGTGTATGCCACAAAGTTTCATGTTTTAAGTTATGATTATTGGGATTACTTTTTCACTGCCATGATTTATCCCATGATTATGAAATTATGCTCTCTTTTGCAGGTTATGATTTCCAAAATGCTATGTTCTTATGAATATGATGTGATTGATATTTATTTTGTTTACCCTTACTGAGAATTTGAGCTCACCCTTTTATGTTTTCTTTTCCCCAGGATATAAAGAAAGGTTTTAGGTAAAAAAAAGGAGGGAGATCTTTATGGGATATTTTGAAGATCTTTCACCACGATTAGAAGATTATAGTCCGAGTTTCCAAAGACACTAAACTATTACGGTCCTTGTGTGTGTGTTTTTGTAATGTACTAAGTATTCCGCAAAAGTAATGTAATGTCAATGTACGTAAAGATACGGGTCTCTACAGTTGGTATCAGAGGAAAGGTTTAGTCAAACTTTGGAAACAAGGATGCGAAAACGTTAGTGAGATCCCTAGAGATATTTCTAAGGTATGTCTAGGGATGTCCCTAGGGATAAGTATACGTATAGGTTATAGTCCTAGAATTTCTCTAACGATCTTAGAATTTAACCTAAGATGTTAGATATTGAGGGTACTACCCCTTTATTATGTTGTTTTCCCTAGCATGATTTTTGCCTCTCACACTATTCTTTTGGGATTTTAGACGATGGCTGGAACCCGAAGGAACCGTGTTGATCAATGCAATGGAAAATGCAATGATTGTCCCCCTGAGCAACCAAACGATATGGGAGCTGGAATGCAAAATCTTGTAGCCATGCTCACACAACTTTCTCAAGCTATGAATCATGCAGGACTTCCAAACGAGCAAAGGAAGGAGAAACATTCTGTTGAATCCTTCATGAGGCAGCGTCCGCCTTCTTTCAGTGGGTCCACTGATCCATTAGTTGTTGAACAATGGATTAGTACTACTGAAAAGATATTTTCAGTTCTTCAATGTTCTGAACATGATAAAGTCATCTTAGCAGTATATCGTTTGGAAGGTGAAGCTGATCGATGGTGGAATCTTATCAAGAATACGAGGCAAAGCGATGAAATTGATTCCATGGAATGGGACGAGTTCAAGAACTTGTTTTTCAGTAAGTACTTCCCTCGTATTCTTCGAACGAAGATGGAGAAGGAGTTTCTTGAACTAAAGCAAAAGGATGATAAATCTGTTGGTATATACGAAGCGAATTTTACAAGACTTGCAAGGTATGCATCTGGCATTATCATCCAACCTGAAAGTAAAGTTGATCGATTTTTCAGTGGCTTAAAACCAATTCTTCTAAGGGCATTAGCTATAAGAGACTTCAGTAGCTATGAAGAAATTGTGCGTTGTGCTATCAAGGTAGAAATGGAAGTTGGTGTTACATATCCATCTCATGGTTTTGACAAGAAACGAAAGATGGAGTTCAAGGAGAAATCTCAGAATAATGGTGAAAAGAAGATGAATGTTTCCTTATGCACAAAGTGTGGAAAGAAGCATGGTGGAGATTGTCTTAAAGGGACTAGAAAATGTTTTAAGTGTGGAAAAGAAGGTCATCGAGCAGCTGAGTGTCGAAGTAATGGAAAAAGGGATTCTAATGAAGTGAATAAAGCAAACACTGCAGAGAACGCACAACCAACACTTCAATGCTTCAAGTGCAAGGAGATGGGACATTATGCCAATAAATGCCCTAATCCAAGGGTTAGTGATGATCGACATGAGCAACCGCTTAAGGCAAAGGACAAAGGGATGTCACATGCGATCACTATTGGCAATGTTGAATATGACAACGATGTGGTGGAATGATTAAGTTTTTATGTAATGGGATTCCAAAATAATGTTGTATCATGGAATATTGGAATATTTATGTATTGGTCTAATGTGGTATTCAAAGTGATTGAGATATTATGCGCATAATGAAGGGAAAAACGAGAAAATGAAATGTTTAATAGTATTCATGAGCTCATGATTGATATAAGGACTAAGTGATATCATGGTTTGAGTATATAGAATTTTGAGGATTTTGGTATGTGGAAAGTGTTAACTTTTAACTGCACTCATGTTTTCACTAAGGTATTCAAGAGAATACACGATTAAGGACTTTGAATGTTTGGAATGTGACCAACAAGACATATCTTATGATATGTGGGGATCAATGACAGTATTAAATCTCTGGTAATCGTTGAGAGTGGACTGCAGTATTATGTATAAGCCTAAAGATTAGACTGGATTATGTTGGACATAAGTTAGTATTGTTTAAGGATAGAAGATTTTCAATATTATTTATGGGATGTTATAGTAATATAGTTTTAGAAAAAGGACAACCTGCAGGACGGGCGACAGCCCATCGCTTCGGACAAGGCTGTAGGAATCGAACCCACAACCGAAGTGCGACTGGCCTTTATCGCCTACCACTGGCCTACAGGAAGTCCCTGTTTAGTAGAAACTAGTTTTATTATATTAAGCAGTATGATATATGAAGTATAAGTCCATTTTAGGTACTATATATGATTAATCTCACTATAGATCAACTTATGTATATAATTTTTGCTAACCTTTTGTTTGAGACAGATGGAATGACCCGTCATTCTATCAGATGATCTGCTAACACTTCACGAATAACAAATTCAACTTCATTTATTTAAGAGATGAAGTGGAAATTGTTCTAGGCACGAACAATAGTGAGATTGTACCAAAATAAAGAAAGTATTTATTCCAATTCAAATTTTCAACTTTAGGGAAATGATCTTGAAAACCAAAAATGTTGTCCTAGTGATCTTATACCTGATGAATCGGATGGTACCTTAGATCGTCACAAATTTATGGATTTGTGATTATTGGCTTTTCCATAGCCATGTTCTCTACCACTCTCCATCAGAACATGATGGTTAGATTTCTCTTCCATATCCATATTTTCACCTATGTGGAAACCCAATGATTAGTTTATTTGGGTAACCTTTACGTTTCATACTTTTGTTTTTAAAGATTGGTTTTGATATTCCTTTTTACAATGTGGGTTTCTATTAAAGAAACTTTCAAATAGTAAACCATTTATAACCCCGACGAATTTCGAGGGCGAAATTCATTTTAAGGGGGGTAGAATGTAACAGCCCAAGATTTTATAAAAAATATTCTTTTTAATTTTATTAATGTCTTGTGTTGTACGCTACACCAAAAGGAGCTTGCACAACACGCATCCTTGACTTGCCTTGCATTACACACAATCGCGACCTTCCTCGATAGCGTGTGTAATACGCAATACCGAGTTTCACTAAACAACGATATGCTATTAAAATATTATTAAAACTTGCCGGTATGAATAGTAATAACCACTTTTTAAAATTCTGTAAATCTTATTTTTCAAAATGAACTTCATTTTTGGATTCGGAGTATCGAATTTAGCCTAAGGTGAAATTTTGGTACATTTCGGATAACTTTCATATTCTGATGAATAGTGAAAATTACTAAATTATAATTAAAAAACAACTTTTTTAATCGAAATAATTAATAGTGATAAATTATTAATTGGAGTAGTTTTAAAGTATATTTAGAATATATTTTTACAATTTAATACAATGTTGGTCATTGGATGTAATTGCACATTTAAACCAGACATAAACAAGTGTCAATCTTTTGATAGATATTGTTTCTTAAAAACACGCTATTTGTTTTATCAGCGGGATTTAATTATAAAATTAATTAATGCAACTTCTATGTTATGAATTTGGTAAAATAGACTTCATTTTTGAATTCGGAATATGAAATATAGCTTAGGATGAAATTTTGGCATTTTTCTAAAAACCTTCATTTTTTGATGAATAGTGAAACTACTAAGTGGTAGTTAAAAAACTGAATTTTTCATAAAACTTAATTTTACCGCTTCTGTGAATGGAATTTCAAAAATCCTAGAGACACGGTTGATGTCAGTAAGTAAAATGTGGTTCAATGAGATGAAAATAATTTTTGGTGAATAGTAACTTTTTACTTTTATTTACCACGGTTAAAAGTAAATAGGGTAATTAAGGGTAAGAGTGATATTAATATTACCCTAACACATG
The DNA here is from genome assembly GCA_963277665.1 of Viscum album. Classification (NCBI taxonomy): domain Eukaryota; kingdom Viridiplantae; phylum Streptophyta; class Magnoliopsida; order Santalales; family Viscaceae; genus Viscum; species Viscum album. The sequence goes on from CAUJRU010000202.1 coordinate 997,479, forward strand.
TCCTAATTCTATTGGACAAGTGTATCTCGACCAAAAACAACCTTAAGTGTAAAATATTATCATTTAGGCCCACTTGGATTAGATTAGGACATTTATTACTATTTAATTCAAAGAAGAGTTAAAAGAGTTAAAATCAAAGTTTATTCACTAAAACATTTTTAATATGGGGTTATACATAAGATAAATTCGACTATAAATATTAATTAGAAATCTAAAAAGATTTCCTACATAATGATATTTTATTTATAATTTTTAGACTTTAAATAAATTAATTTATTTATGACACAACGATGATGCAGTAATTACCCTTTTAAGGAAATATTAACATAATTGATGTTATAAATACTCAAATGAATGTAATTTGAGACTTTTAATTAATTACACTAATTTTATAGGTTACTATGATATATTATTGTTGATTTAATCAACTTGGTTCGAACATATAATTCTGTTATGACTTTCACAAAAATCATATATCAAATAGTGTCAAAATTGACACAAAATAGTTTTTAAATCAAATATTATATTATTAATTGTTATTTTATTCCTAAAAATCTAAGGTTCGGCCAAATGACTTAGATAAGGATATGTATATTAATAATAAACAATTTGGGGTTCGTTTGGCATGTTATAGTAAGTGTATTAACCATATAGTGAAAGAAAACAAAAAGACACGGTAAAAGTTAAATTATTTAACTTAGAGTTAAATCTAATTGATAAGGTTAAAATAAGAACCTAAACTTGTCTAAATCCTATTGGTTGATAGGATTTCGACCCATCCCCACTTTAGCTTCGAAATAAGACCCTTTGGAACCATTATAAACCGATTTTTACTTTAATATAAAATAATATTTTGAGATATTCCTAAGGTGCCCCTCTCCTCCCTTATAAAAGGGAACCTCCTCCCCCTCCTCCTCACACCAATTTGAGCACTCAAGCTCGGCCAACCCCTACCAAAATCTTTTCTCCACTTCCCTAGCAACATCCTAGAGGTTCTGGTCTTCCTCAAAGACCAATTTTAGTTCCCTAAGAGGAGGTCTCCAAAAGGCGCTTCAAAGAAGAGGTAATTACCGTTACCAATTCTTTCATCTTTATTTCTTCTTCCACTTCTTCTTCTTAGGTTTTTTCATTATGAAGTAATAACATCAGTATCACTCATATACTGATATGTTATTATAAGTATGAAACAACCCTATTTCACCATCTATCTATCCTACGGAAAAAGAAATCACCGCGCGTGCGTACGTACGGAATACTGTCTCCACGCCGTGGTGTAATCTATTTTCCACCACCACCTTACATGGATGGGTATAATGGTGTAAAGAATAACTATAAATAGTTATTAAAACATCATATTGATTCTTATATATTGTATAATACACTCCAATTCAATTCAATATTTATGGAAATGATATCATCGCTCGTCCGTACGTACGGACTACCGTCTCCACGACGCGATGAGATTCATTCTCCATGTTAACCATTTAAGAATGATTATAAAGTATATATAAGAAATAATAATGAAATATATGACATTATAAAGCTACTGGATTTATGTATATATATATATGTATGTCATCTACTTACTTCCATTCAAGATAATAGGGAAAGGAAAACAGCGTTCATGCGTACGTACGGACTACCGTCTCCATGAACGGTGTTTTTCATTTCATTTATCTATCTATTATATATATATATATACTGAATATATATGATATATAAATCATATTTTATATTCTGGAAGTAATTAAATCATGATATAAGTAATAATAATGTCAATAACAACAAGTCAAAACACCTACGATAAATGAAACAATTTTACCCAAAACGCTTCTTTAACATGGAATTTACAAAAGAACGGGTAATATAATGTCATAAGTGAACCATATATGATATCATAACAATGAATATGATTCTGGAATAAGTCAATAACATGATTTAAATCATTATACAGGAGGTTCGGACACTTACAAAGCAAGTCGGACATAAGGTAAGGAAAATACCACAATCTCATTTTTATCCGAGATTGTTTATTCGTAAGTATTTACTGGGGTGTATTTTATCATCCACATACATGTTTCATAAATATTTAATATTATTTCCATCCACCTACAATTGTTTAAATCCATTTTTACCCTTCGGTGAGTTTTTAGTAAAAGAAGTGAAAGGAATCTTTTGTCGTTTTCCGTACGAGGTACTTTTTGACTTTTCCGACAAAAGTACGAAGAATGTTTTTTTTAACTTATACGGCATGAATGGATTTTTAAAACAGTGTTTCCAAGAAGCTTCCTTTACAAGTTTTCAAGTTTATTTTTAATCAACTTCTTTTATTTTAAAGTTGTATGACATGTTATGAAAGGAAAAAATGTTTTTGAAGAAGAAAGGATATTTTCCTCACGAATGGAGTTCAAGTGTTTTATCAAAATTATTTTCCATCTAAGATAATCCCTATTATTAAATTGATTTGTTCATGTTGTGATGGAATTATTTTTATGAATTCCTTTATCTTATATGAATTGATTTATGATGTCATGATGTTTCAAGAATCCCATTTTTGTTACATGTGTTATGCGATGATGTATGTTTTATGATTATGTGGCACACATAAGAAAGGATTCATTATAAGATGGGTGGGACCTATATCTCCCTCCAATGAATTGGGTAAAGATTTTATATCTCATGAGATAGACAGGGCTGGAACGGTAGGTTATACCGGTTCAGTGAAACAGGACTGAAACGAGGGTTACTCGATTTAGAAAGGGACTTTGTCCACTAAGATAGTCTTGGCAATTAGTCTTGACTAACAAGAAATGATTCTCTATGATTATGTGTGTATGCCACAAAGTTTCATGTTTTATGTTATGATTATTGGGATTACTTTTTCACTGCCATGATTTATCCCATGATTATGAAATTATGCTCTCTTTTGCATGTTATGATTTCCAAAATGCTATGTTCTTATGAATATGATGTGATTGATATTTATTTTGTTTACCCTTACTGAGCATTTGAGCTCACCCTTTTATGTTTTCTTTTCCCCAGGATATAAAGAAAGGTTTTAGGTAAAAAAAGGAGGAATATCTTTATGGGAGATTTTGAAGATCTTTCACCACGATTAGAAGATTATAGTCCGAGTTTCCAAAGACACTAAACTATTACGGTCCTTGTGTGTGTGTTTTTGTAATGTACTAAGTATTCCGAAAAAGTAATGTAATGTCAATGTACGTCAAGATACGGGTCTCTACAATGTAAGTGAAGAAAACGCCTTAAAAACTCAACTGATCTTGTGAAAATTAATTTAATGCAGTGAGTGAGCATTAAATATGAATAGTAAAGGGTTTTAAAACATTTAATAAATACCATTAAAAATATCCTTTCATAATAAATTCAAAAAACACAATTAGAATTAGGTTTTTAAAATATCTTAACAAAATATTATAATGCCTTGAAGATAACTACAAATCAAAAACAATTTAAACTAATATCGTGATTCGGTTGAAAACATTAACCAGAATCTTAAAAAACCACATGAGGCCACTTGAAAAAATTGAAGGTTTTGTTGGGCCTACACACTTGATGTAGTATGGGTTCACTACAAAATTCCCTGTAATATTTACAACATTCAAGTGCCAATATTTTATAAAAAAAATTCCATCTTTCCTTACATACATATATTTTTTCCACAAAAGTTTTTATTTCTAACATAAATAAGTATCAAATGAACACACACATATTTTTATAAATACAATACTACATGAAAATTTACTTTTTATACTTGGAACAATCCAATATTTTATACGGGACTTTTCATATTTACATGGAACATTATTTATCATACATTTACTTAAATTATATTCATGATCCCATTAATATCAATTTGAATTAATTTATGATAAATATAAATTTTTTTAAAATCTTATTCATATATATATATATGTATGAATAAATTAATTCCTTATGTGTCATGAGAAATCATCAATGATTGTATAAAATTATGATTTGCCTATGACATTCATATGACAATATGAATTTATGATATTCTTAATTTCTAATAATATAATGGTTAATCATAAATAATAAATTTGAGAATTCTTATAAACGTAGAAATTAATCCATTTTCCCTTATGCTTTAAATACTTTAAAGTATGAAGATATCATTTCTTGTACAATCTTGAAATTTATCATTCAGTTTACATATAATATATATATACACAATAAATATACAAATAAATTACTTCCATAAAAATAACAATGCCTATGAGTATGAAATATTACTACTAATATATATATATATATCAAGAATTTTATGTATATATAAATCATAAATTAAAGATGTAATTTGAAGGTTCATATTTTTATAAAACAAGGTATTTTCAATACCCAAATATAATAGTTTAATTAATAAATTCACCTTGAAAAAATAGACATGAGTATAATTTAAATATATTATCCTTAGGTAAATAAAAAAATTGTTTTGAAATACATTAAAAATGAATATAATATCTTAAAAAGTAATTAACTAAACAAAGTGAACCCTTTAATAATTAAAACCATACTATGTTCTAATTTTCCAAAAAATCATTCTGCATCATAATAGTGGTCTACCAAACTAGAATTGTAGTGGAAAAAGGGTAGTAGAGTATGATCATAAGTAGCTATGAAATATATGTTCTCTATGTCATTAAAAGAAATTAATATAACAAAATAATTATATCCCTCACATAACCAAGAAACTATAGTTCTTGAAGGAATTATCATGAAATTGTAATAATAGATATTTATGAAATAAATATGAATCTAGAATTCTGTGAATGTATATATATATATATATAAATAAATAAAGTAGAATTTATAATAATATTTTCAGAAGAAAAATTCTCCTTACGTGATTTGCTGGATCAAATAGAAGGACATATTTTTCTTTAGACAACCCTTTCCAGACTCCAAATTGATTTTCCCCCAAAAGTGTATTTACACATCTGATTATCTAGGTTATAAAGACATAAATTTAGTGGCACACATACTCTTTCTAGCGGAGCAATCTGTGTTGAGAAATTTTCATTATATTACTATAAGTTGTTTCATGGGCTTGATAGATGTGGAATAGACAAGAAACTAGATTAAATTAATTTAATATTTTAATATTCACACTATAGAGATACCAATGGATCAAAAAAACTATTATTCATTATTTAAAAGAAATTCCTGAAATAAAAAACAAACCACAATATATGATATTTATCAAAGGAGAAAAATATATTCATAAAACTCTAACTGATTAAAAATCAAGTAACTACAAATTTTTTTAAAAAAACTACCTTGTTAGGTTGAATAAAACTGTAACTATATATCTATATTACTTCAGAACCCTAACTATAATCGATGAAATTTGACATCACTCGGACTCCAAAACCTTTTCCAATGAAGACCTCATCTTTGATGCACAACCCAAAGACTGAAGCCTCATCTCCCCTAGTGGTAAGATCCCGAATCCCTTGACATTAGACATTATGCCTCCTTCTGAGGATCACAAATCGACCTGGTGTAGCATCTCCACTCAGACTCTCCATTGGTGTCTACTCAACCTAATGAGAGGAAATACTCTCTTGAAACCCTACACTGGACAACCCCCAAAACCCCCTCATATTGATCAACTACTCTCCCCTATTCTCAATTTCAATTTTTATTCTCTTTATTTTAATCATTTTATTATTATTATTTCATTTCATTCCATTAAAATACTAATTAAAATTTTCATGTATAGATCAGAATTTAGAAAACCAATAAGAATAATAATACTCATACTAAAATTTTAATTCCCTTTTAATAATTATATAAATATACATTTAAAAATATATATTATATACATATAACATTTTTAAATTCATTATTATTTTAATTTAATTTAATTTATTGTTTAGTTAAATATAATTCTAATCAAATTCATAAATATATATTACATTAAATTTATTAATAATTTCAAATAAAAAATATTTCTATCAATAATTATTATTTTTATATTTAAAACAATGTTATAATAATATATTTATTTAAAATCATATTTAAATATTATTATTTATCATGTATTAAAATTGTAATTTAAATAAACAATATAAATCAAAATAAAAAATTTCATTTTGATTAAATGAATTCATATTTTTTAATAAAATACATTTCGTAACTTTATCACATATATATATCAGGGAGGTTATAAAAGAATCCTCTTCTAATCCTTTGGAGTCACACATCCATGTAAAGGATTCTCTCTATCCTCTTTTCATTAAAAACTTCATTTATGATATTCCCTTTTGGTTTCCATTTTCTTAAGTTGGGATAAATTCTTACCTATACCCCTTACAATCTATTTTATATTTAAATGATGGGATCCCCTTTCAATCTCATTTATCCCTCTTATGAATCCTTATATACACCCGTTACTACACCGAAATTACACATGGAATATTCCACCCTTTTTATCATGCATTCCTTTTATTTCATGTCTTCTGATTCCATTTTTGACTATGTTAGGATATGTTCTTAAATATACCTCGTAATTTTAATTTCAAGTCAAAATTATGAGAGACCCCTTTCTCTCTCAACAACCCATTTTATGAATTTCTTCGTTATGCTGCCGAAATTGCACCATGTTTTCCATACCAAAATCATATTGTAGTTAATACCATACCCATTATTCTATCAAGGGAATTCACCTTTATTCACGTGAAATTATTTATTTGGGACTTACAAGAATGTATTCTACATTCATTGATCTTGTAATAAATTATGATGTTGAATTAGTCCATGTTATATGATATATGTAGCACACTAAAACAAGATAATGAAATGATTATGAAGGGTATGCCTTTATAGTAATCTAATGAATTAGGTAATGGTTAATATCATGATATGTCATGTTGGGATAGGTGATTTACCTAATTCCTTTATAGAAATTTTTCAACCATGGGGATTGAAAGATTTATCCTTTATCTATATATAATGCATTGTTTTAAGTTGTTGCCAAATTTTCCATGTTATGATAATCATTCCATATCACGACTTATTATTCGTGTTTTTTACGCCTATTTGATGCTTCTTTTCTAACATTTATTTTATCCTCATGTTATGCTATGTTTATTCCCTTATTGGGATTTATATCTCATCCCTTTATTATGTATGTACTCAGGTTATCCAATGTAGTGTTAAGTACAAATGATCGTTTTAGTCAAGTTAAATATGTTTTGAATAAATATATTGATTTTCATGTTTTTTCTTGTAATGTAACATACCTAATTTCCCAAATAAACTACACCTCTCGATCTTCTGAGTTTTATTAAGTTCAACTTTATGTAATAATCATGTTTCAAAAATAAATATATTGAAGGGTTGTTTTAGTTGGCATCTGATAATGGGTTTAGTTATTTTTGGGATTAGGAGTAGAAAAACCTAGTGAAAACTGTTAGGGATAAGAATATGTGTAGGAAAAGATCTATAAAATTTGGTAAGTATACAGAATGTTGTTTATAAATAAAATACATCTATGTATTTATACTACATGTGGATGTTGTTCTGGAATAGATGTACTTAGGAGTAACAACTATGACATGGTCTTCCGTACATGACTTGAGGTAACTCAGTACAAAAAAAAGGCGCCTTACTACAGACCTGGTATGAGACTCTTTGGGGATATGATTTGTTAAATTCATAATCTCATTATAAACCATTATTAAGGGGAAAAATTCCCCATAAGAATATGTGTTAAAAATTAAGTGATGGATAATATAGACTGAGGTCTAGAAACTCATTGTTGAGGAGATAAATGAATGTTATCCCTTTAATGCCATTGGATTCCCCCTTTATGTGTTTAACATTTTAAAATACTAATCCCTAATTTTCGTTTAGAAATAGGAGGAATCGTGCTTACAACTGATGTGAAGGGTAGTGTGAGGATTGCTCCAATGAGATGGTCAACCCAATAGGAATAGAAATCACAAACCTTATCATGATACTCTCCCAATTAAATCATGTCATGAATATAAACCTAGACCAGGAGTAGCACATAACCCCCTACAGGATAGAAATCCATAGTCGAAGGCTTCATATAAAAATGGCCCCCTACTTTTAGTGGATCATCTGAATCCTTAATCATGTATCAATTGATCGATTCCATTGAAAGATCTTCTCCACCCTTCAATGTTTTGAAAAAGAGCAGGTTCTCCTAGTTGTTTATCATATGGAGGGTGAAGCTGATCAGTGGTGTACATTGATCAAGAATACAAATCCTAATTAAGGGATCAAACCAATGGAGTATCTGGAATTCCGGAAAATATTTTTTGATAAATATTATCCCACACCCTCCATATTATGATGGAACAAAATTTCCTAGAACTCAAGAAAAAATGAAGAATATTTTTTTTGGGATTATGATGAAAACATCACAAGACTTGAATGATACACCTCTTGTTTTTTCATTACCCATGAATGCAAGGTTGACTGCTTCTTTGGTTGGCTAAACCATAGTCTATGAAAACCCTTGACAATATGTGACATTTAAAGATATGAGAAAATTATCCAATGTACCCTCAAAGTCATGATGGATATTGGTGAATCTTAGGTGTATCATGGGTATAAGAAATGAAAATTTTATTTTATTCCTCATGATACGATGGATAAATATAATTGTGCTAAAAAATTCCAACACCCCACTTGTTAATGGTGTAGAATGAATCACCCAGGAAATTGTTTTTTGCATCAATAGTAAGGACATATGAAACTTTGTGAATCATGGAACTATGACAAGGGTTTTCAAAGGCAACAAACAACCTCCAAGGCAACAAGGGTGGGCTATTTCCATCACCACTACCGAGGTGGATCCCGAAAATGAAGTAGAAACAGGCATGCTAGTTATTTATTAAATAATAGTGAACATACTTTTTCATTATGGTTCTACACATTCCTTCATATCATGAAAGTTTAGTAGATCTATTCAAACACACCCACAAATCATGGATGTAGAGATGTCGGTGAAAATGAAAAATGGGTAAATTTTTTTTTCTTATGTATATAACTCATCCCCTGTCATAATTTGGGGATATATCTTCTAGAAGAACATTTTCATACTTCCCTTGGTGAAATTTTATTCAATTCTAGGAATGTATTGGCTTTCCCTATAAAGATCCAACATAAATTTAAGCAAGAGGGAAATCACTATCCATATGAAGAATCGACCCCCAATTATATACAAGTTCAAGGTGGAGGATGAATATTCTTCAGCACCATCATCTCAAGCATGGATATTATTTCCCTACAAACAAGCATATCTTTCCAATAGGATTTATTCTAAGGAATGAACCACCCTCAAATACAAACCTATCTAGAGGGAATTTTCTGATGCCGTTCTTGGGGAATTTCCTTGTCTTCCTCCTAGGAGGAAGGATTAATTTTTAATAAAGCTTATACCTAGGGCATGTTCAATATCCAAGACTATGTATAGGATGAATTTTTTGGAACTTTAGGAGCTAAAGAAACAACAATAAGAGAATCTTGATAAAGGGTTTATATTCCTAAGTGTTTCACTGTGGGGTGCACCCGTTCTCTTCATCATGAAGAAGGACGGTTCAATGCGCCTTTTCATTGATTATCACAAGATAAAAAATTAATAATAAAGAACAATTATCATTTTCCATGAATTGGTGACTTGTTCAATATAACTACATGGAGAACAATAATTCTCCTAGGAGGATCTGTGGTCAGGATATTACAAAGTATGGGTGAATATAGAAGATATCCCCAATACTACTTTTCAAATAAGGTATGGTCATTATGAGTTCATATTGATGTCATTAGGACTCACTAATTCCCTGGAAATATTTTTGGACTTGATAGATAGAGTCTTTAAAGAATCCCTCAAAAACATTATGGTTGTATTTATTGATGATATTATAATATACCTAAAAACCAAGGAGGAGCATAGATAGAATTTGAGAACTATGCTAAAGACCTCAAAAAGGATAATCTCTATGGAAAGTACATCAAGTGTGAGTTTTAGTTGAAATATGTCCATTTACTAGGGCATATCCTCACAAGGAATGGGATTTATATGTATCATTTAAGGAAAAAATAATTTAGGGATGGTCGAGGACAACATATGTGATAGATATTCGTAGTTTTATTGAGTTAACTGGATATTATCACTGATTTGTGAGAAATTTTTAATGATTGAAAAACCATATTACCAAGCTAAATCAGAAAAGAGTCAAATTTTCATGGATTGATGAATGTGAAAAAGGCTTCATGGAGTTGAGAAAGAGGCTTATCACTACCCCTTTTCTAAAACTTCCCACAAGTAGGGAGTTTCTTGTAATTTTCAATGATGTTTCAATGAAAGGATTGGAATATATGATGATGAAAAATGATAAATTCATTTCCTAAACCTCATGGTAAGTTAAATTCATGAGAACAAATATCTCACACATGATATGAAGTTGGTATTTGTGATCTTTGTGTTGAAATTCTTCCATAATTATCTCTTTGGGAAAATTTGTAGAATATATACATATCACAAATGTCTTGAATATATATTCACATAATAAATAGACAAATATTTCCAAAAAAAATGGTTAGATCTCAATAAGGATTACTAATTCTCAATCCACCACCATCCTAGGAAGTCAATAAGATAGTTGGTTCTCTTAGTAGAAATGTACCAACAATTATATCATTGACGATAATTGTTAAGGATGATATCTTTTTATATTTGAAGAAGATGTACATGGGAATTGTAAATAAATAAAATCATCAATCCATTCAAAAATGATTTCTTAAACGTATCTTTTGGAAGTGGTAAAGGATTATCAAAAAGATTATTTGGGAATTCTAAAGAATGTATAAACTATTAGAAAAGGGAAATCATCGTAGATTAAAGTTAATGAATAAATAATTGTGATATTTTTTTCAAGACTATGTGTTCCATAAAATCTTGAGTTATAGAAATAATTTTTGGATGATGCACATAGTTTGACATTATTCATTCACCCAGAAAACACAAAGATGTATTGATATATCTAAGAGAACTATTGATGGGATAACAAAAGAAAGATATCCTTGGTTATACATCAAAGATCCATTTATGTTAGAAAGTGAAGGCTGAAAAGGGGAAGTCTAAAGGGATGAAGAAACCATTAACCATACCAAAATGAAAATAGGAAAAAAACCATGGACTTTGTCACTAAACATCCACATACATACAAGGGAAATAATGTTATCTATGTTGTCATGGATAATCTTACATAGACTACACACTTCATCATGATATGAGAGTATTTCTCACTATATCAATTGGAACAGATATACATAATAGAAATGGTCATTATTAATGGAGATCCACTATATATTATGTCTGATCAAGATATAGGATTCACCTCTATGTTTTAAAAAATCTCTCTCATGATCTAAACACTGAGCTTAACTTCATTATGGATTATCACCCTCAATGAGATGGTCAATCTGACCAGATGATACAAACCCTTGGGGAAATATTGAGATATTTCTCAATCAACTTTAAAGGAATATGGGACCAAAATATTCTTTTTGTGGAGTTCTTATACAATAATAGTTTCCAATCAAGCATAAAAATGACCCCCTGTGATTCCCTTTATGGGATGAGGTGCATAACACCATCATGTTGGAATAAAGTTGGGGAGAGAAAGCTTCTTAGTCCAGAAATGGTCTAAGAAATGTTAAAGAAGGTTAAGACCATGCATCATCACATCAAAGATACTTAGAGTCGAAAAAACACCTATGTTTATAATCATTTATGAGACCTATATCTTGATGTAGGAGACATGGTATTCCTCAGCATATCCCCCTAGAAGAGTTTGATGAGATTTGGGAAGAATGTAAATTTTATTCCAAGGTACATTGACCCTTTTTAGATCCTTGATTGTATCGTAGTAGTGTAATATCAACTAATACTCCCACCAAACCTATCACAAATATAAGATGTATTCCATGTATCCCTCTTAATAAACTAAACATCATAATCATCATATGTACTCAATACAGAGCAGGTACCACTAGATAATTAACTTTCATATTAATAATAGCTAGTGAAGATCATAGATCGTAGGGAAAAGGTCCTACAGAATAAGGAAATGTACCTCGTCAAAGTGTTGTGAAGAAACGAAAAGCTTAAAGAAGCAACATATGGACTAGAGGAGGTGAAGAGAAAGAGTTTCCCTCATATTTTTTAGTCTGGGGAAATGAAATTTCGTGGGAGAAATTTCGAAATGGGGAATATTGTAATGACCCAAACCTTTATGGATAAAATTACACTTTTTTATTTATTTAAATGTCTTATGGAAATAAAAACACATGACATTATTTTGTTTTATTATTGTCAATTGGAAGTATATGAAAGTTCTTTATCATTACCATTGATAATATATTCATTGAATAGATATCAAATGACAATTATAAATATAGGGTTTTAATAAATCGTTTTGGCATATATAGAGGAAGTGATGGCCTCAACCAGTAGGGTCATACCCTATTCAACCCATCTATCAATGTTTCTGAGGAGATAGAGTTTTTTTGTTTTCCCTAGACCAAGCCCAAATTGGGATCCAACAACTTACGCATGATAAAAACCATTTATGGGATAAGTTCAATCTCATGGATATCTCAACCAAACCCATGTTCACGAAACAACCCTATGAGAGTCCCCCCATTGTGAACCTTACGATTAGGGTATTTGTTGGTGTAATAATGGTATATGTATCAATACCATATCATTGGGAATATGTAGATTATTTTATATATATAATATTGAATATATTTTTCTCCAATTATTTTCACTTTGTAAATGATTTTTAAAGTTGAAATAGTATTTTTAATTAATATACAAATTCAATTAAGAAGAAAATTTTGATGAATTGAAATATTTTTAAATGAAAAATTATTTAAAAATTTATTAATATTAATTTTTTTTAAATAAATGATAATATAATTTTTTTATAAAGTCAAATGTAATTTTAATTAGTGTTTTAAAATTATTGTTGACAAAAACCCATCATTTTCTATAAATATTTGATTTTATTTAAAAATTGAATTTCAAATATATATAAAATTATTCAGAAAAAATAAATATCATTTTTTGAATTAGGATGTTGAAATTATTAAATGGTGAATTTTTCTCAATTTTCCGAGACAGTCAAATTTTTACGTTAAAATTAAATATTATATATATATATGGTGTGTTTTATGAAATCATAATAGGATAATAGTGATTTAATAAATACTATAAAAGATATAATTTCAAAAATAAATATTTTATCTTTAAGATAATGTTATTTTTTGTTTATTTGATTTATTTTATAAAGACCTAATGAATCCTCGAAGACTTTTAAAATATTTTAAGATTTTAATATCATTTCATCGAAAGTGTGACTCACCTCCACATAATAAGGGGAAATAATATATTATCTTAGGACCATGGAATTATAAAATAATTTATTCCACTCTCCTTGGATAGAAAACATGGTAAAAAACCATGTGATTGTTTTTGGTTTTAAATATTTTATTAGGTAGTGTCCAAAACCAAAATAATAAATAAATCTCTCTCATTTCCTATATAAACTCTTCTATGATCTAACTTATCATCACTCAAACGTCTTGAATCTCATAATATAATGTATTTTATACTCCATATAATCCTCACATGGTTCCCCCAAGATCCCAAGAAGCCTCTCATAAGCCTTTGGAGTCACACATTCAAGTAAGGGATTCTCTCCCTCCTCATTTTATCAAGCACTTAATTTATAATATTCCCTTTTGATATCCATTTTCATATGTTGGTATACATTCATACCTTTCCCCATTTATTTTAATTTGATGTAAAAAGGATGGTATCCCCTTTCACTCCCAATTATCTTTTTGTTTAGCCACTATATACACCTATTACTATGCCAATATTCTATAAGGAATCATCCACCATCTTTTTTATCAAGCATTCATTTTATGTTATGTATTCTAATTTCATTTTCCCTATGTTGGGATATGTTCATAAATATCCCTATTACTTTATATTTCATTTAAAAATGTTAATTTACCCCATTCTCTATCATCAACCCATTTTCTTAATTTCTATATGATGTCATTTTGATACCAAAATTGCACCACGGTTTTCTTTTCCATAATCATTGTGTAGGAAATACCATAACAATTCCACTAACAAGGGTATTCACACTTATACATGTATAATTATTTATAGGAGTCTTACATGTATTTATTCCAAATTCTATGATCATTTAATAAATTATGATGTTGAATTAATCTAGGTTATATGATCTATGTTGCATACTTAAACCTGAGAATGAAATGATTATAAAGGGTGAACCTTCATAGTGTTATAATGAATTGGGTATTTGTTAGTATCATGATACATCATGTTGGGATACAAGATTTACATAATTATTTTATGAATATTTTTCCACTATGGGGTCATGGTAGATTTAGCCTTGATCTATGTATGATGAAGTATTCTATGTTGTTTCCTCATTTTCCATGTTATGATTATCAATCTATATCATGCCTTATTGTTCATGTTGTTTTACGCCTCGTTTATATTCCTTGTATAACATGTATTATTATCCTCATGTTACACTATTATTATTCCATTATTGTGTTTTATAGATCACCTTGTTCTTATGTCTTTCCTCAAGTTATCCCATGTAGTGTTAAGTACAAAATAACGTTTTGATCATCTCAAAGAAGTTTTCTATAAACATGTTGCTTTACATGTGTCAAGTTGTTCTCTAATGTGCCACACTTCCCAAGAACAAAAGACCTATAAATCTTCTGAGTTGTATTAATTGATAATTTATATAATAAATCATGATTAAAATGAAATAAAGAGCATGGTTGTTATATAGAGACACCCAGATCACTAGTCTTGGTTTCAGCTGTAGTGTATAAAATGATACAATTGAACCCCAAATTCAAATGAGCTGAACCTATTCCATGAATTTCCTAGATTTTTACATTAAAATTCATGAAAAAGTATCATATATGTCACAACCTGTCCTCGGGACCCGTGTTGTGACTACCCCAAGCCTGCCTTTCATAGGCCAGGGGCTAGCGACTAGCACCAAAGGCATAAATCCCGACAAAAAGGGGAAGGAATTGCCATTATAAAATAAAAAAACACCACAGAGTATGCCAACAAGAGTAAACACTATATAAACTGAGTACAACAGTACGTGAAAAAAAGTAAATGGGCCAGGATACAAATCCAAACTGAAAATAAAGTACAACTGGAAAGGATGTACAACAACTGAAAAGTAAAGCGGCAATGCCGAGCCATCCACTGGAAATCCCACCTGAAGGGTAGGTACAGATAGCCTCATCAGCTCCACGGGTCCTGCCGTCTGCTCCATGTACGTCCCACCCAGTGGTCCATGTAACGACCCAAAATTTTGAATAAATCTTGTTTCCTAATTTTTTGTGTTATTTTTATTTTATTTTTATACTCAACAAAAATGTTTCATTCGATAACATGAGTATAATTAAAATGAGACCGTTGGGTTTTGACTGTTATATGACCATTGGTCAATATGACCGCTAGAAACTAAACGTTTTGATTATTGTCTCTAAATACAAGTAATCTAGGTTAATTAATATATAAATAAGATTCGATGACCTCACCCAGTAGTCCTGGACCGATCAAAGCCCATCTAACAGAACTTGGGAAGAAGGTAGCACTACTGGGCTTTTCTCTGGACCGAACCCAAGATGAACTTCATCGTGTGAAGCTAGAACGGGATCGCCTTCACGTGAAGTTCAAACTAATATAAATTACTACTCGTGCGATGTTGGTCGAGCCTCCCTCGAATTCTCTCACCTTTGCACACCTTACACTTAGGTCCTATTCGTGTGTGATAAGGGACTATGTAAGGAGACTGTAACTACCTTGTGTAGTCCTTTGTTTTAAATAAAAATTGGGATTTCTTCTTATGATGATGTTTATGACTTTTCAAATGCCCGGATAAATATAGTATGCATATTTTTGGTGAATTTTAGAGAAAGTATATTTTAAAAAATGTTTATGTGAACCTTAAATAATTAAAAATGTGTAATGATTTTCAAAAAATGTTCTTCTACAATTATGTTCAATACCAAATTTAGAGTCTAATAAGATCAACATAATTTTTGATGATTAGTAAATTATGAATAGTGATTTTATGCTTAGGATTAGTAATGTGACCAAATGGATTAGTAATCTCACTTAAAGAAAGTATTAATATAATCTAGGCACCTTGATTAAGTAATTTGATTCAATAAAATGGTTAAATAACGGTATCATAAATTATAATTCAAGTATTAGTTTTTTCGGGTGAATAGTGTTTTTTAAATTAAAATTAAATTAAAAATATTTAGAAAATTATTTTTATAAAATGGATTTCATTTTTGAACTCAGAGCATCAATATTATGTTAAGGTAAATTTTGGGGTTTTTTCTGAAAAAAATGAATTTTCGATGAATAGTGTATTTATTTAAAAAATAAATTAAAAATATTTAGAAAATTATATTTATAAAATGGAGTTTATTTTTGAAATCAGAGCATAGATATTTGGTTAAGGTGAAATTTTGGCATTTTTGAGAGAAATTTGAATTTTCAGTGAATAGTAAAAATACAGTTTTAGGGTTTCCGTATGTTTAATGACATCATAACTGTATCATGATGATTTCATGAGATATTTTATGGGTTGGCCGACCAAAGGTGATTAATTATTCTATTGGGGGCCCCATGTGGCCTAAATTCATGGGAAATATCTTGGGAGAGCACATGGTTTTGAGAAACCCACTTATGAGGTGTCCCTTGGCCATTAATGCCTTGTCCCCTCACTTTCCCTATAAATACCAAGCCATTCTCTCATCCTTTGGACTCAAAAATCATTCTCAACAATTTTCTAGTATCCTTACCTCCCAAGGAGACCTCCCAAGGTTCCCCCAAGCCCTCAAGGTCCAAACCTTTGAGTTTTAAGAGTTACGTTTTAATGTAAGGGATCCAGCCTCTCTCTTTCTTTTCAAGTAATCTCTTTTATGTCGTTTCTTTTATGATCCATGTTATTATGTTGGAGGATTTTATTTTATCTTAATTATACTGTCCTATTTATGTTCATATGATGAGATACCCCCTCTTACTCTCATAATCTCGTTTTATTAATGTTTATGTGGCAACGTTAGGCTACCGAATTTTTAAGGGATTCTTTCACCTTTCTCATTTTTCAATGTTCTACTTTCATGTCAAGTCTTTCAAGTTCCTTTTTATTATGTTGGGGTATGATCTCTATATCTATCATACTGAACTTTTATGTTCATATGATTAGAGACCCTATTTGATCTCGTCAATTCATTTTTGTTGAAGTTTAAGTAACGCCATTTGGCTGCTGAATTTTTAAGGGATTCTTTCACCCTTCTCATTCTTTTCAAAGTTCTACTTTCATGTCAAGTGTTTCAAGTTATTGTTTAATTATTTTGGGGTATTATATCTATATATATCATACTGAACTCTTATTCTCACATTATTAGAGACCCTATTTGATCTTTTCAAATCATTTTTGTTGAAGTTTAAGTAACGTCGTTAGGATGCCGAACTTTCATAAGAGAAATCTAATTTTTGTCTTCCTTCCATTTTTTTCATTTCAAATGGTATGTCCTTAAAATTTCATTAACATATTCATATATCCTTCTTATTATTTCCCTCTACTGTTTTATGGGTCATTTATGTATGTTTGACCTATGTCCCATCTCTTTTCAATGTTTTCTAAAAACCCGAAACATAGTCGTTATGCTGCAGAATTTTCGTCTCAAAATGCCTCTCTCTTTTCTCAAAAATTTTTTATGTTATAAAGTTAATACTCAATGCTCTTATTTATACATGTGTATTCACATATATATCAAAAATTTCAATTTTAAATTCTAGTATTAACATACATGAGACCCGCTCTCCCCTTCCGTGGGTTTAATGTGACGTAAAGATCATGTCTTTAAAGCAGTTTTTTTCAAAAAACGTTCTGATTATGAAATTAAACCCATTTATTTTATGCTATATGGGTTATTTATGAAATTTTGATGATGATATATGTGGATAACATGATAATAAAGTCAAATTTAAGGGTGTTCCCTGATAGCGCACCAATGTATTGGGTAATGATGTAACCACTAGAGATTACAATTTTCACGATATCTTGGTGAATAACTTTGGTAATTTTAAAATGACACCTTGGGAATGGACCTTGGTGATATGTTCATGATTGTCTATGTTAAATTATGTATCCACATCTTCAAGTTATTAAAAATGTTATTTTTATTATGATATTCCTCACGATTGCTTTCTCATGCCTTAAAGTTCTTTTTCATGACATTGTTGAAGTATCTCAAGTTCACATGTAAAATGTTTCTCTTATTTCCCTTACCGGGCCTTCTGCTCACCATTTCTTTTGATGTATGTCCCCAGGTTATGAGATGCAGTAATAAACCTAGTATGAACATGAGGAGAATCCTTTCAAGTGTTTAAGAAGAATGTTTTATGTTTTCATGTTTTAAGTTCATGGTTTCCAAGATACTAAACCTTAAAGATCCCTAGTTTTGTAAAATGTAATGAAAGTTTATGTGATAAAAAGGCAGGATGCTATAGTTGGAATTAGAGGATGGTTTAGTTTTTTGTGGAAATTATGATATGAAAACATTAGGAATAATCCTATATAAAAGTTTATATATAGGAAATCTTCCTGGTATTTTGGTGAGTATTGAGTAATGGGTTGCCAAGAAAATACATACATGTATGGATACGAGCAGGTAGAGGTGGCTCTGGCACAGATGTACGTAGGGGTAAAACCCAAAAACACTGCTTTGATCTAGACTCAAACAGGAACTGGTACACAACAAAGGGCCTTGCAGTACTCTTGGTATCGACACTCCAGGGGGATATGCTTTGGTTAATTCATAAGAATAGTATGAACCATTATTAAAGGAAAAAAGATAAAATAAAATAAAGATTCACATAAGAATATATGATCCTGGATAACCTACTTTGAAACCTAGGGGATCAAAAGTTAGGGTATACTTTTCTTCTAAAAGTTATCCTGATATGCCTTAAGTTCCTTTTCATGATTATTAGCTATGTATTTAAGCCCCTAATTATACTTTCTCTTCTTAGTTAATGGTGGGAAATGGAAGAACATGTCCCAACAACTAATGTGATAGAAAATGCGATGATTTCCATATTAATATGACAGAGATGATTAGGGGATTAAAAGATGATTATTATTTTGGAAGACGTTCACTATTTTGGGGACCCTATATGATCGAGGTAAATAGATTACTACAGTATTTTCATTGAGGAGTAAGGTTGACTTATATTTTGAAGAATTGATGAATTTAAGGTGGACTTATAGTAATTTAAGTTACTTATGGGAATGATTAACCTATCTTGGGTAAAATATGTTTAGGTTAGCTACTTTTGTTATAAGATGTTTGGAGTGGTTGATGTTGTTTGGAGATGAACAATGAAGTTTATTTTGGAAGACTATGTTATCAAATCCTTCTGGTATTTGGGTTTCAATCTTAGTTTGGTTTATTTCAAGGAATTTTAAGGATAGTTAATTATGGAATGGTCTATGATAAACTTTGGGTAGTACCATGGAAATTTGAAGATTTAAAAGTAGTTTCCCTTCTTATGGGATTATTTCTTTTTGAAGAGTTGTTTTATCTTACCCTTTATGTTTTTGGGATAATGTTTAAAGATAGAAGAAATTGATGGTTAATCTTTTGTGGATTATGTGACTCTCAAGAAGATGATTCTTGTGTTTTGATGAGACCAAGTGTTTTTGAATGCTCATAGTTTGGAGAAAAGATTAGTTTTGGTAGAAACTTATTAAAGGATGAAACTCTACTTGAAGGTAGGTATATTTCCCTATATTTTTGTTCTATGTAGTAAATGAATTCCTCAAAATTATGAAAAGAAACATAAAACAAAAATTTTGTTGGTTTACGTTTCTAACTAGGTATTCAAAGACCGTTTTCACACATCATAAGTTTGGGATTTTCTTGTGGTCAACATTCTCTTAATCATGTTTTCTATCACTCTCCCCCAGAACTTGACCCTTTGTTTTTCTTCCATATCCATGTTTTCCTCCATGGAATCCTAGTATGGGTTAACTCGGGTGACCTTTGTACTTCCCTTTCTTTCTTTTAAAGTAATAGTGTTACTGACTCCTTTTCCGATGTGGGACTTTCAATGAAATTTCAAAACACAATTTTAAAAAATTTAGAGGACGCTATTTCTTAAGTGGGGAAGATTGTAACGACCCGAAATTTTGAATAAATCTTGTTTCCTAATTTTGTCTGTTATTTTATTTTATTTTTATACTCAAAAAAATATTTAATTTGATAACATGATTATAATTAAAATGAGACCGTTGGGTTTTGACTATTATATGACCATTGGTCAATATGACCGCTAGAAACTAAACGTTTTGATTATTGTCTCTAAATACAAGTAATCTTGGTTAATTAATATAGAAATAAGATTCGATGGCCTCACCCAGTAGTCTTGGACCGATCGAAGCCCATTTAACAGAACTTGGGAAGAAGGTACACCACTGGGCTTTGCTCTGGACCAAACCCAAGCTGAACTTCATCGTGTGAAGCTAGAACAGGATTTCCTTCACGAGAAGTCCAAACTGATAGAAATTACTACTCATGTGATGTTGGCCGAGCCTCCCTCAGATTCCCTCACCTTAGCACACCTTACACTTGGGTTCTATGCGTGTGTGATAAGGGGATATGTAAGTAGACCATAACTGCCTTGTGTAATCCTTTGTTTTAAATAAAAATTGATATTTCTTCTTATGATGATGTTTATGACTTTTCAAATGTCCGGATAAATATAGTATGCATATTTTTGGTGAATTTTAGAGAAAGGATATTTTAAAAATTGTTTATGTAAAACTTAAATAATTAAAAATGTGTAATGATTTTCGAAAAATGGTCTTCTACAATTATGTTCAGTAAGAAATTTAGAGTCTAATAAGATCAACATAATTTTTGATGAATAGTAAATTATGAATAGTGATTTTATGCTTAGGATTAGTAATGTGACCAAATGGATTAGTAATCTCACTTAAAGAAAGTATTAATATAATCTAGGCACCTTGATTAAGTAATTTGATTCAATAAAATGGTTAAATAACGGTTTCATAAATTATAATTCAAGTATTGGTTTTTTTAGGTGAATAGTGTTTTTTTAATTAAAAATTAAATTCAAAATATTTAGAAAATTATTTTCATAAAATGGATTTCATTTTTGAACTCAGAGCATCGATATCATGTTAAGGTAAATTTTGGGGTTTTTTCTAAAAAAATGAATTTTCGGTGAATAGTGTATTTATTTAAAAAATAAATTAAAAATATTTAGAAAATTATTTTTATAAAATGGAGTTCATTTTTGAAATCATAGCATTGATATTTGGTTAAGGTGATATTTTGGTATTTTTCTGGGAAAGTTGAATTTTCAGTGAATAGTAAAATTACAGTTTTAGGGTTTCGGTATGTTTAATGACATCATAACTTTGTCATGATGATGTCATGAGATATTTTGTGGGTTTTCCGACAAAAAGTGATGAATTATTGTATTGGGGACCCCATGTGGCCTAACTTCATGGGAAATATCTTGGGGGAGCACATGGTTTTGAGAAACCTACATATGAGGTCTCCCATGCCCATTAATGCCTTGTCCCCTCACTTTCCCTAAAAATACCAAGCCATTCTCTCATCATTTGGACTCCAAAATCATTCTCAACAAAGTTCTAATATCCTTACCTCTCAAGGAGTCCTCCCAAGGTTCCCCCAAGCCCTCAAGGTCCAAACCTTTGAGTTTTAAGAGTTACGTTTTAAGGTAAGAGATCCGACCTCTCTCTTTCTTTTCAAGTAATCTCTTTTATGTCATTTCTTTTATGATCCTTGTTATTATGTTGTAGGATGTTCTTTTATATTAATTATACTGTCCTATTTATGTTCATATGATGATATCCCCCCTCTTACTCTCATCATTTCGTTTTATGAAGGTTTATGTGGCAACGTTAGGCTACCGAATTTTTAAGGGATTCTTTCACCTTTCTCATTATTCAAAGTTCTACTTTCATGTCAAGTCTTTCAAGTTCCTTTTTATTATGTTGGGGTATAATATCTTTATCTATCATAATGAACTTTTATTTTCATATGCTGAGAGACCCTATTTGATCTCATCAATTCATTTTTGTTGAAGTTTAAGTGACGTTGTTAGGCTGCCGAATTTTTAAGGGATTCTTTCACCCTTCTCATTCTTTTCAAAGTTCTACTTTCATGTCAAGTGTTTCAAGTTACTTTTAAAATATGTTGGGGTATGATCTCTATATCTATCATACTGAAATATTTTGTTCACATGATTAGAGACCCTATTTTATCTTTTCAAATCATTTTTGTTGAAGTTTAAGTAACGTCGTTAGGATGCCGAACTTTCATAAGAGAAATCTAATTTTTGTCTTCCTTCCATGTTTTTCATTTCAAATGGTATGTCCTTAAAATTTCATTACCATGTTCATATATCCTTATTATTCATTCCCTCCACTGTTTTATGGGTCATTTATGTATGTTTGACCCATGTCTCCTCTCTTTTCAATG
Organism: Viscum album; assembly: GCA_963277665.1. Taxonomy (NCBI): domain Eukaryota; kingdom Viridiplantae; phylum Streptophyta; class Magnoliopsida; order Santalales; family Viscaceae; genus Viscum; species Viscum album. The sequence continues at coordinate 1,020,198 of CAUJRU010000202.1, forward strand.
TTTTCTAAAAACCCGAAACATAGTCATTATGCAGCAGAATTTTCGTCTCAAAATGCCTCTCTCTTTTCTCAAAATTATTTTATGTTATAAAGTAAATACTAAATGCTCTTATTTCTTCAGGGTTATTCACATATATATCAAAATGATCTATTTTAAATTTTAGGATTTACATACATGAGACCCGCTCTCCCCTTCCGTGGGTTTAAAGTGACGTAAAGATCATGCCTTTAAAGCAGTTTTTTTTCTAAAAACGTTATGATTATGAAATGAAACCCATTTATTTTATGCTATATTGGTTATTTATGAAATTTTTGATGATGATATATGTGTATCACATGACAATAAAGGAAAATTTAAGGGTGCGCCCTGATAGCACTCCAATGTATTGGGTAATGATGTAACCACTAGATATTACAATTTTCACGATATCTTGGTGAATAACCTTGGTAATTTTCAAATGACACCTTGGGGATGGACCTTGGGGATATGTTCATGATTGTCTATGTTAAATGATTTATATCCATCTTCAAGTTATGAAAAATGTTATTTTTATTATGATATTCCTCAGGATTGCTTTCTCATGCCTTAAAGTTCTTTTTCATGACATTGTCGAAGTATCTCAAGTTCACATGTAAAATGTTTCTCTTGTTTCCCTTACTGGGCCTTCTCCTCACCCTTTCTTTTGATGTATTTTACCAGGTTATGAGATGCAGTAATTAACCTCGGTTGAACATGAGGAGAAGCCTTTCAAGTGTTTAAGAAGAATGTTTTATGTTTTCATGTTTTTAGTTTCCAGTTTCCAAGATACTAAACCTTAAAGATCCTCGGTTTTGTAAAATGTAATGAATGTTTATGTGATAAAAAAGCGGCATGCAATAGTTGGTATTAGAGGATGGTTTAGTTATTTGTGAAAATTATGATATGAAAACATTAGGAATAATTCTATAGAAAAGTTTATATATAGGAAATCTTCCTGGTATTTTGGTGAGTATTGAGTAATGGGCTTCCAAGAAAATACATACATGTATGGATACGAGCAGGTAGAGGTGGCTCTGGCATAGATGTACTTAGGGGTAAAACCCGAAAACACTGCTTTGAGCTAGACTCAAATGGGAACTGGTACACGACAACGGTCCTTGCAGCACTCTTGGTTATGACACTCCAGGAGGATATGCTTTGGTAAATTCATAAGCTTAGTATGAACCATTATTAAAGGAACAAAGATAAAATAAAATAAAGATTCACATAAGAATATATGATCCTGGATAACCTTCTTTGAAACCTAGGGGATCACAAGTTAGGGTATTCTTTTCTTCTACAAGTTTTTCGGATATGCCTTAAGTTCCTTTTCATGATTATTGGCTAAGAATTTAAGCCCCTAATTATACTTTCTCTTCTTAGTTAATGGTGGGAAATGGAAGAACATGTCCCAACAACCAATTTTATAGAAAATGAGATGATTTCCATATTAATATGACAGAGATGATTAGGGGATTAAAAGATGATTATTATTTTGGAAGACGTTCATGATTTTGGGGACCCTATATGATCGAGGTAAATAGATTATTACAGTATTTTCATTGAGGAGTAAGTTTGTCTTATATTTTGAAGAATCGATGAATTTAAGGTGGACTTATAGTAATTTAGGTTACTTATGGGAATGATTAACCTATCTTGGGTAAAATATGTTTAGGTTAGCTACTTTTGTTATAAGATGTTAGGAGTGGTTGATGTTGTTTGGAGATGAACAATGAAGTTTATTGTGGAAGACTATGTTATCAAATCCTTCTTGTATTTGGGTTTCAATCTTATTTTGGTTTATTTCAAGGAATTTTATGGATAGTTAATTATGGAATGGTCTATCATAAACTTTGGGTAGTACCATGGAACTTTGAAGATTTAAAAGCAGTTTCCCTTCTTATGGGATTATTTCTTTTTGAAGAGTTGGTTTATCTTACCCTTTATGTTTTTGGGATAATGTTTAAAGATAGAAGAAATTGATAGTTAATCTTTTGTGGATTACGTGACTCTCAAGAAGATGATTCTTGTGTTTTGATGAGACCATGTGTTTTTGAATGCTCATCGTTTGGAGAAAATATTTGTTTTGGTAGAAACATATTAAAGGATGAAACTCTACTTGAAGGTAGGTATATTTCCCTATATTTTTGTTCAATGTAGTAAATGAATTCCTAAAAATTATGAAAAGAAACGTAAAACAAAAATTTTGTTGGTATACGTTTCCTACTAGGTAATCAATGACCGTTTACACACATCATAATTTTGGGATTTTCTCGTGGCCAACTTTCTTCTAATCATGTTTTCTATCACTCTCCCCCAGAACTTGACCCTTTGTTTTTCTTCCATATCCATGTTTTCCTCCATGGAATCCTAGTATGGGTTAACTTGGGTGACCTTTGTACTTACCTTTCTTTCTTTTAAAGTAATAGTGTTACTGACTCCTTTTTCGATGTGGGACTTTCAATGAAATTTCAAAACCCAATTATAAAAAATTTTGAGGACGCAATTTCTTAAGGGGGGAAGATTGTAACGACCCGAAATTTTGAATAAATCTTGTTTCCTAATTTTTTGTGTTATTTTATTTTATTTTTATACTCAACAAAAATGTTTCATTTGATAACATGAGTATAATTAAAATTAGACCATTGAGTTTTACTATTATATGACCATTGGTCAATATGACAGCTAGAAACTAAACGTTTTGATTATTGTCTCTAAATACAAGTAATCTTGGTTAATTAATATAGAAATAAGATTTGATGGCCTCACCCAGTAGTCTTGGACCGATCGATGCCCATCTAATAGAACTTGGGAAGAAGACAGCACCACTGGGCTTTTCTCTGGACCAAACCCAAGCTGAACTTCATCGTGTGAAGCTAGAATTGGATCTCCTTCACAAGAAGTTCAAACTGATTGAAATTACTACTCGTGCGATGTTGTCCGAGCCTCCCTCATATTCTATCACCTTAGCACACCTTACACTTAGGTCCTATGCATTGTGTGATAAGGGGCTATGTAAAGAGACCGTAACTGCCTTGTGTAATCCTTTGTTTTAAATAAAAATTGGGATTTATTCTTATGATGATGTTTATGACTTTTCAAATGTCCGGATAAATATAGTATGCATATTTTTGTTTATTTTAGAGAAAGAATATTTTTAAAAATGTTTATGTAAACCTTAAATAATTAAAAATGTGTAATGATTTTCAAAAAATGGTCTTCTACAATTATGTTCAGTATGAAATTTAGAGTCTAATAAGATCAACATAATTTTTGATGAATAGTAAATTATGAATAGTGATTTTATGCATAGGATTAGTAATGTGACCAAATGGATTAGTAATCTCACTTAAATAAAGTATTAATATAATCTAGGCACCTTGATTAAGTAATGTGATTCAATAAAATTGTTAAATAACGGTTTCATAAATTATAATTCAAGTATTGGTTTTTTCAGGTGAATAGTTTTTTTAATTAAAAATTAAATTAAAAATATTTAGAAAATTATTTTTATAAAACGGATTTCATTTTTGAACTCAGAGCATCGATATCATGTTAAGGTAAATTTTGGGGTTTTTTCTGAAAAAAATGAATTTTCGGTGAATAGTGTATTTATTTAAAAAATAAATTAAAAATATTTAGAAAATTATTTTTATAAAATGGAGATCATTTATGAAATCATAGCATTTATATTTGGTTAAGGTGATATTTTGGTATTTTTCTGAGAAAGTTGATTTTTCAATGAATAGTAAAAATACAGTTTTAGGGTTTCGGTATGTTTATTAACATCATAACTGTGTCATGATGATGTCATGAGATATTTTATGGGTTTGCCGACCAAAGGTGATGAATTATTGTATTGGGGGCCCCATTTGGTCTAACTTCATGGGAAATATCTTGGGAGAGCACATGGTTTTGAGAAACCCACTTATGAGGTGTCCCTTGGCCATTGATGTCGTGTCCCCTCACTTTCCCTATAAATACCAAGCCATTATCTCATCCTTTGGACTCCAAAATCATTCTCAACAAAGTTCTGGTCTCCTTACCTCCCAAGGAGTCCTCCCAAGGTGCCCCCAAGCCATCAAGGTCCAAACCTTTGAGTTTTAAGAGTTACGTTTTAAGGTAAGGGATCCGACCTCTCCCTTTCTTTTCAAGTAATCTCTTTTATGTCATTTCTTTTATGATCCATTTTGTTATGTTGGAGGATGTTCTTTTTTCTTAATTATACTGTCTTCTTTATGTTCATATGATGAGAGACCCTCTCTTACTCTCATCATTTCGTTTTATGAATTTTATGTGGTGCCGTTAGGCTGCCGAATTTTTAAGGGATTCTTCCACCTTTCTCATTTTTCAAAGTTCTACTTTAATGTCAAGTCTTTAAAGTTCCTTTTTATTAAGTTAGGGTATGATCTCTATATATATCATACTTAATGTTTTTGTTCATATAATGAGAGACCCTATTTGATCTCGTCAATTCAGTTTTGTTGATGTTTAAGTGACGTCGTTAGGCTGCCGAATTTTTAAGGGATTCTTTCACCCTTCTCATTCTTTTCAATGTTATACTTTCATGTCAAGTCATTCAAGTTCCTTTTTAATTATTTTGGGGTTTGATCTATATATCTATCATACTGAACTCTTATTTTCAAATTATTAAAGACCCTATTTGATCTTTTCAAATCATTTTTGTTGAAGTTTAATTAACGTCGTTAGGCTTCCAAACTTTCATAAGAGAAATCTAATTTTTGTCTTCTGTCCATGTTTTTCATTTCAAATGGTATTTCCTTCAAATTTTATTACCATGTTCATATATCCTTCTTATTATGTACCTCTACTGTTTTATGGGTCATTTATGTATGTTTGACCCATGTCCCCTCTCTTTTCAATGTTTTCTAAAAACCCAAAACATAGCCGTTATGCTGCAGAATTTTCGTCTCAAAATGCCTCTCTCTTTACTCAAAATTATTTTATGTTATAAAGTGAATACTCAAAGATCTTATTTCTAAATTTTTGTTCACATACATATCAAAATGTTCTATTTTAAATTCTGGGATTTACATAAATGAGACCCACTCTCCCCTTCCGTGGGTTTAAAGTGACGTAATGATCATGTCTTTAAAGCAGTTTTTTTTCTAAAAACGATATAATTATGAAATAAAACCCATTTATTTTATGCTATATGGGTTATTTATGAAATTTTTTATGATGATATATGTGGCTCACATGATAATAAAGGAAAATTTAAGGGTGCTCCCTGATAGTGCTCCAATTCATTGGGTAATGATGTAACCACTAGAGATTACAATTTTCACGATATCTTGGTGAATAACCTTGGTAATTTTCAAATGACACCTTGGGGATGGATCTTGGTGATATGTTCATGATTGTCTATGATAAATGATATAGCCACATCTTCAAGTTATGAAAAATGTTTTTTTATTCTGATATGACTCACGATTGCTTTCTCATGCCTTAATGTTTTTTTTCATGACATTGTTGAAGTATCTCAAGTTCACAAGTAAAATGTTTCTCTTGTTTCCTTTACTGGACCTTCTGCTCACCCTTTCTTTTAATGTATGTCCCCAAGTTATGAGATGCAGTAATGAACCTAGGATGAACATGAGGATAAGCCTTTCAAGTGTTTAAGAAGAATGTTTTATGTTTTCATGTTTTAAGTTCCCGGTTTCCAAGACACTAAACCTTAAAGATCCTCAGTTTTGTAGAATGTAATGAAAGTTTATGTGATAAAATGGTGGGATGCTATAGTCCACCTCCAGGTACCAACTCGTCATAAATCCACCTCTAGGCACGGACTCGTCATGTGTTCTTCCTCTGGGAACCATCCAGCTCTATAATCCTCAACATTGATCAGTGATGTCCGTCTTCTGCAACCAACACAACGTAGTGTGGGCGAAGCCCATGTAGAGGTGAGTATACGATACTCAATAGGGACCCCGAGACCCCATAAGGTCTCCTAGAATCAACAAAGGATAATCCACAAAGGAATGATATAATCACGAAGTAACATCCAACACTACTTAAGTATATACCCATACATATACATAAGTCATCAATTCCAGTTCGGCTCCAACATCCAAGCCCAAGTTCGATCATGTCTACACAGGATAGTACAACCCAAACCACATGGGAAAACAAGTCAATCATATCGAATATAATGATTGAAAGTCAAGACTCAGCTCACACATGTATACTTCTTTGTAAGGTGATAGATATGATCAGATGTAGCCACAGATTCATCTAAGCTGGGAGCCACGTAGGATACTAGACTAGCTAAGCTGTCAGACCCATGTAGGATACTACAAAAGAGGTAAATACTACCGAACCCACATAGGATAAAAGTACTGTAGTCATCACCGCCAATTCCACAGAGGATTCCAGTACAGTTGTTGTTGTCATCGAACCCACGAAGTATTCCAGTATGATAGTCTTCACCGTCGAATCCACGGAGGATTCCAGTACGAAAGTATTCACCGTCGAACCCATACCTACTGGGGAACTCCTCCTCTATCGAGTACAGTGGGCCTGCCACTAAATCCAAGCGCTTCCCACTAACCTTGGACTGCTGTAGTACACCACCTGTCATGTACTGTGGGCCTGCTGCTACAACCAAGCACTTCCCACCATGGGTATGCCGCTACATCCAAGCGCTCCCCCTCATAGCCTACAAAGGTACTCCTTCTGTTGAGTACTGTGGGATTGCCACTAAAACCAAGCGCTCCTCCGCCGTGGGTCTTCCACTACAACCAAGTTCTCCCCACTGGGCTATCGAAACACTCCGAGTCGATCGATCAGCAGTCGTCAAGTCTCAGCCAGCTCTAGGGTTTCCGCACACAGCATGCTCGTTTCAGGAGGGTCCGCTCCACGAGCCAAGAGTTCAATACATCAAATATCACATAGACTAGATTTGATGTATCTCAAAGGTCCTCCTCGTCAATAAAAACTCAACGTGATAGACGGTGCGTCAATCGGACGCCCGGTCTGAGAGTTAATGGCTTTTTCGTTCCAGGGTCCCGGTTGCTTTTTAAGTCAAAACCAATCCAACTTTACTCCAACTGCATCCAAACCTCGAGCGGCGTAAGGAAAAAGGTCCTTCTCTATTGAGACCCGAAGCTAGACGTACATGGAAATTACATTACTTTTGCGGAATACTTAATACATAACAAAAACAGACACACAAGGACCGTAATAGTTTAGTGTCTTTGGAAACTCGGAATATAATCTTATAAACGTGGTGAAAGATCTTCAACATCTCCCATAAAGATCTTCCCTTTTTTTTACCTAAAACCTTTCTTTATATCCTGTGGAAAAGAAAATATAAAAGGGTGAGCTCAAATGCTCAGTAAGGGTAAACAAAAGAATTTTCAATCACATCATATTCATAAGAACATAACATTTTGGAAATCTTAACCTGCAAAAGAGAGCATAATTTCATAACATGGGATAAATCATAGTAGTGAAATGTAATCCCAATAATCATAACTTAAAACATTAAACTTTGTGGCATAAACACATAATCATAGAGAATCATATCTTATTAGTCAAGAATCATTGCCAAGACTATCTTAGTGGACGAAGTCCCTTTCTGAACCGAGTCACCCTCGTTTCAGTCCTGTTTCACTGAACCGGTATAACCTACCATTCCAGCCATGTCTATCTAATGAGATATAAAATCTTTACCCAATGCATTTGAGGGAGATATAGGTCCCACCCATCTCATAATGATACCATTCTTATGTGTGCCACAAAATCATAAATAATTCATCATAGCATAACCCATGAAATAAAAATGGGAATCTTAAACATCATGACATCATAAAACAATTCATATAAGATAAAGGAATTCATAAAAATAATTCCACTACAACATAGTCAAACAAATGTAATAATAGGGATAGAAACAGAACCCTTTATTATCTTAGATGGAAAATAATTTTGATAAAACACTTGAACTCCATTCTTGAGGAAAATATACTTTCTTATTCAAAAACACACTTCCTTTATTAATATGTCATAAAATTATAAACTAAAAGAAGTTTATTAAAAATAAACATGAAAACCTTTAAAGGAAGCTTCTTGGAAATAATGTTTTAAAAATCCATTCATGCCGTATAAGTTAAAAAAACATTCTTCCCGTACTTTGGTCGGAAATGTCAAAAAGTACCTCGTATGAAAAACGACAAAAGATTTCTTTCATATCTTTTACTAAAAACTTACTGAAGGGTAAAATTGGATTTAAACAATTGTAGGTGGATGAAAATAATATTACATATTGAGGAAACATGGATGTGGATGATAAAATACACCCCAGTAAATTCCAAAGTATAAACAATCTCGGATAAAAATGAGATTGTGATGTTTCCCTTACCTTAGGTCCGATTTGCTTCGTAAGTGTCCGAACCTCCTGTATAATGATTTAAATAATTTCATTGACTTATTAAAGAATCATATTTATTGTTATTATATCATATATGGTTCACTTATGACTTTATATTACCCGTTCTTTTGTAAATTCATGTTAAAGTAGTGTTTTGGGTAAAATCATCTCATTTCTCGTTCGTGTTTTAACTTGTAATTATTCATATGATTAATTAGATAATGATTACTTAATTACAGAATATAAAATATGATTTATATATAATATATATTCAGAATATATATATATATAATAGATCAGTAAATGGAAAGAAATACACCGTTCATGGAGACGGTAGACCGTTCGTACGCATGAACGTTGTTTTCGTTTCCTTATTGAGTTGAATGGAATTAAGTAGATGACATACATATATATAAACATAAATCCAGTAGCTTTATAATGTCATATATTTCATTATTATTTCTTATATATACTTTATAATCATTCTTAAATGGTTAACATGGAGAATGAATCTCATCGCGTCATGGAGACGGTAGTCCGTACATACGCACGAGCGATGATATCATTTCCATAATTATTGAATTGAATTGGAGTGGATGATACAATATATCAGAATCATTATTATTTTATAATAACTATGTATAGTTATTCTTTACACCATAATACCCATCCATGTAAGGTTTTGGTGGAAAAGCAGATTACACCACGGCGTGGAGACGGTATTCTGTACGTACGCACGCGCGGTGACTTCCTTTTTCCGTAGGATGTATAGAAGGTTAATTAGAGTTTTTTCATATTTATAATAACATATCAGTATATTAGTGATACTGATGTTATTACTTCATAATGAAACAACCTTATAAGAATAAGTGGAAGAAGAAATAAAGGTGAAAGAATTGGTAACAGAAATTACCTCTTCTTTGAAGCGCCCCTTTGAGACCTCCTCTTAGGGTACCAAAATTGGTCTTTGAGGAAGACCAGAACCTCTAGGATGTTTCTAGGTAAGTGGAGAAGAGAATTTGGCAGAGTTTGGCCGAGCTTTAAGGCTCAAAGTTGTCTGAGGAAGAGAGGGAGGAGGTTCCCTTTTATAAGGGAGGAGATGGGTACCTTTGGAATAACTAAAACTATTATTTTATTATAAAGTCAAATTCGGTTTTAAATAGCTCCAAATTGATTTATTTCGAAGATAATGTGGGGATGGGTAGAAATCCTCTCATACAATAGAATTTAGACAAGTTTAGGTTCCTATTGTAACCTTATCATTTAGATTTAACATTAAGTTAAATAATTTTACTTTTACCGTGTCTTCTTGTGTTCTTACACTATAAGGTTAATAAACATACTATATCAAGCAAAACGAACCCCAAGTTGTTAATTATTAATATATATAACCTTATCTATGTCATTTGTCCTACCCCTATATTTTTAGGAATAAAATAACAATTAATAATATAATATTTGTTTTAAAAACTATTTTCTGTCAATTTTGACACTATTTAGTAATTGATTTTTTTGAAAATCGTAACAGAATGATAAGTTCAAAAAAAGTTAATTAAATCAATACTAAAATGTAATATTAACCTAGAAAATTAGTGGAATTCATAAAAAGTCTCATATTATATTTATTTGGGTATTTATAACATCAATTATGTCAATATTTCATTAATAAGATAATTTCTGCATCATCGTTGTGTCATAAATAAATTAAATTATTTAATGACTAAAAATTAAAAATAAAATACAATTATTTAGGAAATATTTTTATCTTTCTAATGAATATTTATAGTCGAATTTATCCTATGTATAACCCTATATTAAAAATGCTTTAGTTATTAATCATTGATTTTAACTATTTTAACCCTTCTTTAAATAAATTAATAATAAATGTCCTAATCTAATCCAAGTGGGCCTAAATGGTCATATTTTATTCCTAAGTTTGTTTTTGGTCGAATTAAACTTCTCCAATAGAATTAGGACATGTGTTAGGGTAATAATAATATCATTTCTACCCTTAATTACCCTATTTACTTTTAACCGTGGTAAAAAAAAGTAAAAAGTTACTATTCACCAAAAAATTATTTTCGTCTCATTGAACCACATTTTACTTACTGACATCAACCATGTCTCTCGGATTTTTGAAATTCCACTCACAGAAGCGGTAAAATTATGTTTTATGAACAATTTAGTTTTTTTTAACTACCACTTAGTGGTTTCACTATTCATCAAAAATTGAAAGTTTTCAGAAAAATTCCAAAAATTAGGCCTAAGATATATTTGATATTATGAACTCAAAAATGATTTCTATTTTACCAAATTCAAAACATATCAGTTTCATTAATTAATTTAAAAATTAATTCCCGTCGTCAAAACAAATAGCGTGTTTTTAAGAGATAATAACTATCAAAAGATTGAAACTTGTTTATAACTGGTTTAAATGTGAAATTACATCCAATGACCCTCATTGTATTAAATTGTAAAAATATATTCTAAATATTATTTAAAACCACTAAAATTAATAATTTATCACTATTAATTATTTCGATTGAAAAATTTGTTTTTAATTAAAATTTAGTAATTTCCACTATTCATCAAAATATGAAAGTTATCCGAAAATTACCAAAATTTCACCCTAAGATAATTTCGATATTCCGAATCCAAAAATGAAGTTCATTTTGAAAAAAAAATTTACAAAATTTCAAAAAGTGGTTATTACTATTCATAACGGCTAGTTTTAATAATATTTTAATAGCATATCGTTGTTTAGTGAAACTCGGTATTGCATACTACACACGCTATCAAGGAAGGTCGAGATTGCGTGTAATGAAAGGCAAGTCAAGGATGCGTGTTGTGCAAGCTCCTTTTGGTGTAGCGTACAACACAAGACATTAATGAAATTAAAAAGAATATTTTTCATAAAATCTCGGGGTGTTACATTCGACCCTGCTTAAAATGAATTTCTCCCTCGAAATTTGTCGGGGTTATAAATGGTTTACTATTTAAAAGTTTCTTTAATCGACACCCACATCGTAAAAAGGAATACCAAAACCAATCTTTAAAAACAAAAGTATGAAATGTAACGGTTACCCAAAAAAACTAATCACTGGGTTTCCACATAGGTGAAAATATGGATATGGAAGAGAAATCTAACCATCATGTTCTGATGGAGAGTGGTAGAGAACATGGATATGGAAAAGCTATCAATCAAAAAGCCATAAATTTGTGACGATCTAAGGTACCATCTGGTTCATCAGATATAAGAGCACTAAGACAACATTTTTGGTTTTCAAGATCATTTCCCTAAAGTTGATGAAATTTGAATTAGAATAAATACTTTCGTGATTTTGGTATAGTCTCACCGTTTGTCGTTCTTTGGACAATTTACACTTCATCTCTTAATGAAATGAAGTTGAATTTGTCATTGTTAGAAAATCATGTGATAGAATGATGGGTCATTCCATCTCTTTCAAACAAAAGGTTAGCAAAAGTTATAAGTCCATCTTATGGTTAATCGTATATGGTTCCAAAAATGAACTTATACTTCATATATCATACCGCTTACTAAAATAAAACTAGTTTCTACTAACCAGGGACTTCTTGTAGGCCATTGGTAGGCGATAAAGGCCAGTCGCACTTCGGTTGTGGGTTCGATTCCCACAGTCTTGTCCAACGCGATGGGTTGTCGCCCGTCCTGTAGGTTGTCCTTTTTTTAAAACTATATAATATCAAAAGTTCTATCCTTAAACAATACTAACATATGTCCAACATAATCCATTCCAATCTTTAGTCTTATCTAAAATACTTCGGTCCAAGCTCATAATATAAAGAAAATGATTACTTGAAATGTCATCAACCAAGCATGTGAATACCATCATTTATCCCCAATATATCTTGTGGGTCACATTCCAATCACGTGAATACCTTAATCATGTATTCTCTTGAAAAATGAATACCCATTAAAGCTTAGTAAAAACATGAATGCTGTCAAAAGTTAACTCTTTCCACATACCATAATCCAAAAATTATATATACTCAATCCATTACATAACCTTCTCCTTATATTAGTCATGAGCTCATGAATACTATCAAACATTTAATTTTCTTCTTATCCCTTCATTATCCATATATCATCTACATTCCAAAAATATCTGAATAACTTTTCATGGATACTAGTACCATTAATCACACACATTCAAAACTCAAGTAAAGACAACAGTGTAACAATCCTTAGATGTCTCTTTATTCCATACTACCATGTGATTACTTATACAACATTACACATGATAAACATGTAATCATTCCACTACATTCTTAAACCATTGACCAAGCTTCAACAATTCTTTCATCTCACATATCATTTGTAGTCTCTTCATCATCATCAACATAAATACTACCCATACGACCATACTGATTCTCTTCATGAGACTTTCCCTTAGGGCATTGGTTTGCATAATGCCCGTACATTACACATTTAAAACATTTAACCATTGTTGATGTCGTAGTAATACCATTATCCTCATTCCTGGTGTTAACTGAACCTTTTCCTTTGCACTTACTGGCTTTGTGTCCTTCTTTTCCACACCCAAAGCATCTTCCAGTTCCTTTGAAACATTCTCCTTGATGCCTCTTCCCACATGATTTACATAGGAGAAATTGAACTTTCTTTCCTCTATGATCATCATGAAACTCCATCTTTCTCTTATTAGCTGAGTCAGGAAACTTACCAAATTTTACTTTATTGATCATATTATGAGATTTCTGATTCGGCATAATAATGATGTTTTAACTTCCAAATCCCATTTTAGTTGGTTGCTCATGAAGAATATCATTCATTTGTCCATCATATCCTCCATTATCGTGAATCATCTTGTTTCCAGCCATTTTCTAAAACCCAATAAGAATAGTGTGAGAGGAAAAAATCATGTTAGGGAAAACAACATAATAAAAGGGGGAGTACCCTTAATATCTAACATCTTAGGTTAAATTTTAAGATCGTTAGTGCAATTCTAGGACTATAACCTGTACGTATACTTAACCTTAGAGACATCCCTAGACATACCTTAGAAATATATCTAGGAATCTCACTAAAGTTCTCGCATCCTAGTTTCCAAAGGTTGACTAAACCTTTCCTCTAATACCAACTGTAGAGACCCAAAGCTAGACGTACATGGACATTACATTACTTATGCAGAATACTTAATACATAACAAAAACAGACACACAAGGACCGTAATAGTTTAGTGTCTTTGGAAACTCGGAATATAATCTTCTAAATGTGGTGAAAGATCTTCATAATCTCCCATAAAGATATTCCCTTTTTTACCTAAAACCTTTCTTTATATCCTGTGGAAAAGAAAACATAAAAGGGTGACCTCAAATGCTCAGTAAGGGTAAACAAAAGAAATATCAATCACATCGTATTCATAAGAATATAACATTTTTGGAAATCTTATCCTGCAAAAGAGAGCATAATTTTATAACATGGGATAAATCATAGTAGTGAAATGTAATTCAAATAATCATAACATAAAACATGAAACTTTGTGGCATAAAAACATAATCATAGAGAATCATATCTTATTAGTCAAGACTCATTGCCAAGACTATCTTAGTGGAAAAAGTCCCTTTCTGAACCGTCTCACCCTCGTTTCAGTCCTGTTTCACTGAACCGGTATAACCTACCATTCCAGCCATGTCTATCTCATGAGATATAAAATCTTTACACAATGAATTGGAGGGAGATATAGGTCCCACCCATCTCATAATGATACCATTATTATGTGTGCCACAAAATCATAAATCATACATCATTGCATAACCCATGAAATAAAAATGGGAATATTAAACATCATGACATCATAAAACAATTCATATAAGATAAAGGAATTCATAAAAATAATTCCATCACAACATAGTCAAATCAATGTAATAATATGGATAGAAACAGAACCCTTTATTATCTTAGATGGAAAATAATTTTGATAAAACACTTGAACTCCATTCTTGAGGAAAATATCCTTTCTTCTTCAAAAACACTTTTCCTTTCTTAATATGTCATAAAATTATAAAATAAAAGAAGTTGATTAAAAATAAACTTGAAAACCATTAAAGTAAGCTTCTTGGAAATAATGTTTTAAAAATCCATTCATGCCGTATAAGTTAAAAAAACATTCTTCCTGTACTTTTGTCCTAAAAGTCAAAAAGTAACTCGTATGAAAAACGACAAAAGATTCCTTTCATATCTTTTACTAAAAACTTACTGAAAGGTAAAATTGGATTTAAAAAATTGTAGGTGGATGGAAATAATATTACATATTGAGCAAACATGGATGTGGATGATAAAATACTCCCCAGTAAATTCCAAAGTATAAACAATCTCGGATAAAAATGAGATTGTGATATTTCCCTTACCTTAGGTCCGATTTGCTTCGTAAGTGTCTGAACCTCCGGTATAATGATTTAAATAATGTCATTGACTTATTACAGAATCATATTCATTGTTATTATATCATATATGGTTCACATATGACTTTATATTACCCGTTCTTTTGTAAATTCATGTTAAAGTAGCGTTTTGGGTAAAATCATCTCATTTGTCGTTCGTGTTTTAACTTGTAATTATTCATATGATTACTTAGATAATGATTACTTAACTCCAGAATATAAAACATGATTTATATATAATATATATTCAGAATATATATATATATAATAGATCAGTAAATGGAAAGAAATACACCGTTTTTGGAGACGGTAGACCGTTCGTACGCATGAACGCTGTTTTCGTTTCCTTATTGAGTTGAATGGAATTAAGTAGATGACATACATATATATAAACATAAATCCAGTAGCTTTATAATGTCATATATCTCATTATTATTTCTTATATATACTTTATAATCATTCTTAAATGGTTAACATGGAGAATGAATCTCATCGCGTCGTGGAGACGGTAGTCCGTACGTACGCACGAGCGATGATATCATTTCCATAATTATTGAATTGAATTGGAGTGGATGATACAATATATCAGAATCATTATTATGTTATAATAACTATGTATAGTTATTCTTTACACCATAATACCCATCCATGTAAGGTGTTGGTGGAAAAGCAGATTACACCACGGCGTGGAGACGGTATTCCGTACGTACGCATGCGCGGTGATTTCCTTTTTCCGTAGGATGTATAGAAGGTTAATTAGAGTTGTTTCATATTTATAATAACATATCAGTATATGAGTGATACTGATGTTATTACTTCATAATGAAACAACCTTAGAAGAAGAAGTGGAAGAAGAAATAAAGGTGAAAGAATTGGTAACGGAAATTACCTCTTCTTTGAAGCGCCTATTTCAGACCTCCTCTTAGGGTGCCAAAATTGGTCTTTGAGGAAGACCAGAACCTCTAGGATGTTTCTAGGGAAGTGGAGAAGCTAATTTGGTAGATGTTGGCCGAGCTTGAAGGCTCATAGTTGTGTGAGGAAGAGAGGGAGGAGGTGCCCTTTTATAAGGGAGGAGAGGGGTACCTTTGGAATAACTAAAACTATTATTAAATTATAAAGTCAAATTCGGTTTTAAATAGCTCCAAATTGATTTATTTTGAAGCTAAAGTGGGGATGGGTCTAAATACTCTCATCCAATAGAATTTAGAGAAGTTTAGGTTCCTATTTTAACCTTATCATTTAGATTTAACATTAAGTTAAATAATTTTACTTTTACCATGTCTTCTTGTGTTCTTACAGTATAAGGTTAATAAACTTACTATAACAAGCCAAAAGAACCCCAAGTTGTTAATTATTAATATATATAACCTTATCTAAGTCATTTGGACGAACCTTATATTTTTAGGAATAAAATAACAATTAATAATATAATATTTGTTTTAAAAACTATTTTATGTCAATTTTGACACTATTTAGTAATTGATTTTTGTGAAAATCATAACAGAATGATAAGTTCACAAAAAGTTAATTAAATAAATTCTAACAAGTCATATTAACCTAGAAAATTATTGTAATTAATAAAAAGTCTCAAATTATATTTATTTGGGTATTTATAACCTCAATTATGTCAATATTTCATTAATAAGATAATTTCAGCATCATCGTTGTGTCATAAATAAATTAACTTATTTAATGTCTAAAAATTACAAATGAAATACCATTAGGTAAGAAATAATTTTATCTTTCTAAGTAATATTTATAGTAGAATTTATCTTATGTATAACCCTATATTTAAAATTATTTAGTTTTTAAACTTTGATTTTAACTATTTTAACCCTTCTTTAAATAAATTAATAATAAATGTCCTAATCATATCCAAGTGGGCCTAAATGGTCATATTTTATTCCTAAGTTTGTTTTTGGTCGAATTACACTTTTCCAATAGAATTAGGACATGTGTTAGGGTAATAATAATATCATTTCTACCCTTAAATACCCTATTTACTTTTAACCGTGGTAAAAAAAAGTAAAAAGTTATTATTCACCACAAAAATATTTTCATCTCATTGAACCACATTTTACTTACTGACATCAACCGTGTCTCTCGTATTTTTGAAATTCCACTCACAGAAGCGGTAAAATTATGTTTTATGAACAATTTAGTTTTTTTAACAACCACTTAGTGGTTTCACTATTCATCAAAAATTGAAAGTTTTCGGAAAAATACCAAAAATTAGGCCTAAGCTATATTTGATATTATGAACTCAAAAATGATGTCTATTTTACCAAATTCAAAACATATCATTTGAATTAACTAATTGAAAAATTAATTCCCGTCGTCAAAACAAATCGCGTGTTTTTAAGAGATAATAACTATCAAAAGATTGAAACTTGTTTATAACTGGTTTAAATGTGAAATTACATCCAATGAACCTCATTGTATTAAATTGTAAAAATATATTCTAAATATACTTTAAAACCACTAAAATTAATAATTTATCACTATTAATTATTTCTATTGAAAAAGTTGTTTTTAATTAAAATTTAGTAATTTTCACTATTCATCAAAATATGAAAGTTATCCGAAAATTACCAAAATTTCACCATAAGCTAATTTCGATATTCCGAATCCAAAAATGTAGTTCATTTTGAAAAATAAAATTTACAAAATTTCAAAAAGTGGTTATTACTATTCATAATGGCTAGTTTTAATAATATTTTAATAGCATATCGTTGTTTAGTGAAACTTGTTATTGCGTACTACACACGCTATCAAGGAAGGTCGTGATTGCGTGTAATGAAAGGAAAGTCAAGGATGCGTGTTGTGCAAGCTCCTTTTGGTGTAGCGTACAACAAAAGACATTAATGAAATTAAAAAAAATATTTTTCATAAAATCTCGGGGTGTTACAGTCTCACTAAGAGGAATCCAACAATATCGACGGCATGTCAATCGAACGTCTGGAGCTCAAGTTATAAGCGTTTCCGCTCCGCGAGCCCTGTTGGTTTCGTGTTCGAACCAACACGGCTGTACCGAAAGTTCTCTGAAACCTTTAGTGTAATATACTGATGTGACTGTCTTGATCCAAGGATCCCAATGCAACTGACGGTACATCGATCGGAGGTCCGAAGCCCAAGATATGGGAAAATGACTGAAAATAGTCCGAAATGGGGGGTCTGGGCCCGGCGCGAACCGGGTCAACCAGACCCAGGTCCAGGTCCGGCCCATTAGGGCGCGGCCTGGCCTGGCTAGCGCGGACCGACCCCACTGGCTTGTCCCGGCCCGGTGCGGCCGGTTCGGCCGGGGCGGGCGCGGCCCGTGTGGCCAGTTAGCTCGGTCGTTTCGGCCGAGCTGGAAGCAGGGGAGGCGCTCCCCCCCCCCCCCCCTCTGATTGGTAAATGTGTTGCTTTAATGTCGCGCCCTCCTCCCCTAAACCCCGAACGTCCTAGTCGTTCCGGTCCAACGCGGCTGAGCCACGACGGTCTTCTCCGGCAGCGCGCTAGGGGGCGCGCCGCCACCGCTCTCTGCGGACCACTGGTTTCACACCGGTGGTCTGTTTCACCTTTCGTCTGCGCAAAAGGTCTTTACTGAACCCAAACTACACTGTGGGAACTTCAAATCATCTTTTCGTCCTGTTTAGTCATCGCCCGTCGATCCACACATCAACAACAAGCTACAGAGGGTTGTTGGGACGTGTTTATTCGGCCCGAACCCTCCGTGTTAGGTGTTATCAATTGGCAATCATTTAAACACATGCTTTTAATCATATACGAGGGTATAATTTATTCAAGTAAAAATTATACTAATATCATATTATTAAAAGCTCATGCTCTTGAGATAAATCCACTCGAATGGAAATTAAACAAAAATTTCCCTACCTCAACCCATAATACGTTAATGACTAGGGTATAATTTATTCAAAATAAATTATACAAACACATTGAAATTAAATTCCCATGCATGAGGGTATAATTCACATAAACACTATATACGAAAACCCCCTACCTCAAAGAAAGCTCTCGGTTTTCAAGCGCCGCGGTTGATGGCGTCCTTCCCGTAGTCAGTGTATCCTTCCTTGTCGCGGAAGAGGATGTGGATGGAGAATTCCAGGACCACCAAGTCGACGTCCTTATTCCGAGACGTAGCGTTCTTCAACGAAGGAGATGAAGTTCTTCAAGGGAGGATGAAGATCTTCCAAAGCTAGAGCTCTCTCTACTCTCTTTCTCTCCACACAAAATAACTAACCCCCCAAAACAAAATAAGCTCCTTTATTTTATTTCAACATACCAAGGGTTTCCAACTTCAAAATTCAAACATAAACCAATTAATTGAATAGGTTCAATTAATTAAATAAGGTGTGTTGAAATTTAATTAAGAGGAGAGAGGGGTGAGTTACTTAATAAATGCATGGGGTTTAAATGGGATGAGTTATGAGGGTTATGGAATATGAAGGGGTGGGGTTCCTGTGGGACCCACCTCACCTTTATTCTCACTAGGTTAGTTTCCCTAACTTCCACGCAGATGTTAAAACTACTATAAGAGAAATAAAATTGGAATACAATTTTATTTTATTCTTCACATAAACCTCAAATTTAAGCAACTCCTCCTGAGAAAACGCACCTTCTAAAAAGGTCTTCTTAAGAAATTACCGGCATTGTGGTTTCATCGGTGCCCTCGGATTTCGATTCTGAGCACCGGTTCAAAATATAGAAAAACTCACTCATTCCTTCACTGAACGTACCCGAGCTAAACTTTGGAAATTGATTCCAGGCACACCGGGCCTCGGAATCAGGTGCCGTCAGAAACTGTGGACTCGCAATATTCCAAGTAAATTACGAAAAAAATTTCCTTAAAATTTCCAGGTATTTAAAATATACCTATTTTCATAGCCATCTGAGCCATAAAAGATATTATTTCATACACACAATTCAAATCTATGTATGGTTTGCTTTCACACCTGATAGATCTATACAAGAAAGGCTCTGACATTTGACTTCCCACCAATGATCCTGAGCATGGATAAAATAGTGTCCCCACACCTAATTTTCTCTTACTATTATAAATTTTCCCCTAGGATATACTATACAAATTTAACTTCAATCCCTACATCCTAACCATAATATTCTAAACTAC
This sequence comes from Viscum album, assembly GCA_963277665.1. Taxonomy (NCBI): domain Eukaryota; kingdom Viridiplantae; phylum Streptophyta; class Magnoliopsida; order Santalales; family Viscaceae; genus Viscum; species Viscum album. The sequence goes on from CAUJRU010000202.1 coordinate 1,040,180, forward strand.
AGGGAAATGAAAACTTATTTATCGCATAACAGTAAACTAAAATAAAAACATCATAGTTGAATGAAATTAAAACTGCAAGATATATGTGTCCCTACAACAAATGTTAAAAAGTTCCAATCATCACACCTCATAATACATTATCAAAGGTCCACATGTGCCTGACCCCAGTCTACCAATGTATGGGTGATTTTTCAATCTTTTATTCCCCTAATCACATAAATAACATTCTAAGATTTGAGCACCTTGGATAATAGAAACCATCCAATTCCATTTTAAATGGATACTCAACTTAAATATACCCTTTGTTTCACTATGAATGTATTCCTATGGCTACCGAATATGTACCTATGGTCATCAACCTAGTGTTTCATAACTTGAAAAAAGGGATTTTTGATCCTTGTTATCTATGAATTCACCGTGGAAGAATTCAAAAACTTAGAGTGTTTTGGGTTATCACTGGTATGATTGTCTCATATCATTACCCATGAACTGAGAACCTTGTTCTACTATTTACAATGTTTTAATCCCCTCTTGATAACATGTTATAGTATTCTGGACCCTAGGTATCCTAATTAGTTTATTGTGTAACAATACCCCCATACCAAGTCCATGATCATCACAACCTTAAATTGACTGCACATTGGTCAAAGTTGTGCCAACATAAAAATAGCCTATGATTGTCTAGATTGAAAGACCCAAAACAAATAGTGAATGAGAAATAAATATTGTTAGGTAAAAAATACAAAAAGGTAAGGATGGGTAAAATTCAAGTCTCTGGTCTCTAAAATATTCCTCTCCAGAGTTAAGGAAAAAATTTAACACAAATAAATAAGTCATAAATAATATAGAGACCATTTTTTTCCTTATAAAAAGTTAAGCCATGCTCTCCAGACCCCCTCATCTAATAAAACGTCATAGTAATTATTTTTTCACATATCTGTTCCATGAGAATTTGTTTACAAAGCAGCGACACAAGTTTTTTGGTGCTCAAACCCATCTTGACTATTATATCTTCCACAAATAATAATTCTTTATTTGAGTTCCATGGATCACAGAATCCTTCCATAGCCCTTGAAAAAGGATACACAAACTCATGAGACCCTTTTTTTGACTATTAATATGTTCTTATGGATTCTTTATATGTTCCTATGGTCATCAAACAAATGTTTCACAACATTCAAAAAGGGATTTCTAATCCTTCTGTACCCTGACATCACCGTGGTAAAACTCATCACCTTTGAGTATTATAGGTCATCCCCAGTATGATTATCCCATATCAATATGCATGACCTGACAACTTTGGACCATGGTTTACAATCATTGAAGATAGATTATTCAAGTGGTTTCTTATGCTCAATTTCACATTAATTTGTTTTTTACCCTTTCTCAGTGAATTAATCCAACATTCCATTCCTAAACAATTTTGTGTCCAACACCCTATGACTCGAAACCACATGTTGTAGGGCCCGTGGTTCACAAATAAGAGGTCAAAATCCCTATGGTTCCAAAACCCTTGCTAGATATGTTTTGATCCATATCTAAATTCATCATCATGAATTTTGATACGTCATAAATCATTCATTGCCAATGGAAAAGAGTGGGGAAAATATTTATTTCACCATGAATGCAAGCCATATGGGCTCATTCATAGTTATTTGACCTACTGAATAAAGGAATCTTGTAATTGCAAAAAAAAGAAACTCCAATTCACTTGAGCCCTGGTAACACTGTGGAGGAACCCAACACCATAGTGTGTTATAATTCATCCGCAGCATCTCTTCCCAATTCCATATTCCTCAACTCAAACATTTGGGTTATGACTTACTTGACCCATATTTCTACCATACTAGTGGACATTCCTTCCCTATTATTTTACCCTCATCCAATGTTATCCCAATAAATCTTTCATGGCCGTTGGAAAAAGTGGGTACTTCTATGTTTGACCATGGTACCAACACATAATAGCATTGATATACCAACTAAAGGAATATCCTCCTCATGGGAAAAGAATTACAAAACCTTATGATCCCTAGAAACACAGTAGTGGGACTCAAAACCATAGGGTTATCTAGGTCATCCCTAGAATGTTCTCCACATTCAATATTAACCAATCACTATATAGATATAAGACATTAAACTTCATAGTATTTGATGTCCTGGAAGTAATACATTAACTTCATAACATAGTTTATATCCTTATCACATAATGTTAAACTGAATGGAAGGTGTTATTACAGTATGATGTTAATCTAAATATTATAATTCCTTATTCCATGACATTAATCTGCAGAGAATATATCCTTATATCATGAAATTAAATTATATGTTGAATATTAATTTGTGAATTGTGTCTTAATCAATGCAGAAATTAGAAGCTAGAAGCCATTAAAATTCAAAAAATATATTGTATGAGCTAGAATACCCTAAGGATAGACAAATTATCGTCTAGTTTTTTTATAAAAAATAGAAATAATGCTCACCAAGTTGAAAACCTAATAACATAATCTTGATAAAGATTCAAGTAACTTCTTTTGTGGCATGATCTTTTCATGCTCCAAGAAATATTGAGAATTCATAAAATGGAGAATCCATAATAATTTTTAGGTAGAAAACCCATAAGAGGGTGGATTTATAAAAAAATAAGTCAACTCCCACAAATAATTACCCTATATTAATCTTAGAAAAAAGTTAGTGTAGTAAGAATAAAAATATACAATGTTTGTGTGGAAAACCATATAGCCTTGGAAAAAATAAATTTATTCTCACTAAGTCCATTGACTTCAACAAATTATAGAACGTTATCCCTTCATGACATATATTATACCCAAATTATCCATTTCTTAATTATGTAATATCCAGATAATTGGATCATATACATCAATTGGTAATATCATGTTTGTGAGAAATAATAATAATTTCTCAAGAAAATAATATGATGGTTTAAACATTCAAATCCATTAAATGAAATTCTATGTAGTACGGGTATCATTGAAGATTCATGTAACATCATATCAAAGAAATATCATGCACAACATGAATAAAATAATTCTGGAAAAATGAATCTAAATTTTGAATGTTATATTTATTCATAGCACACAAAATTATATGTATCAACATTTCATAGCCTCTCCGAGGATTCAAACATAACAATAAAATAATTGAAAATCAAAAGACAATAATATTTTATCGGGTAAGATGGAAAATTGGAAGGAGTCTGGAAAGAAGTATTGATTGAGCACTGAAGTACTTCCCATCCCACTATTAATTCTACAAAACAAGTTAAAAGAGTCTTGATCATAGTAGACAAATCCTTACCTCTTTTTTGTGTAGTTTCTAATGAGGATGAAGATTCAAAAATTTCAAACTATGAGCGAGCTATAATCTCCCCACATAATTATATCTATGTTATAAAGACTTATATTTGGATGTGTAGCTTAAATATAGTATGATGGATCCATTAAAATTCCTTTGAATCATCCGTCTTTATTTTATCTTGGTCATTCCCATAAAAATCTTACAGTCCCATCTGGCAAGTATCTAACTATTTCTGAATTAGTATGATTTGTCACATGATTTCATATAATGGATGGCCGTCAACACATCCCACCCCCATATCATGAATAATCTAGTAAATCCATTATTCTTGTCAAAGAAACATTTTCAAAGGAGTCTCAGGGACCAAGGGTTGAATCTACCGTTAGATTATAATACTCTATTTATGATCCTCTATAAGTGCTGGAGTATGTATCTTTAAAGGGGGGGAAATCAGCTAAGCTGATGAATAAGTAAAAGAGTAATCCCTAAGTAAATTACATTAAAAAAAATTATGTTTCTCATGTTTATATACTAGTTTACTTGATAAATGATTCCCCATTAATGGTATTTTCATCAATAATATGGTTATGCATCATCAAAGTCTCTCCTAAATCATAATGCAGATCCATTTTTTCTACGAACAAAGGGTTTGGTAAGGCACGTGGTCCATCCACTTGACGGACCAGTCTATTCTTCATACAACACAAGTAGGATTCTACCCCATCATGGGAATATTTATAATCTAGGAATATAGGGGCACCAACATTTGGGAGAAGAATCTTAGTGTTGGTGTCCTCATGCGCCAACATCATCCTTAATTGGAGGATAATACTAGGATGTAGTTCTCCACGCACACTAGCCAAGGGGAGAGGATAACCCCTTTGGATGTAGTTAAATTATTGGATGAACCCATAAGGGGTATATAGCTCAAAAATAACCAAAATATCTATCTGGACAGAGATAACACCATCTTGAAGGGTATCTTATATGAAAGTTCAACACAAGAGCCTTCACCATTAACAACAATTGACTCAATTAGTGCATGATAATTCATGAAATTGAAATGATCAGATCATATTAGAATTTTGGAAGCATATTCAAAAACTAATAGAATTATATAAACCCTATAAATTTTTAGAATCCTGACATAGAATAAGGCTTCTGGGATCTCGATAATGTTGTTATACTTATAGTAGTGGAAATGATCCTATATACAGCTGAACAAAAACTAGCACAGGATGAAATTCCTATATGGTATTATTTTTTATTTGATATGGATGAGAATCTGGTAGAGGAATTTAAGAGTCCTTATAGGTCAATTAAGATTCTTTCCCCCTTCTAATTGAGTATTCATCACAAGTGTTCTAAATTAGGTTCTCGAGCATGCATCCCTAGTCGGGAAAAGCCATCTTTTTAAAAACATTTCCATGAAACCTATCAACCTATTGTTTATTGATATCTCTTGTCTCACCTGGTATACCCAGGTGGTATATTACTCTAATTCTAGGAATTTTTGATATGATATGATGCCGTCAATAACTTGTAGGGAACTGAATCAGTGAGGACATATAACAATCAACAAAACTTCACTTCGATAGAGAAAAATGATGATCTAATATTTAAAGGGGTTTATTGTGCACATATTCAGATCTATCCAAAACTATTGTTTCAAAATATTGAGCATGACCCCATCCAAGTATATATATATATATATATTAGGTTCATCCCATACATCTACGGTGGGAAGAAACTCATCTTACATTTCTCAAAGGGGTATGTCCATACAAGTCTATAAATATCCCAACTCTGATTCCTGATTCACTATGGGAAAGATCAAATGAATTGTTACTAGGGAACTAAAAACTAATCAGTTCTCCAAGAAGATTATATTTATGGGATATTATGAATTGTGAAAACCATATGACCTTGTAGAGAAATATAACATGTATCTAATTAAAAACTTCATAACTACACTATATAACCTTGAATGGTCTTCTACATTCAACATAAATAATTATACCATAGAGAATGTCTCATTTAGAGCTGATCCAGCTAGATAGAAGGTTCAATGAAGAAAATATTTGCTCAAGTATCTTTGAGAAATGTGTCAGTGGATGAAATCGTAGCCAATTGGACCTAGATGGGAGTTCTCAAGAATGTAATACAACCCCTAGGGATGCACTACAAAAAGTGGGACACCATCAGAAAACATCAATTTAATACAATCAAGTGATGATTATAGCTATCAAGATGGAATATTATATAAAGGATAAATAATGGAAACATCATCCAATATACTAAATTCATACAAGAATATCTGATGTGATAAAGGATATCTTTGATGTTTGGACAGGATAGGTCTCGTTGAATAAATTTGTTAGAGTAAACATGATATCAACGGTCAGTGTTATGGTTCCTAGTAATTATGGACCTATAGATGGCCATAGAGTAATATGTATGGGATAAGGTAGCTATATGAGAAAAAGAAAGTTTCATATATCAGAAAAACTAAAACAAAATTTTTCTAAAAAAGATTCATGATCCTGGCAGTATCATATGAATCTCATGAAACATGAAGGGATTAATGATTTCATGACCTGATATATGTCTCAAAAATAGAATAACCCATGAATAACTCATGGTTCACATATCCCAATGGAAATCTTGTGACTGCATCACTAGTCATAAGACTTGCAATCACATGACCCTAATGTTGTCACGTGATTCACTTGATATTCGAGTGGTCATGTGACTGAACTAGAAAATCACGAGAAACATGAAAAATGTGAATGATGACATGTAATTATGACAAATACCAAGAAATACCCACAAATTTTTTCATTATTGGTCAGATTATGTATTAGGGAAAAGTAGATCTTAGAAAATAATTCTTGTAGAATAGTCATATGAATGGGATATTAATATGAGTTCTTGCGAAGGGGTCCCATGATTGAAGAAAATTGCAAGATCTATGGAGAGTTTGAGTAGGTGGTGAATGACATCCCCTCAGCTCTCCAATTTATAATGAACTCCATGGAATGAAAAGGGTCCCTCAGAATCCTAATAATTTCTCAAGACACTGATAGTCAATACCCACAATGATTTAGGTTGGCATTTACATTCCTATGAAGCAAGTCCTTTCCCCTAAAATAATCACTTTAGGGGGGGTTGTTGATACCAGTGAAATGAGCATCGAATAATTAAAAAGTGTGAAAATACTCAAATCATGGGTATTATTTTATCTATAAAACAAGAGAATAAATGGTGGCCAAAACACATAGATCACATAAACTTCAAATGGATACATGATCACATGAACATCAGAAGGTCATTTGAATGGGTCATGTGAAGTCCATGATCTACATTAGATCATGTATATAGCCTTAAAAACCCCCCTTGGTATTGTAAAGGAACCCAAAAAAGAATTTGTGATCAAGTGAGGGTTTCCAAGTGTGATCCTCTACACCATGTAACTTTTCAACTAGCGATCACTTCAAAATCATCGAAAACCCTTATAAAATAAATTATGAAAATATGTTAAAGGTGGAAGAACTTTGATGTCACTATTAGTCTTGTGATATGATCATGCGGTTCGCAATACACCATGGATATTTGGTGACATGTAAAATTTATTAAACAAGATCATGTTGTCATGTCACATTCATTATGTGAAGGGGTTCAGACATGTCCATTTCATTATGTGATTTCCCTATGGATTTATATACAAGTAGAGGGGATATCGATTACAATGATATTTCATCAGTAGAAACCAATTATTGGTTACTTGATCCACCCCAAGAAAATATTTTTATTTTCATCAGAAACGCTCACATGGATGTGTGAGATATTTTATCCTTTCCGAATAAAGAAGAAAATAAAATGAGGAAAATGTAGATGATTTCTGAGGATTAAGGATATTATGGCCTTCGTGTGAAAGGGGTTATATGACTTGGATGATCACTATTGATTATGAGATCCCCCCCCCCCTCAATAATCCAACATTATCTCTCAATGGTCCACAGACATGTCGGCCTAGTCTCAAGAAGGCACCCTTGAAAAGTTCCTTTAGTCTCTCAAATGACCCCAAAAAATTTATCTTCTATCACATGAAAGCCTCTCCACATGCATTCTGATCTTGTGAAGACCCCTAGACACATATTTTTTTTATTTTTTATGCTCATTTACATGTCATCATGGTCAAAAAAATACATTTGACGGGCCTAGGGGTAATCATAATGTAAAAGGTGGAACATTATCATGGCCCTTGATTGTAATGTGAATACATAAATGACCCATAACAGCATCAGGAAAAGCATGTCACACAGAAATACTCCATCTACTCTAACACAAATACATGAGATACTAGCCGCATAATTTGGTGTATAACTAGGATGATGAGTCTTATAAGTCCCTCTCCCAAGGAAAAAAATTGAATTTATTGATCTATCACACATAGGACCATAGGATTAAAAATATCATAGAAACCGATCATGGGATCACAAAGGTCTTACTCCAAGTAAAATCCGTAGAATTACTTAAGGGATCACATGGATTGCATATGAAATTAAAATGATAAATTGAGATCACACATAGAACTTATTAATTTTTAGTTAGATCATGGGAAGGAGGTTTCACATATCATCTAGGTCATGCGATACCTAAATAAAACTAACATTGGAAAAAACTATGTCATAAAAAAAATAAATGCTAGAATAAAAATGGAAGAAAATATGATAATTCTGTGAATATGGATACTACAGTCTTCATACACTTCACATGACCAAACTATATCATAAAACATCACTGGAAAAAGTTGAAAAAAAATTTGATTCACCTTTAATATGCTATTTGGATCATGATATTCCCCTTGAACATGCCAAAGTGAGATACATGACACCCTATGGGCATACCACACAAGTCTTGAGAAGTCCTCTGGGATTGCCATCTAAATGATTAAATGACCTCCAAACATGTCTTCCATGTTATATGGTGGCATCGGGACATGTCAGATAGGTATTTTGATGTCACCAAGACATATTTGATAGGTCTCGCGATATCACAGATCCATTTCAACCTTGATCATGTGAAACTCTCTATACATATCATCCTTACTCATGCGATGTCCTTAAAAAGAATTATTCATGTCATGCGGAACCCTTCATTCATGTCCCCCATGCCTTGGAAAGTCCACTAGGCTTTCTAGTCAGATCATAAGATAGACACCCAGATGTTTCATTCAGGTCTTCTGAATCCCTCTAGGTACACCTCCCAAGTCATTAAACACCCCCAGATATGTCTTCCTTAATCATGTGGTGTCTTATTGAAATTCCATCTAGACATTCCATCGAGATCTTTTAATGTCCCCTAGACAATTAAACTAGACCATGTGATTTTCATTGTATAATGACTTACATGTAATGTAAATAGACATTACATAACATTTTTGATATACATAAATCATTATAAAAATGGAATCCCAAAGGTCATACTAGTTTAGTTCCATTAGAAACATGGAAATAGAAACACTTGTACATAAGCATGCTATATTGTCTTCAACTAGATTATTGATGACTATAAACCTTCTTAGACACGTCATAATTAATACATATACTCATAACCTAGGGAAGGAGACATACAAATTAGTGAGATTGGTTAATCATTATGGATAAACAATCAATACATGTAAGGATTAATATGAGAATATGGGTATGAGAATGTGATCATAACATTAAAAGATCGTACCCCGCATATCAAATATCATAAACATGAATCATGAAATAAATATTTATAGTTCATAAGACATGATTCGTAATGAAATAAATAAAATAGTCCATGAAATCATATTACAGTAATAAGACATTGAATTTATAGAATACAGATAAACATATAAAATCATATGTCAGGGCTACCTACCAAGACCTTCAAAACAAGTTAGTAATGGGATAAGACCCACATACCAACGTTTTTTTGGGCTTCATCTACAACCTATATACCATCTTATATTTTTTCTTGGTAAACAACCCATATACCATATTTTCTGGCTTAGGATACAAACTATATACCATTTTACATTTAGTATCATGATACAACCTCTGTATCTTCTTGTTTTTGGGATTGGGCTACAACCTGTGTACCCTTTGATCTCATATACAACTTATCATTACATAATGTATTGGATAGTGATATAGGTCCCACCCATCTCGTAATGAAATCATACATACAAGTTCCACAATATAAAAACATTCATCATATCATGACCCATGAAAATACATCATATCATAAACACTCCAATGAAATGGGTATCATTAAAATTTAATCATTTCATAACCAATAGAAAATAAATAGGTTTCATATTCGTTTCATCCTAAAATATCATGTCAAATGAATCAAGTTTCATAAGTAATTATCATGGCATAACCCATTAGAGAGAAAACTATTTTATAAACATATATCCCATGAAAGAAGATTGATTTTTAGAGACATATGATTTGTGAAATAAAAATGGGTTTTCATGAATTTCATTCCATCAAAAACAAAACCCATTCAGATAAAGATTACGAATGTATCCTTTAGATAATTTCCCTGAAATACATGAGTAACATCAACAGATGTCATATTAGATGGAAAATAATTTTGAGATATATTTTAAAAACATTTCTTGAGGAAAATATCATTTCTTGTTTTAAAAGGTATTTTTAAAACATATAATAATTTAAAAATAATTTTCATTGAAAATAATTTGAAAACTTATAAACAGTGCTTGAAATCATTTTTAATTTTTTTAATTGAAAATACTTTGAAAAATTATAAAGAATTCTTGGAAACAATTTGAAAACCATTTTACTTAAAAACATAAAAAATATACATGAAAAAATTTCAAAAGGCACTTAATTTAAAAAAAAAAAAATTATAAATAAATCACCAAAAAAATTAGAAAACATTTTCAAAAGAACACATATTTCTGAGTGAAGAGAAGTTAAGGTCCAGGATTCTTAAAAACACTTTCTTGACTATATTAATTACCAAAGAGTGGGAAAATAGTTCCAATAAAATAATATTCCATAAATAACCATAGTATAATAGAATTCATAAGTTTCTTTATATATATATTTTTTAATATTTCTTCAGTGGAATCATAATAAAAAACAATCATGAAAAATGATGAGATTATTGGAATAAAATCTGACCACATGGTAACAATGAACCATAATACCCATTTAAGAAAATTAAATTAAATTAATATTAAAATATTATGTAAATAAGGATATTCATGATACTCAATTTTAAAGTTAGTATATAATTACTATGGAAATATGTATGTGCATAACATGTCATGTTCCTCAAAGAAGGAAAATTGAGACAAAATTACTTTACCGATTTGGTAACTTTTAAAAATAACCCCCATGAAAGAAATATCATAAAATGAATATGTAAATACCAATAAATTTTATTATAATAATTATATAACTCATCCATGTTCATTATAAATACCACTCAAATGAAATGGTTGGTGAATAAAGCGTGTATCTTACGGAAGTTAAAGTGATATGAAATTCTCTTACCTTGTGTCTTGACTCTCATCATACTCTTACAAACCTCCTGTAAAAAAATATAATTTTATTATAAATATATAATAGAACCATATTATTATATATAACATCATACATGGTTTCATTATGACTTTATATTACCCACTTTTTAACAATTTTATGTTAAGTTTTCACTTTGAGTAATATTCTCTTTATTTTTCACAAGTGTCTTAATTTGTTATATATTTTGTCCATATATATATACCATGATTTATATAATGTAAAAAACGATATAAATATATTTTATATTCAATATATTATTATTATAAAAATTTATATAATGTAGAATTATGAAATGGAATACAACGTTCATGGAGATGGTTTGTTATACGTACGCAAGAATGTTTTTTTAGGTTTTTAATGTAATATTGAAAGAAGGAATATAAAGATAATATATATATATATATATATTAATATCATTAAATTTGAATTATGCTTTCATATATATCATATAAGTTCACTAAATATATCATTAATACATTCCATGTAGTATCAGAACGAATCATATCACTTTGAGGGGGCGGTAATCCACAGTTCCTCAAATTAAATTATCATATTTTGAAAAAATAAAAATTTGTAAATAAACGTGTTGAAAAAGAATTCATGAATCATAAAGATGTTATAAATATTATATATATAATATATAAATATAGTTTTAATCATAATTACCACCATGAGAGGTAATAAAGGGAAAATAAACCATCATTTTTTTTTGAGGTGGTAGTTCTTTGTACACATAAACCGTATATTCCATACGAATTAGATTGAAGTGTGTGTAATTTTAGGTTTAAACCTTAACATAAGAAAATCTCAGTGTATTTAGGATATTGGTGATTTTTTATAATAATGTAATAAAGACATTATAGGGTGTGAAGAATGAAAATAAGATAAACGAGATTAATGGATGATGTTACCTCTTCTTTAGAGAAATCCTTCTGGTTTTCTCCAAAGGGATTACATGGATTTATTTCATCCAAAAGTGATTATTAAAAAATTAATTTATGGATTTTCTAATTTTATTGTTATGATATTCTATGAACCTAAGTGGTTTGAGATTTGTGAAGAAGTGGGAGGGGTAGGTCTTTTTATAATGGAGGAGGAGTGACACTCTTGTAAATTTTGGGAAAAGGAATTTCTTCCATGATTTAATGATTTAAATTGGATACAATATAGACCAAATTATATAAAAGGGACTATAGGGTCTAAATATGGACATAAAATGGATCTCTGATGAGTGTCTACGTCAATTGAACACTTAAGATTAAGGTTCAGTCCTAAGTTAAGCTTAATTTTTCCTTAATCACCTTAATTAATTTTAAATACATTCAAAAATATTTTTTTTAAATTTCTAATTAGGGTTTATTATATATCATAAATTATACTGATTACAAATATGGAATACATTTTTCAAAATTCCAATCACAAAAGTGGTAGAAATTAATTTAACTTTAATCCTGCAGATAGGATGACAATGCATGTTTTTAATGTAAAAAACATTTAAAATATTGCTATGTTATTATGTTAAATTTAAATGTGAAATTTATTAAAATGATCAAAATAGGATTATTAGTTAAAAAATTAATCTAATTAAACTTTAAAACAAAGTAAAATATAATTTAACCTTATAAATTAATTATAAGAAGATGCGGTTTTAGATTAAAATTTAGTTTTTCAACTACTCATCAAAGTATGAAACATTGTATAAAAATACAGAAAATTCACCCTAAACTAATTTTTATGTCCCTCTTAAAAATATTAAGTTTATTTTGACATATAAACGTTATAAAATATCCAAAAATTGGATTCAAAATAGGTTCTATAATAAAAGGAGTTAAAAGAACCTTAATAAAAGTATAGGTTTTTTATATATGAAATTAGATTTGTTCATATATTATGTCTATCAAAAATATTGGATGAATATCAAAAATAATTTATTAAATATAATATAATATATATATTAAATTAATATAACTCAATTATTGTAATTAATTTAATTTATTAGAATAAAATGTATTTGTGAACATAAAAATAGTTTTCTTTAAAAACATGCCCTTTATATTAAATTGGTTTTTTATATATTTTTAATTCATTTGTAACTAGTGAATTAAACCATGTATATTCAAAATTTAGTTAATCCTATTCATAAAAATAAATAGAATTTCTAACATATATCTTATTTTATTTAATATTTATATTTTTAATAATATATTATTGTCTTGTAACACTTTATCTTGTGTGCTACACAAGCCATCGAGGAATGTAAGTCTTATGTGTAGTGTAAGCTAACCTCAATGTTCTGTATAAAGAAAGATGAAATTCATATTTAAGGTATGAAACTATAAACATGCATTTTTTTTATATCATTATCCATACATGTTTATTTAATATAAAATAAACTATTTTTAGTGTCGCGTCAAATGAAAAATATCAAAAAGATTAAAGTAATTCAAAAAATATATTTCACAAAATCTCAGAGTGTCAGATTCCATCCCTGTTAAAATGGATTTCTCCACAAAATTCATCTAGGTTGTCAAAGGCTGAATACTTTTATGTTCCTTTAATAGAAACCCACATCATAAAAATTTACACAAAAATATCCTTTAAAAAATAATGTTTTAACCAAAATGGTTACCCATAGTAACACATAATAGGTTTTACACGTAGGATAACATAGGTTTAATGTGAAAACATGGATATAGTAGAGTAATCTAACTATCAGTTTCTAGAGTAGAGTGATAGATAACATGGTCAAGAGAAGGTTCAAAATCACACATCCATAATATGAAATTATCAAAGGGACCATTTGATTCATCGGAAAAGAAGGTACTAGGATAACCATTTTTGTTTCAAGATCCTTTCCTTAAGGTTAAAGAATTTTCATGAGAATTTTTACTTACTTCATTTCATTCCCTTTCATATGTAAAATATCACCCTTTGGTTGTGACTTGGTAAATTTCCACTTCATCTCTTACCCAAATAAATCGTGGATAATTTTTTAGTCCTGAAGTAATAATAGATTATGAGATCCATGATAAGTCATACCAGCTTTCTTCAGTTACCCCCAACACCAAGTGGTTAGAAATGTTATCAAATATGAATAAATCCTCATGTGGTCAGACAAAACATTAATATCTAAAACATTATTATCATTTTAAATTGTACTTTCCATAAATGGTTGACCTTATAACCCCTAAAAAGTATATTTCACCCTCTATTCCATGAATATTATCTTATCTTATAGCAAAAACATTTTTATTAGATACATGGGTTTATCATTTCACTGATAGAGAATTAAATGTTATATTATTATTTAAAAATCCATGTAGACGGATATAATAAAATGAAAATTCACTAAAGGGAGAATAATAATATTATTATAAGGCTTATTTTAACCAAATCCCACTATAAATTCCCCACTATAGAGTTCCCTAATTATCATGGTTCACTTAATCCATTATGATTGCATATGCTTTCAATTTTTTCTTTTTCTTGGCAGGTTGTTGGTACTGATCACCATTATTATCTCTTGGATTTGGGCACTTTTTATTTAAATTCCCCAACACCCGTAAATTGAATCACTGATGTGTTAGGGTGATTTCTGTGGGGTTTTCTCATTATTCACCCCATTAAATGTATTTTTTGAATTAATTTGGCATTCAAAAACTATATGTAATTTCATTCCAAATTTAAAACACTTAATATTCCCATTAATAACATTACCTCAATGCTTATTTTTATACTTAGAGATTAAAGGAATTATCCTCTTCTTATCCCTATGGTTTTATATTGTCTTTTGAACTCTATATTCATCTTCCTATTAAAACCATGAGATTGATACGTAACTCCAACCTCTATTTCAACTTTGATTTCAAAATGCACAATATTTTATTAGATACTAATTTCTCTTATGTAAAACTCCCTTCTTATTCTTGGATTTACGATATGAAATAACATATTAACCCTACTCTTTGGTTGGATGATAATTTCTAAAGTATATCTCACAAGTCTTGTGAAATTAGCCTCGTAGGTACTGATGAATTATTCATGCGTTTATATCAACTTAATGAAATATTTTTCAGTATTCATATGAAGGACATGAGGAAAGTACTTATTAACGATGAAGTTATTGAACACTTCCCAATCCTTGGATTCAATTTCATATTTCTTCCTCATATTATTGATTAGATTTCACCACTAGTCTGCTTCACCTTCCAAATGATATATAGCTAGACTGACTTTCTAATGTTATGAACACTAGAGAATTGAGAATATATTTTTAGTGGTATTGATTAAATGTTCAAAAGTAGGTGGATCAGGAGAAACACTTAAATAATTTGGATGTTTCCTCCTAAAAGACTCAACAAGTCGTCGTTCTCTCCTTTTATCAATTAGAATATCATCATATTTCATATCTTGATAAAGTTGTGTGAGAATATCAATGAGGTTTTGCATTCCATATCCCATATTATTTAGATGCTCAAGAGAAAAATCATTTCATTGTCTGTCACAGTCACCATTAACATGGTCCTTCAGGTTCAATCCATTAACTAAAACCAAAAACATAGAGTAAGAAACATTTTTCATAGTGAGGAACCAAATTATCATGAACAAATACTTACAAAATATCTAAAGTATGACACATTCCATAATTATGACATTATATGTTTAACCTAGGTTAGTCATTGATAACATATTTGTAAATGTAAAGACCCAAAAATTCTGTATATTTTTTTAATTATATGGGATTGTATTCAGGCTAATAAAATCAGTGGCACGTGATTCTGAGGCCCGGGCTTCCAAGAACGGATTTCTGATCTTTTTTTAAATGCAATTAATTGAACTTGTGGGTGGGTTTTCTATCTTTTTAATAAATGCTTGGAAATGACATCAGAGGGCATGGTTGGAGTTGCAGTGCCGAGATTTCCTTAGGTGAAGCTTAAATTTGATCGGAATAGGTTGGACGGAAGAGTTAATTTTTAATGGACTTTTAGAAAAAAATAATAAAATAACTAAATGAGTTATTTCATTATTTCTTCAACCATCGAGCAAAGGTTGGCAGAATCGTATTGTAACAATGGTCATTAAATGATAGTCATTTAATGACACATTAATTTGGTTGTATAACCACAATGCTTATATGTTTATTAGATCATTAATTAATATTCATAAATGCACCACATTAATGATCAACATAAAAGACCTTATATATTTGTTTTATTAATCCATTAGAGAATGGATTGGAAAATATACGAAACCTCTTTCACAGCACCGACGATGTCACCCTATAGCGAAGAACTATGATCAATCGATGACTTTTGGAGGATTTGATCCAGTGATCGACAAATGACAATGAATTTCTTTGAACAAAGATTCTTTCCTTCAGCCGTAGCAGATTCCACCATATCTAGAAAGGGGAATTAATTTATTTCTATATGTTTAATGTTTTCTCCTTCCCTTTCATGAATAATATGGTGACTACGGATCAACTGACTAATTAGTTGATCCAAAACTCATTCTATATTATGGGACGTTGTTGTAGGTTTTATATTTGGGGTTATTCTTAAACTTTGATATGATTGATTCCTTCCCCTTGTTAGAAAGCTAACATGGATGGCGCGGGCCAATCCGAAGAGGAACCATACCCTCTTATGATCTTTGTATTTGTGTATTCATCAAGGGAAATTGGTAAATGAGTCATCAAGGAGAATACATGGGGATCACTATAAATATGGTGACATGAGAGGCGTGTAGGTGTAGATAGAAAGGAAAACAGATCACCGAAGCATCCCTGGTGGCATGTGGAAGAGCCGTCGGTGCAGCACCACCGGTGCGGCCATGCCGACGACCAGCGTTGGCAGCCACATAGAGGAGGCAACCCTATAGCCGCTGTGGCACAAATTGGCGGCCATCTTTCCATAGCCTTTCTAAAATATGGCAGGGTGCTCATCAGCATGCTATGGTTCTATGGTGACATGGTCAGATGACCTCGGCTGGTGGAGGACATGGCGTCGATGCGCTGCGTGGAAGACAAGCAGTCACTCGACTGCTCGGGAGGCACGCCAATGACTAGCTTCTGCTAGCTGTTTTGGGTGACGGCATGATGCCCTGCATCTGGTCCAGCCTAACGTGCCCACAACGTGCAGGCAGGGTTCTCTAGGCGGGCCGGATCTGCCAGCCGGGCTGGACCCCACCAGCAATGCCAGATCTACGCTAGCCTAGCCAGACTCCCACCAGCCAGGCTGAACCTATGATTCCAGTGGGCTAGACCCTCACCAGACACTAAGGTCAGGTTGTGTCGGTCTGACCGAGTCCTACCAGTACTGGACCCCACCGGCCTTATTTTACTATAACGTCTATAACCCGCATATCGAGCATTCGTTTGATGTGTCATCTATGGTGTGAGGACCCCTGCAATAAAGAGATCCTTTTGATATAATCCACATGATTCTTAAAGATGTTGGTGTACGTATTGGCTGGATCAGACTCGAATCCAACTAGGGCATATTTACTTTTTTTCATATATCTTACAGACTGGGTGTCTCATTGATGTGTCGTGTGTCACTTTCAAACCCTTACAACAAGACGGTCCTTTGGTTACTTCCATATGGGATTTTTCAGTGGTTGATATAAGAATGGTGGCTTGAGGAGAAGATCCTTTGTAATACAAGAATGCTATGTGAGGGAATCTAGTGGTTGGTTGTGGCGTGATGAAGGAATAATATTAATCTTTAGGTCAGAACATGGAATTCCTCTGTGGGTTAGCACTAATAAT
Source organism: Viscum album (assembly GCA_963277665.1). Lineage (NCBI taxonomy): Eukaryota > Viridiplantae > Streptophyta > Magnoliopsida > Santalales > Viscaceae > Viscum > Viscum album. Next base: position 1,057,856 of record CAUJRU010000202.1, read on the forward strand.
TACTCTATGGGTTATCAGATAGCAAACCTCTATGGGTCATCACCTAGTGACTCTCCAGGGGTCAGCAGTTAGTGATCCTCTGTGGGTTATCACCTAGCGATCCTCTCTGGGTCCGCACCTAGTGATCCTATGTGGGAAAACACCTAGTGATCCTCTATGTTTGAGAACATAGCGACCATGTGTGAAAAGAAACAAAAGCCTCTCGATAGAAAAATATGAACCATCTTATTAATAATCATCCATATTTCTATTCTTTAAGCTGTCGACCTGGTTTGAGATGGGTTTTACTTTGTGATATGTGATTGAGAAAATTATTTGAGGTTTTTCCTTTTCGGAATTATGGGTGACCCTCGAGGGTATCGAGGACCCTACTATGTATTGTTATACTCACCTATACATGGGCTTTTCCAACACCTTGTTGTGTCTTGTGCAGAAGATGGACAGCTTGACTGAGACTTGGGGAGCCAGGGATAGATGGTGCTCTGAGGTGATTGATAGATTTGGTGAGATGTAGTGATGATAGACGATGAGATGTACCTACCCTCTAGGTTGGATACTTTTTGGACAACCCCCAGAGCACGTTTTTCCCTTTTTACTATACTTTCATTTCATTTGGGTTTGTATACTAGCCCTTTTTCTTTTATTTCACACTTTTTCTATCAGCGGTATTACTATGAGGTTTTATTTTATTGTATATCTTGCTTGTGTTTGTATAGGTTTAAATAAAATGTCTTCCCTTTTAGGGGTATTCCATTCCGGTGCTAGTCTCCAACCCCTATCCTAATGAATGTGGGATCAAGGTAGTCACAGCACGAGCCTTGCGGGACAGGTTGTGACAAAGTGGTATTAGAGGCGGCTGATTTACCAGAATAACTAATTCAATGTACTTTTCAACGGGGAAATAGTGTTAAGTGTTTTGAGATCAGATTTCAATTCGGGGAGTCCAGTGTTGGTTCGGTGGCTGATGTGTCCATACACCAAGACCCTAGATTCAGATATCCGACATGATACACAAAAACACTTTCTATGTGTTTTCTTGAAATTCTTTTTTTTGATCCATATTTAGTCAACTCACCATGTATAACTTATTGACTGTGGAAAATATTTTTTTTTGGATGCCTCCATATAGACAGCCAGTCGGGATTCTAGTGAGAGATCATGATGATGGACCACAAAGCGATGAGGCATCAGTGTCGGGCCCTCTTATAGTGAGATGACTTTGTGTTGTGTACCACAATCCCCACCACCCATAGGGAAGCAGTTACCACCAAGCCCACCTTGGGATAGTTCACGCCGACTGAGCACATTTCACATGTTCCAGAGATAGTGGGCTCCGATGTTTCAAGGCGATACTGATCCACAGGTAGATGACGATTGGATGGAGGTTGTGGCACAAGTTTTCTTCTTGGTTGAGACACCAGTATACCAGATGGTGATCCTAGCTGCTAGTAACTTTTAGTGCACATCAGGGAGATGGTGGATCTTGGAGCTCCAGGAATGTGAGGAGACGACACTTTCCTGGTTGGACATAGAGAGCATGTTTTGGGTGGAGTTTGTACTAGCAACTCTATGCTCTTTGTGTATTCAAAAGCTACTAAACTAACAGTAGGGAAGCTTGATAGTGGCCCGGTACTCTACAATATTTACTGACATCTTCTACTACTCAACCAACATGGTACAAGAACCTTTCTTTAGGCCTCGATCCTTTGAGAAGGGTCTCTTATGGGAGATCAGAGTTTCATTGATATCATTAAGCATTTTGACATAGGCTAGAGTGCTAGAGAGAGCACTAATGGTGGGGAGTTTCCTTGCCAAGCAGGAAAAACAACAAGAGTTACCACCTAATAACATGCATCCGATTCATATGAAGTAGGCAGTAGGAACATGGCTCACAATATAGATGAGGTCATCTGAGGAGTATTGTTTTTTACTCTTGTGGTGGATAGGGGAACATGGCTCACGGCTGTTTGAGTCCCTGCACAGATGACCATTAGGTAGTTAGGGGACCACCAAGATAGTGAAAGAGGATCAAGCAAGGAGGTTTGAATGGTGGTAGATGTGGCAGAGGAGGAGGTCATGCAGCAAGTTGTGGGCGATGGGTTGAGGTACTACCGCCACCACCTCTTTGTGGTCCACCCTGGCCTGAGGGAGTAGGTGGATAGGGACGAGCTTAACTTCACATAGTATGGTCATATGACGATGGTACTCTACATATGATTCAATGTATGAATTGTGTCTACTCCACCCAAGCTTCAGTTCTTATAGACATAGGTTCCAGTCACTCTTTTATTTCCCCGGATTTTGTTTAAAGCTCCGAGATTTTGGTGGAGCCGTTGGCTGGATCCTTATCATTAGAGACTCTTATGGGGGAATATTCAATGATTACACACTGGTTCTAGTAGTGTGAGAATAGTCTAGGAGTGGAGAGCTTCATATGGGAACTCCAAGTAGTTTCATTGAGGTCTTACCATGTCATCTTGGGTGTGGACTTGTTATCCAAGGTCCATGCTCAGATCGACTATTTTAGGCACAAAGTGTGGTGTGCATGTGAGGATGGGACCAAGTTTTCCTTCACCAGTGAGAAGTGAACCTTTTTAGAACATGATAGAATTTCTCAAGGGAGGGTATAACTGATCACTTATCAGTTGGATAGCCTTACCCGCGGTGTAGTTGATGAGATGAGTCTGAGATATCCTATAGTGGTGGACCAGTATGCTGATGTCTTTCCTACGGGTGTTCCAAGACTACCTCCTCACAGAGTGGTAGACTTATAAATCAAAATATACCCTAGGATGACACTAATATCTACACCATAATATCATATGGCTCTTTTAGAGATTCATGAGTTGCGGTTACAGTTGGATGACATGCAGCAGATGGGGTTCATAAGGCACAGTGTTTCTCCATGGGCAGCCCCGATTTTTTTACCAAGAAGGCATATGGGTGTTTGAGGATTTTTGTGGACTACCGGTGCCTAAACCAAGTGACTGGGAAGAACAAGTATTCTCTTCCAAGGATTGATGATCTCTTCAACCAACTAAAGGGAGCACAATTATTTTCAAAGATAGACCTCATATCAGGCTATCATCAGCTGAGGTTACGAGATGAGGACATTCCTAAGACAACCATCAAATTCTAATATGACCAATATGAGTTTTTGGAGATTTTCTTGACATGAAAAATTCCTCAATAGTTTTCATTGGACCCATGAACAGTATCTTCTACCCTTAAATCAATCAATTCAGGGTGGTCTTCATTGAATACATCTTGGTGTACTTAGCATCTGAAGAGGAGAACGCTACACATCTACAAGATAGTCCTTGATACACTTCAAGAGCACCGGCTTTATAGAAGGCTCTTGAAGTTTCAATTCTAGATTAAGGAAGTCCAATTTATGGGACACGTTTTCTTTAAGGATGTATTTTTAGTGGAAGTAGTGAAGATAGAGGAAGTGTTTGTTTGGGATCCACCTAGGAGTGTGACTGAGGTACGAAGATTCCTGGGGTTGGTTGGGTACTACTGGATATTTGTACCCGAATTTTCCAGAGTAGTATCACCCTTTTCATCTTTCACAAATAAGTGGAAACCCTTTGTAAAGAAGGTGATCTGCCATCAGAGTTTCTAGAAAATGAGGTAGATACTGACTAGTGCCCCATGTTGTGGCTACCATAAGAGGGTGTTAGGTATATAGTCTATTATGATGCCTTAGGGACCGGACTGGGATGTGTCCTCATGTAGGAGAAAGTGGTGTCGGCAAGGACTCACAACAACGGAGATGGCATGAGAAGAACTATGGGACCCATGACCTAGAGTTAACAGTAGTGGTCTTTTTCCTTGAAGATGTGGAGAAACTACTTTATGGGTGAACGATTTACTGTCTACTATGATCACAAGAGTTTCATGTACTTCTTCTCACATAAGGACCAAAACATGAGACAACGGCGATGGTTGGGGTTCTTCTAGGACTATGACTTTGTGATTTTCTACGCATATGAGAAGGGGAAGTTGGTGGTGGACACACTTAACAGGAGGTCTGGTCTACAGTTTCTAAGTGAGTCAATAGAATTGATATTCGCGTTGTAGTTATTCTTCGTGGATAGTGATGTAGAAGCATACCTCTAGTCTATGATATTAACTCCCCCACTCCTTCAGTGAGTTTGGGAGGCATAACTTGGGGACACTAACTGCGAGGCTCGACATGGTCATCTATCCTCAGGGTTGGCTTCCAGTAGACTTTCAGAAGGTGGGGAGCATATCATTATTTTTAGAGGACGCACTGTGATACCTGTGACACTATGAGAGGAGGTGTTGAGGGAGTTCTATACATCCCCTTTGGTGTTACATCCTGGTGTGGAGAAAATGCACTCGGACCTTCGATGTTACTAGTGGTGGCCATGAATGAAGAAATTAGTGGCAGATTTTGTTTCATGATTCTTCACTTGTCAGAAAGTGAAGGCTGAGCATTAGGTTCCAATAGGATTAGCACAACCACTTGAGGTATCAGAATGAAAGTTGGATGGGATCTCCATTTACTTTGTCATAGGTTTACCGTGCACATCTAGGGGACATGACTATATCTGGGTGATCGTTGAATGATTCGCCAAGTCCCCCATTTTTGTTCCCATCTGAGAGTAAGGATCAATAGTGGTCTTGGGATGCCTCTATGTCTAAGAGATTGTACGGCTTCATGGGGGTACCATCAGGATCATTTCAGATCATGACGCTTGTTTTACAATCCGGTTGTGGAATGGATTAAAAGAGGCGTTTGGGACTTAGGTATGCTTGCACACCACCTTTCACCCACAGAGAGATGGTTATATCGATTGAACCATACAAACACTTGAGTATATGCTTTTTGCTTGCGTCCATGATTTTGGATGTAGTTTGGAGGACCCCGTACAATCGGTGGAGTTTTGATAAAACAACAGCTATCACTCCACCATTGTCATTACACTATTTGAGGACTTGTATAGGTAACCATTCATATCAACTCTATATTGGACAGACCCAGGTGATTTAATACTTATGGGTCAAAAGATGGTACAAGCTACCACTAATAAGGTTCATATCTTTAAGGAGTGGATGTAGACTGTACAAAGCAGGCAGAATTCTTATGCCGACTAGAGATGGAGACCCATGGAATTCAAAGAGGGGGACCATGTCTTCCTACAGGTCTCACCCCAACAAAATTAGTAGAAATTTGGATGGGGTGATAAGCTATTTCTGAGGTTCATCAGACCTTTCTAGATTCTCAGCAGATTTGGTGAGGCGTCTCACCACCTAGCTCTTCCCTAATAGATGCACTGAGTGCACGATGATTTTCACCTGTCATTGCTGAGGATATACCTATACGACACATCGTAGGTCATCGACTAGGGAGATATATACATTGATGATGTGGAAACATTTATGGAGTTTCCAAATGAGATAGAGGACCAACAAGATCAGGTCCTTTGTGGATGGTTGGTCCCTCTGGTGCAAGTTCAGTGGAACCATAGGAACCTCCAGGAGAGCACATTATAGCAGGAGGCTCAGATTCGTTCTTAGTATCCCCATTTGTTTTCGTATCTTTTTTTTTTTGATTTTGGGGACATAAATCCTTATGTTGGGGAGAATGTAAATACCAAAAAATTATGTATAATTGTATTTAATTATATGGAATTGTTTCGAGGATGTGAAAATCAACAGCATGTCATTTTGAAGGCCAGTGAGCCTGGAACATATTTTTGACCTTTTTTATGTTCAATTATGTGAACATGCAGTGGGGTTTTCAAACTTTTGAATTGGTGCTTGGAACTAAAATCCGAGGGAAAAGTTGAACTTGTAGTGCTAGGATTCACTTAGGTGATGCATAACGGAGATTGGAAAAGGTTGGATGGAAGAGTTTTTTTGGGACTTTTGGGAAAAAATAATAAAATATTAAATGAGTTATTTTTTCTTTCTTCAACCATGGAGAAATGGTCAGTGGAACCACAGTGTAACAACAATCATTAAATGAGAGTTATTTAATGACTCATTACATTGGTTGTGTAACTACAATGCTCGTATGTTTGTTGGATCATTAATTATGGTTCATAAATGAACCACATTAATGATCAAAGTCAATGACATTATATCACTGTTTAATTAATCCATTGGAAATGTTATTAGAAAATGGGGTAAACCTCTAAATAAGTGCTGGAAATGTCACCCTCCAATGAAAAATGGTGATTGATCGATAGTTGTTGGAGGATTCGACCCGAATATCAATGAACGGAGATGAACGTCTTCAAACACAAATTCTTTCCTTCATCTACAATGGATTCCACCAAATCCAGGTAAGGGAATTAATTTATTTCTAGGTGTTTAATGTTTTCAATATCTCTTTATTTAATAATATGGGGAACATGGATCAATTGACTAATGGGTTGATCCACGATTCATTCTATATTACTGGAGGTTATTGCGGGGTTTCTCTTTGGGGTTATTCTTAAACATTGAGATGATTGTTTCCTTCCCATTGTTAAAACAATTAAATGGAGGGTGTGGGTTGATATGAGCAAGACTCGGACCCTCTACTGATCTTTTATTTTGTTTTTTATTCTATAGTGACCGAGAAACAATGTGGCAAGGTGAATCCAAGGGGCTCGCTGTGAAGGTGGCTACCCGAGAGGCCTGTAGGCGTATACGAGAAGGAAAATAGACCACATGAGAATCTCTAGTGGCCCGTAGAAGGATTCACAGGTGAAATATTTCCAGTGAAAGGCAGTGATGGCTGCCCTGTGATAGCTGTGTGGAGGAGGTGGTGCCTGAAGGCATTGCAGCGATAAGGGGCCACGACCGGATGACCATACTGGGTGGAGGAAACAACGTTGATTCGCTGCTTGGAAGATGCACAACCTCACAACCACTCATGATGAAAATAAACAGTCACCTCCTACCACATGTTTTGAGATATAGTGAAACACCCCACTAAAGACACCAGCTGGAATAACTAGATGCCCCAAATCTGGTCCAATAGAACTGGCCCACACCGCGTGGGCGGAGTTCTCTTGGCGGTCCGGACCGGTCGGACAGCACGGACCCCTCTAGTCAGGCCGGACCCCCACCAGATGGGATTGACCCATGGGCCCAATGGGCCGGCCAATCCGGACCCTTACCAGACCCTCAAGTTAGGTTAGGTCTAACCAAACATGGATCTAACCGGCCCTATTTTACTAAAATTTTTATAACTCGCAGACCGAGCGTCTGATAGACACGTTGTCTGTAGCATGTGGTCCCTTGTGATGAGGCAGTCCTTTTGAGATTATTCACTATAGTTTTGGAAGAAGTTGGAGTATGGATGGGATGGATAGTATTCGAATCCAACAATGTTTGATTTTTATTTTGGACTATATCTTACAAACCAGACATCTGATTGATGTGTTGTCTCTCGCGTTGGAACCCTTATGACAGGATGGACCTTTGGGTTATTTATAAGTGAGAATTCATGGTGGTTGAGATAAGACCAGTGGATTAAGGAGTGGATCTTCCATAATTCAATCATTCTAGGTGAGGGAATCTAGTGGCTGGTTATGACGTGATGAAGGAATAAAGACCCATTATTGTTCAGCACATAGCGATCCTCGTGGTCCTCATGTAGAGATCCTTAGTGGGTCAGAAGGTAGAGATCATTTGTGGGACAATACCTAGCGATCCTCCCTAGGTTATAATGTATGGATCCTCCATGGGTCGGCACCAAACGATCATCTTTGGGTAATCATGTAGCAATCCTCTGTGGTTTAACACCTAGTGATCCTCTTTGGGTCAGCACCTAGCAACCCAGTGTGGTCCAGAATCAAAATTCTCTCGACTGAATAAGACAATCTAGCTTATGACTAGTCATATTTATTCACATTCATTAATTTTAATACCTAGTGTGTGATGCCTTTTACATTGTGGTCTGTTATTGAGATCATGACTTGTGGTTTTTCCTTTGTGTAGTTCTGAGGGACCTTAGAAGGTTTCTAGGTCCCTACTATGTATTTTTATGCTCACCCCTACATAGGATTCACCTGAACCTTGTTGTGTCTTGTGATAAAAAATAAAGCTTGACCGGGACATGGGGATCTAGCGCTAGATGGTGTTTAGAGGTGATTGATACACATGTTTTGCGGTGGTGATGACATAATATGAGTTGTACCTAACCTGCAGGTAGGATCCTTAGAGAAAAACCTATGGAGCACGTTTTTACCTTTTTACTATACTTTCATTTCAGTTTGGATTGTATACTGGCCCCTTTTTGTTTTAGTTCACACGTTTTCTATCAGCAGTTTTACTATGTGGTTTTATTTTGTTGTATATCTAGTTTGTGTGTGTACAGGATTAAAGGAAAATCCTTCACTATTAGGGGTATGCCTTTCTAGTTCTAGTCGCCAACCCCTGGCCTATGGAAGGTGGGATCGGGGTAGTCACGACATGAGCCCTGAGGGATGGTTTGTGATAGTAAATACTTTATAATAGTTCATGAAGAGTTTGTGGATTACCAAAGAATATACCCCAAAAGTTTCAAGCCATATGTACATGAAGGCCCATTTTTTGTTCCAAGTTACGCTGAGTCAGGGCCAACACACCGGGTCTGATTTTCACTCTTAGGTACATATATACCAAAGACACATCCTCTTGTAGTATCCATACAATGATTCATTTCTATGAAACGACATTCTCTATCATTTACCAAATTCCAGTCAATTTTCATATACCTTTTCTTATCCTTAAAGTTATAATTAGACATGGCCATAGGGTTCTTCTAAGGCTTTCTCGTCCTAGATTCCAAATTTTAACTAAAATTTATATCGGATACCAACTATAGTGACCCAGTCATAATGTATATAGACATTACATAACTATTTTGAAATAATTATAAAATTATAAAAATAGATGGCCAATGGCTGTATTAGTTTAGTAACTTTGGAAACATGGAAACATACACTCTAGTACATAAGAGATACAAGTTATATCCCACTAGGTTCTTCATGATGTGCACCCATCTTAGACACGTCATCCTTAATACATATCTTCATAACCTGGGGAAAGATACATAAAAGGGGGTGAGCTCATATGCTCAGTAGGGGTAAAAAATGGAGACATGTAATCATAAACATGCGGATAGAAGTATGAAAATGTGATCATAAAATTATAATATCATCCCCTACATATAAAATATCATAAACATGAATCTTAGATTAAAACTTGTCAGTTCATAAGACATGCATCATAATAAATTAATGAACATAAGCTTGGAAATCATAACATAGGAATAAGACATGAGATTTTTGGAATACAAATAAACATAGAAAATCATATGTAAAGGCTACATAACAAGACCATCACAACATGTTCATCTTGGGATAAGACCCATGAACCTACTTTTTTTTGGGATTGGGATCCAACTTGTGTACCCTCTTACATTCAAGATTGGGCTACAACCAATGTACCATCTTATTTTTGAGCTTGATATATAACCTGTGTACCCTCTTACTATTAGGATTGGGCTACAACCCATGTACCTTATTATTTTTGGGCTTGGGATAAAACCCATGTATCCTTTGAGATCATATACACCTTATCATTACCCAGTGCAATAGGGGGAGATATAGGTCCCACCCATCTCATAATGAAATCATACATAGATGTTCCACAAGATAAAAAAACATTCATCATATCATGACACATGAAAATATATCATATCATAACCCATGAAATTAAATTGGTATCATAAAAATATAATTATAACACAACCTTTGGAAAGTATATAGGTTTTATAATCAATTAATCCTATAATAACCCATGAATGGAAGTCGGTTTCATAATTTTTTATCATGGAATAACCCATTGAATTTAATAAGGTTTTACAAGCATATAACCCAATAAGGATGAACCGGTTTCAAAAACATCAAACTTGTGATAGAGAAATGGGTTTTCATAAATTTTATTCCATCAATATAAAAATTATTGAGATGAATAATATTAATGGAACATTTAGATCATTTTCTATAAAGGCATGATTAACATAATAGAATGTCTTATTAGATGGAAAATAATTTTGAGATATTATTTAAAAATATTTTTTTAGGAAAAAAATCATTTCTTCCATGAAAAAGGGATTTTTAAAACATAATTTCATTAGTACCATTATATTTAAAAATAATTTGAAAACATTGAAATAAGACTTGAAATCATTTTGTAAATATTTTCCTTGATAAACAATTTTAAAACTTATAAAAAAAGTGGAAAACATTTTGAAAACCATTTTCCTTGTAAAATTATAAAAAAATTGATTTTTTAAAATAAATCAATTGAAAAAACATAAAAAATATAAAAAAATCTTCACTTTTTTTTAGAATACATTGTTTGAAAGAACACAGTTTTCCGACCTAAGAAAGGGTAAAGTAGGGCTTCCTTAAAAACAACTTCTAAACTCTATTATGTACCCAAGAGTAGAAAAATAATAACAATACATAAATAATACATGAATAACCAGAGGATAATAAATTTAATTATTGTTTTTTATATATGGATCAAAATATTTCATCAAATAAATCATAATCTTAAATAATCTCGAAAAGCAATGATATTGTTTCAATAAACTCTTACCAATCAGTAAATATGAACCATACACCCCATTTAAAAAATTAAATTACATTTAGCTAAATATATCATGAAAATAATTAGATTCCTAATATGAAATTTCAATTTCATTATATACACCTCATGAAATAATATAGGTGTATAACATGGAATGTGTCTCAAAGAAGGAACGTTGATAAAATATTTCTATACCGATTTAGTAACTTTTGAAAAAAAACCCATGAACTAAAGATAAAAAATTGAAATTTAAATACAAATAAATTTATTTATAAGGATCATATAACTCATCCATGTGTAGTATATATAACACTCGAAAGTAATGGGTGGTGAATAAAGCATGTATCTCATAGAAGTGAAAAAGTGATATTAAATTTTATTAACCTTTTCCTGGAATCAAATCATAGTCTAAAGAAACTTCTATATAATACATATAATTTTAATATACATATATCATAGAACCATATTATTATATCTAGTATCATTCATATTTTGATTTTCAATTTATATTACCTACTTGTACAAAATTCTATGTTAAGGATTCACTTCGGGTAATATTCACATTGACTTTCACATGTGTATTAATTTGTTATATATTTGGTCCATATATATATATCATTATTTAAATAATTAAAACAATTATATAAATATCATTTATATTCACTATAATAGTATTATAACTATCTATATAATATATAAGTATGAAATGGAATGCACCATTCATGGAGACAGTAGGTCGTACAAATATATAAATGTTGTCTCAGTTTTTCATGTAATATTTAAAGAAGGAATGTGAATTGAATATATGTATATATGTATATAATATAATTATAGTATCATTATTATGTCATATATATCATACAAGTTCACTAAACCTATCTTTAACACATTCCATGTACTGTCTGAATGAATCACATCACATTGAGGGGGTGATCGTCCACACTTTCTTCAATGAAATTATTATATTTACACAAAATAAAAAGTATAAAGATATGTGTTTTAAAATAATTAAATAATATTAAATACATTTTAAATATCAAATATATTATATATAAAAATATATTTTATATCATAATTTACACTATGAGAGGCAATAAAATATAAATAAATAGTCATCGTTTCCTGATGCAGTAATTCATCATACACATAAATATTATGTTCATTACCCATATATGAAATTGTTTGTAAATGTAGGATAAATAATTAGAGTAAAAAATTTGCATTATATTTAAGATAATTTTTTTTTGTTTTATTGGAAATGAATAAGGATAATGGAGTGGGTTAAGAATTAAAATAAGATAATGGAGCTTGAGGGAGGATGTGACCTCTTCTTTGGGTAACTCTTTTTGGTTTTCACCAAAAGGATTCCTTGGATTTTATTCTACCAAAATATATGCTTCAAGAATTAAGGGATGAATTTTATGAATTTATTTGGGTATATCTCGGCCAAACATAATTAATTTGAGATATGTGAAGAAGTGAGAGGAGTGGATGCCTTTTTATACAGGAGGAGGAGTGGCACTCTCGTAAATTTTGAGAAAAGGAATTACACCCTCATTTTTACAATGTAAAAAGTATCCAATAATGGAAAAATTATAATAAAGGTAGTATAGAGTCTAAATATTTCCCTAAAATTTCTCTTTGAAAAGTATCTAGTACATTTGGCCCATTAAGATTAAGGTTTAGTCCATAGTCAAGCTTAAGGTTACCTTAATTGATGTAATTAATTTTAATTACCATCACTAATATTTTTGGTCTGAAACTAGGTTGAAATTATTGGAAATTATAACTTATTATTATTTAAAATATGGAATTCATTTTTCCAAATTCCAATCACATTAGTGTAAGAAATTAAATTAAACTTAATCTGGTGGATGTAACTGCAATGCGGGGTTTTAATGTAAACATGTTCTAAGGTTTGTTATGTTTTTATATTCAATTTAAATGTCAAATTGATTATAATGACCAAAATTAGGTTTACTGATAAAATATTAATCTAATTAAACATTAAAACCAATTAAATATATAACTTACCAATATAAATAAATTATAAGGAAAAGTGTTGAACTAAAATTTAGTATATTTCATTAATCATCAAAATATGAAACTATATAGAAAAATACAAAAATACTACACTAACCTATTTTTTAGGATCCTATTTAAAATATTGAGTTTATTTTGACATATAATATTTTTAAAATATCCAATAATTATGATTTAAAATAGTTTCTCCATTAAAAGGTAGTTAAAGTTCTTTAATGAAAATATAGGTTTTTTGTTGTGTGGAATTGGGTTTATTCTTATATTTTGTTTATCAAATCAATTTTATGAATATAAAAAATATTTATTAGATTATATATATATATATTACATTAATATCACTCATTAATTGTAATTAATTTAATTTACTAGGATAAAATATATTTGTGAGAATAAAAATAGTTTTCAATAAAACCATTTCGTTTATATTCAATGGTTTTTATATTCATTTTTAGTTAATATATAACTAGTAAAAATCAACCATGTATCTTCATAAGTTATTTAGTACTACTCATAATATTCAACTTAACTTCTAGGTCATATATTATTATATTAAATAGAATTATTTTTAATAATATATTATTGTTCGGTAACACTAGATTTTGTGCTTCACGCAAACCATCTATGAAAGTCAGTCTTGCGTGTAACTTAATATATCCTCGATGTTCCATGTAAATGAAGATAAAATTTATATTTCATGTAGGGAATTATTGAAATGTATTTTTTTATGACCTAAGAAAAATATAGTTCTTTAATATACAATATAAAATTTTGAATGGTTTTTGAATAAAAAATATTAAAAAGATTAAATTAATTTGAAAAAAATATGTCACAAATTCTTAGGGTATTACACATTGGACAGGTATGATAGGAAACAAGGATATGTACAAGAATACTCACACATATTAGTTATAAAATCAGTCCATGTAAAGCAGATATCTTGAGACAAGATTACCCTATCCAATATATATATAAAGAAAACCACAGTGTGTAATCCTCGATCAAACTGAAAATGAGAACTTTGATTCCATCTATAATCAGGATAGGTTGGAAGATTTCCTAAGGCCCAGTATCAAATGGGAATCCACTTTTCTGTATGTCCTACCATGTGTCTAACATTCCATCCTATAGGAACCAATCTATCCTATATATTGATCATTATTATTCTTTTGCCAATGGATTGAGTAGGAAACCTCAGTGTGTAAGCCCCAATGAAATTGAACAATGATAAATATAACAAATTATATAAGTAGAATATGTTGGATTAATTATTAATCCTTGTGATATATATTTAAAACTCAATGTTTAAGCCCTGATCAAACTAGTTTATTAGAAATCATATTCTGCTCATAACTATGATACGTAGGATGCCTTCCTAAATCATGATATAAAGAGGGAAACCTCAATGTGTAAGACCTGGTCCAATTGAACTATGATGAATCTTATTTCTTCTATAATAATGATATGTAGGATGCCTTCAAAAGTCCCGAGCTCTATATAGTACTTATTATAAGAGTTTGATCAAATGCATAATTCCCGCATCCATATATAGTGAGACTTATTACTTTCTCTCCCTTGTTCCTCACATCAATCATGGTTCACATGGGATTAGGGATTTGTACTTTTAATATCGTTTTCATAATTAATATCCACCATCTAGGCAACCCTGAATGTTCAAACCCCAATCAGTGGTATTATATAATTACTCTCCTATAAGGGAATATACTTTGGGGAAAGTACCATGGATGTGATCGAACTATGATGACCCTGATTCCGGCCATAACCAGGATTTGTAGGATGCTACCTAGAGGTTCGATATGAATAACTACGGCCTCAGTGAAAACAAATATTTAATTTTCACAAGAGATTAAATAGCATTGGTTCAAAAAATAAGTAGGTTTTTATTCCTATTATTGATAAGATATGTAGGACGCCTCATGAAGGCTTAATCTCATCCTTGAGATATTAATCACCTCCCTAAATTGCAGTAAACTCTAGAGTTCCCAGTTATATGGAATAAAAATATAAACAGTTACTCTATAATGGTAGTGTTATGAAAAACCTTGGATACATAAAGATGGACTCATTAGTAGACCTCTCTTTACACATGGAAGGATTAAACACTTGATCATTTTTTTTGGAGAAATCAGTCCCGTATGGAGATTAAAAAGAGTTTAACGAACATATATTTAATATATAAGAGTGTCTTAGAGTATGAAATATTTTCCCCCAAAAGGATTTTGTGAGGTATAACTCCCATCCTCTTAACCAATATAAGCTTTTATATTCTGTTGAGTCTGAAACCCCAATTGATCGTCTGCCTTTAAAAGTAGGTATGTACCTAGTTATATATGTGGGAGTTTTTGGGAGTATCTGTGGAAGAGGAAAATGGTGAACCCGATGTGAATGATTGTATAGAAATCAAATCTATGACACCCTAATAATTTTTTATGGAAAAAATCAAACTACTTTAATCATTTTTATATTTTTCATTTCATACAAAACTCCAAATAGTTTAATTTATAGCAATCTGATTGGAAGGCATTATACACAACATGAATTTAATCATGCACTACACACAACATAATTTTTATATTTCCATAAAAGGAACACATAAGTTATAATATATTACAGACAAGATACACTTTCTTCGATGGATTTCTTAACATGTAAAATTTAGTTTTAGCGAATAATGATATATTATCAAAATATTATTTTATAGAATAAGATATAAACTATTTTTTATATTAGTAGTAATGAAAAGAGTTAACTAAATTATGAAAATCTATTTTTTACAAAAATATAAAATTAATTCATTAGTTACAAAATATTTACAAATGGATATGAAAAATGATTGAATATAAAGGAAAATATTATTATTATGCTCACAATGTTATTTCATCCTAATAAATTAAAGTAATTAAAATTAGAAAATGATATAAATGTAAAATATATTATATATTCATTCAAATAATTATTATATTCATAAAATAGTTTTGATATGATTAAGAGAAAAACAAACACAATTTTATGCATAAAACAATTTATTTTTATAAAGGCACTTTTACTTCCTTTTAATGGAAAAGAAATTTTAAATCAAATTTTAACACTTTTATAAATATTATATGTAGAAATAAGCATAAGATTTTAAATTTAAACAAAAAAATTATCCTAAGGTGATTAAGTTTTTTTTCTCTGATGATTTATTTTTTAATTAATAGTGAAAAATCTGAATTTTAATTTTAATCATCTTTTTCTTCCAATTTAGTTACAAAGTAAAATTATAGTTTAAAATTGTTTAAATGTTTAATTATGTCATATTTTTTTAAATTAATAACATTTAGGTAATTATAATAAATTTAACATTGAAAATGGGTATAAAAACATAGCAAACATTGGTACCTCATTATTTTAAAACCTTGAATTGTCATCTCATCTGTGAGATTATATTAAAAATAATTTTGGCCACTTCTATGATTATAATTCTGAAAAATGGATTATATATTTTGTAACAATAATAATTAATAATTTATAAAAATTTAAACATATTTTGTATCTATAAATATTATTAAAACTAATTAAAATTAATTACAATGTTCAATGTAAAATTAATCATCATAAGAGACTAAACATTAATCATTAGGGACCAAATAACCTAGAAACATATCCAGGATGCATTTTATTTCCATAATTATACACTATATTTCATTGTATCTAATTTATTCCATTAAAGTATCCATGTTCCAAGGGACCAAGGTTAGTGGAATTCCCTTTCTCTAAATTTACAAGAGTGCCCCTCTACCTACACTATAAAAAGGCCTCCTCTCCTCCCACTTCCTCAAACCTCTCAAGACATTTTTGATTGACCAAGATTATCCCAAATAGATTCTAAAAATACCTCCCCTAATAATATAATTATAACCTTGTAAATAAATCCATCAATGGAACCCCTTTTATGCAAACCAAAAGGATTTAAATGAATAAGATGTAACATTCTTCCCCAAACACTTTAGTTTTATTTCTTTATCCACTAATTAAGTTATAATTATTACATGATTATAAAACAAAAAACAATATAATAAATATAATGAGTATTTTTATGCTATTTGTTCTACCTACACTTACACACACATCCATTTTATCGGTAATGAACATACTATTTTTTTTACGTAGAACTGTTGCCTCCCAAAATGATGATTGTTTGTTCTTCCTTAATCACCCCTAATGGGGATAATTTTGATATAAAATATATTTATATATAATATATATGGTATTTATAATTTTTTTTATGATTATATAATTCTTTTATAAAACATAACTTTATACTTTCCATCTTTTTTAAATATGATAACATCATTTTTGAATATGCGGACTACAACCTCCTCAAAGCAATGTGATTCGTTCACACCCTACATGGAATGTATTAAGGATGTTTTCGTGAAATTATATGATATATGTTATATAAAAATTCTAATTTAATAATTATATATATACATAAATATAATTTTTCTTTTTTATTTCAATACTAAAATAAAAAATAAACAGTATTCATTCGAACGTACGGCTTACCGTCTCCATGAACGGTGTATTTTATTTTATACTTATATATTAAATTGATTATTAAAAAACACACATAATGAATTTAAAATGTATTTATATAATTTTTTTACATTATATAAAACCTAATATATATATATATAAGGGCCAATGATATAACAAATTTAGACACATGCGAAAAACAGAGCAGATATTACCCAAAGTGAAAACATAACATCGACTCTTTAAAAATAGGGTATTATAAAGTCATAATAAAAGTATATATGGTATTATTTATAAGAATATTATTATATTATATATTTATAATAACCATTTATTTATTATTCATGTTTTTTTGAGTATAATGATATTCAAGACACAAGGTAAAGGAATTTCTTCTCACTTTTTATTTTTTTGAGATATATGCCTTATACACAACTCATTTATTTTGTGTGGTATAAAAACTACCCATTAATTTATTATATGACTCTTATAATTAATTTTATGTGTAAAATCCAAAGAATTTATGAGAAATATTCTTTTTAATTGATGTCTTGTGTGGTACGCTATACCAAAATTAGCTTTTTATATAGGCAACACCATATTATCTTATATTATACACAAACATTTTTCTTAGCTTGTGTTTCATGCAAGAGCGGTTTTCTTCAATAGCATGTGTTGTACACAATACCGAGTTTCACTAAACAAGGATATATTATGAACTAGAAATTATGAAAATTATTAACCACATTTTTAATTTTATAACATTATCATTTATCTTACACATTATCTAGAACATGGTGTGAGAACAAAATATATTTTTTGGGTAAAATAAGTAGTTTTAAAAAAATGCAGTTTTGCCGCCTTTTGATGGAGCACCCAATATAAATCTGGTTTTTGACATTTTTATAACTTCAAATTGACAAATAAAACTTCTTCCTTAGAATAATTATATAAAAATTTACTTTGGATAAGTTTTTTACATTATTCTGATAACCTTCATATTTTGATGAATAGTAAAAATACGCCAAATTTTAATTAAAAACAACTTTTTTGATAAAGATAATTTATATGGTTAAACTATAATATTTAATGGTTTTAAAGTATAAATAGAATATATTTTTACTGTTTAATATTATTTATGTCAATATCATTAATTTTACATTGAATTCATAGGTAAAAACATTTCAATCTTTTCCGAAGTTTTTATTTTAGAACTCGTTTTCTCAACAACGGGATTTATTTTAAATTAAATAATGAAAATTATGTGATTTAAATTTGAAAAAATGGATTCCATATTTGGAATCAGTAGTTCTAAATTATATTAATATGATAGTTTTTATTTTAATACATTATGAATTGTAACTACGATAAATTTTAATTACTACAATTAAAGATAAATCAGGTAATTAAGGGTAACAATAATATTATAAAATTACCCTAACAATTGTATTAATATAATTAGATGATTATATTTCATAATAAAATATACTTGAGTAGAAATGGTATCTTTTAGAACCCACTTAGATGTGATTAACACCTTTAATTTATTTTATTTAAAGAATGTGAAATATGTCTCACTCAAACTTTAATAATAAAAGTATTTTTAATATAATGATATAATTAATATAAATTCGATTATACATACTCATTTGAAAGATAATATTTTTTTTATTTATCACTGTAATTGTTTTTAAATTTTAATAAATATATCATTACCATAATATGTTATACATTTATGATGCATAAATTATTTATTTAGTGAAAAATCAATAATATTGTTTTTATTCAAATAATAATACTCATTAAAGGCCCAAAAACCTGACCAAAACATACTTGGTTTGTATATATAAACAATAATCATCAATTGGTAGAATTTTGGACCATTTTGAGACCTATAAAATGGATTATGACACTTATATTACATTATTTTAAAGGATGTCAAAGTTGTCACCTTCATAATTTAATAAATATAAAAATTTAAATGTTCTGATTTTAGATTGATAAATTAGAGTAAAAGTATTCTTATGAAATATATTAGATTTATATTTATCATAGTATTCTATTTTTAAATTTTTATGCAAAATATAATTATATTAAAAAATTATACAAAAATTTTGTATTAATTATTTTATTAAGAGAATTATCAAACAAATGATTTTAAAAGTATTAAAATAAATATTATATTAACTATTTAATGTGATCCAAGAATTTTGAAGATTAATATTACATTTTAGGAATATATTAAATAATTTTTTTCAAACATATCTTCTGTTTTGATTTTATTTAAATTCAAATAAATGAATAGTGTCAAAATTGACACTATTGATATTTTATAAACATATCATGTTATTAAATTGTTTAAAAATCACAAAAATATTTAAAAATTATAAATTTAAATTTATATGGTCTAAAATTTCATAACTCATCCAACTATGGAAAATTCACAACACATAAGTACTTATTTATAACAATTTAGAATTTATAATCTTATTACCACAAATAAAATCAAATAGATTAAATAAAGATAAATAAAAATGATAAGGTTTAAAATAAACTCAAAACATGTCTAAATTTTATTGTATTATGATATAACAACCCTATCTCATCTAATCTAATAATTTGAGTCATTTCTGGGTTTTTTAGGTGGGGATTGAGTTTATTATAAATTAATATTTTTGAGGTTTCCAAAAGTGCCCCTCACCACTATTATAAAAGGGCACCTCCTCCATCTCCTCCTCACACCATTTTGAGCCCTAAAGCTCAATAAAACCCTTCCAATTTCCCTTCTTCACTTCCCTAGAAACATATTTTATGTACTGGTATTCTTAAAATAACAACATTAGTACCCTAAGAGAAGGTTTAAAAGTGGCGCGTCGAAGAAGAGGTAATATCCTTTACAGATTATTTCAAATTTATTTCTTCTTCTACTTCTACTTATTTAGTTGTTTCATTATTAAGTAATAACATCAGTAAAATAAATATTCTGATAAGTTATTATAAATATTAAACAGCCCTATTTCACCTTCTACCCATCCTACGAAAAATGAAATCACAGCGCATGCGTACGTACGGAATACCGTCTGCACGCCGTGGTGTAATCTGTTCTCCACCACCACCATACTTGGATGGGTATAATGGTTTAAAGAATAAATATATATTATTATTATAACATTTTAATAATTCTTATATATTTTATCATCCTCTCCAATAACATTCAATAATTATGGGAATGATATCATCACTCGTGCGTACATACGAATTATCATCTCCACGACATTATGAGATTCAATCTCCATATTAACTATTAAAGAATGATTATAAACTATATATAATAAGTAATCATGAAACATATGACATAATAATGCTACTGTATTTATTTTTATATATATGTCATTTACTTATATTCAATTTATTAAGGAAACGAAAACAGTGTTCATGTGTACGTACGGCCTACCGTCTCCATGAACGTTGTATTTCATTTCATTTATCGATGTACTATATAAATTTATATACTGAATATATATTATATATAATTAATGTTTTACATTTTTTAATTAAGTAATTATGATCTAAGTAATCATATGAATAATTACAAGTCAAAACATGTACGATAAATGAAACGATTTTACCCAAAATGATGCTTTAACATGGAATTGACAAAAGAACGGGTAATATGAAGTAATAAGTGAATCATATATGATAACATAATTATTATTATGGTGATGTTACAAGTTAATAATATGTTTAGAACCACTATACATGAGTCTCGGACACATATGGAATAAATTTGACCAAAGGTAAGGGATAATTGTTCCAATCTCATTCTTATCCAAGATTGTTTATTTATAATTATTTACTGGGGTTATATTTACCATCCATGTCTGTGTTTTATAAGAATGTTTTCATAAAGTGTTTACTATTATTCCATGTATGTTTAAAGTCATTTTTACCCCTTTTAACTTTTACTATGTATTATGGAAGGAATCTTTCTTTTGTTTACCATATGAGGTACTTTTTTACTTTTCTGGTATAAGTACCAGAAGAATATTTTTTAGCTTATACAGCATGAATGGATTTTTACGGTTTCATAAATCCTTATTTCCATGAAAATTCATCTACAAGATTTCATAATTATTTTCAAAAAAATCATTTTATTTTAAAACTACATGGAATTTTGTGAAAAAAAATGATTTTAAAGAAGAAAGGATATTTTTCTCAAGAAATAATTTCAAGTGTTTTATCAAAACTATTTCCCATATAATATGAAATTATTTAGTATGATTATGTTTCAAGTATAATGTCTCTATTATTAACATGGTTTTATTTTTCTTATGATGAAATGATATCCATTTTTTATATGGATTATGTTTAGATGAGATGATGTTTATGAATCCCATTTTATTATTTGGGTTATGATGAATGATTTATGATTGTTTTGTGGTACACATAAGAATGATTTAAATATAAGATGGGTGGGACCTATATCTCCCTCCAATGAATTGGGTAAAAATATTTATATCTCATGAGATATACATGGCTGAAAAAACAAGTGAATATGGTTCAGTAACACAGGGATGAAACGACAAGTTAACCTAGTTCAGTAATGGACTTTTTCCACTATGATGGTCGGGGTTGCAATGTCATGGATACTCTGTAAATAATAACATGTGAGTAATGGTTTCCACAATTTAATGTTTTATTCCCATGCTATTTTATCATGATTGATGTTCCTTTATGATATATTCCTAACGTACTTCCAAGATTTATTTCACAACTCAAGATTTTAATGTTTAATCATTATGTTCATGTTTTTATGTTCAAATGTATATGGTTTGTTTTAATTTCTTTATGCTTACCCATACTGATCATTTGATCTCACCTTTTATATGTTTTCTTTTCCCCATGATATAAATGAAGGTTTTAGGTAAGAAAACAAAAGGGGGATATCTTTATGGGAGATATGGAAGATCTTTCACCGTGATTAGAAGATTATGTTCCAAGTTTCCAGAAAAACTAAATTATTACGTTCCATGGGTGTCTGTTTTTTTTATCTATTATTTATTCCACAAAATTAATGTAACATCCATGTATGTCAAGATTTGGGTATCTACAGTTTGTATTAGAAGAAAGTTTTAGTTAACCTTTGGAAACTAGGATGCAAAAACTTTAGTGAGATCCCTAGAGATATTTCTAAGGTATGTCTAGGGATGTCCCTATGTTTTAGAATAACTATAAGTTATATTTCTAGAATTGTGGTAATGATAATAGAATTATACCTATGATGTTAGATATTTAAGGTACTCCAACTTTATTATGTTTTTTTCCTGGAATTATTTTTTCCTCTCACAATATTCATTTTGGGTTTTAGATAATGGTTGGAACTCGAAGGAACCGTGTTAACGATCAATGCATTGGGAAATGCAATGATTGTCCTCCTAAACAAACCAATGTAATGGGAACTGGAGTTAAAAATATTATTTCTATACTTATATAAGCTATGAATCATATTGGACTTTCAAATGATCAGAGAAGGTAACAATATTCTATTGATTCCTTTATGAGGCAACGTCCACCTTCTTTCAGTGGGTCTTCTGACCCACTTGTTGCTGAACAATGGATCGGTACCATTGAAAAGATATTTTGAAAAATTTGTTGTTCAGAACATGAAAAATTCATTCTGTATATTTACCATTTAGAAGGTGAAGTAGACCAGTGGTGGACTCTAATTAAGAATACAAGACCCCAAGATGAAATTATATCCATGGAATTGGACGAGTTCAAGATATTATTTTTCAATAACTACTTCCCTCATATTTTTCGAAAAAATATGGAAAAGTATTTTCTTGAGCTTAATCAAAAGGATGATGAATCTGTTGGTATATACGAGGCAAATTTTACAAGGCTTTCAATGTATGAATCTGGCTTTATCAACCAACCTTAAAGTAAACTTGATCAATTTTCAGTGGCTTAAAACCAAAACTTCAAAGGGAATTAGCTATAAGACACTTTTGTAGCTATGAAGAAGTTGTGTGTTGTGCTATCAAGGTAGAACTGGAAGTTGGTATTGCATATCCATCTCATGGATTTGAAAAGAAACAAAATATGGAGTTCAAGGAAAAATCTCAAAACAATGGTGAAAAGAAGATAAATGTTTTGTTATGCTCAATGTGTAGAAAGAAGCATGGTGGAGATTGTATTAATGGGACTAGAAAATGTTTTAAGTGTAGAAAAGAAGTTTATCGAGCTGATGAGTGTTGAAGTAATGGAAGAAAAGTATCTAATGATGTGAATAGGTAAGAGACTATAGAGAATTCACCACCAATACTTCAATTCTACAAGTACACAGAAATGGGGCATTATGCTAACAAATTCCCAAATCCATGGGTTAATGATGATCAACATCGACATCCACTTAAGGAATATGACAAAGGGATGTCACATGTAATAAATATTTGAAATGTTTAATATGACAACGAAGTGGTGTAATGATTAAGTTTTTATGTAATGGTATTCCAAAATAGTGTTATGGAATCTCGTTTATAGTATCGTGGAATTTTGGAATAACTATGTATTGGTTTACAATAATTGTATGGTACCGGTAACCATAAAAAGTGATTGAAATATTTTTTGGAAATCAGATGATATGCGCATAATGAAGGGATAAGGAGAAAATATTATGTTTGATAGTGCTAATGATCACATGAATGATATAAGGACAAAGTAACATCTTGGTTTGAGTATATTGAAATTTTGGGATTTTTGTATGGTGAAATAATTAACTTTTGACATCATTCATGTTTTCACAATGGTTTTATGGTAATTCATGTTTCAATATAATAAATGATTAAAGTATTCACATGTTTGTAATGTGAACAAAAAGATATATCTTATGATATTTTGGGGATAAATGATGGTAATAACATGCTTTGTATATGACCTCTCTAGTAATCATTTTCTTTATACTATGAGTTTGGACAGAAGTATTTTGGATAAGATTAAATGTTGGAATGGATTATGTAAGACATCAGATAGTATTTTTTAAGGCTAGCTATTTTTTATATTATTTCTGAAATGTTATAATTGGATAGTTTTAGAAAAAGGATAACCCGTAGGACGGGCGACAACCCATCGCGTCAGACAAGGATGCGGGAATCAAACCCACAACCGAAGTGTGACAGGACTTTATCACCAACCACTATCCTATAAGAAGTCCCTGGTTAGTAGAAATTAGTTTTATATTATTAAGCGGTATGATAGTTGAACTATAAGTCCATTTTGGAATCATATATGGTTAATCTCACCATATATGGACTTCTGTATATTTAATAACTTTTTCTAACTTTTTGTTTGAGACAGATGGAATAACCTATTATTCTATCGCATGATCTGCTAACATTTCAAGAATGACAAATTAAACATCATTTCAATAAATAAGAGATGAAGTGGAAATTGTTCATGGAATGACCAACGATGATATTACAATGAAATCAAGTTAGTGTTCATCCTTATGCAAAAAATTCATCAACATTAAGGAAATGATCTTGAGAACAAAAAACGTTGTCATATTACCCTCATATTCGAGGAATTAGATGGTACCTTAGATCAACACAAATTTATGGATTTGTTATTGTTGGATTTTTCATAGCCATGTTCTCTACTAATCTCCATCAGAACATGATGGCTTGATTTCTCTTCCAAATCCATATTTTCACCTATGTTCTCCTATGTGGAAACCCAGTGATGAGTTAATTTGGAGAATCGTTACATTTCATACTTTAGTTTTTAAAATAATGTTTTGGTATTCCTTTTTACGATGTTATTTCTATGAAAGAAACTTTCAAGTACTAAACCATTTATAACATCGACCAATTTTGAGGGCAAAATTCATTTTAAGGGGGGTAGAATATAACACCCTGATAATTTTTGAGAAATATTATTTTTAATTGATGTATTTATTTGTATGCAACACCAAAATTAGCTTGCGCTATATGAAACACCGTATTAGCTTGTATTATATGCAAACACTATTTTTGGCTTGTGTTCCATGCAAGATCGACCATCCTCAATAACATGTCTTGTACGCAATACACAGTTTTACTAAACAATGATATATTATGAACTATCCATTATGAATAGTATTAACCACATTTTTAATTTTATAACATTATCATTCATCTTACAAATTATCTATAACATGGTATGAGAAGAAAATAAATTTTCTGGGTAAAATAAGTATTTTTAAAAAAATGTAGTTTTTCTGCCTTTTGATGCCATAGCCACTATAAATCTTGTTTTTGACATGTTTATAAGTTAAAATTGACAAATAAAACTTCTTTATTTGAATCGGGATATAAAAATTTACTTTGGATACATTTTTGACATTATTCTGATAACCTTCATATTTTGATGAATAATAAATTATGCTAAATTTTTATTAAAAACAACTTTTTTAATCAAGATAATTTATATGGTTAAATTATAATATTGAATGGTTTTAAACTATAAATAGAATATATTATTACCATTTAATATTATGTATGTCATTATCGTTAACTTTACATTGAATTCATAGGTAAAAACATTTCCTTCTTTTGCAATGTTTTTACTTTTAGATGTTGTTTTCTCAACAGTGGGATTAATTTTAAATGAAATACTACATCTTCTGTGTTTTTAATTTGTAAAAATGGATTCCATATTTGTAGTCAGTAGGTCCAAATTATAATAATCCGCTCCTTTTTTTTATAAATTATGAATAATAACTATGGTAAATTTTATTTACTACAGTTAAAGGTAAATCAGGTAATTAAGGGTAAAAATAATATTATAAAATTACCGTAACACTTGAATTAATATAATTGGATAATTATATTTCGTCCTAAAATATACTTGGGTCGAAATGGTATCATTTGGAACCAACTTGGATGTGACTAAGTCCTTTAATTTATTTTATTTAAAGAAAGTGAAATATGTCTCTCTCAAACTTTAATAATTAAATTATTTTTAATATAAGGTTATACTAAATATAAATTTTATTATGAATACTCATTTTAAATCTAATATGTTTTTCTTTATCATGGTAATTTATTTGTAATTTTAATAAATATATCATTACTATAATATCTTATACATTAATGATGGAGAAATTATTTATTTAGTGAAAAGTCAATAATATAGTTTTTATTCAAATAATAATACACATAAAAGGCCCAAAAACCTGACCAATAATTTTTGGTAGGGTATATCTAAACCGAAATCATCAAATGGTAAAATTGTGGACCATTTGGAGCCTTATAAAATTGATTATGACACTTATATTAATTTATTTTAAAATATTTCAAAGTTGTCACCTTCATAATTTAATAAATATAACAATTTAAATGTTGTGGTTTTAAGATGATAAATTCAAGTAAAAGTATTCATATGAAATATATTAGATTTATCTTAATGATATTATTTTATTTTTAATTTTTATGCAACATATAAGTATATTAAATAATTATACAAAAATGTTGTAGTAATTATTTTATTAAGAGAAATATCAAATAAATCATATTAAAAGTATTAAAATAAATATTATATGAATTATTTAATGTGATCCATGAATTTTAAATATTAATATTACATATTATAAATTTATTAAATATTTTGGATCGAACATATCTTCTGTGTGGATTTTATTTAAATTCAAATAAATGAATAGTTTCAAAATGGACACTATTGTTATTTTATAAAAATAACATATTATTAAATAGTTTTAAAATCAAAAAAATATTTAAAAATTATTAATTAAAATTTATATAGTCTAAAATTTCATAAGTTATCCATCTATGGGAAATTCACAACACATATGTTACTATTTATAATAATTTTGAATTTAGAATCTTATTACCACAAATGAAATTATATAGATTAAATAAGGATAAATCAAATTGATAAGGCTTAAAATAAACATAAAACATGTATGAATTTTATTTCTTGATGAGATTACAACCTTATCTCATCTAATATTTGAAGGTGAGTCATTTTGGAGGTTTTTATGTGGGGATTGAGTTTATTATAAATTAATATTTGTGAGGTTTCCAAAAGAGCCCCTCTCCTCTCTTATAAAAGGGCACCTCCTTAATCTTCTCCTCACACCATTTTGAGCCTTCATGCTCGTCCTACCCCTGCCCATTTCCTCTCTCCACTTCCCTAGAAACCTATTAAAGGTCCTGGGATTCTCAAAATACCAACTTTAGTGCCCTAATAGGATGTTTAGAAGAGGTGCGTCGAAGAAGAGGCAATATCCTTTACCGATTCTTTCAAATTTATTTCTTCTTCTACTTCCACTTATT
The DNA here is from genome assembly GCA_963277665.1 of Viscum album. NCBI lineage: Eukaryota > Viridiplantae > Streptophyta > Magnoliopsida > Santalales > Viscaceae > Viscum > Viscum album. Next base: position 1,085,374 of record CAUJRU010000202.1, read on the forward strand.
TAGTTGTTTCATTATAAAGTAATAAAAAAAGTATAACTAATATAATTATATGTTATTATAAATATGAAACAACACTATTTCACCTTCTACCCATCCTACGAAAAATGAAATCACCACACGTGCATACGTATGGAATATCGTCTCCATGCTGTGGTGTAATCTTTTTTCCACCACCACCTTACATGGATGGGTATAATGGTGTAAATAATAACTATATATGATTATTATAACATGATACTAATTATATGATATTTTATCATCCAATCCAATACCATTCAATAGTTATGGGAACGATATCATCGCTCGTGCGTACGTACGGATTACCGTCGCCACGATGCGATGAGATTCATTCTCCATATTAACTATTAAAGAATGATTATAAAGTATATATAATAAGTAATAATAAAATATATGAAATAATAATGATAGTGGATTTATGTATATATATATATATATATGTCATTTACTTCCATTCAATTTAATAAGGAAACAAAACAGCGTTCATGCGTACGTACAGCCTACCGTCTCTATGAATAGTGTATTTAATATAATTTATTAATCTACTATATATATTTATATTCTGAATATAAATTATATATAAATCATGTTATAAAATATGGAATTATGTAATCATGATCTATGTAATCATATTAATAATTACAAGTCAAAACACATACGATAAATGAAACGATTTTACCCAAAACGTTGTCTTAACATGGATTTGACAATAGAACGGGTAATATAAAGTCATAAGTGAATCATATATGATATCATAAATATTATTATGGTTTTTTACAAGTTAATAATAATTTTAAACCCACTATACATGAGTCTCGGACACATACAGAAGAAATTGGACCTAAGGTAAGGGATAATTGTTCCAATCTCGTTCTTAGCTGAGATTATTTATTCGTAAGTATTTACTAGGGTTATATTTATCATCCATGTCCATGTTTTCATAAAGTGTTTAATATTCTTCCATGTATATTTAAATTCCTGTTTACCCCTTTTGAATTTTACTATGCAGTATGTAAGGAATCTTTTTTTGTTTACCATACGAGGTACTTTTTGACTTTTCCATCAAAAGTACAAGCAGAATGATTTTTTTACTTTTACGACATGAATGGATTTTTACGGTTTATTAACGCCTTATTTTCATGAAGCTTACTCTACATGATTCCTTGATTATTTTCAACAAAATAATTTTCTTTTAAAATTACAAGGCATTTTGTGAAAATAAAATGATTTTGAAGAAGAATGAATATTTCCCTCACGAATTCATTTCAAGTGTTTTATCAAAACTATTTCCCATATAATATTACATTATTTAGCATGATTATGTTTCCAGTATAATGTCTCTATTATTTACATGGTTTTATTTTTCTTATGTTGAAATAATATCCATTTTTTATATGGATTATGTTAATATTGGATGATGTTTATTAAACCCATTTTATTCTTTGAGTTATGATTAATGATTAATGATTTTTTGTGGCACACGTAATAAAGATTTAAATATGAGATGGGTGGGACCTATATCTCCCCCCAATTCATTGGGTAATGATTTATATCTCATGATATAAACATGGCTGGAACAAAAATTGAATCTAGTTCAGTAATATAGGGATGGAATGGCATATAAAATCGGTTTAGTAATGGACTTTGTCCACTATGATGGTCTTGGAAGCAATTCCTTGGCTACTATGCAAATCATAACTTGTGATTAATGGTTGAAAAAAATTAAATGTTTTATTCCCATGTTATCTTATCATGATTGATGTTTATTTTTGATCTTTGCCTTACATACTGCCAAAATTTATTTCACAACTCATGATTTTGATGTTTAAGAATTATGTTAATGTTTTTATGTTCAAATGTATATGGATTATTTTATTTTCTCCATGCTTACCCTTACTTAGAATTTGATCTCACCCTTTATATGTTTTCTTTTCCCCAGGAAATAAATAATGTTTTTAGGTAAGAAAAAAAAGGGGAATATCTTTATGAAAGATATGGAAGTTCTCTCTCTATTATTAGACGATTATGTTCCAAGTTCCAATTGACACTAAACTATTACTGTCCTTAGGTGTCTGTTTTTGTTATGAATTAATTATTACTCAAAATTAATATAATGTCCATGTATTTCAAGCTTTGGGTATCTACATTATGGGTGTCTAAAAATCTATTTTATGATATTTCTCCCATTGTGTTAGTGTTTATAAATATACAAAATTGGTAAAGTAATATCGTCTAATTTTTTTTTCTTTAAGACACATGCCAAGTTTTAAACCTATATTTTTATATGAGGTGTATATAATGACTTTAATGAGTTATATCATGAAATGTTTTCTTATAATTATATATCTAAGACCCATGTAATTTTATTATATTACATGGGGAATATGATTCGGTGTTATGATGTGGTAAGAGTTTATTGAAGTAATTTAATCATTTTTCAAGATTTTTTTATTATATTTTAATTTATGAAATATTATGATAAATCTCTCAAAAAACTCATGATTTTCCTTAACCTGTGGTTATTCATGTAATATAAAAATAATGGTACCATATTTCCACTCTTTGGTACATTATATGATCAGAAAATTATTCTGAAGAAAATCTTAATTTACCACACTCTTTTGTCGGAAATATGTGTTCCTTCAAAACCCTATATTGTAAAAGGTTTCCAAAAATATTCAAATATTCTCCTATGATATTTAAAGTAAATTGTTACCCATTTTTTCCAATTTAAACCAAATGGTTTTATTTTTAAAAAATATTCTTCTTCTCTTTTCTAGTCGAGGCACATTTCTAAACTTATTACGGTGGAAAAGGAATGTTTGGAATGTATAGATTTACCTACCATCATGACTAACATTCCATTGGACCTTCCATTACAATATTAAAAAGTTATTTTTAAAAAATAATATTATTTCCTAACATTCTATAAAATCTTTATTTTAAACTGGATTTGAAATAAATGTTTTTCCAAATAATATAAAGATTATTTTACAAGTTTTCAAATTAATATCAATGAAAAATAGTTTTCAAAATGTATTAATGATTTATTTATATGTTTTTAAAATATTTTAAATGAAATGGTTTTCAAAACATTTCGAGGCTTATTTTATAATTTTCCAAGTAAAATTCTTTTCAATGAGTTTCTAAGATTTATTTATATTTTTTCAATTTATTTTAAATTAAATGGTTTTTAAAAGGTTTTCAAGATTCAATAAGATGTTTTCATGAAAATTGTCTTTCAAATTGCTTTCTATATTTATTTATAATGTTTAATTTTTTTTTAAATTAAATGGTTTTTAAAAGGTTTTCAAGATTCTCTTATGAGTTTTGAAGGAAAACTATTTTCAAAACATCATCAATGCTTATTTATATGTTTTCAAAGTATTTTAAATGACTTTCTTTTAAAAAAAATTCCTGCTTCTTTTATGTGTTTTAATGGAAAATGATTTTCAAAAAAATTTCTTGGTTTATTTATAAGATTTGAAATTATTTTCGAATACATGTTTTTGAAAATGTTTTCAAGTTTATTTTATAAGTATTCAAGGAAAATAGTTTTCCAAAAAAATTATTTTGACAAATATTTTTTCTAGAATAAATGATAATTTCCTCCAGAATTGTTTTGAAAATATCATTTAAATTAATCTCTTATATATGTTGACATCTATTATTGTTACTCATGAATTTATATGGAAATTATTCAATGTTTCCATTCATATTCGTTCTCTTAAGGTTTTATGATTTAATATCATGATTTTAATGAAACTAATTTCTCGTTTCATGGTTTATATACTTATCAAATCCATTTATTTTCTGGGTATTTATTTTGATAAAATTAGTATAAAACTTGTTTCTTTTTATATAGGTTATGATATGATTACATTTTTATGACAACCAATTAATTTCATGTGTTTCTAATGCAATTATTTATTATTTTTTGGAACATGTATTTATAAATTCGTTATAAGATGTGTGGGACCAATATCTCTATCTAATGCATTGGGTAAATGTTTATATTAAATGATATAGACTAATATAGTCTTGGAAGTGAACCATGACTACTAAGATGTCCTTGGGAGTGAACCATGACTACCAAGATGGTATGAGGAGTGAAATAATACTTATAAGATGGACATGGGGGTGAACTATGACTTCTAAGATGGTATTGGGAGTGAACCCGTACTATTGAGATGGCCTTCAGATCGATAAATTATCTACTATGCAATTAATTTGATATGCTTATGTTTCTTCCACAATTCCATTTCTTATTCCATGGTTATTCATTCATGGATTATTTTCTTTATTTCCTCATGTATCATGTCTTATTAAATGCCACGATTTATGTTATGATTCATTTTTATGATCATTGATATGTAGGGTAAGATCTTCTAATGATATGATCGTGTCCTCATACCCCTATGCTCAGGTTTATACATACATATCTCCCTTTTTTAGTTTTACTGGTAATCATATATCACCCCTTTTTATGTTTCCTTTTCCAGGTTATGAAGATATGTATTAAGTATGATGTGTCTAAAAAGGGTGCTAGTCATGAAGAACCTAGTGGGAGATAATATAGCTCTCTTATGTAAAAGATTTTATGTTTCCATTTTTCCAAAGGCACTAAACTAATATGGTCTTTGGGTATCTATTTTTATAATGTTTTAAATATTCTGCAAAAGTGATGTAATGTATATTTTTGAAAATTTATGGTCTCTATAGTTTTTATCAGAGAAAATGTTTTCAAAACCTTTGGAAACTAGTTATGTATGGTTATATTTCCCTATCATTTTCATGTTTTTAATTCCAACCTTTTTTATACAATTTTGGAATCTAGTTATGATTTAATTTGGGAAACCGTTTTGCTTTTTGTTTTACATTTTTAATAGAAGTTTTAGAATTTATTTTTATGATATGGGTTTTTATTAAAATAAATTTCATGTATTAAACCAATAATAACCCAGATGAATTTTTATAGAGGAATTAATTTAATGGGAGGGGGGGATGTGACACCCTGATATTTTGTGAATTTTATGAATTAATTTAATCTTTTTTATATTTTTCCAAAGGAACTAAACTAATATAGAGTGAGTGGTTTCATAGAAATACATACATTCCTGGATAATAAAATTGGATGTCGATTTAGAACATCTGTAACTATGAGTAACAACTCAAAAAAGTGTGTCAAGCCTGACACGACGTAACATAGAACATGACAATGAGTCTTGCTGCACACCTAGTTTGACACTCTTGGGGGATATGCTATGAGAATTCACGAACTCTTTATAAACCACAATGAAGGATTTAAGTATAATGTTACTATAAATTACCTATGATAAACCTAAGGTGTATTATATTTAAGAAGTAGGATCCATGATTTCAGAATCATATAAGATATTTTTCATGATTGCATGGTATCCCATTATGTGATGTTATTATAGTATTTTTTACACTAAAAATGAGAAGTATGATTAGATTTTGGTTGATAAACCTTAAGAAATGATTCTTATTTAATATTCTAGGAAAGAGGTATTGAGTAATATGTTGATAAAGTATGAGTAATGGTTTATGAATATGGTTGGATGAATGAAGTATTTATGTCTTTAAAAGAAAAGAATATGTTATAAGAATCATTAAATATAAAATTATTTTCACTATAAGTTTTCGTTAAGTATTGAAAAGGACATGTTGAATGGTGATTTCATAGAAATGTTATATTTTTATTACGGGAAGGTAACCCTTAATTAATGTATGATGTTGATATAATGATCTTTGGGGAACAATATATCGGATACGAATAAGTAAATTAGATGGTACATATTACCCTGGATTTGATTATTAACAATGTGGTATATGTCATAAATGATGAATTTTACAACTTCTTGAATTTAAATAATGTATCCAGTAATAATTGAAATAAGGAAGGATGCATGTTTTCAAAAAGTATTTACATACATTCTAGTTACTGCAATTTTTTAAGGGAATATATGATTAGTGTATTCACATGTTTTTAATGTGACAACCAAACAGTACTTTGTGATAAATTGGGGATCATTGTTAATCTTATTAATTTTTCATTTTTTATAAGGGTTATACAGTTAACCATTTTTGAAATTTATATGTTAAACATTAGATGAAATTAGTAGGATAAAAGTGTTGTCTCACCACATGCGGATTTATGCATGTTCCAGAACCTGTTATAATAGATTGTGTTGATGATAAATGATGAAAATTAGATGGAATATCATGGATCACAAGATCTATTAGAACATTCGGAATGAAAATTTTACTTTACTTTTTGGAAAAAAGGTGTAGTGTATCAAGGAACAAAAAATGGTGAGGTTTTCCAAAAATTCATGCGAGTATATCTTTTTATTAAAATTATTCTACTTTAGGAAAATGGGTTATAAAACCAAAAATTTTATCCTAGTACCTTCATTTCCGATTAATCATATGGTCCCTTAGGTCATCACAGATTTGTTGATTTTGGATTGTTAACTTTCTTCTGACCTTATTATCTATCACTCTTTATCAGAACATGATGGTAATATTTCACTATCATTTTCATTTTTTTAATTCCAAAGTTTTTTATACAATATTGGTATCTATTTATGAGTTAATTTGGGAAACTGTTTTCCTTTTTGTTTTACTTTTTTAAAAGAATTTTTAGAATTTATTTTTATGATGTGGGTTTTTATTAAAATAAATTTCAAGTATTAAACCAATAATAACCCAGATTAATTTTTATATAGGAATTAATTTACTCGGGGAGATGTGACACCCTGATATTTTGTAAATTTTATGAATTAATTCAATCTTTTTTATATTTTTCATTTCATGAAACATTGAAAATATTCTATTTTATAGCACTATTTTTGGATTAAGTTATATGAAACACCATGTTAATAATGCACAAAACCCAAATTAATTTTTATCTTTCCCTAAATAAAACACTTTTTTATTATTAAATTACCTATAAGACTAACTTTCCTCAATATATTTCATAACACACAAAATCAGGTTTTCCCGAATAACAATATGTTATTAAAATATTATTTTATATCATAAGAAATAACCTACCCATTAAATTAGTAGTTAAGAAAATGGATAACTAGATTATAAATATATATAGTTTAAAAAAATATAGAATGAATTCATTGGTTAAAAATTAATTTAAATGAATATGAAATGTGATTAACTATAAATGAAAATATTATGATTTTTATGCTCACAAAGCAATTTTATCCTAAAAAAATTATAGTAATTACAATTATTAAGCGAGGTTAATGTAATATATATTTTATATTAAAGTAAATATTATATTTATTTTTCCATTAGATTTTATTGGGTAAAAAAATGAACCCAATTGTATGCATAAAATAATATATATGTATTAAGGCACTTTTACCTCCTTTCAATGGTGGAAATTATTAAAATCCAATTTTTGGAACTTTTATAAAATGTTTACATAAAAATAAACTTAAAAGTTGAAATAGAAACATAAAAATTATTATGGGTTTATTTTTTAGTATTATTCTGTAAAGTTTTATTATTTTAATGATTAGTGAAAAATACTGAATTTTAATTCAGATGTACTTTTTCATCTAATTTATTTATATGGTAAAATAATATTTTAAATTGGTTTCATAGTTTACTTTTATCATATTTATATCAATTAATACAATATAGTTCACTGTAATACATTTCACTTTAAAATTGGGTGTAGAAACTTAGCAAATGTTTTGACGTTTTTACTTTAAAAACATACATTGTCATCTCGTCCGCAAGATTAAATTTAAATTATTTTATGTCACTTATTTGATTGATATTTGGAAAAAATGGATTAAATCTTTTTAATCAACATAATTTATAATTTATAATAAGGAAAAATTAGTTTTTTACCCAAAATATATGTTAAATTAATTAAAATAAATTGCAATGATTAAGGTAAAATTAAGCTTAATAAGGGGATAAAACATAATATTAAGAGCCCAATTGACCTAGAAACATGTATATGAGTCGTTTTATGTCCACTTTTATACCCTATACTCCATTTAATAAACTATGTTCAATTATGGGATCCAAATTGCATGTGTAAAACATGGGTGCAATTCCCTTTCAAAAAAATTATAAGAGTACCACTCCTCCTACAATTTAAAAGGCCTCCCCTCCACCTACATACTAACACATCTCAAGCCAAATTGTATCAAAAAATATATTCCAAATTAGTTCTTAAAAATAGATCCCCTCTTTTTATTGATCTCCCCTTGGTCATAAATCCATCCAATAAAGCCCTATAGTGTAAACAAAAAGGTGTTACCTGATTAAGAGGTAACGTTCTTCCATAAGATCTTTAGTTTTATTTCTTTATCCTATTTTTTAATTATCATTATTACATTATTATAAAAAAACTATTATCCTAAATATATTTATATATTTTATATGACATGTTTAATACCTACACTTAAAGAAACATCATTCTAATGGGTAATTATAAAAATGGTTATGTGTATGGAAAACTACGACCTCACAAAATAAAGATTGTTCTTCAATCCTTTACTGCCTCTCTTGTTTTTAATTATGATCGAAAATATGTTTATATATAATATATAGTATATTTATAATGTATTTATTCTTATTTGATTATTTATAACACATAAATTTATACTTTCTATCTTGTGTAAATATGATAACATTATTTGTTGTTGTGTGAACTACAGCCTCCTCAAGGTGATGTGATTCATTCACACTCTACATGGAATGTTTAAGGGTGGTTTTAGGGAACTTATATTATATATATGATATAATATTCTACATAAATAATAATATAAATTCATATATGTACATATATTTCATTTATGTGCTTTTTTCAATATGGAAATAATACAAAAACATTATTCATGGGTACATACAGCCTACCATCTCAATGAATGGTGTATTCCATTTCATTTTCTATATTAAATATATTATTATAATAATAATATAATGATATAAAATTTAATTATATCATGATTTAAATTATAAAAAACATGATATATATATTTATATATAATGACAAACGATATAACAAATTATGACAAACGCGAAAAACGAAGTGGATATTACCCGAAGTGAAGCCTTATCATAGAATTGTTAAAAAACAGGTAATATAAAGTAAAAATAAAACCTCATATAGTATTATTTATAATAATATGGTTATTCTATAGATTTATAATAAACATATATTTGTTATATATTATTTTATTATGAGTATAATGTTATTCAAGACTCAAGATAAGGGAACTTCATCCCACTTTTTATTTCTCTGAGATACATGACTTATATACAACTCATTTATTTTTTGTCATATAAATACTAAACATGAATGTATTATATGACTCTTATAAATAATTATTTGAATTTCTACATATCCAATTTATGATCTTTCCCTCATGGGATTATGTTTCAAACTTTAACAAATCAGTAATGTGAGTTTATCTCAATTTTCTTTCTTTGAGACACTTGTCATGTTATGAACCTATATTTTTCTATTACATGTATATACTCAGTTTTAAATGTTATATCATCATTATTATCATTTTAATTATATTTTTATTATCCATTTAATTTCATTTTCCTACCAGGGTAATATGATTCGAAGTTACGATGTGGTAAAAGTTTATTGAAATAATATCATCATTTGTCAAGATTTTTTATGATTATGTTTTAATTGATGAAATATTATTCCCAATATCTGAATAGCTCACATTAGTTTTCATACCCTATATTTATTCTTGTTATATCTAAGTAATGGTACCATAGTTCCACTCTTTGGTACATAATATTAGCAAGATATTATTTTTAGGTAAGACCTTCTTTATCTCTCACTTTGGTCGAAAATATATGTTCTTTAAAATCCATGTCTTCTAGAAGGTTTTATAATATAATCTAATATTCTCCTATGATATTTAAAGGAAATTTTATCCATTTTTTCTTTTTAAATGGTTGTTTGTTTTTTTAAAAATAATAATTTTTTCATTTTTCGATCTAGTCACTTTTCTAAACTTTTTATAGGATATCAAAATTAATATATCATGTAATAATATCACAATATAATCAATAGACCACTAAGACATAAAAATGTGACAATTGGTAATAAAATAACACTATTTTGGGATTATAAACAATGAATTAGAGTATAAAATATGTGAAAATAGTATATTCCTAAACACTCAAAAGCATGAATTGATTGGAATCTCATCTCACACCTGAGGCATTATATACCACTAATAATCAATCCAAATTAGCCGATATCATCCCATGATATTAGATAAGGGGTTCCCTTAATAATAAACAAAATTAATCCATGGAATTTAAAAAATGTAGACATTACACAAATCCAATTGGGCATCAGCCCACATAAGTCATGTTAATTAATCTTGGATGAGTCCAATGGTTCACTAAAGAAATTATACAGCATTGGACTTCATTGAATACAATGAAGTATTCAATACTAGAATTTACATGAATTCCATTATTTATTAAAAGTCTAATACATGGAATTTATGACCAATACATTTCATGGGGAATCCTAGTACCCTTTGAAGAAATTACACACACATACATAATATAAGGAATACTAGGGACTTCCCAAGGATTTCAATTTTCACATAAAACTTCAATAATATCAAACAATCCATTACTTCAAATTTAGACATAAATAAATTTATCATCTCAATACAAGATCCACCGTATTTTCAAATATCACATAAAAACCATTTTAACACTATATTCCAGGCCTTCTATATTAATTAATTCCGAATTTCGTTTAATAATTCCAATGGATAAGTTCCAATTTTAATTAAAAAACACCATTTAATCTAAATTCACAATTACATGTTTTATTAACTAGTCCATAAGGATTACCGATTCCTATGGGTTCATATAGGAAACCAAAATTTACAAAATAAACTGTTATTATATCAAGGGAATCTCCAAACTACACCATTAATTTACTCATTTAAAAGAATATAACCAATTCTCTATATTAATAGCATTAACGAAGGTCTAGAACTATAAAATATGATGTACTAAGTCCATGGGAGGGTTTTAAATTATAAAAGGATAAATAACGATTTAATTCATTTATTTGGTAAAAGAGACTAGTGATTTATTGTGATAACACAACTCAGAATGCAATAAGATGGCATGAATTAGACGGAAAGGAAATCAAAACCCTACCTTAACCTCAGAGATATCCACTAATCTAATATCATCCATCGATTCAATTAAAAATAAGAGAAATCAAGGAACTATACAAATGCATTAAAAATATGGAATAAACCATATAAACAAAGAGGACAAAATAAAATAGTAATGGATTCTAGGGGATTGTTGGACTCACCAATATCTTTCCAATGAATATGATGAAAAGAAAAAAGGAAAATAACTAGGGGTGATCCATAGAGGAGAAATTGATAAATTTATGGGATCCTTAGATACTGTAAATAAACAAAAAAACAATCAGTTTAATTAGAAAGGGGTAATAGTAGTAATAGGAGTAAATAACACGTTTGACACTTCCAAAAAAAATTGGGCGCACTGACCGGTCGATGCACCCTAGTTGAACCCCTACCTCACTAGAAACCATTTTATAGACAATGGAAAATAAAAAGATAGTCGATGGAACTATATCCCCTTTGATGGATGCCCCATCCACTACCTAATATTCTTGAATTCTCATGATACCTTCCACACCCCTAGAAACCCTCAAACTAATTCCAAAGTGTTACATAGAGGGGTTCCACCACTCGAATTTCAAATTCTAATGTTAGTATAAAAACTAACATCTCAACTAAATAAAACTCAATTCGTTCCCCAAAAATTGAACACCTATACAGAAAAAAGGTTTTCTGCTCGTCTCTTTCCTAACGAAGTGACATGCTGTACCAAAAGTAATAAGATTTATTCTCAAAATCTCTATAATAACAACAATTAAAATTTAATATTAGTCATCCTTGGTAATATTAATTTAAGTTGAAATATTATCATTGAGGTTTTACAAAATTTGTGACTTCCTTATTGCTTTGTTAGGGATTATTATTCATCTAGGAGTGATTGGATAATTTCTGTTTATTTTGAAACTAATTAAAATTTTCACTATTCTTTTTAATCAATGAACTACCTTCCATTTTCATTAAACATACATAGTTAGTTATAAGAAATCATAGAAACTTTTTTATTATCAGATTAATTTCAATATTATTTTATATAATTGGATTCTCAGAAAATTCCTTTATATTATTGTTAAACATTGTTTTATTTAATAAAATATTCATTTATCCATTTTAATGATATTTCAATTTTAAGATATCTTGATTGATTTATCCTTAATTTAAGTTTCTTCATAGAATGATTTACATCATTTTCTTTTATCACGTTTTTTTTATTTTTTAACATTTACTTTGAGGGATTCAATTTCCTCAAGTTATTTGACTAATATAATAAGGAAATATTATAATCCATATTTTTTACAAAGAAACCTATTTTCCTTCTTTTTTTTGGTTTTTATTAATACATGATTTATGTTATGATTTCAGAATATATTACATATTTGTTTCTTATCCCTCTCATTCTTTTTTATTATATGTTTCCTCATGTTTCTCAATATAAGGAATTATGTTAGTGATTTTTTAGAACATCTTTATCTAATGAATTACTTTAATTTGAGTAATTCTCATATTCTTTACAAATCATTCGCTTAATTGTTCTTTTGAAATATCCTATATTACTCTTCCAATACTTTTTACCTCTGTTGAATTTTTACCCTACTTATTCATCTGAGAATTTTTATCTTTTATATTCATCAAACTCATCAATTATATATTTTGTGCAGTTTGATGCAAAGTGGTGATTTCTACATGGTTAAAACATTTAAGAGAATGTTTTCCCTTATACACAATTTTAATTTTTACATTTTTATTTGAGATTAAATCCATTATTTTCTAATACTATTTATCATTTGATGATTCATATTTTAAAAGTTGGATAACACTTCATCTTCTAAAATCTTGAACTTATTTATTGTTTCAAAAGAAATTTTATCCTTAACCCTATTCTAGAAAGGCTAATGATTTAAACATTTCATAGGTGATGAGAATGTCTGGAATCTTTTCAAGATAAATATTTTCTAAATCCATGATAGTAGATATTTTAGTATCAAATATATTAAGAAAATAACTCATCATTTTTTTAGAAATAGATGAATATAAAAATATTTCTCCCAAAATATGGATGTTACTAACTATTTAATTTACCCATATTTGTAACACCCCAAGCTTTAACGGTACGTTTCCCTTTGAATAATGCAATGGCGTGCATTGTACGCAACATCGAGATTCTAACACACCACAACCAATCAAACTAGCTGTTATGAATAGTAATACCTACTTTTTAAAATTTTAGAAATTTTACCTCTCAAAATGAACTTTATTTTTGGATTCAGGGTATCGAATTTAGCCTAAGGTGAAATTTTTGTACTTTTCGAATAACTTTAATATTTTGATGAATAGTGAAAATTACTAAATTTTAATTAAAAACAACTTTTTTAATCAAAATAATTAATAGTGATAAATTATGAATTTGAGTGGTTTTAAAATATATTTAGAATATATTTTTACCATTCAAATTCAATGTTTATCATTGGACATAATTTCACAATTAAACTGGACATAAGCAAGTATCAATCTTTTGATAGTTATTAAATCTTCAAAACACGCTTTTTTGTTTTGACAGCGGGAATTAATTTTAAATTAATTTCTGCTACTTCTATGTTTTGAGTTTGGAAAAATGGATTCCATATTTAGATTCAGTATGTCCAAATTGTGTAAATAGGTAACTTTTATTTTTAGACATTTTGAATAATTACTTCGGTAAATATTTTATTTACCATGGTTAAAGGGTAAATACGGTAAATAAGGGTTACAAAATAATATTATAATAATAATAATTACCCTAAAACGTGTCCTATCCTTATTGGTGGATAAATTTCCGACCATGGGCATCTTTGGGTAGAATTTGGGACCCCATGGAGCCACTTGTAGGTGATAGGGACACTTTATTTTAATTAAGTTAAAATAAATACAAAAATGACATAAGCATATAGCTTTTAGAAAAACAATTTTTATATAGGGTTATGTATGTTCGATTTTAGACTATAAATATTAATTAGAAATATAAAAAGATTTTCTACATAATGGTATTTTATTTATAATTGTTAGACGATATATAATGTAATTTGTTTATGACACAATGGTGATGCACTAATTACCTAATTAATGAAATATTAGAATAATTGATTTTATAAATATGAAAATAAATGTAATTTGAGACTTTTTATAAATTAAAATAATTTTCTAGCATAATATGACATGCTAGGATTGATGTAATTATAATTTCTAGAAATTATCATTCTTTTATGATTTTTGAAAAAAATCAATTATTAAATAGTTTCAAAATTGACATAAAATAGTTTTTAAAAAAAATATTATATTATTATTTGATATTAAATTTATAAAAATATAAGGATCGGCTGAGGGACTTATATCATGATAGGTCTATCATTTATGGACCACATAGGTGTCTCTTGGATATATATAGTAGGTTTATTAACCATATAATATAAAAATTATAAAAGCCATTGTAAAAGTGAAATTAATTAACTAAGAGTTAATGATTAATGATAAGGTTAATATAGTAACCCAAACCTGTCTAAATCCTATTGGTTGAGTGTTTTTCGATCTATCCCCACCTTAACATTTACATAATACACTTTGGATCCATTAGAAACCGAATATGAATTTATTATAAAATAATATTTCTGGCTTTTCCAAAGGTGCCCCTCACCCCTCTTATAAAAGGGCACTCCCCCTTCTCATTAATTCACACCTTCAAAGTCTTTTGGTTCAGCCAAACTCTACCCAAATACTCTCTAAACTTCCTTCACTTCATCCTAGAGGAATTCCTTTAGTTATAAAGTCAACCTAATGAGCCATTTTGATCAAATCAAAGGGAAGTACCCGAAGAAGAGGTAATGATTTCACAACCCCTTTTCTAGTTCCTTTCCTCTTCAACTTCTTCTTTATTCGTTATTTCTATTCTATAATAACAACTCCAGTATCATATATATAATGTGATTTTATTAGAAATATGGTACAACCATATTTAGTAATCTATCCATCATTTTAATGGCATGTCACCATACGTGCGTACGTATGACTTACTGTCTCCACGTCATGGTGTAATTGTCATTCAATAAATTATTATTTCTATGGGTATAATAATGATATGTAATTCATGTAAATAATAAATATAACATGATAATTATTCTGTCTATATGATATACCATCCAATTATATATTATTTTAACATCAAAAGAATGATATTGTTGCTCGTGCGTACGTACGGACTACTGTCTCCATGAACGTGATGAGATTCATTCTCCATCATATCCATTCAAGTATAATCTCATTTGAAAATTAAAAATAATGTTTAAGGACCTGATATAATTATGCATATGAATAAGATACAACCTATCCATAATAAACACAGCTTACATAACAAATAATATAAAGGAAAATGAGTAAGTTAACACCCGAAATGACGATAATACAAAGATATTATTAACAAATCAATGTTAAAAGATCATATATGATATCATATTAATGTAAATGATTCTTGTATAATTAAATAACAATTATTTAACCATTATACAAGAGGTTAACCAACCGCTTACTAAGGAAAAAGTACAAAGTAAGGGGTTTCTTATCTCACTTTTAAATCCGTGAGATTTCCATTATTCACCGCTTATATATTACATGTGGTGTGTGTATTTCCCATGTTTGTATTAATTGTGTAATATACTTTAATTCATGTATATTTACATCATCATTGTATTTTCCTTCTTTCATAGGTTAATGTTTTGTATGTTACCAAAATGGTAAGGGAATTACAAATTTCAATTTCCACTAATTCAGATTTACGCATACTTCATTGATTATTTTACTCCAAGATTATGTGTGGAATCACTATTCATTTTTTTATGTCATAATTTCCACTCCCCTTTCTGTGGATATAATTTTTATACACATAATAACTCCATTGACAAATTCTCAAGTCATCGGTATGAAATTGATAAGAGTAATTTTTACTCAATCTCGATTTGTTGAGATAAACATCCAATTCATTTGTGTTGTTTTAACTAGAATATGTGTGAAAGTACTTTGATTGTTTTACCTTAAATATCCAATCATATTCAGTGTATTTATATTTTTCAAACATAATTATTTCGTTGATTTATCCTTAACCTAAGGATACGACCTTTATGAAGGATTTCATCTCAATTTACATTCCATTGAGACTTATTTGTTGTTATACACCAAATCACTTTTATGTGGTGTATATAGTGTACTTTGACATAGTATATCATGAATCCATTTATTATCATGATATTAAAAAGTTTTGATTACCTCAATTATTTGTATTCAAGTGTCTCTCTTTTGGTTAGAAACTCTAACTAAAATACCATTGTTAAATGTTTTAAAGACTTATTCTTCTAAATCTTGCTCATTAATGTCCATGTTTTAAAAATGGTTTTAAAGATGTATTTATATGGACATTAATGTCTTAAAATTAAAACTCCTTTTAAAAGATTCAAAGTGGTATGGGACTCTTTGATTCAAAAATCTATTTTCAAATGGCTTCTTGAAAAATAGTGTGACTTTTAAATGATTTCAAGAAAAAGGGGGATATTTATCTCAAATAGTTATGATGATTATTTTCATCTATGTCAATATCCTTCATTATTATTGATTGAGGTTAATATGATACAATACAATCTTCCATATTGTATCGAATGAGTTATGTTTGACTGTGGATGTGCTATTTTTTATACCATTCATGGTTTGTGTATAAAGTATTGACATTTCATATTCTAGTTTTAATATGAATGTTCATGTTATGTTTAAAACTTTTCATATGAGGAATTAATTGGACTTATTAAGTGACGGGTGGAGCCTGCTATAGCTCCTCGATGAATCGATAGGTCTCATGAGACAAACTAGTGTCTTGGCACAAGGCCTTGACAAAATCTTATTTGTAGTCTTGGAACGAGGCCTTGAAAATGTGGTTATGATAGTCTGGAATTATAAATTCCATCATTATGAAAGTGGTTATTAATATTTCATGTGATTATTCGACTAGTAGAATATCTATGTGAATAAGTAAATGGAATTATTTCATTTTATCCTTTTCATATTATTCTGAAGTTCAAGTATAAAAGGCTTTTGTTTTAGTTATACATTGCCTTAAATTTTTATGTTTATTTATGAAAGTTTCTGCTATATTGTTATCCTTACTTAGCATCTTAGCTCACCCCTCTCAATGTTTTATTTTTCTCAGTATGTGAAAAAGTATTTTATGAATGACCTGTAGGGATAGTATTAGGTGATATGAAGACAATATGTTGTTATAGTTTTTCACTTTATGATATAATGTAAACTTTATAAATATATCTTGTGTTTCCAAGGATACTAAATTAATTGGTCATTCGAAACATTATCTTTTTGTTAATCATGCCAATGTTATGTAATAATGCACCGACTCTGGGTATCTAGGGTCAGGGCATTACAATTGGTATCAGAGAAAGTTTAGTACAAACCTTGGAAGAAAGATTTAGATAAACTCTTATTAGAGCATGTAGAACTAAGAATAAATTTGAGGATTAGTATAGAAGAACTTCCTAGAATCTTGGTGTTGTAGAAATCTTGTGAGTTTTCTGAGCAATACATCCATGTATGGATACGTGCAGGTAGAGGTGGCTCTGGAAAAAATACACCTAGGGGTAAAACCCGAAAACACCGCTTTGAGCTAGACTTGAATGGGAACTGCTGCATGAAAACGGACCTTATTATACCCTTGGTTACGACACTCCCAGGGGATATGCTTAGGATAATTTACATTTTCTTTACAAAAAGATTTGAAGTATTATATATATAAGATGAGAGTAAATTACCTTGGTTATTCCTAATGTGTTTCAAATTGATAATATGGTGACATGTTAATCTCTAAATGATTTTATGACTACTGTTACTCACACAATGCTTTCTGGTATTAGTCAATGGATGGATTCCAAGGAAGTCATAGTGACATTGAGAATGATGTACAAGGTGGGAACTTTGGTGGCAATGAGCAACAAAATGGAATTTTGATAGGAGTAAAAGATATCGTCTTTATGCCAAATAAAATTTCCAAAAATATGATCAACAATATATATATTAACCAATTCCCGGACTCAATAAAGAAGAGAAAGTTGATCAATGATAAGAGCTCCAACAGTGGAGACCATGGAGAAAGGAATCCTCAATTTCCATCATGCAGGAAATGTGGAAGGAGACACCCAGGAAAGTGTATCAATGGGACAAATAAATGCTTTACGTGTGGGAAGGATGGACATAAAGTGAACAATTGTCGAAGAAAAATGAAGTTTACTATGGAAGAAGATAAAAATGGTCCCAATAATCTATTTATAGTCATTTGCCGTAAATGTATGGGACCTTGCCATTACCCGAGTGAATTCCCTATTCTATAGGATATTTTCTTTGTCAAAGAAGAATCTATGTGGGAATAAAAGGTTGGATAAATTTTTAAAAAGTATTAGTGCTCCTCGTTGATGGGTTTACATTGGAATAATTTTCTCTTGTATTTTTAACCCTGTAATTTTCCATGTGAGAATGATATTTTTGGAAGAATTATCTTTTCTCATGTGGATATAGTTATAAATAACCATTTGGTTTTATAAGATCGTTGGGTTTAAGGCAATTATAAGTTATTATAATTTGGGATAAAAATGAGAGGTATGAGATAATATTTGTGGTTAAATTATATTATGGTTATTTTGAGGAATTTTTCACATTTTGGTAATGTTATAAAATATAGTTTTTGAAAAATGACAACGCGCAGACCATGTGACAACCCGTCGCATTGGACAAAGCTATGGGAATCAAACCCACAACCAAAGTGCGATTGGGATCTATCGCCTACCACTAGACTACGTGAAGTCCCTAGTTAGTGTGACTATTATTTTTAGTTAAATTATTTTATTGATCAATAATAATTTTATTTGGGATCTTATGTCTTATCAAATAAATACCCTTAGTATAGGAAAATTATTTGGTGATTAAGTGATAAATGTTATTTTTGAAGTTGTTCGCTTTGTTGTGAACACTATCTGCCATAGGAAAATAGAGTAGTATGGGATTTAATTTGAAAATTAATGGTGGATTTTTATCTATGTTTTTATGGTGGATTTATAGTGATTTAGGTTATTTATGGAAATAATTAGGTTAATTACATTTAAGTATGTTACTTTAAGAGTAATTAATGTCATTTGGAGATACAATTTAATGCGGAAGACTACATTCTTATATGTTTTGGGTTTCAATATTAGTTTGGAATATATTAAAGGATTTTAAAGACAATTGATTATTGAATGGTATTTATTTAACTTTGGGGTATTGATGGTTTAATTATAGAAATTAAGATTAGTGGTTTTTTTCTAATGGAATATCCATTTGGGGGATCATCAAATATTATAATAACAATTTTGGTTTTGATTAATCTCTAATGACAAGGTAAATATATAGTTTATCCTACGTGGATCATGTATTTCTATAGAAGATTATTCTATCTCTTCCAGTGTGACCAAGTCGTCTTGAATACTCATTGTTCAAAAAAATGAGTTAGTGGTAAAAATTTATTATATAATGAAACTCTACTTAAAAAGTAAGTATATCTCTTTATGTTCTTAGTCAATATCACAAATGAATTCCTCGTCCTTATGTAATGTAAATTAAAACATGAAATGTTGTCCATTTACTTTTCCTACTGGGAGACTAATGACCATTTGACCCAACACAAGTTTGTGATTTTCTTATTGTTAACATTCTCCTGATCATGTTTTTTATCCCTCTCCATAAGAACTTAACAATTAGTTTATCAACCATATCCATGTTTTCCTACATGGAATCCTAGTATGGGTTATCTTGGGTGTCCTTTATAACTCTCTTCCTTTCTTTTAACGTGATAGTTTTATTGACTCTTTTTATGATGTGGGACTTTCCATTATATTCTCAAGCCCGATTTTAAAAAAATTGTGAGGACACAATTTATTGAAGGAGGGGAGAATGTAACCCCTCAAGCTTCCACAATACGTTTCCCTTTGAATAATGCAATGACATGCATTGTACGCAACTTTGAGATTCTAACACACCAAAACCAATCAAACTAGCCGTTATGAATAGTAATACATACTTTTTAAAATTTTAGAAATTTGATCTCTAAAAATAAACATAATTTTTGGATTCGGGGTATCAAATTTATCCTAAGGTTAAATTTTGGTACTTTTCGAATAACTTTAATATTTTCATGAATAGTGAAAATTACTAAATTTTAATTAAAAACAAATTTTTTAATCAAAATAATTAATAGTGATAAATTATGAATTTGAGTGGTTTTAAAGTATATTTAGAATATTTTTTTTTTATTTAATACAATGTTGGTCATTGGACCTTATTTCACAATTAAACCGGACATAAACAAGTATCAATCTTTTGATAGTTATTATATCTTAAAAACACGCTTTTTGTTTTGACAGCGGGAATTAATTTTAAATTAATTTCTGCCACTTCTGTATTTTGAATTTAGAAAAATGGATTCCATATTTGGAATCAGGATGTACAAATTGTTTAAATAGGTAACTTTTATTTTTGGACATTTTGAATAATTACTTCGGTAAATATTTTATTTACCATGGTTAAAGGGTAAATCTGGTAAATAAGAGTTAAAAAATAATATTATAATAATACTAATTTACCCTAAAACGTGTTCTAACCGTATTTTTGGATACATTTCCAACCATGTTCATCTTTGGGTATATTTTGGGACCCCATGGAGCCACTTGTAGGTGATAGGGACACTTTATTTTAATTAAGTTAAAATAAATACAAAAATGACATAAGTATATATCTTTTAGTAAAACAATTTTTACATATGGTTATATATGTTCAATTTTGGACTATAAGTATTAATTAGAAAGATAAAAATATTTCCTACATAATGGTATTTTATTTATAATTTTTAGACATTATATAATTTAATTTATATATGACACAATGGTGATGTAGTAATTACTTAATTAATGAAAAATTAGAATAAGTGATTTTATAAATACACAAATAATTGTAATTTGAGAATTTTTATAAATATAAATAATTTTATAGGATACTATGACATTTTAGGATTGATTTAATTAAATTTTTTCTAAATAATCATTCTTTTATGACTTTTACAAAAATCAATTATTGTATAGTTTCAGAATTGACATAAAATAGTTTTTAAAAAATATTATATTATTAATTGATATTAAATTCATAAAAATCTAATAATCGGCCAGGAGACTTATATAATGATAGGTGTATCATTTATGTTCCATTTGGGGGTCTCTTGGATTTATATAGTAAGTTTACTAACCATATAATATAAAAATACAAAGAGCCATTGTAAAAGTGAAACTAATTAACTAAGAGTTAATACTTAAAGATAAGGTTAATATAGTAACCCAAACCTGTCTAAATCCTATTGGTTGAGTGGTTTTAGACCTATCCCCACCTTATCCTTTACATAATCCACTTTGTAGCCATTAAAAACCGAATATTAATTTATTATAAAATAATATTTCTTTCTTTTCCAAAGGTGCCCCTCACCCCTATTATAAAAGGGCACTCCCATTCTCATTAATTCACACCTTAAAAGCCTTTTGGATCGGCCAACCTCTTCCCAAATACTCTCTAAACTTCCCTCACTTCATCCTAGAGGCCGTTCATTATTTATAAAGTCAACATAAGGAACCCTTTTGATCAAATCAGAGGGAAGTACCCGATGAAGAGGTAATGATTTCACCACCCCTTTTCAAGTTCCTTTCTTCTTCAACTTCTTCTTTCTTTGTTATTTATATTCTAAAATAATAACTCCAGTATCTTCTATATACTGTGATTTTATTATAAATATGGTACAACTATATTCAGTATTCTATCCATCCTTTGAATGGCATGTCACCATACGTCCGTACGTACGGCTTACCGTCTCCACATCGTGGTATAACTGTCATTCAATAAATTATTATTTGGATGGGTATAATAATGATGTGTAATTAATGTAAATAATAAATATAACATGATAATTATTCTTTATATATGATATACCATCCAATTATATATTATTTTAACATCAAAATAATGATATTGTTGCTCGTGCGTACGTACGGACTACCGTCTCCACCAACGTGATGAGATTCATTCTCCATCATATCCATTCAAGTATATTTATCATTTTATGATTAAAAATAATGTTTAACGACCTAATATAATTATGTATATGAATAATATACAACCTATCCATAAAAAACACGACTTACTTAATAAAGAATATAAAGGATAATGAATAAGTTAACACCTGAAATGATGATAATACTAAGATATTATTAACAAATCAATGTTAAAAAATCATATATGATATCATATTAATGTAAATGATTATTTTATAATTCAATAAAAATTATTTCACCATTATACAAGAGGATAACCAACCACCGACCAAGGATAAAGTACAATGTAAGGGGTTTCTTATCCCACTTTTTAATCCGTGAGATTTCTATTATTCACCGCTTATTTATTGCAAGTTGTGTGTGTATTTCCCATGATTGTATTCATTGTGTAATATACTTTAATTCATGTATATTTAAATCATCATTCTATTTTACTTCTTTAATGGGTGATTGTTTTGTATGTTACCAAAATAGTAAGGGAATTACAAATTTCAATTTCCACTCATTCACCTTTACGCATACTTCATTGATTATTTTACTCCAAGATTATGTGTGGAATAACTATTCATTTGATTATGTCATAATTTCCACTCCCCTTTCAGTGGATATAATATTTATACACATAATCACTCCATTGATAAATTCTCAAGTCATCGGTATGAACTTGATAAGAGTAATTTTTACTCAATCTCGATTTGTTGAGATAAACATCCAATTCATTGGTGTTGTTTTAACTAGAATATGTGTGAATGTACTTTGATTGTTTTACACTGAATATCCAATAATATTTAGTGTATTTATATTTGTCACACATAATTATTTTGTTGATTTATCCTTAACCTAAGGATACAACCTTTATGAGAGATTTCATCTCAATTTACATTCTATTGAGACTTCTTTGTTGTTATACACCAAATCAGTTTTATGTGGTGTATATAATGTACTTTGACATAGTATATCATGAATACCTTTATTCTCATGATATTACAAAGTTTTGATTACCTCAATTATTTGTATTCATGTGTGTCTCTTTTGGTTAGAAACTCTAACTAAAATACCATTTTTAAATGTTTTAAAGACTTATTCTTCTAAATCTTGCTCATTAATGTCCATGTTTTAAAAATATATTTAAGGATTTATTTATATGGACATTAATGTTTTAAAATTAAAACTCCTTTTAAAATATTCAATGTGGTATGGGACACTTTGATTCAAATATCTATTTTTAAATGGCTTCTTGACAAATAGTGTGACTTTTAAATGATTTCAAGAAAAAGGGGGATATTTATCTCAAATAGTTTTGATGATTATTTTCATCATTGTCAATATCCTTCATTATTCTCGATTGAGGTTAATATGATACAATACAATCTTCCATATTGTATCAAATGAGTTATGTTTGACTGTGGATGTGCTATTTTTTATACCATTCATGGTTTGTGGATAAAGTATTGACATTTCGTATGCTAGTTTTAATACGAATGTTTATGTTATGTTTAAAACATTTCATATGAGGAATGCATTGGACTTAGTAAGTAATGTGTGGAGCCCTCTATATCTCCTCGATTCATTAGAAGGTATCATGAGACAAACTAGTGTCTTGGCACAAGGTCTTGACAAAATCTTATTTGCAGTCTTGGAACAAGGCCTTGACTATGTGGTTATGATAGTCTGGCATTATGCATTCCATCATTATGAAAGTGGTTATTAATATTGCATGTGATTATTCGACTAGTAGAATATCCATGTGAATAAGTAAATGGAATTATTTCATTTTATCCTTTCCATATTATGCTGAAGTTAAAGTTTAAAAGGCTTTTGTTTTAGTTATACATTTCCTTAAATTTTTATGTTTATTTATGAAAGTTTCCGTAATATTGTTATCCCTACTGAGCATCTGAGCTCACCCCTCTCAATGTTTTATTTTTCCCAAGATGTGAAGAAGTATTTTATGAATGACCTACAGGGATAGTACGAGGGGATATAAAGACAATATGTTGTTGTAGTTTTTAACTTATTGATGTAATGTAAACTTTTTGAATATATCTAGTGTTTCCAAGGCTACTAAACTAATTGGTCTTTCGAGAATTGATCTTTCTTGTGATCATGACAATGTTATGTAATAATGCACCGACTTCGGGTATCTAGGGTCGGGGTGTTACAATATCAAATATCTATTTATGATATATTCTTCTTATATTTTAATCTCTTCAAATTTACCTCTATGTATTTGATGTTTTTCACCCTCCACTTTAGTAATATCCTCAAAAATGATTTCTATTTCATCCCAAATATACTTTGTTTTTTTAAGTCTCATCACCTTTATAAAAACTTCTTTAGAAAGAGATATAAGAGTATCATATTAATTTTTCCCATAATATATTATATTTATCTTTTTAGTAAAATTCATTGAATTATCCAGTTATCCAGGTGGAATTCCAATTGTTTTTCATGCATCACTTATATTCCTAGTAGTTGATGATATGGTATCATCTTATTCTACCAATCATAATAGCTATTTCCCTAGAACGTATGAACTTATATACTATTTATTCCATTTAAATTCTCCATCATTCAATAAAAGGATCTGTAGAGTAAACCATTTTCCAATGCCAATTGAGGAAACACAAAATGTATCCCCATTGAGAAGGGTAGTGAATCAGTGGTAATATTTTTTCAATCTTATTCACCTAGAAATACTATTTTATAATTTTTTTATAGTTCTTATCCACTAAAATAATTAACTTATCCTCACCCATATAAAAAGATAACAAATATAAATTTAAAGGCTCACAGATTTTACATGGTTATGTCCCAATGTGTGTACCTTATCCTTGTTGTGTTTGGAATCACCTGAGACGTTGATTTTCTACTATAATCTATCACATATACAACTATGGGTAGGGTGGGAATCGACCTTAACATACATAATGGTGGGAAAGAATCACCATTCACTTAAGAATGTTTTTATACTAGTTTCTCAATTTTATAAAAGTCTCACATAACATTTTAAACCTAAGAAAGATCTATTAAACCTTAGGGTTCTTCAATTATAATAAATATCCATCTCTAACCCTTTATATTATAAATATGTTAGCTCCATTTTAAAACTCAAACTTCTAGAACATTTCATCAAAAACATCTTCTTCCAAAAAATTTCTCTTTAAGAATTCCTTATATTATTCCTCAGATATCTCACAAATCTCAATATTTTAAATAATTGATTTGAATGATAATGCTACAATTTATATAAAAATAACAACTCTAAATTTAAAAGGAAATAGGGTGGACTGAAATGTGAAAATCCTGCTATAACATTTCTATATTGATCGCCATAAAAACCACTAATTTTATTAGAGTTAATATTGCTTATAATAATTTACATAAAACATCGAGTCAGAAAATATTTCAAACCATCCTCAAATCTAAAATATTATATAAAATATTCCTTCTTGAATGTAGATTCACTGAACAACTAGCTTAACACCATCATAATGTTTATAATTAATTTATATAAAGTCTTCCCTTTGATAGACTCATAAAAGTCAATATGATAATCCTTATATATTTTCTCCCTCTGATAGGCCTTTCATTTCTCTATCTGATGACTTCACATTTCTCTATTTGATGAATTTTTGTTTCTATATCTAATAACATCCCAATTCTTTATCCAATGACAATATATTTCTCTATCTAATGAATTTTAATTTATCCATCTCATGATATCATAATACTACATACAATGACATTATAAAATTCCATATGATGATTTAAAACTTCTCTATCCTATGAAAATGTATAATATTTCATCTCATAACTATCATAACTCTCAATTTTATACAAATATTTTAAAATTCTATATAGAAATCTTTATCTGATGAGTTTGTAGATATATCTTTTATGTAACTTTTAAAAAATATATAATAGAAATTATTTTATTTATCTACTAAAATAAAAATAATTCATCCTTGTAATCATCTATCTAATGATCATTTAATGGTATTTCTAGTCAAACTTCTACAAAATATAATCGAATAATTTTTTTTCTCTATCTGGTATATTCTCATACTTTACCTCGTCTGATCATTCTATGTTTGATCAACTCATTCTAATACATCAGTCCAATAGGCTTTTTCTGTTAACATTTTTCTAGTATACTCTCAAGTGTTCAACTGGTAACCTTTATACTACTTTATGTAACACTTCTTAAACTATTCATTATTTAAAACCTCAACACTTTATATCTTGAACTTTGTATCCCCAAAAATCAAACTTTGATAACACTTTCTCTATCTGAAATCTTCTTTAAAAACGTATCATAAACAATGAAAACTATTAGTAATCATGATGTAATAAATCGTAAGAAATAATAAAAAATCATCTAGAATAACATCTCAAACTTCCAAGAATAGTGGCTTCAATTTATTTTATTATTACAATAAATGAAATACCTTCAACAAAACTATGGGTAATTTAATTACTCACTATTTTCAAAAATATGAGTTTCCATGTGAATTATTTTATGTATTTTATAAATATTAGATTAAAATTTATTTATTTTTTGGTTATAATATTTACACATTTTTATTTTTTGAGTGTTTGGGTTCTATCGAATGTTTTTTATGAATATTTTCCCTAATTACTTTGGGTTTATTTATTTATATATCATTGATTGTTATTTCTCAAGTGATTCTTGGTGATTTTTGGATTAAATTGTGCTCAACAATTGGATTTTTTGTTGGTGATATCTAAATTATAAATTCCATAAAACCTATATATATTTTTGTCACATGATATCACATAAAAGAACCAAATAATTATTTCATGTTATTGGGGATATAATTGGAAATGATATGGTTATATCATATTATAACTACTTATCCAATCATAGTGTACGATTTTTCTACTTTATAAAGAATTGTTGTATGAAAAAACATATTGTAGGATTCATATAACACAATATGATTGATTAAAGTTTTTTTGATGTTAAAATTTAACTTTTATGTAATATTCATCATCAACTATCAATGATTATAACATTTCATATAATGAAATGTATGGGAGAATCATTTAATGTTCTTATGTAAAAAATCCATGCATGCTTGGATAAAGGTTATAATCATTTACATAAAAATTACATAATATTTGGTAAAATGAATTGAATACAATGGGAGGATCATTGAGGACTATATAAAATTGTCAATGGCCCTGAAATGGAATTTTTTATTCTCAAAAATATTCTCTAGAATAACTCTTTCTATTTAATTTGTTTCTTCCCAAGATAAAAGTATATTATGGTTGAAAGGATAATCCCACCCAATTTTTATGCGATCTAGATTGGTCTATAGATACACCATGGAGGAAGGATATCATTGCTTACTTCTCAGTGATCTTCCTCAAACATTGTAATTGGAAATGGAAGTTCCATTAATATTTAATGTAAAGCACACACATGTAATTAATTTATTCACACATGGATTCAATTTATTCACATAGAGATCTTGGTTAAGTGTTTCATGATATATTCCATTGCTTGAATAAATTTTAATAAATCTTTAGAAACCTCTCAGTGGTGTCAAATATTTCCATGATTAAAATGATTCATGAATTAATGTTGAAATTTAAGGAAAAATAGTTATAATTTTTCATTTGATAATATGAAATCTCTATTTCTCTTCGGAAGATAGATATCTTATTTCTTATCATGTAATAAGTAATATATTTATAATTGTATCTTTTTTTAGAATATCTGATATCATAAGTGGTGTTCTGATCACACTGTATGATATAGGATACCATATATTATGACATATTGTATATAATTGGATTTTGATATATCATAATAAAAATATAAGGAGTCATATCCTATGATAACATCTTTATAAATCTTATCCCTGGCACAAAATCGGGCCTCTTATTTCCTTATCAATATCGATAGAAATCATAAAATATGATTTATAGGAATGAAAAGACTTAATCATGACTTATGATATAAATATATCTTAAAAAGACTAATAATTCCTAGATTATATAATATCAGTTTTGAAAGACTAGTCATATGATAGGATATCATTACTGATGTAAATAAAGGATTAGGAAAAATATTATATCCTTAAATACGATATATAATTTTTTTATTTTTCAGCAATGGAATGAATGTCATAATTTATAAAATGTATATAAATTATAGAAAATTGTACATTTATATATTTAATCAAATTAATAAAATGATTATAAATAAATTAATTACAAAAAAAATTATAATTAATTATTAATATTTTCAATATTTAATAAAAAATATCTCTAATATTATTTTTTAATATTAAAGTAACATTGGTTTATAAGGAATAAATTTTAGTTTTGGATATAATGTGTTTATATTTAAATTATAATGTGATTTATAATGTATTTATAAATTAGAGGATGAACAAAAAAATATAAATATGTATATTGAATTATGAAATATTTATATTTTTTAAATTGAAATATTTATATTAGAATACCTTATTTAAGAAAAACTATTTAGACCATATCAAAGAGCATTTTGATAATTGAATGATCATAGTTAAAATAATAATAAATATGTGATATTTTGATCATATTAAATGTTTATATTATATATTTAGATTATAAATTTTTATATTTATAACATCACATATTCTGGTAAATTTCATTAAAAATATCATATCAAGGATTTCATTTAATAAATAAATATAAGGTGTTTATATTTATTTAATTATATAATTTCTATAATAAATTTCTAAATTATAGTGTTTATAATAGTTTGATTCATGAATTGTTCATAAATTTTTGTATCATGACTATATTTATGATTTATTTACTTATTTAGTTTTATTATCTTCTTTGTTTATGAATATAAATTTTATATTATGAATGGATGTATTATTTAGTTTAAAGTTTCAAATTTATTCCACAATATCATTCATGAATTTAAGGAGATATGTGTTTCGTATGATAATTGTTTTAGTATTATTTTTATTTGATTCTTGATTTTACTAGCATATTAGCTTAATTATGTGTTATAAATATCCATCTATCATGAGTAAAGAACCGTGGGTAGAGGGAATTTGGGATAGACTACTCTCTAGTGTGGGAGAATATACTCTTTCTATAAAATTGATGGTTCATTACCTATTACTCCATGTTCACTTTTATGGGTAACTTTCATTTCATATAATTTTAATACTTTAAATGAAAGTGTTTCATGTACCTAATACATGTGATGTATCAAGATATATGTAAACATAGTTCGATTTTTATTTAGATTAGTAACAGAAGAAATGGGTTGTGCATAAAGATGCACATCAATATGAATTAAACATATTGATTTGGTGGAAGGAATAAGGTTCAAAAAATAAATCATTAGAATCATGCATGCATATAAATGGAATATATCTGATAAGATAGTGATATAATTAAAACCCATTTAAAAAAACTATGTTTTATATTCATTCTAAAGTAACTATATTTCAATAACATTATCATTCGACTGGGTAGGTTCTTGAAAATGAAGGGTTCTCATGGATTATATTGTGCATGGAATAGTAGAAATGGATAACTATTTTATATCGGTAAAAAATTCTATAATGATATTTGGATTATGTCTATATGGAAAACCAAATAATATTAGATGATGGAGTTATATAAGTCAATATTTATGTAGATGGATTGAAAAATGATTTTTCTATTCAACTATCCAAGAGTCATATATGTTTTTATTAGAATAATATCCTACCTAAATAACTATATTGTGAGAGGAAAACTAAATAGGAATAATTTCATATTTAAATATGGATCTTTTCCCACTAATGGATATGCTATAATTAATTCCATCATCATTTAAGTGGGGTAATATTTAATAAATTTATTTATTAATTGAATGTTAAATATGATTCTCATTTGATAAATCAAATGTTGTAAAAAAATATATCATCCCATTAAATTGGGATTTTGAGATAGATCCCTGAGAATGAACTTCTCTCAAAATAAATTACTTATACAGGATATGACAATAAGAATATATTTTATGTAAAAAATAAAAATTCTATGTTTTAGACAAACCAATTTCTGAATAGAAAAAAGGTAACTTCATTAATCAAATAAACATGTATTCTTAGGATAATAATTTAAATAATTTTTCATATGTATCTACATTAATTATTTTTTCTATAGATCTTGTGTTTAAAAATTATAATTTTAATATAGACATGTTTATGATAATGGATATGTTGAAAATTATCTATCAAGAGTTGTCTAGACATGAGAGGTATGATGTTTTGAATACATTTTTAAAAAGAAATATATCTGAAGGATGTTTAGTCTATACTCATTTGATATATAGGATTGGGAAAGTAAATGACATGGAGAGCCTAGGTTCATATTTAATACATGATCTAACATTTGAATTTATATTGCTGCTATTGTTAAAATGTATTGGTTGTTTATTATGAATCATAATATAAATGAGTTCACCAATGGTTTACTTAGTATTATCAATATGTCTAGAATAGTTTATTAATAATTTTTTGATCTAGGATAAAGTGTTTCATTAACTATACAAGAGGGTAAAATTTCAAACATGAAAAATAAGAAAAAATTTGTAATTTATAAACATGTGTCTTCGAATAGCTAGTAAAAAACTAGGAAGCCTAAGGGAGGTCATGGTAAGGAGGGGAAATGAATTTATTAGGGATATCATGGTCATTAGAAGAGTAATTACTCAAAATACATTGTGGGGTGAAAGAAAACCTTTTTATATTCCACATGAGATATAATGTTATAGAAATAAAATTGTATATTATGAAGGGTATATGATACATGATTTATGTTTTACAAGCGTTATAAATATAAAAAAGTTTAAAATTGAAGAAATTTTCATGAAAATAAATTAAAGTATGAATTCAAATAATGAATAAAGTAATAATTACATTCACATCTTGAATATGGGAATTTATTTAAAAAATATAATAATTGAGAATCAATATTTTGAATTTTCTTTTTCTTATATAATATATGATAAGAGAAAGGTAATAAATGGGTTTTTATAAATTATGTTTATTTATTTATTCAATGCACAAGAAATTTTTTTATCCACGTCTACAATGCATTCTTAAAATGAGAAATTAATAAAAAAATTATTTGAGATAAATATTTAATCTATGATATTTGAGAAAATATGAAGGAAAGAGATTCCATCACAATCAGTGGTATATTTTATTGAATAAAATCATTTTTTCATATCACTTGTCTAAACACAAGGAATTACATTTATGATATAGTTTTTAAAAATATTTTTATTAAATATCTAATGTAAATTAAATACGTTTTATTTCATAAGAATAAAGGATTTTACGATTCTTATAAAGATATTATAGAAGAATATAGTTTTTAAGATTCTAGTGAGAGTATATTTGGACTTTGAGAAGTTCAAAGGTTAAAAAAAATATTTTACAGGTCATAGTACTTAAAGATTATTGAATACTATGTTCATATATTTTAATTAAAGAATATTATTTATAATCTAACAATTATTAAACCTATTTATCTTCATAGTTGTTCCCCAACAATTTTTTTAGTGGAATTATTTTTATCAGATAATCACATAAAAATGTGGAAGTAATTACATTGAAATATAAAGAGTTTAAAAAATTATATTTTAAAAAAATATCAATCATTCATTTGAGATATGATACTAGTGATTATTTATGGTTTTTAAAGTATTATTAAAATATTTTGAGAATATAATAAAACATTTCTTCTACTAAAATGGATTTCATAACTTTATCTTTCATTCAGGTCTATTGCATATGACAAATGAAGTGAAATGAAAATTAAACTCTAAAATTATGAATTTGTGTTATCCAAGAATAATTTTCATCATGGATTATAATAGGTTGTGGTGAAATTTATTTTTTATCATCTATATAATTTAATATTGGAATATAAAATATACTCAAAATACACATAAATAGTTTTGTGTGTTGGGTGACGCATGATTTATACCACAAGAAATGTTATACACTATGTCATAGGTATACTAAAAATGCATGTTTCATATTTTAAATTATCTATTACCTATGGTCATATAATATGTCTACTCAGAATCCCTTTATGATTTGATACCTTTTTTTTCACTATCCTTGAGGATAATCTAATTAAGGGAATGTTTGGGTAGGTTGTTGATGGAATCTTCAGTTAATTTAATCCGGATCATATTTTTTCCTCTCGTATGATTAGTATGAAATCATGGACCGTGATATTGTTATAAAAAAGGATTTTATCATCATACATAGGTAAGTAACATGCTATGTGACTATCCATTGGATGAGTGGCATGTAATGTGCTCACACATCTGGGTGAATGACATGTGATGTGTTCATCTATCTAGTCAATCTATACTTTTAAAATAAATAATTTATGAAAATATATATATGTTTTAAATAATTTTGGTCTTATATATACCCAATGTATTTGAAAAAATGTTAATATAAAAATTCATTCTATATATGATACAATAGGTGGACAAGATTATATAGATATATCTATTTCATAAAGATAACTTCAGAACCATTTGTATCTTAAGTAGAACTGAATCTTTTCAAAAGGCTGATGATTTCATATATATTTGAATTCTAGAATTCATATTTCCTTTCAATTATATACAAACCCATGGGGTTAAACATTGTGGTGTAGTTAATGGAGTTTATTTTGTATTAAAATCAAGGAGCATGACTAAAAGTGTTTTAGAGTGTATCCGAAATGAGTTTCAGATTTATATTCACAAGGTATTGCACATGATTTTTTTAAGGTGAAGTTAATTATTGATTTCCAATAGAGTTTTTGATGATATTAAAAATTATTGTTTGGTGTGATTTTATAATTTATTATATATGATACAATATAAAGTCAAATGCAAATATAATGTCAAATAGAACAATGTTTATGAGACTTTAGTGCATGTGGGAGATTATAAAAGATATACCCTAAAGCTGGTATATTAAAATATTGTATGATATGACATGCATGAACAAAAATCATATTATATTTTATTGGGTATATCATTTGTCGGGAAAAATCCCCCAATGTATCATTGATTCTTTTTTGAGGTAAATATGTTTGTTGACAAGGAAACCTCCATGTTGTGTTTGTTTACAAAGCAGACCACGATGTACAAATTTTTTGAAAAAGGGGGTTTATATGGTGATTTTCCAGGTTCAAGAGATGTTGTTGGAAATCCATGTTTGACAGAAGATCCTTGAAAATGCAAAAATGATCTGGAGGTGTTACAAAAAGAGTAGATACAAGGTGGAAAAGGGAGGTGCCCGAAAAAGTAAAGTGGTGCATGAAATATTTGAATGGTGCATGAAAATGGAAAGTGGTACACGAAATATTTTTGAGGTGCGTGAAAAAGGAAAGTGGGGCGTGAAATATTTTCTTCATGCATGAAAAAAATGATGCATGAAATATTTTCGTGGTGTGTGTAATAGAGGATTGGAGTTCTTCGTGCAAGAGGTGTTTTGAGATCAGAAGCCCAAAAATTGTCAAAGGCATGAGGTGCGTGAAATATTGAAGCAGTGTGCGAAAAACTATGTTGCGTGGAAGATGTGTTTTTCATGCACAAAGTGAATTACCTACTCAAGGAGGGTATTTCACACAGGGTTCAATTTTTACTATAAATATGAAGTGACCACAATCATTCGATAGAGTTGAAAACATAAAGATAATTCAAGCTTTGGCGCGCTAAATTGGTAGTATGTAAGGGAGTTGTGCGAAAATGACAAATTTGTGCATAAAAGAAGAGATTGCACTTAAAGAAAATAAAGTGTGTAAAATAAGACTATTGTGCATAAATTACGAGTTTGCATGTAACATAGGTGTTGTGTGAAAATTGTATTTCATGAAAAAGTAGGGAATTATGTGAAAGGCAGTGTTGAGGCTACGTGTAAAATTTGGGGTTGCCCGGTACACCCGATTAAAAGAGAAATTCATTTTTGAGTGAAATTTGGATGTCAATAGAACATCTATGAATATATAATGATGCAAATTTATTTAGTGATAATGAAAATACCTACAAGTAGTTAAATTGTGAGTGGATCCTTTTTAGAGCAGTGAGCAAAGGAAGATGAAGAAGGTGATCCTCTCCACCAGTAGTGATCTAGAGAGAGAGAAATAGGGAGTGACCCTTGGGGAAAAAGTGAGCTAACCCAAAACACTGTAAAGGCAGTGACCCTAGGAATAAAAGTGATCTAGCCTGACCATTGAAAATTTGTAGTGAGATTTAATGGATTTGGTACAACGGGACATCGTCATTGTATGCTCCTTGGACGTATACCAGTGAGGGTTAACCATGTAATAATCCTTGTGTTTATCTTCTTTCTTCCCTACAATGAATCCAAAACAACAATATCAGATAAATAAGGAAGGAAAAAGATAAATGTTAACAAAATAAGAGTATACAAAGTGACCCTTATAATATAGAGGTCAAGATCTAGTGGGGCCGGATGATTTTTGGAATAGAATATTCATACTTTGATTCACCCCCCCCCCCCCCCTCTCATGGTATCTAGGCCCCTTTTGGTCCTAGCATAATTTGATAAGATATGGTAATATCATATATACGATACTCAATACAATCATAGTGTATGATCTGGGTATGTTGTAACAATACTAGATAATAGGGCTATGACCATGGTTGAAAACCATGGTTGTGAGATCTAAAAAAATTGTCATACCTTATGAACATATCATTTTATCATGAGGGGATGTTTTCATGGTAATTTCTCTTCATGTTCTATCCATGATCATGCTACACAGAAATAGATGATCGTGGCACTAACTCAGGCTATTTTCAAGGGTAGTTCCATTGGCCATGATATTATAGGTACGTTCAAGGCCCACGGATATGTGGTTATATCCAAGAGAATTGGATGTTATATAGGTGTTATAAAACTTTAAAAAGATGTGACATCCTATTTTTATCATAAAACCTCTATCATGTACTATGACTTTTACCACTATACTTCATGAAATTTTACTTTAATATATATATATATATATATATATATCATTATATATATTATAATTAAATATGTACTATATAATTATTATAGGAGCAATGTCTGTTTCGACCGTGGTTATATGGGGTCCACAATGGGACCTAACTATATGGGTCCTGTATTTTGTGACTATACAGGGTCCCTATTAAGGATTAGCCTCACATGTAATGTGGCTTCTATCTATACAAGGTCCTCGATGGGGACATACCCCCATGGTCCATGTGGATATAGAGGGTCCCTTGGGGGACTAATACTATAGGACAAGTGACACATGGATATAAGGTGTCCTAGGAAGAACCTATAGGAATGGTTCATGTGGTCTGTTGCTATAAAGGGCCACCAAGGGGACACGATTCTATGGGACACATGGCTTGTGGCAATATGGGTTCCCTAGCGATACCTACCCCCATTGGCCACATGAACCATAGATAAATATGGACCTATAGAACAAGTAAATTTATAAAATGTGTCTATATATACTAACTAACCACAAACATTTTAGGATGTGGCTATATGCCCATGGGTATAGGGGGAATTTCTAGTAGTTCAAGGAAGTGTTGTGTGAATAATCATATTATATTATTCACATAACATTATTTAATTGATTAAAAGTTGTTTTTAATTACCCTAACCCTAGAATCCGAATATTAGTGTCTACATTGTTACATTGGAATAAGATACAAGGGATCACATATTAATGGAATTAATTGTTTAGTATCCTTGGAAACATAGATACATACATGATTACCATATTACATTTCAATAAAAAAATCCATTCATAGTTTTTTTCAAGAATTTCATTATTACCACTAGAATATCATTCCATATCATTCATATTACCATTCATAGATTTTTGGGAAATTAAATAAAATAAGGGTTATCTCAAATGCTTAGTAAGGTTTAAGTAAAATAGAAGCTGTTGTGAATCAATAAGCATAATCAATATAGAAAGGTAAATAATTGTACCCACATGTCAATTAAATAATTTTACAATCCCAATTAGATAAGTAATAATCAATATAGAAAGGTAATAATTTAGAACACACCCCATTTTATTAATAAATGTTTTATCATTATTAGATAAAGCATAATTAGTATATAAAGTCAAATAATTGAAAACACATATCATTTAATCGATAAATTGAGAATGAAATGCATCCTGTGATAAAATTATTTTGAATATATCATGGATAAGAATAAATAAATTATTAATTAAGGAAATTATTAATTATTTGACCTCATGATCTCAGGTATTATGATACCTCTTCTATCATGACATTTCATACAACTAAATTTAAAATTGATGGGTAGGTATAAACCAGAACCCCATTTATAAAACTCTATCCAACTAATTCATATCATGAGACTAATAATGCATCGAGTGGATTTCAATAATATATCCCCATCCATATCTCTATGTCCAATGAATTACACATATATCGAATGATATATTTAATTCAAGAATAATATTCATTATAAATAAATGTTCATATCATTTAAGGAACAGATATAAAAAATATTTTCCCCTGTCAAAAAAATAACCTTAAAAGTAAAATACCATATATATATATATATAAATGTTATATATTTCATGTAATAACTATATTCATGATAAATAATACGGATATATAGGGTAATTTTAATT
Organism: Viscum album; assembly: GCA_963277665.1. Taxonomy (NCBI): domain Eukaryota; kingdom Viridiplantae; phylum Streptophyta; class Magnoliopsida; order Santalales; family Viscaceae; genus Viscum; species Viscum album. The sequence goes on from CAUJRU010000202.1 coordinate 1,122,530, forward strand.
TATATTGAAAAAATGAAAGTGAATATTTCAAGGGAAAGTTAATGATTACAAAAATCAATCAATAAAGAGAATTTTAATACATTACCCTGAAAAAAATATTGTAAATCATCTAAATAAATAAATAGGATGATATCAATACAATATATATCTATTGTATCTTAAGTAAAATAAGTTTTTATGTCATTAATGAATATAAATATCATAAAAATTTCTTTAAAAACATTATTTTGGAAAATAATCCTTTCACTTTGAATATCAATTTTATAACTAGAGGATCAAAATATATTTTGAAAAATATTTAATTTTGAAATAAACATTGAAATATATAAATTTATCATTAAAAAAATTAGAGTTCATTATGGTGAGAAATTTCACACATGTCATTCAAGTAAAAAAAATTCTTTTCATATTTTCTGTAAAATACAAATAAGAATTGCTTGGAAAATGACCTGAAGATTCATTTCAAAAAAAATTAAACATGGGTAAAAATGTATTTAATAAATAATATTGAAAATGTTAAAAAAAAGAAAATATTTTTAGTAAATATGGTTTTTGAAGAAAAATTATTTTTCAATAAAAAGAAAAATGAAATAGGATTTTCATAAAAACATTTAATCAATCATTTTAAGGACTACCAAATGAAAATATTATACTATTACTTGAAAATATAGTGAGTGAATAGATGTGAATAATAATAAAGTGGTTTATCATAAAATTTTCAAATAATATCCTTCAATATAAATTCAATTAAAAACAATCATGATTAAAATGATATTTTAAAATAAACCATAAGAAATATCATAATATTGAAGTGTGAATTAATAAATTAATTGATTATTTAAATCAAAATTAAATACATATAAAACAAGTGGAAATAAAACATAATATATTCAATATTAATTAAACACATAATCATATATTTTCAAAGTCAAAAATGAATAATATTACCCAATGAAAATAAATTGAGTTATGAAATTATTTACTACTTGATAATTTTCAAGTCAAACACCCTTAGATGAAATAATTAAATTAAAAATTAAAAATTAAAATACCATGAAATATTTATTATTCATTATATTACATGAAAAATGGGTAGTATATACACCATATAAAAAAATTTAGGTGTATACCATCACAATATTCCACAATGAAGAGAAATTGAGATGAAGCCCCTTAAATCATGTTTTTTTGGTTTAACAGGATTGAAAATCTTCTATAATAGTTTTAATAATGTTAATAATTTATAATATAAACTTATTCATATTTATAATATCATATATGGTCCCTTTATAATATTTTACCACCAATATGTTAATTATATTTCATAATTACTATTTTTCATGTGTTAACTGCCCTATTTTGCATACATGTTTTAATGTGGATGTTCAGGTTCTTGAGAAACATATATAGTTAAATAATATAATGAATTTTATTAATGTTATAAATTTAATTTTTTCATTATATTCATTTAAATAATCATTATTGATATCTGAACATGGATAATGGATCATATCGTTTTGAGAAGATGGTAGGTCAAACATACGAATGAGTGGCATTATCATTTCCATAGTGGATGAAAGGGTTAGGAAGTGGGTGATATTTTAATTTTAAATAATAAATATATTTTCATATATATATAAAATAATCATTAATATTATCTGTATTACTTTCCATGTAAAAAGGAGTGAAAAATGAAACACATCATTTTGTGAGGTGATAGTTCGTTGTACACACAAGTATTGTTATCATATTTAAACGAAATAGAAAATTGGAAGTTACATGTGATATTAAAAATTAATATTATAATAGTATATTAAATATCATATAAGTGTGTTAAATTAATCATTATAGCTATCCTTTATAGGTGGTGATTTAAAAAAACACCGGTTCTTAGGGTGGTAGTTTTTCGTACACACGATCGACAATTTTTTCCCATTTGATTGAATAGGAGATGGATATAGGTAATTAACATAATATAATAACATAATTGTATATGTAATATATAAATTATATTATATAATCAGGTTTTAAAAATATTTAAAGGAGGTGGAATAAGAATAAAAAAACACTCGTTTAAGAATTTTACCTCTTCTCTAGATGACCTCCTTAGGTTTTCTCTAAAATAAATCATAGGATGTCATCAAAAAAATTGATCTAAAATGTTTTAAGGTAGTTTTTAAGTGATTTGGTAATATAGTTTCTGAAAAAATGGTTTTTTATTTGTGAATAGGTGAAAGGAGGGGTGGCCTTTTGTAAGTTGAGGAGAGGACAAACAAATATTTTTTCTAAATAATCAATTACACCAAAAAATTTTACATTAAGAAGCCTTAAAATATGTTATTATAGACCCTTATATGTGATAAGGTTGAAATATGTCTATAACATGGGTTTTGGGCATGTTGGTAGATCATTTTAACCCATATCATATAACATTAATCAACTGGTAAATCAATTTTTACCTTAACCATGATAATTAATTTTTATTTATTTTTCTATTAATAATGGTAAAAAATTAAGTTGAAATTAATATATAATATAATTTAATCTTATTAAAATTATTTAATCCATTTTTTCAATTTCAATTCAAATAACATGAATAATTCAATTTTAAATTTTACCTGCAGAAATGTTGAAAAAGAAGGATTGCGAATTGAAAATTCACATAAGTATAGAACATTTAAAAATAATAATTCAAAATGAAATTGATTCCATTGAAAAAAAAATTGAAAAAAATTTATATAATAAAACTAATTTTATATTAAATACAATTTAAAATATAATTTAACCCTGTGAGTTATTTAAAAAAAATGCAGTTTTCAATAAAAGAGAGTATTTTCCACAATTAATCAATAAATGAAACATTTCAGAAAACTAAAAAAACACACTAATAAAATTATGATATATTTATTTAAAAATTTAATTTAATTTTATAAAATAAATTTTCAAAAATGTTAAAAATTTATTTTAAATTATATGTGTAATGAATGACTAAACAATCTTTGGTAAAAATATAGTTTTTTAAAAAACAATTATTTTTATTTTATATGATTTTTATTTTATTGGTAATCAAAATGTGTCCATAATTTTTAAGATTTTGTTATTAATATTAATACCCACCAATTTAATTTCTAGGTTGTAATGGTGTAGAATATTATGTTTCATTTAAACTCAATTTTGCATGTTCTGTAAGCTACTAAGGAGAACAATTTTATTTAAAAATATATATATTATAAAGTATTAGGGTTCCACATTATCATATAATTTCACCTTTTTCATTTCATATACACTACAAAACCAAATTTTTTTCTTTTATAATTTGACAGTGTCTCATTATTGTAAATTAAAAGTCAATTTTTGAGTAATCTTCCATATTTCAAATCATTGATCATAACATTTTATATTATGAAACTTATTAGAGAAAAATTTAATGAATTTATATTAGTAAATCATGTATGATCAAATGAAGGCTAAAAATTTCGTGACTGGACTAATTTACTGTAATATTTCTTAACCATTTAATAAATTTATGGAAGTCTCATGGATAATCTGGAGTCCATCAAAAATATGTAAAATTACTTGAAAATTATATAGGTGGTTCTCAATGATCATCTAAGAAATATCTCTTTCATATCCATAACATTACACTAAAATACTAACATGATATAGTTGATATAATAATCCCACCTAAAAATTAGTCGATTCAGATTAAACTGTGGAGCCACAATGAATGAAGAATCATGTTAGTTTCTTCTCGGTTGTAGTTATAAAATATTTTTATTAATGACATGAGATATTACTTACTTTGGTGTCAGGATGAATAATTTATTTATGTTTATACACATGGTTTTGTGTTCATATAATGGAGTTATTTGTTAAATATTTTTATGTCTCTCAATTATTGAATATGGTTTATTCAATCTTTCAAAACCTAATAGTATCAACCTCCTTGGTGTTTCAATTGGTATATTTTATAACGTGTTTTCGATTACTATTAATTATTTTACAAAAATATACAAATTATTTTTGTACATTTGCAATGTAATGTTAGTAAATAAAATATTTTCATAGTGAATTCGACGGTTAAACTATACAATTTTCAGTTGAAATATTATTTGGGCATATTTAACTATTCTTGGACTTATTTTTCAATATATTATTTAATATTATATGAAAATATAGAATTTTTAATTATTTATTAATCCTATGGTATTCTTATTTGTATCCTTATCTTTAAGAATAATATTTATTTAATTTTTTTGGATTAAAAAGATAGATGTTTTCCTTTTAATATCTATATTTATATTTCCTATTATATACTTGATTTGTTGCTCTATTTCTCACATGATTAGTCATTGGTGACTGAGGTAAACTTTAATGGGTATATTATAATATTTTCGAAATGGCCATATATATTTTTTACACTAATTTTAAGGTAAATCCTTTCCTATTTTAAGATAATATTAATTAATTATAATTTTTTGAATGATAATTATCATTCTGTAAAGAGGTTGAATTTCTATCATTGTGATGGTTGATTAATAAAAAACGGAAAGGAATGATTTTTCTCTTTAATACTTGAAGGATCTCTCTTTAATGGATTTATTATTTTTTTATGGAAGTTTGATATGTTTATCTTCTTATTTTGGATATTGATTATCTATGTAAGGATCTATCAAGGGATGATTAAGTTAGAATGATACCATACTGGATAAACCAAGATGACTAAGTAAATTGTATCCTGATCCTGAGTAGTCAACTTGGGATTAGTGGGAAGGAATAATTATTTTTATGGGAGTTATGTTATATGGGTGTGTTAATTATTATTTGATTAGTTATCTTTCATTATCCTCTTTGGTCTCCTCTATTCATTCTTTTATATTTTATGTTTTTGGGATTTTATTGATGGTTTATTTATTTTTCTTAATCCATGGAGTTTGGTTTTGAAGGAAGTATTCCCTAGTTAATTGCTTCATTCCTCTTAATTAATATTTGTATCCCATATTTTTAGTTGATATGATATATATTTGGATAAATTCTCTCACTAGTGTATTGAATAGAAAACTTATCTTGAGAATCTGTATTGGGTGTGATTTCATTATTGTAATGATAGTGAGGGAAAGACCGTGGTTTTGTAATAGTTTACTTTGGATGTGTGTGTGTGTGTGTGTTTTGAGATTATTATTTGATGTTTAATGGTTTAATTGGGGGTATAGTCTTAATTATGATAATGAGTGAGATTATTAAAATTATTTTTGTGGCACTTGGGATGGATTTATTTCTATAAAAATCGATTTTTTATAGATTATCGATATGATAATGGGTTGATGAGTAGTGAAAAATATGACTCATTTTGTGATATGCTTTTAGGAGATGTATGTATTTACCCAAGTTAAATTGTATTTCTCATCATATATTACAAAAACCACCCTTAGATATAGGTAAATTTATGTGCATGACTTTTACCAATATAATCCCTTTATTTTACCACTATATTGGTTAGGGTTTCTCACTCACTTGTTTATTTACTTGTTTTTCATGCATGAAATAATAAATAATAAAAAACACAATAAGAAACATGATGATTTATGTGGTTCAATAAAATTGTGTGATCCAGTCATTATTTCACGATGATTATTCTCCAACTCACGTAGTGGATATTTTATTATCAAGATTCAACTAGGGGAAAGGTGACGACCTTGAACCCATTTATCAAAATAACAACTATGTTACAATAAATTTCAACTTGTTATCTTCTTAGGATCAATAACCAACTTTTTCTTCTTTCAATATCACATTCAGTGAGATCCCTTAATGAAGGATTAATAATATGGCATGAGTATCTTATATACATGAATTGAGTCTGATTGAATTTCTTAATGTGTTGCAATCATAAGGGATTCCTCTTCTTGTTATTTTTATAGAAATCATCAAGGTTGTCCCAATATATTATTTCAGACAACAATATTTTATAGATACCTGTCATATTAATATAGAATAGTAATTTATATTAGCAGTCTTACACCTTATTACTTATAAAAATAAACACATATGATAATTATTAGAAATTTTGAACTCTCACTTATCATTTTTTCTTCCAAAAAAATATAATGAATTATATCTTATTAATATAGTGTTTATTCTCACTTTTTCTGATTCAAAAAATTTAAAATAGTATCCTTTAAGATTTCCCATAAATGAACACTCATTTTTATTCCACAACAATACGTATATTCAAGGATAATAGTTTCATTATTATTTCTTCAAATTTTATAGTGATTTATTTTAAATAATATAAGCCTCTGATTCACTCAACATTTATCCTTCCTTTATCATCTTTTATTCTTTATAGAAAACTAGCCATTGTAAAGTGGAAAATAATTTCATAATTCAAATATAATCAAATATTAAAATATGTATATTATCAAGAATTGACTTAGTGGGATTTTCTCATTCAACCCTCAATTTAATTATTCATTCAGACCATTCTAGAATATCCTCACTTATATCTTCATAATTTATTTTTCATTGATTGTCATTTAAACTATTTTATGATATTCATTTAAATCTTCCCTTTTCTCTAAATAATATCTCAAATAAAACCTTAAAATTTAAAATAGAATAGCTTGTATACCCCATAAAAACAGTAATCTTTTTATCTATGAAGACATATAAGTTCATATTCACAAATCCTCATGGTGATATACTTTGAATTATATTTCTAAATTATTCTCTTATTCATAACATTACTAAATTATTTCCTTTAATATTTATCACTTAATTTACAAAATAATTATCATAAATTAATCATTATATTTAAATAATTCATAAAACATTACAAGTATTCTCTATATTGAAGCTCTCCTCCTGAAATCTCAATCTAAACTTTTTATGAAGACATAATTTTATCAAATACATATTTCGTAAATATTTATTTAATAATAGTACATATCATTTGGAAAATAATTAATTTTATATAAAACATATTACATATCTCTATGAATCCTAATAAATTTCCATTTTTCACTCTAAATGTTATGAAAACAACTTAAAATAACTTCTGGTGTGTCTTATATGGTCATAAATAGCATTATATTAATCTCATAGAGCTCTATTTCTAAAAAAATTAATAGCATTTATCTGTAGATCGTTTAAAATTTATATGATGTGAGTTTAGATAATTCACCTATAGTTCTTTAGATCAGTCATCTGTAGTGCCTCATTATTTCTACATATATCATTTTATATTTTTTTAACCCTAAACGAGTTGGTTTTCATAAGTTTAATCTTAGAAAATATTAAAGTAATTGGTACACAGCTCCTTCATTATGTAATGACTCATACATAATTTCAAAAAAATTATTGTATTCATACATGAACATGAAACATCCTGTTTATTATCATGTATGGATTAAATATTCAATAATATATATCTTAAATTTTCATATTGATTCCAAAAATTCTGAACACAACTCCAATAATTCTTAGCCCCCTCAAATCACATAAAAAATCTTCAGAATATTATAAAACCTATTATAGCCAACTGAACTCTAATCCATATATCTCCAATCAGTTTTAAACTTCTCAAATACTTAAAATTACATTGGAATAACTTTCAATCTTTCTCAATCATCACTAAAATAGTTCCAAATCTCATCACTATACAACTAATATTAACCTTCATAAATTATAATCAATAGGATGGTTCTTCATTAAAAAACTACCAATCTTATCATCTTCTTCATAGTGTCAAATAAATTTAAAAATATCAATACTCCATAGACCACTTCACATAATAAAAATTATTTCCAATTGTGAGTGTATATCCGCAAATCTATCTAATGGTAGCACCTCATGTTTCTATCTTAACAATATATATAATGAGGAAAACACACTTTAAACTCCAAGAACCAAGCTTTTCATCAGTATTAATCCAACATGTAAGGCCTCAACCCAAGTTACCCAGAGTCAGTGCATTATTTTAATACATTAACATGATCACAAGGGATCATTTCTCAAAGGACCAACAAGTTTCCCAGTCTTGGAAAATAAATTACATACATGAACATTACATTACATTATGAAATGAAAAAGAACAAAATTGTGTCTCCTTTGAACACATTTATATACCTTATCCTATCACTACAGGTAAACCATAAAATACTTCTTCACATTATGTGAAAAATAAAACATAGAAAGGGGTAAACTCAGATGCTCATTATGGATAACAATATAGTGGAAACTTCATAAATAAGCATAAACATTTATGGAAATGCATAATACTTTTAAACATAAAAATCATCATAATATAGAAAATATAAATCAAATAATTTCATTTAATTATTCACATGGATATTCTATTAGTAGAATAATCACATGCAATATCAATAGCTATTTTCATACTGATGGAATTCATAATGTCGGACATCATAACCACATTCTCAAGGCCTCGTTCAAAGACTAAAAATAATATTTTTTTCAAGGCCTTTTTCCAAGATACTAGTTTGTCTCATGAGAACTACTGATGCATCGACGAGCTATAGCAGTCTCCACGCATCACTTACTAAGTCCATTTCATTCTTCATATGAAAATTTTGAAATATAACATAAACATTTATATTAAAACTAGCATACAAAATGTCAATACTTTAACCATAAACCATGAATGGTGAAAAATAGCACATCCACATTAAAAAATATCATAATATATTCAATACAATATGGATGTTTTTATTATAATAAATCAACTTTAATCAAGGATAATATCTAGTAAAGGGTTCTGACATAGTTGAAAATGATCAGTAAAACTTTTTGAGAGAAATATCCCTATTTTTGAAATCATTTAAAAGTCACACATTTATAAAGTAAGTCATTTAAATGTTATTTTTTAATCAATGTGTCCCATACCACATTGAAACTTTTTAAGGGAATTAGCATTTTAAAACAATCATGTTCATATAAATAAATCCTTAAAACAATTTTGGAAACAATGATATTTATAAGAAGGATTTAGAAGATTAAATATTTAAAACATTTAAAATGATGTTTTAGTGAAATAGTACCTTAAAATAATCATTTTTAAATTTCTTTTATTAAACATGGACATGGATAATAAATATTTCCTAGGAAATTCTTACACACAAACAATCTCGGATAATAATGAGATTGGGGAATTAACCCTTACCTTGTACTTTTCCTTGGTTGAGGTTACGATATCCTCCTGTATAATATTTAAATCATGGTTATTAAATTATACAAGAAATACATACATAATAATGATATCATATATGATCTTCTAATATTTATTTGTTAATAATATTTTAGTAGTATCATTGTTTCGGGTGTTAACTAATTCATTTTCCTTTATATTTTTTGTTGCATAAGTCATGTTTGTTATGGATAGGATGTGTTTGATTCATATCCAAAATGATATTATGTTCTTAAATTTTATTTTTAATAATCAAATTTATATTATTCTTGAATGGTTATGATGGGTAATGAATCTCATCACGTTCATGGAGACGGTAATCTGTACATACACAAGAACACTACTTCCATTTTTTTTATTTTAAACGGAATGAAAACCAAATGATACATATTTATATTATTATTCCAGAATAATATAATATTTTATATATGTTATGTATGTTTATTAACACCATCTTTTATACGTTCCATATATGGTATGAACAAGTCAAATCATTTTGAGGGGGCGGTAGTCCGCACTTCCTCAAATAAAATTATCAAATATATACAACATGAAAAGAATAAAGGTATGATATAAGAGATAATTACATAAGATTATAGATAAAATAAATATCATAAATATCATATATAATTACAGTTCCATCATAATGGCCACCATAAGAGGTGTTTGTAGAAGATTGAACAGTCATCGTTTCATGAGGTAGTAGTTCGTCGTTCACAGAAACATTATGTTCTATACCCATTAGATAGAGGTGTGTGTAAGTGTAGTTCAAATAAATCTCATAATAACAAATTAGTATATTGAGTATACTTGTTTTGTTATAAAATAATGGAATAAAGGGAGTTTATGGGGTTGGAGAAGTAAAACAAAAGAAAAAATATTAAGAGGATATGTTTCCTTTAAATTGGGTAACTCCCTTTGGTTTGAACAAAAAAGCAACATTGAAGTGCCTTATGCCTAATTTAAGGCTTCTAATAGTATTAAAGGGATTTAGGGAGCTTAATTGGGTAGATTTTGGGTGAGCTAAGGGTCCTGAGAGGTGTGAGAAATGGGTTAGAGGTGAGGACTTTTTATAAGGGGGAGGTGGGGCTCTTTAGGAATGTTTGAAAATATTATTTTATCATATACTGATTTTCGGTATCTAAAGGTAAAAAACACATTAAATCCTAATATAAGATGACTCATGTTCAAAATTAAACCATACAATAATAATTGGACAGGTTTTGGATATTTTTTTTATTTTTTATAATCTCATTTATTTAAATCATTCTTTAATGACCTAAACACTACTTCATTATTGGGTCATAATTAATTTAAGTTATTTGATGTCTTAAAATTATAAAAAAATTCTAGGACATAGAAAATATTTTTTTATTTAAAATTAATATTTATAGTATAAAATATATCTTATATATTTCCTTTTAAAAATTATTTTACTAGAAGATAAATGTTTATGTCATTTTTTTCATTACTTTAGATTAAGTAATATAATGTGTCATTATCACTCTCATGTGGCTTCATGGGGTCCCAAAATAGACCCAAGGAATACCACAGTTGGACATGTATCAAACAATTATAATAAGAGACATGTTAGAGTAATTTAATATTTTTATAATAATATTTGTTTACCCTTATTTACTAGATTTACTCTTAACCATTGTAAATAAAATATTTACTGAAGTAAATATTCATAATGTCTAAAAATAAAACCTACCTATTTACAAAATTTTGAATTCATGATTCCAAATATGGAATCCATTTTCCAAAATTCAAAATAGATAAGTAGTATAAATTAATTTAAAATTATTTCTTGTTGTCAAAAAAACAAGTTTTTAAAAAATAATAACTATAAAAATATTGACCCTTGTTTATGTTCAGTTTACATGTGAAATTACATCCAATGACCTAAATTATATTAAATGATAAAAATATAATATAATGAAACTCTAAAATCACAGAAACATATAATTTTACACTATAAATTATTTTGATTAAATTATGTTTTTAATTAAAATTTAGTATTCTTCATTATTCATCAAAATATAAAAATTATCAGAAATGTACCAAAAAATTATCCAAAACTAATGTTTTATGTCCCCATTCTAAATAATAATTTAATTTCATATATTTAATATATAAAAGTGTCAAATGTTGGTTTTAAAAAAAGGTTCTCCATTAAAACACAGTAAAACAGCATTTTTTGAAAAATAATTCTTTTATTTGAATAAAATGAATTTGTTCTTATATTATTTCTAAAAAACACATAATATGGATTCTGAAATAATATTTAGTATATAAAATTTAAAATTCAGTTAATTCTATTCATAACAGCTTTTTGAACGGCAAGTTTGGAAAGTCGTGGTGCGCTCGAACTCGGTGTTGTATGAAATCACGGGGTGTTACATTCTCCCCCCATTCAATAAATTTTGTCCTCTTAATTTGACATTTTTTTTGAAATTAAAATGTTAAAAATAGGTAAATATCTTTATGGAAAATCCACATTGAAAATTGGGTTAATGAAATTTAGTCTTAATAAGAGGGAAAGAGAAATGAAAAAGTCACCACAAAATTATTATCTCTATTGGGAGAACATTGTTTGAAATTAGAGACACATAATTGGATGGAAAAAGTAAATATTTATAGGGATTTATTAAGGTCATTAATCATAAACAAGTGTAAAATTGAGGTCCTCAAAACCATCAATCTATGATGATTTAAAATATCATCAGTTCAATAATACAGAAGGTATTAGGATAAAACATTTTTTGTTTTAAGATCCCTTCTAAAATGTTTAAGAATTAATTAATTCATATAATAAAAAGAAAAAAACATTCTTGATAAGTATAGTTTCATCATTCAACTAATTCCTATCACAAATTAATCTTTCACTCCAAAAGATAATAGAATTCAAAAATATTCTATTTATCCTAATCATATAGGGTTAAAAAAATAATGAATTTATAATTCATTTGTCAGAATATTTTAAAAAACAAAATTATACAAACTAGGACACCATGTAGGCCTGTGGTAGGTGATGTACCCTTATCACCCTTCGATTGTAGGTTCAAGCCTTGCGACCCTTCTAGACATGACGGGTTGTCGCCCGACCTCTGGGTTGTCCATTTTATGAAAATCCAAAAATAATATTAAGAAATTATTTAACCTTAACAATAGTATCCAAAGGTCAAACATAATCTATTCCAACTTTTAGACTTATCCTCAACACTTTTGTCTGAACTCACAGTCCAAAATTTATAAGCAAGGTTACATAATGTATACTTGTGAATACCTTCATCATGTATTCTCTTAATATGTGGCAATAAAATGAATTTCTATAAATCTATATTTGAATAGGTATGAACATCCTTATTCCATCTTTAAATCATAGAATACTGGATATACTCCTTAAATCTAGCAATGTTTTCATCACCAACAATGATGGAATAAAAAAACATTTATTAGTTCCAAGGTAGTTAATAATATCCAGTATAATGTATCCAAATCAATCATCTTGTTTTCCAAAAATCAATACCACAGTATCAGGACCATATTAATGTTTATCTTTCCTTTATCCATGTATTTTCCAAAAAAGATTAATTTTCTATTAAGTCACTTTTCTTGGTACAAAACAATATCAAATCCTTAATAAAATAGTATTATAGTATAATCCTTATATACTCCATAATTATTATAAACAGAACATTGTTGATACAACACTAAAATGTCATAATTATTTAATATCAACATTAGAAAACTAGTCATTAATCTTCATATGAGGTAATATCATAACATGATTATTATCCAACAGTGTAATTTGTGGTATACTCTGATGATTTGGAGATTGATTCTCATAGTGTCTCAACTCTTTGTAGATGATGTGTTGTACATTTGAAACCTTTTTCTTACCTTTACAATCATTTACTTGATGTCCTTTTTCCCACACTTATAACAAACTCTCATTCCCTTCAAGAATTTACAAAATCGATTCCTTCCACAGTTAACACATATGGTAAAATCATTCAATCCCTTATTCCATTTATCCATCTTTCTCTTTACCATCCTTTTCTTATCTGGATTCACTTCAAAGCCATAGGAGTTAAAGTTTTCATTAATCATCTTATTAACATGTGATATTATTTCTTCATATGATAATAATACGTGGGAGACTATTTTCTTTCTAAATGATGGCTTAATACTATGTAATATATGATCCTTCTTACTCTTTGGATCATGCATATTATTGGAGTTCTCATTCCATATATTGGGAACTATTTATAAAAAATGTCATATGATATGTAAGTTTATGAATCGCAATGCATAATTCCAAACCTATAAACTACCAAACATAAATTGAAAATATCATGCATATAATCTATAATCATAAAAAATGTTTTCTTTAAGGAATTATTTACTCCTAAATCCTTAATAATGGATTGTAAATATAATGTAAAGTATACTAAGCATATCCCCTGGGAGTGTCGTAACCAAGAGTGCAGCAAGGCCCATTGTTGTGTACCAGGATACCCCGGGTCAAGCCCGAAACTCCTTACCGGATTTTTCACTCCTATGTACATTAGTTCCAGTGTCGCCTCTACATGTTCGTATCCATACAAGGATGTATTTTTTGGAAAATTCACAAAATCTCTACATTTACAAAATTCTAGGATGTTATTCTATACTAATCCTCATACTCTATCATAGTGTAATGTTATCTAATCAGAGTTTTTTCTAAATATAGTTTTCAATGTTATTGTTAAACTTCCCTTAATACTGACTATAACACCCCAACCCCGATTACCAAGATTCGGTGCATTATTTTAATACATTGGCATGATTACAAGGGATCAAGTCCCGAATTACCAATCAGTTTAGCAATCTTGGAAAATAGATTACATACATGAACATTTCATTACATTATAAAATGTAAAACAACAACATTGTGTCTCCTTTTAACACATTTATATCCCTTATCCCATCCTTATATGAAAACCATTAAATACTTCTTCGCATCTTGGGAAAAATAAAACATAGAAAAGTGTGACCTCAGATTCACAATAAGGATAATAGTATAGCGAAAACTTCATAAATAATCATAAACATTTAAGGAAATGTATCAGAATAAAAAATAATCCTTTTAAAAATAAAAATCAGCATAATATATAAATTATAAATTAAATAATTCCATTTACTTATTCACATTGATATTCTACTTGTCTAAAAATCACATGCAATATCAATAGCCAATTTCATAATGATGGAATTCCTAATCTCGGACATCATAACCACATAGTCAAGGTCTCATGACAAGACTAAAAATACGATTTTGTCAAGGCCTTGTGCCAAGACACTAGTTTGTCTCATTAGACCTACCGATGCAGCGAGGAGCTATATCAGGCCCCACCTGTGACATACTAAATACAATGCATTTCTCACAGGAAAATTTTGAAACATAACGTAAACATTCTTATTAAAACTAACATACAAAATTTCAATAATTTAACCATAAACCATGAATGTTATAAAAATATAACATTCATAGTAAAACATATCATAACCCATTCAATACAATATGGAAGATTTTATTATAATAAATCAACCGTAATCAAATATAATATCTAGTAAAGGATGCTGACATAGTTGAAAATGATCGGTGATACTTTGTCAGGGAAATATTCCTCTTGGTGAAATCATTTAAAAGTTACACATTTATAAAAGAATTAATTTAAAAGATATTTTTGAATCAAAGTGTCCCATGCCACTTTGAATATTTTTAAAGAATTAACATTTTAAAATAATCATGTAAATATAAATAAATCCTTAAAACAAGTTTGAAAACATGGAAATTAATGAGAATGATTTTGAAGAATAAATATTTAAAACTTTTATAATGATGTTTTATTTAAATAGTTATTTAAAGAATAATTTTTAAATACCTTTTTTGAATCATGGACATGGATAAAAAATATATCCATGAAAATACTTACACATAAACAATCTCGAATAATAATGAGATTGAGTAATTAACCCTTACCATATATATTTCCTTGGTTGAGGGTACGTTAACCTCCTATATAATAGTTAAATAATTATTATTAATTATAAAATAACTACATACATAAATATGATATCATATATGATCTTCTAATATAGCATTGTTAATAATATTTTAGTAGTATCATTGTTTCGTGTGTTAACTAATTCATTTTCCTGTATATGTGTTGTTAAGTAAGTCATGTTTGTTATGGATAGGATGTATTTGATTCATATCTAGAATAATATTATGTTCTTAAATATTATTTTTAATAATCAAATGAATATTAATCTTAATTGATTACGATGGGTAATTAGTCTCATTGCATTCGTGAAGACGGTAATCCGTACGTACGAACAAACACTACTTCCATTTGATTTTTTTATTTCAAAAGGAAGGAAAACCAAATGATACATAGATATATTATTATTACTATATAATAAAATATTTTCTATATGTTATGTAAGTTCATTAACACCATCTTTTATACGTTCCATGTATGGTATGAATGAGTCATATCACTTTGAGGGGCGGTAGTCCGCACTTCCTCAAATGAAATTATCATATATATACAACATGAAAAGAATAAAGTTATGCTATAAAAGACAATTATAGAAGATTATTGATAAAATAAATATAAAAAATATCATATATAATTATATTTCTATCATAATGGCCACCATAAGAGGTGGTAGTATCATATTGAACAATCATCATTTCGTGAGGCAGCAGTTCGCCGTCCACCGAAACATTATGTTCTATACCCATTAGATGGAGGTGTGTATAAGTGTAGTTAAAATACATCTCATAAAAACAACCCAGTATATTTATGATAATATTTTGTTTTATTAAATAATGGAATAAAGCGATTTTATGCGGTGTGAGAAGTAAAATGAAAGAAAGAACTTAAGAGGAGAAGTTACATTTAAATCCGGTAACTTCCCTTGGCTTGAACCAAAAGGCTTCCTTGATGTGCATTCTTCCTAAGGTAAGGCTTCTAAAGGGAAGGTAGTGATGTAGGTAGCTTAATTGGATAGATGTTGGATGAGAGGAGGGCCCTGAGTGGTGTGATAAATGGGTTAAAGGTGATGGTTTTTTATAAGGGGGAAGAGGCTCTTTAGGAATGATTGGAAATATTATTTTATTATATAAAAATTTTCAGATTCAAAAGGTCCAAAATTCATTAAATACTAAAATATGATGATTCGTGATTGAAATAAAATCATCCAGTAAAAATTGGACAGGTTTTGGATATTGTTTTAATTTTTATAATCACATTTATTTAAATCATTCTTTAATGAGGTAAACACTGCATCATTATTGTTTGATAGATAATTTTATTTATTTGATGTCTAAAATTTATAAAAACAATATCATGATGTAGTAAATAATATTATCATTAAAATTAATATTTATTTTCAAAATTATAACTTACATAACCCCTTGTAAAATTATTTTACTAAAAGATATATGTTTATGTCATTTTTGTCTTTACTTTAAATTAATTAATATAAAGTGTAATTATATATTTCAAGTGCCTCCATGGGGTCCCAAAATAGACCCTAGGATGACCATGGTAATACATGTATCAAAAAATAATAATAGGACACATGTTAGTATAATTTAATATTATTATAATATTATTTTTTTACCCTTATTTACCAAATTTACCTTTTAACCATGGTGAATAAAATATTTATTTAAGTAAATATCCATAATGGATAAAAATAAATGTTACCTATTTACACAATTTGTCCTCTTGAATCGGAATATGGAATACATTTTTCTAAATTAAAAAAATGGTATAAATTATTTTAAAATGAATTCTCATTACCCAAACAAAAAGCGTGTTTTTAAGAAGTAATAACTATCAAAAGATTGACACTTTTTTCTATACAGTTTAAATGTAAATTACAGCGAATAACCAAAATTATATTAAATGATAAAAATATAATCTAATGATACTTTAAAACCAATAAAATGTATAAACTAACACTATAAATTATTTCAATTAAAAAAGTTGTTTTTAATTAAAATGTAGTATTTTTCACTATTCATCAAAATATGAAAGTTATCATAAAAGTAAAAAAATTATTCAAAATAATTATTATGCTCTGATTCGAAAGAATAATTTAATTTAATTAAGTTGAATATATAAAGGTTTCAAATATTGGTTTTAAAAAAAGGATCTCCATTAAAATGCAGTAAAATTGCTTTTTTTTAAAAATACTTATTTTATCTGAAAAAATTAATTTGTTCTTATATTATATCTAAGAAACACATAATATGAATTATAAAATTAGATGGAGAATATAAATTCAAAATTCAGTTAATACTATTCATAAATTCTTTTTGAATGAATAGTTTGATTAGTCGTTGTGTGCTCGAACTCGGTGTTGCGTGTAACACAAGTTATCGAATTTTTGTGAAGAGATAACATACTATGAAATCTTGGGGTGTTACAAAACATTCAAAAAACAATATATATCAACACTTTGTTTGGTTACATAACTATATCCAAGCATTTATTCACAACATATATAGAAATCATTTTTATAAACAACAAATACAACTCAACGCCAACAGGTTCAATAATCTCCTGTTTGGATTTGTTTTCAATACACATATTGGAAATGTATGTAAATATTTTTTCTGCTATTTAATTCTCTATTTCCCTTGTATTTATAATAAATAGAAATGATCCTGGAAGTGGGTTGTATAATTTCACTTAAACTGATATGAAATGAATTATTCCACTATAAGTTTATGTGAGCAACACTCAACGTAAAAAATAAGAGAGACTATTTTAGACAAAAAAAATTCCCATAACCAACCAAAAATATGAGACCAAATCAAAATTAATTTCTCAAAGGACACTTAAACATATTTATAAGATAACCCATTCATTCAGCACAATAGAAATATTCAAATAGTTCAGAAACATAAATGTTTTCAGATATCATTTCTTTAAAATTTTAAAATTGCTTCATTTATCATTTTAATTCTCAACAAACTCCCCAAAAATTGTAGAATATTTGACCACAAAAGGTAAATTTATGGAGTTAACATCATACCTCAAAAATGGTAATTTTCAACCACTTTCAAGAAATTAATATTTTTATAGATAAATTGTTTTAGAAGCTTACTCAAATATTATCTTCTTAAACGGGTAAGCATCATCATGGTTGACCTATTCATTATATAATATTAAATATATAAATTTTTTGAGTTAATAAAAAATTGAAAATTTCAATTTTATGTACAAATTTGATATCTTACGTATCATCAAGGTTATCCTCCTAAAAAAATATTCAATTTGAATTCCCAAAATATAAAAAATAAATAAAATATATATGAGACAAAAGTTGACCTCTTTAGATTCTTAGTGTGAAAAAAAAGGTTGGTGGTTTCTTCTCAACCAATATACTTTGTTCCTTTTATATCCACTATTGAGACAAATCATTATAATTTCAATTTTGTTTTTCCATATTTTATTCCTCTTTTTAATCCTACTATTTTTTATTTTTTTCAATTAATTAATATTTTGGAATAGATTTCATTTAATTATCCATAAAATACCATATTTCACTTTCTGTTAGCTTCATATTCTTATAAATCTCTACTGAGGTTAGTAATACAATCAGGTAATCTTTGGAATATTCTACACCCTTCATGAACCTTCTACATAGCAGCTCAATAACTCTTGGGTTATCCCTTTATAAAATCACTTATAAATTAAAGACTGTATTCCTATAAAATATTATTTAACCTGTAGAAATTTATTTTTATTTTAAACATTAAAATATAACTATATTTTGAATCATGATAAAACAATTATCCTAAATTGTTTAGAAACAAGATATACGTTCTTAGATTTTTCCCATGTTTTCTTCATGAATCTTTCAGTTACCAACATTGAAAAATATTAAATGGGAATTAAATTATTCTTGAGGGATTTATCCCACCAAATAAGTATTCTTTTTTATCTATTAGATTGATTCACATCAATTTAGATATATCTTGCTATATTGACACCAAAACTCGAGGATTGTTTACAACATTCCATGGTGTGACTTTTTCTTCCACAATATAATAATCTTCTTGTTCTTAATATAAAATATGTATTTGTCTTCATAGGTGTGTATTTAACATGTGATTATCATGGGGTGTTGCAAAATTATTTAATTTACTATGTAAAATATAGTAATAGTTGTCAACCTAGGTTTTCCCTAGTATAGTATTATAAAAAACCTATTATCACTTAATGATTATATAAAATGGGTTTGAATGGTATTATTATGATTTTAAAACTAAATAAATCAATTAAATAGTGTATTGAAAATAATTAATGGTGATATGTTGATCCTGATAGGGTTATATTAACATATTAAAATGTTACCATAGTTCCAAATGTTATCAACACTTCTTCTTCTAAGAAAGTAATTTAGATAATCCGCAATTGCTTCCCCTCTCTCTATTGACCTAAAGTTGATGGGTATAATATAACTAAAATACCATTTCTTCAATATATACTCCATTTTATGTATGAAATCTATATTGAAAATAATCTTTGGCTTACTTGGGCAATTCCCAACAGGGACTTGTGCTTCCCAAGTAATATAAGAATATCTACAACAATCTCTATATGTACTTGTAACCATTGAACACATCACCACTAAAACCAAACTATTTAACCACATATAGTCTAAAAATGATTGGAGGGAGATATTCATCATTGACAAATTTAATAAAAAATAATATAATTCAAACCTAAGTATGGTTTCACTTGATAATAAAAACTGATAAAATAAAATAAAATCTAATATAAATAAAATAGATAAAGAAATAATTTACTAAATCAAAAAAAATCCCTTAAAAAAGTTTAATCCTTTCCTTACTTAATCACTCAGAGTTTACCCCTCTGTGTTAAGGGAAACCAGGATGATAGGAGAATAATATGACATGAAAAAACATAAAAAATTAAATTGAAAAATAAAACTAGTAGTATCAAAATTCCCAAGAAGGTATAAGAAAAATTAATTTCTCTAATATGTGACTACATACATTTATAGTTAATAGGATCATTATTTAAAGATAAGATTTTCTCTTATTCTTCAACTAGAAAAATATCTAATATCATTCTCTTTTTCAAGAATCCATTTCTTTCCTATTTATTCTAATATTTCCAATTTTATGATCAGGTATTCTATGAAAGTTGTGACATTAATTCATTGGCATCACCCAAGTCCAAGTGAGTTTCAAAAATATTACACATGACATACACCCAATCCTAAGAGGTTGATTTTTTGAAAAGCTTTTGTTCGACCATAATGTGAAAAGTTAATGGATTAATCATGAGGTATGAGTAACTGTGTCGTCAATTGGATGGTAATACAGTCACCTGATAATATGCATGGTCGATCAAGTATTTATTCTTATAGTTTTTTCTATAAGACATGGTTAGATTAATTTAATGTTTGGTCACTTTTTGAATTTTTTATATTTTCACTTTTGTTCAATGGGATGAATGTGTTGTTAATACTCACATGTTTGGTCATCATATTTTGTTCAATTCCATTTTGATCAGTGGAGTAAAACTTTGGTTAGTCAGATAAACATTCAGTTGGTTGAGATGCACATTTAATTGTCTGTTTTTTATAGTAGGTTGATAAATTTGAAAAAGAATCACCGATGATTGATTTATAAAGGCCGAGATAGTCAGGTTCTTATTTGTGGTTGATCATTCAATCTCATAAATAAATCATAGTTTAATGTATTTTGAAACACCATAGCTTCCATAAAAACATATAATCACCATGATTTTTTCATAAAACACTCAATACAACATTTATAATCATCAAAATATAAGGATTAAAATTATTATTTATTCAAATATTCCCCAAACATCTAATAAATAAATAAATATGATTTTTTAATCTGAATTCTCACCTAATCCCAAAATACACAAAAAAAATGAAACATGTCAAAATAAATCAATAAATTGTAAAATGGTTGGTTTATAACCATTGAAATACTTAATGGAATTTATGAATTTATCGACCCTGTCAATTACCCAACATTTAGACCTAGTAACATGGATAAGTGAATTACAAAAATACTATCAAATTAATATTAAAATACCCAACAAACTTGGGTTAATTTTTCAATAATTATTTCTTTAATCTTATCTTTCCACATTTATGTTCATGATTCCATTTTATCTATTTATTTAACTAAATTATTTCACACTTATTTCATACCATAATACACACTTATAACTAACTTCCCAAAATATTTTAGTCAACACATAAGTATGATGTTCAATAAAAAAATTTGTAATTCTGAGTTATAAAATTGTATCCATAAGCTTAACAAATTTCCTCATATCCACCCATTGATTCATGTTTTTTATTCATATATTGAGTGGTTAATTATGTTTTTTCTAGGGATTAAGGGTTGGTAGAATTTTATTCTAAAATATTTTTTGGATGAATATGGAATATTTGATCAAAATGAATCTCACTATTTTGTATCAATTTCTTATATGAATGGATTATCACATAACTTAATCTTCCAATACCTCAACTTCCTTTCTTTGAATACTTCATATCAATACCACAACATTCTCTAAATTCAGTACAAGTAACATTCCCTTCTTTTATTTTATTTTTTAGGTTTTATTAATTTTTTTATTCTCTTGAAGGTAGATGTGGAATCTAAATATCTTTATTGGTTGTGAAAGTGAAGTTTGTTCCTATATTAGGAATTGTATTACCTTACCTATGATGTATTTAAATCCACTATCAGAGCTTTAACACTTCATATAAACAGAATCTTCTAACAACACATACTTGTATGATATAACTCCAAAATACTTCAAAACTTCTCTCCAATATCTTGGGATGTCCGTACCCTTGTAATTGTATCATTACTGAGAATATTTCTTCCCTTTTTTACCCCTTTGTGGAATTTTTTCACTCTAAATTCAGATCCTAATTATAACGACCCATACTTTAGATACATTTTTCATACTTCAAAATTGAAGCACACTTATTAAAACATATAAGAAAACTATGAAAGGACTGTATAGGTATAGTGTCTTTAAAAAATGGGAAACAAAAACAACTGGTTCATAAATCATCTACATTGTCTCCCATTTATTTCATCATATCTAGAGTCCCTTTTGGCATATCATACTTAATAACCTTCTTCCTGGCCTGGGGAAAGAAAACATACAAAAAGCTGAGCTCAAATGCCCAGTAAAGGTAAACAAAAGAAATATCAATCACATCATATTCATAAGAACATAACATTTTGGAAATCATAACCTGCAAAAGAAATCATAATTTCATAACATGGGATAAATCATAGTAGTGAAATGTAATCCCAATAATCATAACATAAAACATGAAAATTTTTGGCATACACACATAATCAGAGAGAATAATTTCTTAGTAGTCAAGACTCATTACCAAGACTAACTTAGCGGACAAAGTATATTTCTGAACCGAGTTCACTACTCATTTCAGTCCAGTTTTACTGAACCGGATTAACCTGCCATTCCAGCCATGTCTATCTCATGAGATATAAATCTTTACCCAATTAATTAGATGGAGATATAGGTCACACCCATCTCATAATGAAAACATTCTTATGTGTGCCACAAAATTATAAATCATACATCATAACATAACCCATGTAATAAAAATGGGATTCTTAAACATCATGCCATCATAAGATAAAAGGACATCATAAAAATAATTCCATCATAACATAATCAAATCAATGTAAAAATAGGGATTGAAAAAGAACCCTATATTATCTTAGATGGAAAATAATTTTGATAAAACGCTTGAACTCCATTCTTGAGTAAAATATCCTTTCTACTTCAAAAACATTTTTCCTTTAAAATATCATATGATTTTTAAATAAAATTAGTTCATTAAAAATAAACATTAAAACTTGTAAAGTAATCTTCATGGAAATAATTTTCTGAAATTCCATTCAGGCCGTATAAGTTAAAAAAACATTCTTCTCGTACTTTGGTCGGAAAAGTCAAAAAGTACCTCGTACTAAAAACGACAAAAGATTCCTTTCATATCTTTTACTAAAAACTCAACAATGGGTAAAATTGGATTTAAATAATTATAGGTGGAAGAAAATAATATTAAATATTGGGGAAACATGGACGTGGATGATAAATATTCCCCAGTAAATTCTGAAGTATAAACAATCTCGGATAAAAATGATATTGTGAGATTTTCCCTTATCATAGGTCCGATTTGCTTCATAAGTGTCCGAACCTCCTGTATAATGATTTAAATAATGCTATTGACTTATTCAAGAATCATAATTATTGTTATTATATCATATATGGTCATATTATCATCTTCTTATTAGTAATATTTCATTTCTACTTGTTATTCGGGTGTTTATTACTTTTTGTTCTAATGCGTGTTTTGTCGAATAAATTATTATTATTCTTTTTAGGTTATAGATACCTCATTTGTAGATTTTTATTAGTGTAATATATATCATATTTATTCATTCAATTCATTTATATAATCATTATGCAATGAAGATCATGTAGAACAAGTCGCATCACATCGTGGAAACGGTATTCTGTGTGTACGCACGAGCGATGATATTGTTCCCATGATCGTGGAATTGTATTGGAGTGTATGTATAATATTTAATAATCAATATAACTTTAAAATTATCATATATAGTTATTCTATACACCATTATACCTATTTAATTAAGGTGGTGGTGGAAAAAAGATTACACCACGGTGTGGAGACGGTATTCCGTACGTACGCAAGTGCGGTGATTTCATTTCTTGTAGGATGGATTGAAGGTGAAATAGGGTTGTTTCATATTTATAATAACATATCAGTATATGAGTGATACTAATGTTATTACTTAATAATGAAACAACTATAGAATAAGAAGTATAAGAAGAAATAAAATTGAAATAATCGGTAACAGGCATTACCTCTTCTTTGAAGCGCCTCTTCTTATCCTCCTCTTTGGGCACTAAAGATGGTCTTTGAAGAAGACAAAAACCTCTATGATGTTTCTAGGGAAGTGTAGAAGATAAATTGGTAGGGGTTGGCCGAGAATGATGGCTCAAAGTGGTGTGAGGAGGAGAGGGAGGAGGTTCCCTTTTATAAGTGAGGAGAGGGGAACCTTTGGAAAAACTAAAAATATTATTTTATTATAAAGTCATATTCGGTTTTTAATAGCTCCAAATTGATTTATTTCGAAGCTAAGGTGGTTATTGGTCGAAATCATCTAATCCAATATAATTTATAAAAGTTTAGGTTTCTATTTTAACCTTATCATTTAGATTTAACATTAAGTTAAATAATTTTACTTTCACCGTGTCTTCTTGTTTTCTTACACTATAAGGTTAATAAACTTACTATAACAAGCCAAAATAACCCCACATTGTTTATTATTAACATATATAACCTTATCTAAGTCATTTGGCCGAACCTTAGATTTTTATGAATAAAATGACAATTAATAATATAATATTTCTTTTAGAAACTATTTTATGTCAATTTTGACACTATTTGGTACTTTATTTTTGTGAAAATCATAACTGCATGAGTAGTTCAAAAAACGTTAATTAAATCAATACTAATATGTATTATTAACCTATAAAATTAGTTTAATTCATAAAAAGTCTCAAGTTATATTTATTTGAGGATTTATAACGTCAATTATGTTAATATTTCATTAATAAGATAATTACTGCATCATAATTGTATCATAAATAAATTAAATTATTTAACATCTAAAAATTATAAATAAAATACCATTATATAGGAAATAGTTTTATCTTTGTAATGAATATATATAGTAGAATTTATATTATGTATAACCATATATTAAAAATGCTTTAGTTAATAAACTTTGATTTTAACAATTTTAACTATTCTTTAAATAAAATAATATTAAATGTCCTAATCTAATCCATGTGGGCCTAAATGGTAATATTTTAATTCTAATGTTGTTTTCGGTCGAATTACACTTATCCAATAGGATTAGGACATGTGTTAGGAAAATAATAATATCAGTTTTACCCTTAATTACCCTATTTCCTTTTAACCGTGGTAAAAAAAAGTAAAAAGTTACTATTCACAAAAATTATTTTTATCTCATTGAACCACATTTTAGTCCTTGATATTAACTGTGTCTCTCGAATTTTCGAAATTCCACTCACAGAAGCGGTAAAATTATGTTTTATGTGAGTTTTCAAATTCTACTAGGAGGTGGGTAAAAGACGGTGAAAAGTTCAATAAAATTTTAATATATCTAAAATTATTATAAAATGACTCCAATGAATTACATTGAACTTATATAGGTATTATGTATCAATTTTGACCTAAAATGAATTAAAATGAAATAATTAATTGTGTAAATAAAAAGTCAGTTTTTAAATAGTCACCCATTGTTTTCACTATTCATCATAAATTGAAATTTTTTAGAAAAATACCAAAAATTCACCGTAGGCTAATTTCGATATTCCGAATCCAAAAATAAAGTCCATTTTGATGATAAAATTTATAAAATTTCAAAAAGTGGTTATTACTATTCATAACGGCTAGTTTTATTAATATTTTAATAGCATATCGTAGTTTAGTGAAACTCGGTATTCCGTACAATGCAAGCTATCGAGGAAGGCCGCGGTTGCGTGTAAAGCAAGCGAAGATGGTTTTGTGTGTAGTGAAAGATTCCTTTTATGATTTATATAACATAAAAACAAAAAAAATATCAAGTGTTACATTAATTTCTCATCAAAATCATATTTTTTAGGGATTGAGAGGGTGTTTTGCACATAAAATAGTGGAGAATTTCAAATACATTCTTGGATGATATAAAAACATATTTCACTCCCCCTGTAATTAATTTTATCCTATTATAGTTGGAAAAAAGATTCAAAAAATTCTTTTTAAATATCTATGAAATCTTCTGAAAAAATTATAGAACCTTTTTTCTTATCACCCACACTTGATTTCAACATAGATCATTCAAAATCGATTATAGTAGGGTAGATATGGATATTTAGAATGTTATTTTCATTCCTAAAAAATTCATTCATGGTTTTTAATGACTATAAGGATTAATGTAGAGGTAGGCTTCAAAATACTATTTATTGTAATAAATGAACATTTCAATCAATATAATTCCTTTTTAATTTATAACACCTTGTCCATGAATTTTATATGGGTTGAATAGATTATTCAAAATATTATAGTTATTAGAGAATTTATTATTTATCTTAATAGATAGGTAATTATAATGAGAATATCAAAATTAGTTCAGAAGCCTCTCATGTAAGTGATTATAGATATATCTGATTAGGTCATCAATGTGTTTCAAAAATAATTGGGTTTTTATGAAATTCCTTGAGTAATAATTTGATAGAAATTTCATTTTAGAATTTATCTAAGGTTACTTGATGAATAAAATTAGTTTCTCAGCATTTTTTCACATAGATATATTTCTATGGGAATTAAATAAATATCATAGGTTTCTAAAAGGATAAAAAAATAAGAAAAAAAATACACAAAAATTTGAAAAATATTGAAAAATTGAAAAAATATGAAATTTATTAAACTATAAGGTTCCCACCCCCACACTTAAATGATACAGACTCCCTAATTTATGTAAAAAGTTTTAGTATATGAGTAGATTGTAAATGAAATCACTTCATGTAATAAAATGATAAAGAGAGGTATAACTAGATAGTTATTCATTAATAGATGTGTTAAAGTAATGTGATTCACTTTAATAGTTATTAGGGTAGATTCGTATTGTATTTATTTGATCTATTCCCACTAACGATGAATGAATTTTATTATTATTATTTTCATAATCTACGTAGTTTCAAAATTATATCTGTGAGTAATTATAAATGGACATTTATATCTAGAGTGTATCATACCATGAATTTAATTGAGTATTAATTTTTTATGAAACACTTATTATTTAAGAGGTAATTATTCCAATCGTATTAGTTTTTCAGGATCCACCAATGTATTTTCTATATAAATCATAAAATAATCAAATGCATATCTTCTTAATGTCTCTCAAATATTACTGCTAAAATATCATATTTTTCCTATCTCTATCAACAACTATATTCATCCCTCTCATATCCCAATATTCCTTGTGTTCCAATTACACATGAATTTGTAATATTTTTCCATAAATCATACTATATGGGATCATTATTATGGGGGTTTTAAAGGTTACACTATAATCTCATATCATCCTTTAAACATTTTTCTCTAATCCCACCTATTTGGTTTAGTATTATTATCCAAAATTCATTTTATTTTCTTATTGGACGCTTCACATTGGCCATTGGTTTATAGAATATAATGTATTTATGTTTTGGGATTCACCTTATACTTTCTCAGAAATTCCTCCATTCGCCTATGGAAAAAGCGAGTCCCCTGATCACTGATGTTATCATTGGGCACTCTAAACCTATAAAATATGTTATCATTTTCAAAATCACAAATAACATGATCATCATTAGTTTTAGTGATCTCATCTTCCATCTATTTTGAAACATAGTCCAACTTAAGAGAAATATACATTTTTTAAAATTACACTAGGAAAGGTACCATAAATTTATTCCCCCTAACAATAAAACTTATAAAACAGATAATGGGTTTTAGATACTTTTTTATATTTTTAAAATATTCCCAAAAATCTAATTTTGTTCAAATATTTTAAAAAAGGCATATGTGTCTCTAAATAATGTGTTGTAATAATTTCCATATTGTAAAACATTTTTTTTATTCATTGAGTTCCAATGTGGCCTCTATAATCTAAGGTGTAATAAAACTCAAATTAAATTTCATTTTCATTTTCAAGAAATCAATTTCTTATTACGTAATCATTGAAACAATTCTTAAGATATGGATATTCTAAAATATAAAAATCTTGATTCATAATTGAATTTTTTAATTTGGTGGGTTTTAAGTGATTTCTGATTTGAGATGTTACAAAATAATTTTACATGTCTGTATACCATGGTAGCCCACCTTCATCCAAATAGCGTTTCTCCCTTGGAGTGATTATTGAAACTAGTTTGATGGAAAGAATCTTCACTTCAAATATGTTGGATAGTCTACTCAATTTATGGGACACATAGTTCTCAACTCCCTTCTTATCTTAAATTTTAAAGTGGAACTCTTAAATATATAGCATGAGTATCACTTGTCTAGTCTTGGAATATTCTTTCATCAACAAATATATAAGGATAAATGATTGAAAAAAACAAAAAATTTAACCCCAAGTAAATATGATCTTGATCTATCCAAGAAAAAGACAACTATTAAAAACAATTTTTTGTGTGTGGTTTTTTAGTTGAATTGGGAACCATAAAAAATTCATTAAAACGGGAAACTACTTGTGTACTAGCCTCAATTCTCTATGAAATTACATCCCCAACTACTTATTTATAATAATCACAACGTATCTTGAATGGTTCTTCTAAAATTATTGTTTGCATCATTAGTGGGGCTATCAGTCTCTTACTCAACTCCTAAAAGCATACATAAAACTCATTATTAAAATAAAATTTAGCATATTTCAAATGATACTGATATATAGAAATAAAATTGTTATATAAATCCTTGATAAAACTTCTATAGAATTCTAGATATCCAAAAAAAGGATCTAACATCTTTACATGATATAGGTATGGAAAGGAATTTATTAAATTATTTATTTACATATCAATATTAATGATTATTTTGGGAATGATATACCCAAGTAAAATTATTCTCTCCACCCTAAAATGAAACATTTAAAAATTCCTCACAAGTTTCCTTTCAATGAATGCTTTCAATATTTTTTTATATTTTTTAAAAAATTGTTAATATAATTTAAAAAAAAAATTGAAATTAACCAATAATACCTCAATGAATTCATCAATGTGGTCTATGAATTTACTTAACATACACCTATGAAATATATTTGGAGCATTACTTAGTCCAAATTTAATCCTCCTATAAGAAAATGTGTTAATGGAAAATGTAATAGTGGTCTTCTCTTGTCCCTTTAAAGCAATGGGCACTTGGAAATATCCAAGAAATTCCTCAAAAAATTAATTGTTTTTTATTTTTACTAATATCTCTATCTTACCTTCAATAAAGGGGGATGAAAATTTATAATAACCATGGAATTTTTCACATTTCATTACATGATTTTAATCATAATTAAATACAAAATGAAAACCAAGGATCTTAAAGTTTTGTGTGTTTTGATGATTTGGTAAATAAAACTAAAAATTTGTAAATATAATAAACCATATTTATATTAATTATCCATAATGAGATCATAAATGCTTTTGAGTTCTAATATCAAGATAGGTCAACTTGGGGAATATATAGACAAAAAGGATGAGAAAAAAAGCCCAATAAAGAAATTAGCATACAAATAAATCGTATCACATGGGTTAGAAGGAATAAAAATATAAAATAATTAGGCATAGAGCATTAATAAACATATTAAATCATAAATCATAGAATATGGGATCATCTAATAATGGTAGCATATGAATGTAGTATCAACATAGAACATGAAATGGAAGAAAACTCTAAAAGTAGAAATATATGATATCAATGAACCTAAATAATTTTAAAATTTTCAAAAATATTTTTTTTATGTATGATAATGAGTCATTAGATAAAATTTTAGTGATGAATGTTAGTTTTTTTGGTTAATTTTCAGTCATCATGAACTAGTTTTATTTAATAATTTAATAAAATATATATATTAGTTATAAAACATATAAAATTTTTTATATACATTTTGAGAACTTTTTTAACCATTATAATTTTTTATGAACATCCCTGAATGTTGTTAAATAAAATGAAAAATAGTCATCCATGAAGGGGTTGAGTTCACACATCACGTATGTTGTTCTGGTTTTTAAGATAAAAAATGAAGAGAAGAGATTTTATCATGGATATCACATTAAAATAATTAAATTCTAGTATATATATGATACTGGAGATTTCATTTCACTTTTTTATAGTGTGGGAGAGGGAAGTATATGAAAATATATTAAATTAAAAGAAAAAAATATAAGGTTTTACCTCTTGAGTGTCATCTCCTTGAAAAATTTCTTAAGGCATATGGAAATGGTATTTTGGTGTGATATGAAAGTCCAAAACATGGGGAATAGGTTTAGGAGTGTAATGGAGAATAATATAAGCATGCTCCAAATCTTATTAGGTGTTAGTAGAAGAATAGGTGAGGGGAGGCATTTAAAATGGTGGAGAGGGGTTTTTTTATTATTTTATTCATTTGTTTATTATTTTGGATCAAGGGTAACGATTTTGTTGATACTTATCACTAAATATATTAAATAATTGAGTATATTTCATGATTAAAATATTTACATCATCCATACATCTGGAATTACTCAATAATTCATTTATTTTTTAAATACAATAAATTACTGTATTTTACTATTCACAAAAAGATTCAACTATTTAAAAAAATAAAAAACATTATTATTTTTTGATGTGTAGAATTAAAAAATCGAATCCATTTTTTAAAAATATTTTATAAATATGAGAAATTTAATTTTTAATTAAAATAAAAAATTATTCGAAAAATACAAATTTTAAGATTATAACTGATTTTATGACCCATTAAAAAATTAATGAAAGTATAATAAAATTGTTTTATAAACATAAGAAAAAAAAATTAATTTATATATCTATTTTATGAAAATAATTTTTCTTTTATATCATTATACTAATTATGAAATTGAAAATAAACAATAATGTTTCACAAATATACCAATACTAAATTTATCAATTTAAAAACATTTATTTACTTATTCCATAATAGAATTATATTATATTTTAAATCATAAGATACCTAAATTTTATTTATACATTCACAGGTGAGCTTACTATTATGTTGGTTGGTTTACTATTCCTAATCATCACATTACAATTCAAACGTTCTAGTTATTATTCCATTTTTATAGGTTCTGTAATTTTTTTATATACCACATATTTAATTATTAATTAATGAGAATAAGGATTTTTATTCGGTTATCTATATGATTTATGTGTTTTAAACAATATTAAAAAATAATAACAAGGTAATTTCAATTTATAAAATTCTATACAGAGACGTTCCTCCCCCTTATGAAATCTCAACCTAAAAATTTTGTTTTACATAATAAAGTGGAAAAGGATGCACATGCTTCTCCTTTATTGCTTCCTTTGGATCCCATGTTTCCTATTCATAATTATGGTTCAACTATAGTACTTTTACTAGGTGATTAGTATTTTTTGTATACCTTTATCCGTGTGGTCCAGGATCTTCACCAGCTTCTCTTCATACAGGAGGTCATTCTCCAATTGTACCACCTCTATATTCAATACACGTGAGGGATTTGGTATGTAGATCTATAAGAGGGATATGTTGAATACATTTTGTACTTGAGATATGGTTGGAGTAAGTTCTAGTATATAGGCCAAAACTCTTACACGATCATGTATATTAAAGGGACCGATGTACCTGGGACTCTGCTATCCTTTCTTCCCAAATCCCACGATCCTCTTCAGTGGAGATATTTATAGGAAGACCATGTCTCCAACTTTAAAACTAGGTCTCATAAACGATTGTCTGCATAGATATTTTTTTGACTATGGGTAGCCTAGATATGTTGTTTTATGGTTTTCACCTTTTCTACCATTTATTCCACCAGGTCAGGTCCCAACTACTTTTGTTCATCAACTTCATCCCATTATATTAGTTTTTTGTAAGTTTTCCCATAAATATCTTCACATATATACATTTGGATACGTGAGTAGAAACTATTTTTGTAAGATAACTTGACTAGAATTATATTTTGGGCCCATAATCCCTTCAATTCCATAGAACATGCTCTAAATATTTCATATATTTTCTGAGAAGTCCACTAATATTGGTCATCATTCTGAGGTCGATAGGTCGTACTAAAGTTCAACTCATTTTTATAGAATGTTGGATACTTTTCCATAAAATTTAGGTAAATCTAGGTTCTCAATTAGATACAATTGATATTGGTACTACATTCTACATTGAAACTTATTTTATATATATTCTTGAAATTTGGTTGAGTTATAAGTCCACTTGAATTATTATAAAGTGGTATTTCTTTATAAGATGATCTATAAAAATATATATAGCCTTATTTTCCGTGGATGTATTTAGAAGTCCAGTGACAAAGACTATGGTGATTTTTCCCATTTATAAGTTGTTTTGGGTAATGGTTACATAATCCCTTTATAATTTTTCCTTTAATCCATTATATTCTCGAAAACTAATAACTTTGATGTATATTAAGTGATCTTCTTCTTCATATTGTTCCATGAATTGTTCTCTCATAGATCTTGATACATCTTTGTGTACTCTTGATGAATATAGAAGGTTGATCTGTGTGTGACATTCATAATCTATTTATTTATTTATGGATTGGATGGTACACATATTTGTTACCCAAATCTTATGACTCTTTCATCAAAAAAATTTAACTCTGAGGATTTCCCATTTCTGATAGATTAAACCTTTTTCGTAATTTTCACATCATTTATTTAAGAAATATTTATTTTCACTATGTGGTAATATTGATCAATATTTTGAGGAATGATGGATTATTTTTCCTGATTAAGTATTCCCATTTCCATCCTTTGAAAATCTAATAATATTTAATCCTTCTCAATTCTTGTCATTGATAAAATTTCATGACCCTTTCTACATAGAAAATCTACCATTTATTTTCCTTACCAGAATGGTAGTGTATTGAGAATTCCAAATATTTGATGGGATCTAACCATATTATCTAGTGAATATTAATCTATTTCAGTGTGAATATATATTTTAGGCTCTTATGATCAGTATATATCTCACACTTCTGCCCATAGAGATAATGACACTATAATTTTAACATGAAGATCAAAGACACCAACTCCAGGTCTGGTTTTGGATAGTTTTTGTCATGAATTTCTATCTAAATTAGGGCATATGATTTCACTTTATCATTTCCCATTAGAAAATAGAATAATCCCTTCACTTAAGAATCATTGTATACCAAAAAAATTCACATATTGGTAGTGTGAGAACAATTGTAGTCATTAGCCTATTTTTCAACTTTTTGAAGTACTTTTCACATTTACATGTCCATATAAACATTACTACCTTCCGTGTCACGCTAGTTAATGGTTTTTAAAATCCTGAAAAGTTCGTTATGAATCATTAGTAATACCTAACTAGACCTAGAAAATTACAAATCTCTATTATATATTTTTTCATGGGCCACTCTTTGATTGCATTTGTCTTGGAAGGGTCCACATATACTCTTTTACGGGTGATTACATGACCCAATAATGATACATAATCAATCCAAAACTCACATTTACTATACTTTCCATAGATTTTATCCCTTCCCAAGGTATTTAGAATAACATTCAAATGCTCCCTGTGTTTCTACTTTCACATAGATTATATACGAATATCATCGATAATGACTACCACCAATTTTTCGAGGTAATATATAATTTCACTATTCATTAAGTCCATGATTTTTTTTGGAGAAATAGTGAGTCCAAAAAGAATCAATATGAAATTATATTTTCCATAACCCAGTCAAAATGTATTCTAGGGAATATCTTCCTTCCTTAACTTTAATTTGTGGTATCCTAACCAAAGGTCCACCTTAGAGGAAAACATGGACCCATATAGATGATAGAATAGGTCATTTATCCATGGAAGGGGATATGTTTTAGTTATCATTATTTTTTTGATCTCATGGTAATCAATGTAGAGGTTTGTTGATCCAAATTAATTCTTGATGAATAGGATTGGCGCACCCCATGGTGAGGCACCCGAGCTTATAAAAACCTTATCCAGATTCTCTTATAACTGCTTTTTAGTTCCTTAAACTCAAAAGTGGACATTCTATATGGTGTATTTCATTTTGGAAGATATATTATAATAACATCAAATGATATCTCAACCTCTTATCCTAGAGGAATATTGGGAAATTATTTATAGAACACATTAGTGTTGTCCCTCATAATGGGCATGTCATTGATCATGATTCTCTCCTTTTTGTTAATCATTGGAGATAGATATTCTTGATCGAAGGATAAGAATATACTCAGTTGAGATAACGATTCTGAAGTTGATTCTTCCTCCTCCTTACACTTTTACATAATTGGAGGATTCCTTTGATTGTGAAGAGTGATATCTGATTCTCGACAATTGATATTGTCTCTGTATAAAGATTGCCAATCCATTCCCCCAATAGAATCAAACTCCACAAAAAATGTAAGATGAGATTTTATTATATTTTAGTCCAAAAAACATAAATAGAGAGGATATATATATATTGGATGAAATAAATTCAGAATTTTTTTTCTCACAAATTTTTGGAGCTCTATATTTTGATGTGGTGTTTGAATAGTTCTACTAAACATGTAAGATATGAATGAATGTTTAGAACTAGAATCAAATTGAATGTTCTCTATTATTTAATGAATTACCAGTTTACATATCACCATAAAATTAATAGGCCCACCTCATCAATAGTGATAGCATATTCCCTTCCTTACTACTTTGGAGATTTTTGTTGATTTCCTCCAACAGCCCTTTGCTTATGGATTTGTATTACATAATTCACATGTTCCTTGTAATAGAAACACTACACCACAGACTGAGTGTTGATCTGAAACTTAAATTCATCATCCACATTATTAGGGTTCTTCATTTTCTTTCGGTAGTTATTATCTACATTCCCCACTTTTAAACATTTGAAGAATACTTTGGTTCCCTATAGGCAGTTCCTATGATGCCTCTTCCCAACATTATGACAAGTGGGATGCTTAGTTTTTTTCCATTAGGGAATTTATATATTGATACACCCATTTTATACTCCATTTTTCACTTTATATCATCAGTCCCATGAGACCACTATGAGTCTCTGATCTCTATTTCAACCCTAATGGAACTGTAGACAATATCCTCATATCTATCTAAGTCTCGAATCAGTAATGATTTTCTAAGACTCGTCTTTACTTCACTAAATAAGTGATCCACCATGAATTCAGTTTTCATGAAAAATCTATAACCATATTGTGCAAGCCTTTAAAAGTTTTTCCCATACACCCCGATGGACTCATATTATTTATCCATCAGTCCAGGGAACTCCCTTCCATATTAAGATGGAGAGTTTTTTGAAAATATTTATTGAAATATATTTTAATAAAATCGTCCCATTAAATGGAATAAATTTCCTAATTATTCTTTATTTCCTTGATTAGTGTCCACCACTGACCAGGTTCCTCTTATAAAAGTCACACCATTAGTATAACTTTCACTATTTCTAAGCATTTATGTATGTAGAATATATTCTCAATGAAGATAATCCATTTTTTTATGATGAGATTAGATGATACACTAAAGATGTGAGGTCATTGTCATTATTTCGGATCGGTTCAAAATGCCCAACGGTTTTGTATCCGGCGATACATGGACCAGCTTTCCAAAGGAAGGTGTTCGCTGGGCGATTTTGCCAGAGACACTTAAGAACTCACATTGGTTGAGAGGATGGGGATTACACTCTGAGGAGGCCCAGGGTAATTTATTGGGGCTTACACTCTGAGGAGGCCCAGGGTAATGGATGTCATGGTCGATTATTACTCTAAGCCCACATGAGTGACGCTCGGTGTGAGAAACAAGAGGCAGCAGGGACCAGATGACCACGTCGCGAAAGGTGAGTCTGTGGGAAGTGTGATGGGGATTACGCATGGGGGCATCCCAAAATTTTGGGTCTTAATCCGAGATAGATGCCCAATGGCGAAAAAGCGTAGAAGGAGAGGTAAAGGGTGCCCCTGTGTCCATTTCCCCTCTTTTTCCTTTTCACCAGGAAAGGGTTCCCTTGTGTCCATTTCCCCTCTTGGTCCTTAGAACCGGGGAAGTATGGAGGTGTGTGGGTGCTTCTTTCCGACAGGTAGTCCGCCACTCCCCGTGAAGTGAAGAAGTTCCCCAGTCCTAACAAGTGGAGGGGCAGAAAGGGGACTCCCGGACATGGACTCCGCATTACCGTGGGAATGTGAACCCATGAATGCTTTGGGAATCCTCTCAAGGGCCATAGAAAAACCTTCTCCCTCGCTTACCATGGGTATGTGAACCCAAAACGGCGCACTGATGCACCTAAAGGTTACATCACATGGGTCAGGTGGCTCTGGTGGAGGCCTCGGCTCGGAGTCGATGAATGGGCCAATGAGGGGGTTGCGAAGGATTAGGCCGGATTGGAAGGATTTTATCTGGCTCGGGGAATGGGAACTCCGGAGGATTTGGTGGGACAAACTGGTGTATGAGGGGTGGTGCCTTTCGCGTAGGGTGGTGCTACACGGATGGAGGGGTTGTACGTGAACCAGGGTGGTTCACGGACTGATGGGAATCCCGCGAACCAGGGTGGTTCGTGGATTTGGGTTCATACCATTTACTAGGTTGGTATGATGAGGGCTCCACACGAGCATTGGTGGCCGAGGTCGATTCCAATTGGAGGTTCGTTGGTCGGGGATTCGCCCGTGTAGGAGGGTTCCACACAGTGCGGTGGATCAGAAAGGGGGCATAAACTCCCTGGTCCACGAGGTGTGCATCTGCGGAGGGTACATGGTTTACGGTCTTCTTTTCTTTTTTATTTTATGTTCTTAGTTCACAATGTTTTTTTGCATTTTAAGTTCCTTATTAATTCATTTCCAGCTTCATACATGTTCTTGTTCACGAACAAGAACTTCGCTATTTGTGAAATCCTAAGATCCTCCCTTCGAAATCCTTCCACATGAATCTGATCGATCTCCTCTCCTCCTTCTCCCCTTTTTCCTTTCCCACGAACTGCTTTTATAAAAGGGGGAAAGAGGTGTATTTGTGGTCATGCAGCACCTTTTTTGGATTCCCATGACCGGAGACCCGTTTTATGGATTAATTGGTCAATCCCCAACTCGTGGGGGGCATTGAACTCACCTCCCCCGCGAACCAGACTAGCTCGGGGAGTGCTTCGTGGCCGCGCAAGGTTCCGCCTCAATTCCCTGAATGACAGTGGATGTGGCTTGGGTCTGTTGATGTGGTTTGTAATTGTGTACCAAGTGGGCGCCCGTCCGGCTCCGCGCCCGCGAAGGATCCCCACATCTGTTCCGCGAATGATAGCGGTCCCCGGAGGGGGGCGCTTCGTGGAACCGATCGCGTACCGTTATCATTGGACTGGTCTATGGACCAGTTCATCTTGTGCCATTCTTTGAGTATTCTCCACAGTATTCTCCAATTCTATGGGGGGAAATTGGGTAGAATCTCCCTTGGATTAAAAATTATTCTCATTATCCTTTTCTAATTTTCAGGACCCTACAAATTCCCCCCACCGGAATGGGGTCTGATCGGAACAAGGAGGAGTCCATTCTGATGTAGAGTGGTCCTGAAACTTAGATGCTTTGCGGAAGGGGAGTGCACCTTCTAGGGGAACATGCCTATAATTATGGGGTCCCTTCCTTTGTTTTTTAACTGATTCTTCGCGAAACCAGAGCTCTCTTTCTTTTTTTGTCTCATCGTGCTCATTCCTTCGTGAAACGCCTCGTCTGTGAACCAGCTGCCACTTCTGCGAACCATTACTCGTTCACGCCTGCCTTCACCCATGGAACAATCTCCCAGCTACGAACTAACACCTTTAATTAACTAAGAAGTACGTTAAGACGGGCCACGTAGGAACTCACTCCGCGGTTTTAAAGATCCGCTGACTGAAATCTTCCAGACTTTGAAAATTTCATAAGTCTTCTGAACCTAACTATTTAAATACAGGATTATGATTCTGTGGAGCAACCTAGTTCACGGTTTTCTGGCCAACGCTCTGTGGGCTACATTACCTTGGACATATTCTGCGTCATGTTGGTTCGCGGGATGCAGTCATCACGAACCAAATTTGGAGACCTGCTCACGGACCTCGTCATGAAGGCTTCTTGACTCATTTTCTATATACTTGGTATTTTTGTCCAGATTTTATTATTCCGGACTAACCATTTTCCTAGTTTTTATAATGCCAGGATAAAACATGGTTCCCCCTCACCCTGCACCCAGGCCTGCTTTCGAGCCTCTTCCAATTGGCGATCAACACCTAAAGGATGTGTCCAGCTCTATTCAGGATGGAATCCTCCAGTCCCCATTGTACCCCTTCCTTGCCGATCTATTCTCTGAGTCACAGTGGGAGTACCCATTTTACAACATCCTTCCTGCCTATGGGTTCGGTTCACTGTCTGATATGCCGATTCTGGTACCATCTCATGACAACAATCCTATTGCATTGATATTTACTTGCACTATCCCTCGATCTGTGATATCTGCCAGAGGGTGGCCTGCCGTAAGGGATACAGCTGTCGGATCTGTGTTGAATCACCTTCCTATGTCCCCGACAAGAGAACAACGTTAGCAAGATGGGGAAATTCATTATTACTTGAGCATTTCCCACAATGCTATAGTAAATGACCAGTATGGTTGGCCAATGGATCAGGACCTTTGGCCCAGGGAATCATTTAATCCATTGGATTGGGGGTGGCCCTTCTGGGTTTTCCAGAGATGTGCAGAGTTTGAAGAAGAATTGCAAGCCGTAGGTCTATATGAAGGTTCCTAGGTGTCCCAAACCAATACCCATTGGCCTCAAGCCCTCGCTAGGCAACTTATGATCCATTGGAGTTTGGACACCAACACATTCCATATGGTCCATGGGGAGTTGGATATTATTATTTGGGACATTTTCCAGATTTTAGGGGTCCCTATCGTTGGAGGTATGTATGATGAATTCCTGCCTCCCCCTTTTGTTTAGGAAAATGATGAGAGGACTCCTCCCATGGTGAAGCAGCTTATTGACTAGGCCTGGGAGCATTCGAAGGATACATCTCTAAAATAGATTGTCCCATATCGTGAATGGGTCAAGGATTTTTCTAGAGAGAGAAAGCCTATTTCTCTTCAACGTAGGCCCATGACCTGCCCTATGATGGAGTCCCGAAGGTAGAGGGGCAGCTACTGGCTGACCCTGGAGGAAGGCAAGTTCAACTATTGGGGCTGGGAACTCATTCCGGACGTTGATTGGTTGTTTCATCTGGCATCATTTCTGGCCATGTTCTTGAGTGGCTGTCTTTTGCCCATATACGAGACTGTTGGTGTGTAGGTCTCTACTTTTATCATGGCAGCACAAATGGCTACCAGAAACATCATAAACTTGGATGTCTCAGTATTGGCCAGGATTTATCGGTTTCTTAGTAATATTACCGATGGGGTCGTCCAAACTAGGTATCTGGCCCTTTTCAAATTCTCTGGCAATGGTTGGGAGTTCATATCAATAATAGATACACTTTCAACAACCCTCTTCAGATTCTGGGCACCACATTCTGGCCATACTTGCAAATGACCAGTGGGGTTATGCCCAAAGAGTGGGTGACCCAAGAGAAGGATGGACAACAGACGGTTCAGAATATGTGTCTTCTATCGAGTCAGATCTCGAGTTATAATCATTTCAATTTCCGACCATATCCCTCCCTGACTGGTGCAATTACGAATAACATATCAGAAGATTTTATCAAGCGGGGCAACCTCTTTTCCCTAAGAGAGGGCATTCTGGTGGCTCGTATCAGTGGGGAACTGATCTGTGAGGGGTATGTGCCTTGCTGATTCGAACGTCAATTTGGATACATCCAAGCACTATGTCCTCCCACACTCAATGCCACCCACTAGATCCACAATTAAATGGTGGCCAAGAAACTATGGTTAATGTTTACCTAGGAAGATACTGGCTACGAGGTTATGACTGCCACTCTTGCAAACTCCATGCCTTTCTTGTCCAAGAGCTATACCGACTCTTGGGTGTAATCATACATGAATGGCCAGCTAGGTCCGTGGGTGCCCACTATATCAATTCCTAATCCATCTAAGGTAAAGAGGAAGCAAAGGGGGATAGTTCTTCAACAAGGCTGGGAATGGTTTTTCACAACCCTGCAGGTCCCGTGCTTCTGGGGAAGATTTTAACGGACATAGGTGTATTCTCTCATGCCCTCGAAGCTTCCCAGAGAGAGTTGGTTATTCCTGATGATGCTTCCTTCCTGACGGCCTGGGGTTAATAGGACAAATTAAAAGGCTGGTCATCCTTTCACAGGTAGTACCCCCATTCTCTATGGATGTATCTCTAGGAATCAGAAGTGGAATTTGACAGGTTGGGCTACATATCTTCCCTGGTTGACATTCTCTACGATGTGGACCTAGACAGGGCCCATCGGTGTCTCCGAGACCTCAAGGCCTACATTTATTAATGCTAGGTTTATGCGGTATTAACCCATCGAGTCCAGGCCATGCAGCGATTGGTGACTGATGAGGAGGAGGAAGAGAGTGATCACTCTTCAAGGGGTGATGATCTCGGTGGTCCCCCTGCCACGGTTGAAGCAAGGTAATCCCCCCTACCCGTGAGGTCCCACCCATAGGGAGCTGCCTAACCCTCTTAGGTTTATCTCCCCCGGTTATTTGTTCTTGTTATGACCTCATTTTTGGGTTCATGGAGAATTTGGGATGACCTGAGGGTTAGTGGCTCTGATAAATAGTTTTGGGCGTTACTCCAAGCAAGCCCTCTCAAGCATCAGGATATTGGGAATATCTTCGCCCCGCCCCACTTGCTGCTCGAAGAGGATCTGGATGAAATAGTCGCCTCAATGAAGGATATGGATTCATACGTTCATTCACTCTGGAACTGGCTTTATGGGTCTAACCAGGTTTCCATGATGATAATACATACTAATTTTTCTGATCCCGAAGAAGAGGTTGCCCTGCTCGTCCACTCCGGATTTCCTACTCATTTACTCTGAAGGTTCTAAAGATTCTTCCCTTTATGCAGGGTGATGAGGAATCCCAGGGGAAATTACTTCCCCTGAGTATACTCCTCGTGGTACCGTAGTAGGCGAACACGTGCTTTTGGATATGGGGATCATCGAGGACGGGTCTCCTGGAGAAATTGAGCGCATGTAAGTGACCATTGTGGACCCATCTAGGGTCTTCCCTCCTCCAACTCCTCTCAATATTCTGAGTGAAGAACTGTCCCCTAGGTAGATCTAGAGATGTCAAAAAGCATCCTGTTTATCATAATGGCTCAGACCGGGGACGTCGAAAAATCATGACTTCCCATTTCCCCGATTTCCAACTCGTATATTCGGATTCTTCCAGTTATTAACTGTTTTGGCACATGGTATAGGGCCACATGGAGACCTGGCCGTGGCTACCCAAGAAGTCGTACCTTCTTCCCCCTTATCATTTAAGAGATCACCTACAACCACACATGAACGTGATGAGATGGTGGGCCCTGCTGAACGGGTTATTGGTATCAACGCTTTACTTCTGCCTTCATCAATCATAGATATGTCAGAGGAGGAACAACTAGAAGTCGAGACTCCGGAAGATCATATGGACCTTATAATTATGGGGGAGGACGGGGCACTCATGATTACTGAAGAGGCCCCAGATCCAACGGGGTTAGCTACATCATGCCTGATGGATCCCATGTCGATGGAGGAAGAGCCTGTTATCAGGCCAGTTGTCGGAAACCCAGAGTGGGCCATCATTCTGTTTACCGGGGGAGCGATTTCCTCAAGCTTGATCTCCATAGACGACCGCTT
Organism: Viscum album; assembly: GCA_963277665.1. Classification (NCBI taxonomy): domain Eukaryota; kingdom Viridiplantae; phylum Streptophyta; class Magnoliopsida; order Santalales; family Viscaceae; genus Viscum; species Viscum album. Next base: position 1,164,504 of record CAUJRU010000202.1, read on the forward strand.
GGGGATATCTTTGGGAGTTTCTGGCCTTGGGTGTGGCCTTAGTTCCTGGACACCTCTGGGGGTTCCCCGGACTCTTTTGCCTCTAGAAGATGTAGCGTCTTCCTCGAGTGGAAGCGGCGGCATAGAGCTTGAGGATACTGGCGCCTTGATGGCCAGGGGTAAGTTCCTCAATCTCTTTCCACTGACTCCTTTCTCTTCCCTTTTCTGATTAGGGATACATATCTCTCTTATTGACTTTTGAGCTTTAGGACCATGACCTTTGGCATTGGAGATTGTTCCATCAGATTCGATCGTGCCTGTGACCAAAACCACCAGGGGCAATGTTGTCGCGGCGGCAGAGTTTGTGGGTGATGCAGCATCAGGTCTCTCCTTGGTGACATTCATCCCTAAGTGCATATCTTCATCTAGGAGTGACTTAGAGCCTGATCAACAAGTTTTTTCCAGTCTTCGACCTCCTCGCCAAAGGGCTTTGGAGAAAATTTGGTGGCTGATTTCTCAGACTCCCTTGGCTGAGATGCCGACTAAATTGTTGAGGCTGTGTAATCTATTTATGCTATTGGTATTTGATGGATTTTACTACCATGGTATTTATTATATAGTTAAGTAGGTGTTTGCTGACCATGAGAGACTGGGTGTTTTCAAATCACACCTTTCTGGTGCTCAATCTGAAGCGTACATTTCTGCGACCCGATAGCTTTGCCTAATGGAAGCTCATGATCATGCCAGGGTGTTTGTGAGACTTCAGGGAGAAGTCTTTAAGCAGCGTTCTTGACTGGAAGTTCTGAGGAGTGACATACAGTGGCTGCAGTAGGAGGTGACTTATGCCACAGCCATAATTGAATAAGGGGAGCGGCAAATGGAAGAGGAGATAAGGGCGAGCTCGAAGGCGGCACAGGAGACGGAAGCGCTGCAAGATGGCGCAGAAGCTAAGACAACCTTACAACAGAATCTCTATCAAGAAATCAAGGATTCTCATTGGTTCCTGATACAAATTTTTCAATCCACTGAAAATCTCTTGTAAAAACCTTCCATTCCAAAGGAGGCTTCAGATTGTGGATACCCTTCTTATAAAATTTTTTATGGAAGAAAGAGATATTTCCCCTTAGCAGTCTTTTTTTCCTCTCCTATGATCTCCTGTGATAGAAAATGTTTGAAATGATTGTCGTATATGATAATTCACGGAACATAGAATACTCAGAGTTTGGGAAAATTGGTATAAAAAAAAGAAACAAGCTCTAATTTTTTCTTGAACAATGGGATCCAGTAAGCATAGTTTGACTATTGCTGGGGTTTTGTAGAAAAACTCCAAAAACATATTGTCTTTTATTTTAATACCATAATTTTTCCTGGGCCCATTTGGTGTGGGCCCGGTGGGTATGGCTCAGCTTTTGCATAGGTATCCCTTTTCAGTTTTTCAGCCTAACGGGCTTTGCGCCTTTTTTTGTGATCGGATTAAAGTCCCACCAAAAAGACTATCATTACGGATGTTTTAGGTCGAACAGTTTTGACCAGATATGGTGGGGCGGGGGCCCCCAATGAGTTTTGGTTGATTAAAAGATGTCTCAATACCCTTTAGAAACATGTGGGGGAGCATGTTTAGATTTGAATGGCATGTAGGGCATGTCTCATGGCATGGGACCTGTATCCGCGTACATAAGTAGGAAAGCATTACCTAAGGTAGACATGCCTTTGGTAGACGGTCCAGGGGTGATCAATATGTAGAGCCACTGAGGGAATTGTATGCATAGTCGTGCAAACATGTCCTTAATTTAATGACTATCCATTTCCGATGGCCTAAGGACTTCATAGAAGTCTAGATTATGGAAACCACCATAGGCAGCTTAGAGAATTTTGAAAACCACCAGGGGTGGTTCGGAGAGGGTGTGTGACGTCTGAAATGGATTGAAAGAAGCTTTATTAATCAAGAGTGTGGAATCATGGTCCCTGTCCTATGCATTTATTTAGTGTAAAAGATGGTTGGAGCTTGGTGCAGCTTAAAGTCGTGCAGCTGGGACATCATTTAAAATGGAATGGCTTCTCCGGGTTCTCGGTAATCTCATCAGAGAAGTTCTGCCATATTCAGGCAGGTTCAGGAAAGAGGCTGATAAACAGTAGCTCAGAGGGTTTCCAAATCCCAATATGGACATGGGGGCTCAGGGGCCAAGAGGCGTATGGAGAGAAGCATTGCCTAAAGAAATATTGCCTTTGATGGATGAGCCAGGGGAGATCAATATGCAGAGCCTCTAAGGTCATGGTATGCATAGTCATGCAAATGTGTCCTTGGTTCAATGATTGCATTCTCCCTATACCCGAGAAACTTGAGGGAACGTGAGATTCGGGACCAGCAGGGGTGGCTTATGAGAATTCGGCTTTTTCTGAGTATAGAGAATGGTTTGTGAGGAGAGGGTGCCTGGATATGGGAGAAACATCTAGTCTAAATTTCTCGAGAATGGGTGAAGTCATTCCTTCTCACACTAGGTTGAGACGGTGGTTTGTGCTGGTCTGACCCGTGCACTGAGGGATAGTTAAAAGCCTATGTTCCTTACTTAACCCATGAATGGTTTGACCGTTCATTTTAACGTCATGTGGAAAGGACGGCTTCCATGCAGTTTAACGTCACGATGTAAGGACGAGAGTCATTATTAAAGGATGTTGTGTAGTTTAACGTCGTGCTGTGAGGATGAGGGGAATTTTTGCCGATGTTGTGCAGTTTTAACATCATGCAGCAAGGACAAGGGCGTTTTTAAACAAGTGAAAATTCTTGTAGTTGGAGGCATTTCGCTAGATGTATAATACTTGGTCTTTGCAGCTTTATGCCAAGAGGCCAAGATGTTCTGTGCAGTTTAACGTCACGCGGTAAGTACATAGTTTCAAAGGCCACTCTTGATCAGAATGTAATTGGGATTGAATTTATCGGCATGTCCATGATGTGGAGAGGGGTTTATTGGTGTAAATCGTGGTTCTGGGGATTCTTGGATCAGGAGAAATGATATGGGGGCACTGAGGCCAGTAAGCGTACGGAGCTAGGAAGAGTATCGCTTGAGGAAATATTGCCTTTGGTAGATGGGCCTAGGGATATCAATATGCAGAGCCTCTGAGGTCATGGTATGTATAGTCATGAAAAGGTTTCCATTATTCGATAACATTCCACTTTCGATGGCTGTTAATGGTTATGAGGATCCGCAATTGTCCAGGCCACAAATTCTATCATTTGGTAAGAAAATATCTTGACATGTCGGGCATCTTCAGCCCTGGTTGTTGTTAAAGCTTAGATAGCTCACTGCGCTGATTTCTCTTGTGCACGGGGGTGTACCTTCACTCAATGCTATTTAATTCCGTGATTTAAGGACGAATTGCTCCTAGTTTAGTAGTCATAGAGATCAGACCATTGGGTGACTATTGCTGCAGTCACTTGAAGGATAACTGAGTTAACATGATCTGATATACTCTGAACAGGGTGGGGGATGGAGGTTGTAAACTGTAACTCTTCATTTTCCTAGATCAAGAGATGTGGTGTGGGGTCTCTGATGCAGATAACAGTACGGAGCAAGGAAGGGTACCACCTGTAGAAATCTTGACTTTGGTAGACGGGCCAGGGGCTATCAATGTGCAGAGCCGCTGAGGGAATGGTATGAATAGTCATGCAAAGGTGTCCCTGGGTCGATGAATTTCCACTTCCGATGGCCATGAATGATTATGAAAATCCGAGAATGCTCACAATATAGTGTTCAGCATGTGGGTATAATGGTTTTTGAGAATACAAAAAATATCTTCACTACAATTTTCTCTTGAGTCAAAGTAGCCTAGTTTTGGCTTGATGTTCATAGATGCTGGTTGTCATCTGAACCATGGGAAGATACATAGGCTAACCGGGTAGGGATACCCTGGGAATGTTTGGATGTTAAAAGGGGGACGAACTTATAAACCACTACGCTATAAATTTCTTGATCCCGAGATATGATATGGGGGCACTGAGGCTGGTAAGCGTATGGAGTTAGGAAGAGTATCTCCTGAAGAAATCATGACTTTGGTAGATGGGCTAGGGACCATCAATGTGAAAAGATGCCAAGGGTATGGTGTGCATATTCATGAAAAGGTGTCCACGGGTCGATAACTTTCCACTTCCTATGTCCATGAATGGTTATGAAGATCCGTAATTATTTGGGTCGTGGAGTCTGGTGTATAGAGAGGATGCATCCAAATGCGCAAGGAGTATTTCCATCTCATTTCACCATATATCTTGGTTTGGTCACGACGAAGTCCATGTAGTTTTAACGTTGTGTGTTGAGGATGAGGAATACACCCTGTGCAGGTCTAGTCCGTACATAGGGGAAGAGGGCATTTTTGAGTTTCATTTGGGGATGGTTGGGCCATGGTGAGGGACCCTAGCGTCACTACATATCCCGCAAGGGCAGGAATCAAGCCTCATGTAGTTATTTGATGTCCGTACAGTTTAACGTCGTGCGGTGAGGATGAAGAATACACCCTATGTAGGTCTGATCCACACCCAGTGGGAGAGAGCATTTTTTAATGGATGGGCTAGGATAGGGAACCCTGGCATCACTACGTATCCCGTGAGGGTAGGAATCAAGCCTTACATAGTTCTTTGAAAGAATTACACCCCATGCAGGGTCGGTCTGTACATAGGGGAAGGGGAAATTTTTTTTTCTTTTATCCTTATCCGTGCAGTTTAACATTGTTCGATAAGGATGAGGAATACACCCCGTGCTGGGCTGGTCCCTACATGGGGGAGAGTGCATCTTAAACTTTTATTCTGGGGTAGCTGGGCCATGATGGGGAATTCTGGCATCACTATGTTTCCTACGAGGGAAGGAATCAAGCCTCATGTATTTCTCTGAAAGACAATACACCTTGTGTAGGGCTGGTTCGTACACGGGTGAAGGGGAATTTTTTTTAACTTTTATTCGGGGATGGCTAGGCCAGGATGGGGAATTTTGGTGTCACTACGTATCCTGTGAGGGCAGGAATCAAGCCGCACATATTTCTCTAAAATCCATTTAGTTTAACGTCATGCGGTGCAGATGAAATACTCTTAGTTTAGGTTCATAGATTTTGGACCTTTGGGTGCTTTGCAGTTCAACATCCTGCAGCTCGGACGATAACTTCCTTTAGTTATGTCGGTGAGAATGAAATACTCTTAGTTTACGGTCGTAGAGTTTGGACTGTTGGGTGCTTGGAATTTTAACGTCTTGAAGATCAAACGATAACTGCTTTTAGTTATACCAGTGTGGAAGAAATACTCATAGTTTAGGGTCATAGAGTTTGGAATGTTGGGTGCTTGGCAGTTTAACGTCATGTAGCTCGGACGATAACTTCTTTTGATTTCTATGCGAAATACTTCTTCAAGAATCTTGAATTTGTAGGAGAGATAGTGAACTGACCGTCCATGGAGATTAGGGCATATACTCTGTTGGAGTAGAACTTGTGTATAACATATGGTCCCTCCCACTTGGGCTCCAACATTGAAGTTTTCTTTTTCAGGTATCATTGGGGTTCGGAGGACCAATACCAATTCTCCTTCCAAGAAAGACCAAAGACGATTCCTTTTATTGAAGGCTCACGCAATCAGGTTCTGATATACGTCCAGATGGTGCAAAGTGTGAAACAACTTCTCATTTAGCTATTCCAATTCACCTAGCCACTTTTCTAATTGCTCATTGTTGGATAATTCATCGCAAACGGCAATGTAGAGCAAGGGATATTGGAGCTCAATGGGCAGGACCGCTTTTCTTCTATATACTAATGAGTACGGAGTAGCCCGAGTAGCAGTGCGGATCACGGTTTGATAAGCCCACAATGCATGATAGAGTTTATCCAGCCACAATTTCTTTTTTTTGTCCACCATTTTCTAGAGAATATTGGACATGGTTTTGTTGAAAGCATCTACCTATCTGTTGGCCTCTGCGTGGTAGCGGGATGAGTGGTTATCCTTGATACCATATTCTTCGTATAGTTTTTCCAATTTAGCAGTGCAGAAGTTGGTGTTGTTACCTGTTAGTATGGTATGAGGGACACCAAATCTAGTAATGATATTGGTTTTCACAAAGCTGACAATGATTCTTTCCCTGACATTTTTAAGTGGTACAGCTTCTGCCCAATTGGAAAAGAAGATGGTTTTCATGAGGATATACTTCAGCTGTTTGGCTGTGGCGGGAGGATATGGTCCACGATGTCCATTCCCCATATGGAAAATGGCCAAGAGTACTTGGCCTGATGAAGTAACTTCGGGGGTTTGTGTATGAAGTTGGAATGAATTTGGAATGAGTGGAATTTTGCGGTAAAGTGCTCGCAATATCGTTCAACGATGGGACAATATTACCCATGCCTTCGAACCTGATGGGAAAGCCTAGACCCCGGCTGATGTTCCCCACATACTCCAGCATATACATCAGTCATGACAGAAATAGTTTCTTCTCCTTAAATTCATTTGAGGAGGATTCCATCGAGGGATCATTTGTAGAGGACCTCTTTCTGACCCACGCCTCCATATAAGAATAAGTTGATTTCCCTTCTCTGTATTTTCTCTCGTTCAGCCCTGTCTGATGGAAGTTTTCCCTGATGAAGGTAGTTTGAAATGGTGGTCATCCAGCCGGTGGTAGGAGCATATGGCTCAGGGACAGGACAAACTTTTTTAATTTCTTCCATCTTTTCCTGAACAAACGGCAGGATCATTTGACGATGAGCAATACTATTATTTTTTTCATCCCGGTCTGGGTCATCTAGGGCTGTGGCTGCATTAGCTAATGCATCGTCATGGGCATTCTAAGACCGGGGAATATAGTTCAATGTTGGTTCTATGGATAATTCTACCATTAACCCTCAGACATGGTCAAATAGGGGAATCAGATCCTCCTTTTTGATAGAATAGTCACCGTTGACTTGCTTGGTGACCAGTTCCAAGTCACCTTTTACCTTAAGGTGCTGTACTTGTTCCTGGAGTGAGAGATCCAGGCCCACATTGAGGGCTTGATACTCCGCTTTATTGTTTGTACATCCTTCTGACATGAGGAAGTAATATGGAAAGACTTCCTTTTCTAGGGACATGAGTATTATCCCCAAACCCACCTTGTTAAATTTTGGATCCTCCATCCTTTTCCCCATCGAGCTTCGGGATGCGTCGTCGAAGTACATCTCACATGTTGGGAGCTCCCCTGAAATCGAAAATATGTCTTCATCAGGTAACTCAACGTCTGGTACGGTGGTCCCTATCGAGGGGTGATCCTCTAGGAAACTTTCTAACGCCTGGCCTTTGATGGCTTTTTGAGGCACAAACCGGAAGTCAAAATCTTACAGGATAGATTCTCATCGGGATAGGCGTTCGGTTAGCATTGGGTGGCTGAGGATGTACTTGAGCGGGTTACTACGTGAGACCAAATGGACATCATGATGTTTTAGATAATGTCGTAACTTCTGAACTGCGAAGATCAATACCAAACAACTCTTCTTGATGTTTTAGTATTGAGTTTCAGCATCGATCATGGTTTGGCTGAGGTAATAGAGACGATTTTCACTGCCGACGTCATTTTTCTGCGTGAGGAAGGCTCCCAAGGACTACTCAAGGGTCTTCATGTATAGTATGAGAGGTATTCCTTCAACCGGGGGCATGAGCACCGGTGGGCTTACGAGGTACTTATTTAGGTTGTCGAATTCCTCTTAGCAGTCCTCTGTCCATTGGTACATGACTCCCTTCTTCATTAACCTAGTAAAGGGAAAACATTTAACGGCCAGGTTGGCTATGAACCATCTTATAAAGGCCATGTGCCCTTTGAATCCTATCAAATCAGTGATATTTTGGGGAGGTGTCTGTCCAAGGATAGCTTTTGTCTTTTCGTGGTCGACTTCGATGCCACGATGGCGTACAATGAAGCCAAGGAATTTCCCTGAGGTAACCCCGAAGGAGTATTTCAATGGATTCATCTTTAGGCTATGTTGTCGAAGTTTGTTGAAGACAGTTTCAAGGTCTGACAGGTGATCTAAGCACTGTCTTGATTTGACCACCATGTCATCCACGTAGCATTCGACGAATCTCCCCAGAAATAGTTTAAAGATACGATGCATGGTGCGTTGATATGTGGCGCTAGCGTTCTTGAGACCGAAGGGAATGACCCTATAACAGAATATTCTTTCAGGTGCTCTAAAGGCAGTGGCTTCTTCGTTTTCTCAGGCCATCCAGATCTGATTTTTCCCAGAATAATCGTCCATGAAGGATAGATCCTCATACCCGGCCATTGCATCGATTAATAACTCGGTGATCGGGATCGGGAAATTGTCTTTTAGGAAGTGCCGATTGAGATCTCTGAAATCAATGCAAATAGATATTTGTTCATTCTTTTTCTTGACGGGGACAATGTTGGCCAACCATATGGGATACTGGACCTCCCGAATGAAGCCCTCTTTAATAATCTTATTGACTTCAGCCCCTATTTTGGCAGCATGTGAGGGGTCCGTTCTTTTGGCATCTTATTTATAGCCCCGATGGTCTTCTGGCAGGCCTAAGTGGTGGGTCTCCACTTTGGGATCAAGTCCCGGAATTTTTGTGAAATTCCATAATAGAACATCCCGGTGTTTCTTCAGGAAGGAGTTATATACCTTGTGCTCCTCGGGAGACATGGCTACACTGATGAGAGTGGGCCTCGGGTCTTCCTCGGTTCCCAGGATTATTTCCCTGATCTCGTCCATAGTGGTGGAGATACCTTCCTCAAATTCAGGAGTTGCATCCCTAAGATCATCCTCCTCCTCTTCATCCAAACCCTCATCCTCTTGATCCGACGGGGGGAGTGTTCTCAGCACTGGCTCTTGGGAGTCTGGAGGCGAGGCTTTGTGGGCATCCTCTCTAAAGTATTCGCCCCCAATTTGAGGGTCAGTCATCATTTCTGCACCTCTATGCTTGGGCATCATTGCTGATGTCATGAGGACAGTCGACTGTGTGTCTAGGATGGAATCCCTGCTCTCAACATGGTTGATGGGCAGTACATAGTCTCCGCCAAGCTTCCTGAGGGGGACATCAAGAACCATTTCCAGACCATTTGGAGAGGGGATCTAGTCAATACCATCGAGCGATGGCTTCTTTTTCTTTTACTCATAAAACCCGGCGTCAATGTAATGTGACTCGGAGAGATCTAAAGGGGCCTTTTAAGTGTGAAATGTCTCAATTTGTCCATTGACACAATATTTGATACACTCGTGGTAGGATGAAGGAACGACCATGTTCTTATTGAGCCACGGCCTTCCAAGCGGGGCATTGAACACTATGTTTTGCTGGACCACCAGGAATTTCTAGTAGGCCACAAGGTCTCCAAAATGGGTTTTCACCTTGATTTTTCCCATTGGCTTCTGTTCACTCTTTTCATAACTCAACAGGGTTGTGGTTGAGGGGATTAGGTTTTCCTCATTGTATCCCAACTTGAGGAGTGTTCATAGGGGAAGGAGTTTAACTCTAGAGTTGTTGTTAATAAAGACTTTTCGGATCCCAACATCATTCAGTATGTCGGACACATATAGGGGTTTGATATGTCCATTCATGATAGCATCTTCATCCTAATCATCGAGGGGAATCACCTCATTGCATTCAGTCGGGCCAGTCTCCGTCCGGTAAATCTCGGCAGCAGATACATCAGCTTAGAACTCCTAGGTGCTGAGAAGGGCTTCAATAAGAACCTCCCTGAGATCAGCTGACAAACTCAGCGCATCCAAGATTGACATCTTGGCTGGTACTGACGTCAGCTGCTTAAGGATATCGTATTTTTGCTCCAACGGCCGATGCTTCTCCATTGGTGGGAGAGTTTTAGCAGACACTTTAGGAGTTGGAACAGGTGATGAGGAAGGACTGACCATGGGGATAGAGGTTGATGGTGTTCCCACGTTCTGGGGACTCGGCCCATTTGGTCTGTTGGTGCCACTAGGCAGCTAGAAAATTGTTCCTCCTCTAATGGGTACCGCAGAATGACAGGGCCAGAGTGGCAGCTTGTGGAGGTGGAGGGATATTCTTTCTCTAGTTGAGTCTTTTTAAGGGCTCTCCCATTGGTTTTCGTGATATTAACGCTTTGGGACGGGGTAAAACCATAGGGTTGGTTTTGGCCGCGACCGCGCCTTCCTTGGTATCCCCTTCCTCTACGATTCCTCCTCCCAGCCCCTTGCGTCGGGAACTCAGGTTCAATACCATACTCTTCTTCAGGGAATGATTCCATTAGATGGATTACATTGATGGAACAAAATATTTTCTCCTCCTCCTGTGACAGGTCAACCTGGTCGGTTGTCCCTGATGGTTCTGTTTGGTGGGTCGGTGCCCATGGCGCTATGATTGAGGTCATAAAATCTACCAGTGTCGGGGCTAACTTCGGCCTAGTTGCAGACTACTCCTCTTTGTATTGTTTCCTCCCTTTTTTATTATGCCTGGATGACTGGCTTGTACAGGGTTGAGAGGCCCATCTTGTCAGTTGCGTGGCATTAGGGGTTGTTGGTGGCAACAAAGGCTGCTGTAATTGAGCTCGGAGTATGCCCTTATCTCGGTTGAGAGTCTTCCAAGTCATACACCTATCAAATTTATGCCCCTTATTGCTGGTGACTTCCTGCCACCCCTCCCCTTTGTCGGAGTCAGTGGTAGAAATATATATCACATGTGCCTGGGGTGGTCCCAGCTCAACCTACCCAGAGTCTACCATCCTTTGCAGGATGTCTTTGAAGACGAAGAATTTCTGGATACTATGCCCTAACATTCGATGGTAGGGACAGTAATCATGCATATCATCACGGTCGACTTCTTCGGGCTTCCTTGGCTCCGGGAGGTGGAGCAAGTTGCAATTCATGGATGCGATGAAATAGACGTAGACTTGGTCCTCTCGGAATGAGTATAAATTTTGACTTCGTTCCTCGAACTAGTTCCGCTTCGATCCTCTCTCATCGTCCCACTTGGGTGGAGATGCCCGCTAATATATAGGGGGACCATGACGATTTGGTGGACGCCTAGGTAGTGGAGTAGGTGTCGGGGCTTGATTTAGCATGATAGAGGATGCTTTAGCTCTAACTGCTAATTTTTCAGGATATCGTAAGGCTATTTGGGACTTCATATTGGTCTGATGCAAGGAGTCATCAATTTTATGGGCGATGGCCGAGAGATGGAATAAGCTAGTGGTGCACTCCACTCATATGAGCAGTGTTCACATCTCATCTCAATGGTTATCAATGCATATGGAAAGCATCTCATCTTGAGGCATTGGCCTGTTCAGAGTGTAGGTCAGACCTTTCTATCTAGAGATGAAATCTAAGACCCTCTCATTCTCCCTCTGTTTGCAATTCATGAGGACGCTGACCGTTGTTTTAGGAACCATCGAGCTGGAGTAGAATAAGAACAACTGCCGATGGTCTTCCTAGATTTTTATTGACTGAGTGGGTAGACTCCTATACTAGACAAAGGTAGATCCTTGCAACGTCTGTATGAAGAATCTGAGTTTCACTGCTTCTTGTTGTTCCGGAGTACCCATCATAGGGTCACAATAAGATACGTAGTGCATCAAGTGTTGTTCTGGATCTCCTGAACCATTGAAAATAGGGAATACAGGGATCCCAAAATTGGGTGGAGGAGGCGTGTTGCTCACCCAATCTGGTTAGGGCTTCTACTCTGGTTGTATCGGAGCACGTCGTCCTTCAATTTCTTCCAATTGAGTTGTTAGTTCCTCGATGGTTCTGACGAGTCCCTTGTTTACATCTTGTTGGGCCCGGTCTTGGGTGGTTGTAGCCTGAGGCATTTCTTGAGGATCCTGATTGGATGGAACCAAGGGTGCGTATGTCGTTTGTGACACCTTTAGAGGGTTCAGATGTACCCGCTATAGTTTCTTCCTGAGTGGATGGAAATCTTTGTATTCACCCGAATCCATGTTCAGGTAGTTAGACGGACCGAGTGCCTCATTGGGTGGGGGCCCTAACCGTGCTTATTTTTTCAGGGCTAACCATGGTCCTTGAGGTGCACATACTAGGATTGAAAGGTGTGTCTCTTCTTGGGAAGCACTTTCAATAAGGCGGTTCCTCCAGAGTAGCTCGGCGTTAAGCCACCTCAATTCTTTCATCTCCTCCTCCTGTTGAGTGAATCTCTCTTCGAGCATAAGTGGGTTGTTTTTATCGAGAGAAGGAGTCAGGTTAAGAGTAACCAGTCCTTTATTATTATCCTTTTTGAAATATTACAGGGTAAGATGAGCATGGTTAGTTGAAGGGAAGGCCATATTTAGGGCATCCCTCTAGTTCCAATTGTGCACACTTAGTGGTTCAGTGTGATTCACAACCCGACTGGAACCATTTTCTCCTAATCCATCTGGATATGCATCATCTCTTGTGTCACCCATGGGGTTACCCTCTATGGCGTTGATGGATTCATGTCGCGGGGTGGAGGATACATCATCTTCAAAATAGGAATAGGATCTCCCACAACTTTTTATCTTCCTCCCCCTTCTGTCTCCGGAATGCTTTTGGGCTCCTTGACGAAGGGTGATACAGAGAGTCCTTTGATGCGTCCTTACGGTACACTTCCCTCTTGAAAGGGATGATGAATCAGAACATGGGATAGGGCAGGAACCTCCTCTTCTTATTGTCCTCCCTAGATGAGAGAATACTGATTCTCATGGGGGAGGTTGTTTTTAGGAGGTAAAAATGCACCCAACCATGAGGGAAGGGGCTGGCTTCGTTCCCTGGACGTTGAGTCTCTTCCCATTTTTATTGGTCTTATGGAGGAATTTGTTGTTAAAAATCCCCCCAACCCTGCAGGCTGGGTTGACCCTAGATTGCGGCAGTGGCTACTGCTATCGCTACTTGCTTGATCTTGAGTGTCCCCATTCAGGGGTGAATTGGATCTGATACCGAGTTCACTCGCGACTCAATCCTCTCTAGGGAGGCTGGTAATGACCGCTGATTGTCCTCTTTTAAGCGAGAGGCTTGCTGTATGCTTTCGGTGGCCTGATTTAAGAGTTCACTAATGGATTTTTCCCATCGGGCCTGATGCTTCTTGGACTTACCCAAGGCATGTCTCTTCTGGGTGTGTCACCTTTCCCGAACAGGGGGACCACTCGATCGTTGTCTTGTCATGATGGCGTTGCAAGACACTACGTTGAACGGGGTCTTTGATAAAACACTATTTTATTGAATATTTTATTGATAATAAATGATATAATTTCCTCACATTGTGTTAAACATGTTTATTTATTAAATATTTGGGATTTGATCATTCATTTGAAAATTTGGTGAAAATTCCAGTTTTACCCTTAATAGTGCACTGTAGTATTTCGAAGATATATATTTTTATGTTTATTATTTGAATTTGAAATTTTGTAACAGTGTTTCTAACTTAATTATCTACAACTTTTATTCAGGACACTAAAGCTAAAGAGTTCATTTGGTTGTTGAAATTGGGCCATGAAGTCAAAGTTGGGCTGGGCTCGCCAGAATGGAGAAGGTTCTGTATTTGGGCCATATATTCTACATACGGGCTTGGATTGAGCCCAAATTTTGATGAAAGCTCGGGGACATGATGTGGCACATATCATCCTTCTGGAAGGCCGGCCAATGCACGCGTTTTGGTGGTCAAATGGGCGGTGCAAGTTTCATTAAAATATTTGGCCGAGATTTTGCATTCACACTTGAAACCACTTTAAACCTAGCCTCCCCTCCACTCTATAAATTAGTGATTTTCTCATTTGGAGAGGCTGGTTCGTGCATTGGGAGATTGGAGGCAGAGGAGAATTGGTTTCAACCAAATTTTCCAACCATTGTAAGAGAGGTAGCTCTTGAAGCAAGGATCCTCTCATCGAAGCCTCCTTCTCTCCTTCATGTTGTAATTGTTTTGTTTGTGTAATAAACTTCTTTGTTCTTCTTTTATTTCTTCTCTTTTCCTCTGTTTTATTTAAATTTATTCTTCTCTTAATCTTCCTCTTGGGGCTGGAATTCTTGAGTAGAAGCGATATTGGGTTATACCCATTATAAACCTTTGCACATGCAAAACGCTTCTACGATGATTACGCCACCCATGGAAGAGTAGTCTTTTAGTAATCGATCTATCTTCTACCCTCTTCATTTAATTATTTTGAATCATTGAGCCTACTGTAATTCACTTAATATGATCCATGAATTATGTTTTTAAATTGTAAGAAACTAAGCAAGCAATTGAACAATTAACACAAAAACACGCGAGGTCGGGATTTTGTGTAAATTGTGAGAGCGCGATCTTAATCGGTAATACAAGACCACACGGGATAAATTTGTAGAGTTCAAATATAATCCCTAAACACAATTCATCCTCATTTCCAGAATGGATATGTGCCTTAATTTACCACTGATCATAAGCTAATCTTAGAACATCAATCAAAGCAGGGTGCTGCGATTGCACGTTCCAAAGTTAGCCTAGGTTTAAATTCACATCATCTTTGTGGTAAAGTTAATTCTCGTAGGGTTCGGGATTTAACGAATTAAGGGATCATAATTAAGTGAATGTTAATTTAAATGATAATGATTAATAATAAATTGAAGAGGTAGAGTTAGATCGATTACGCTTTTTAAATAGATTTCTAAAAAAACATCTTCTTGTTGTGTCATTTAAATTGAAATTCATTTCAAAACTAAAAACAAAAAAATTATACAATCTTCTTCCAGCAAACTTCTTCTAGATTCATAAACTATAAACAACCACCCCCATCCTTTCAAGTAGTGTTTTTATTCTCTTTTATTTTATTTTTAGAATACCTCTAATAAGATGTTTTAATTCACTTCCTCCTTTGAGAGACGACCTTGGTTAGCCCCCTATGCTACACCAAGTAAACTAAACATTAGCTTCATAGAGTGTTGTGCTTGGAGTTTTATCCAACGTAACTCACTTTTGAAGTTCTTTTGAGAGCGTGTGCGACAACGCTCTTTCAAATTGGCGCCGTTTCCGGGGAGGCAAGTAATTATTTCAACCAATTAGAGGTATTTATTTTATTTTACATTTCATTCTCTTCCTCTCTTCTTTCTTCCTTCTTTACCCAATCTGATTTTTCTTCTTCTTCTTTTAAATTCTTCTACTTCTCTTGGGACCATCAACTAAAACTTCTAATTTTTATTTTACTATGGTCCACATTCCTTCTTTTCATCTTTCATTGATTTATGACACGAACTAATCCCGAAGATCTCTTAGATCTTGACCCTGAGATTGAACGTAGCCTTAGGGCACGAATCAGACATTCTCAATCTACGGGAAGTTTCAACATTCAACCAGTTGGAGAATTACTCCAATATAAGAACATTGAAATTGGAAGCAATTCAAATTCAAACATAAAAGAGGAACCAATGGCTGATAATAATGGAAATGAACTTAATAGAACCATTCGAGAATTGGCTGCACCTGATATTAACTATCAACCAAATTGTATTGCATACCCAAATCTCGAATCGGACTTTGAATTGAAATCTGGATTAATTCACCTTCTTCCAAAGTTCCATGGCTTATCTGGTGAGGATCCCAACAAACACCTTAAGGAATTTAATGTGGTTTGCTCAACTTTAAAACCAAGAAATGTTTCTGAAGATCAAATTAAATTAAGAGCATTCCCATTCTCACTTGATGGAGCTGCAAAAGATTGGATGTATTATTTGCAACCTGAAGATGTAACATGTTGGAATGATTTGAAACGTCTTTTCTTGCAAAGATTTTTTCCAGCATCAAGGACAACATCCATTCGAAAGGAGATATCGGGGATCAAGCAAGCCCAAGGAGAGTCGATGTATGAGTACTGGGAGAGATTCAAGAAGTTGTGTGCAAGCTGCCCACATCACCAAATCAGTGAGCAACTCCTCATTCAGTACTTCTATGAAGGACTCACACCCATGGAGAGGAGCATGGTGGATGCTGCAGCTGGAGGAGCATTGGTGGACAAGACACCAGTAGCTGCACGAGCATTGATCGACAAGATGGCCCAAAACTCCCAACAATTTGGTGATAGAGGTACACCACATGTTCGAGGAGTACATCAAGTAAGTCCTTCTTCTCTTGAAAGTCATTTGATTGATACTAAGTTAGAAGAATTGACAACTATGGTGAGGCAGATTGCATTGGCACAAAAGACATCTCTACCCCCTCCTTCAAGGCCTTGTGGTATTTGCACTGAGACAAGCCACCCAACTGACTGTTGCCCACAACTCCAAGAAACAGAAGATTGTGCAGCAGTGTTCCCTGGGAGACCATTTCAGCAGCAACAACAACAACCATATCCCCAAAAGAAGTTTGATCCAACATACAACCAAGGGTGGAAAGATCAGTCGGACATGAGGTATGGCTCTGGACAACAACAAAGGCCACCCTTTCAACAAAACTTCCAGCAGCCTCCGCCTTACCAGCAGGGTTTCCAACAACCCCAAAGGAGATTTGAAGCTCAAACATCAACAAGTCAGCAACAAGGGAATCATCCACCAAAGGTAGATTCTAATACTGATGATCTTTTGAAGCAAATTTTTCTTAATCAACAGAATGAGCTGAAGAGTCAAGGTTCGGAGCTGAGAGAGTTGAAGACTCAAATGAGTCAGATTGCCACCGCCCTCCATGAACTTGTGAGTAAGAATTCTGGAAATCTACCTTCCCAACCCACTCCAAATCCAAAGGGGAATGTTAGTGCCATCACATTGAGAAGTGGGAAGAAAATGAACGATACATCTGCACCTACCATTCCACCGGGATTCACCTCAACTTCAGAGAAGCCGCATTCCATACCAACTGATGAGCAATCCAAGGAGAAAGATAAAGGTAAGAAAAAGATTGATGATGTTCCTCCTAAACCCCTTCCTTTTCCAAACAGGGTTGTTCAAACCAAGAAGATGGCTGAAGAAGCAATGCAAAAGGAGGTTTTGGACACATTCAAGCGTGTGGAGATCAACATTCCTCTACTTGAAGCCATTAAGCAAATCCCAAGGTATGCCAAATTCTTAAATGAACTTTGTACCAATCGAAGAGGGCTCAAGGGAAATGAGAGGATCAACCTTGGAAGGAATGTCTCAGCACTCATTACACCAACTCTAGCAATGCCAACAAAGTGCAAGGATCCCGGGACATTCACCATCCCATGCACCATAGGGGAGTTTCACTTCTCTGATGCTCTTTGTGATTTAGGAGCTTCAATAAAT
This sequence comes from Viscum album, assembly GCA_963277665.1. Lineage (NCBI taxonomy): Eukaryota > Viridiplantae > Streptophyta > Magnoliopsida > Santalales > Viscaceae > Viscum > Viscum album. The sequence goes on from CAUJRU010000202.1 coordinate 1,181,655, forward strand.
GTGATGCCTCACTCTGTTTTCTCTTCATTGCAGATTGGTGAGCTCAAGCCTACAAGGGTAGTGGTGCAGCTAGCGAATAGAGCTACAGCATATCCGGCTGGTGTCCTTGAAGATGTGTTGGTAAAGGTAAAGGACATGATCTTCCCTGCTGATTTCTATGTACTAAACATGGAAGATGACCAGGTAAGTTCTCATGCCCCTATCATTCTTGGTAGACCCTTCCTCAAAACTGCTAAGACCATTATCAATGTTCATGAGGGTACTCTTTCCATGGAATTCGGGGATGAAATCGTGAGGTTTAAAATCCTGGATTCTATGAAGTACCCACCAGAGGAACACTCAGCATTCTTTCTCTCTCATTCTGAGTCTCCATGTGATAGTCCCTCTATTTTTGATTCCCAATCTCTTGAGGACTATTCACTTCTTAATGAAATAATGAGTATTGGGTCCAACTTGATGTCTCATTCTACTTCATCCCCTTTAATTCATGATCTTTCTGATCTTGGGATTGGTTCATTTGTCCAATCATATTCGAATTCTGAGCATGTATACTCTGATTATGATATGGCTGCTAATTTTTCTGATGGATTTGATGCATTGTTCTCTCATTCAGATGATATGTATGATTGTGCACAGATGTCTACGCCACTCATGCTTCCATCCATTCAGCAGCCACCATCACTGGAACTAAAGCCATTGCCACCAAATCTCAAATACTCATACTTGTTAAGTGGTGAAAAATTACCTGTTATCATTGCTAACAATCTCTCTTTTGAACATGAAGAAAAACTTTTGAATATTTTGAGGGAGAACATCAGGGCAATCGGGTGGACCTTGGCTGACATATCAGGTATTAGCCCCTCCATTTGCATGCATAGGATTCTTTTGGAAGATGAAGCTAAACCGGTGAGGCAACCACAAAGGAGACTCAATCCAACCCTTCTGGAGGTTGTTAAAAAAGAGGTTGAAAAATTGCTCGAGGCAGGTATAATCTATCCCATTTCAGATTCTCAGTGGGTAAGTCCTATTCAGGTTGTGCCTAAGAAAAGTGGTGTTACTGTTGTTAAAAATGAGAAAGATGAGTTAGTTCCAATGAGGGTACAAAACAGTTGGCGCGTGTGTATTGATTATAGGAAACTAAATCATTCCACTCGCAAAGATCATTTCCCCCTCCCATTTATTGATCAGATGCTTGAGAGACTAGCTGGGAAGACACACTATTGTTTCTTGGATGGATTTTCTGGATATTTTCAGGTTCCTATAGCTCCGGAGGATCAGGAGAAGACTACATTCACCTGTCCCTTTGGGACATTTGCCTATCGGAGGATGCCATTTGGACTTTGCAATGCCCCAGGTACCTTCCAGAGATGCATGGTGAGTATTTTTTCTGATTTTATTGAGACATGCATGGAGGTATTTATGGACGATTTTACAGTGTATGGGTCTTCATTTGATGAATGTCTAAGTAGTTTGGAAAATGTGTTGAATCGTTGTATTGAGAAGAATCTAGTCCTGAACTTTGAAAAGTGTCATTTCATGGTAGAGCATGGCATTGTCTTAGGGCATGTAGTGTCAAAACATGGGATAGAGGTTGATAGATCTAAGGTAGACATCATTTCATCCTTACCCTACCCTTCATGTGTGCGTGATGTTCGATCATTCCTTGGACATGCTGGATTTTATCGACGCTTCATCAGAGATTTTAGTAAGATCGCTCTACCCTTATCTCGATTGCTTCAAAAAGATATTGACTTCAATTTTGATGATTCATGCAGGGTATCATTTGATGAGCTAAAGAAGTGTCTGACCACTCCACCGATCATACAGCCCCCACGGTGGGAGATTCCTTTTGAGCTTATGTGTGACGCCTCCAACTTTGCGGTTGGAGCTGTCTTATCTCAGAGGGTGGAGGGACGTTCACATGTGATCGCCTATGCATCGAGGACACTAGATTCAGCCCAATCAAACTACACCACAACAGAAAAGGAGTTTCTTGCTGTTATATTTGCTTTAGATAAATTTCGTTCATATTTATTGGGCTCTAAAGTAGTTGTTTTTTCTGACCATGCAGCTTTGAGGTACCTCCTAAAGAAGCCAGATGCAAAGCCACGACTTATCCGTTGGATGCTCCTTCTTCAAGAGTTTGACCTTGAGATAAAGGACAAGAAGGGGTCAGAGAATTTGGTGGCGGACCACATGAGTAGGCTTACTCACACACTAGAGGGTGACACCTTGGACCAGGTACCACTTCAGGACACTTTCCCCGATGAGCATCTCTATACCATCTCAGGTAAGCATCCTTGGTATGCTGATTTAGTTAATTACATTGTTGGCTCTGAAATCCCAGTAAATTTGAAGAAACATCAAGTCCAAAAATTAAAGAGTGAGTCAAGATTTTATGTTTGGGATGATCCATACTTATGGCGCATGTGTAGTGACCAAGTCATTAGGAGGTGTATTCCTGATCATGAGTTTGAGTCTGTTTTGCAATTCTGTCATACACTTGCATGTGGTGGACACTTTGGACCCCAACGGACAGCTAGGAAAGTTTTGGACTCTGGATTATATTGGCCTAGATTATTCCATGATGCCCATGTGTTTTGTAAGTCATGCTCTCGTTGCCAACACACTGGGAACATTTCTAGGAGACATGAGATTCCCCAAAAACCCATACTATTTTGTGAGATTTTTGATGTATGGGGCATCGACTTTATGGGTCCTTTTCCTAGTTCATTTGGATTTTTGTATATTTTGGTTGCTGTTGATTATGTGAGTAAATGGGTGGAGGCCAAGGCCACCAGGACTGACGATTCTCATGTTGTTGTGGACTTTGTCAAAGCACAAATTTTTTGCAGGTTTGGAGTACCAAAGGCCATCATCAGTGACCAAGGGACACACTTTTGCAATAGGAATTTTGCTTCCCTCCTTCGAAAGTATGGGGTGACACACAAAACATCAACACCATACCACCCCCAAACAAATGGCCAGGCTGAGGTTTCAAATCGTGAGTTGAAACAAATCTTGGAGAAAACCGTGCAGCCAAATAGGAAGGATTGGAGCAAGCGCTTGGATGATGCATTGTGGGCTTATAGGACAGCATACAAGACCCCCATTGGTATGTCCCCATTTCGGATTGTTTTTGGGAAAGCGTGTCATCTCCCCGTGGAAATCGAGCATCGGGCATATTGGGCTATAAAGAAATGTAACATGGATTTGGCCCAAGCTGGAATTCAAAGGAAGTTGCAAATTCAAGAGCTTGAGGAGATTCGCCTGTCATCATATGAGAACTCAAGGCTCTACAAGGAAAGATCAAAAGAAACTCATGACAAAATGGTCCAACAAAGGGAGTTTCATATTGGAGAGAAAGTCCTTCTCTATAGTTCACGACTGAAGTTGATGCCTGGTAAGTTGCGTTCCAGATGGTTAGGTCCTTATATTGTGTCTAATGTTTTTCCTTATGGTGTAGTGGAGATCACACAAGAGGACACTGGAAGGAGCTTTACAGTCAATGGGCAACGTTTGAAGAGATACATTGAGGGACATCCTACTGATGCAGTGGATTTTATCACACTGCATGACCCCATCATCACTTGATCACATCAGGCTGTTCCTAACCCTTTCACTTTTATATTATTTGTCCTATTTGAAAAATTCTGCATTCCATGTGCATATATCATCTCACGGGTTCACATTGAGGACAATGCAATATTTTAAGTGTGGGGGAGGGAACCTTTTAGTTTAGTAATTTCAATTGTTTTCCTGTTAAAAAAAAACAAAAACCAAAAAAAAAAAAAAAATTGTGTGTCTTTCAAAATTTGTGTGTTTATTTTACAATTTTCTGTGTGTTTTTGAAACTTTTGAGCTGAAATGATTCTCATCACCATTTTTAAATCCATATCAATAAGTGAAACAATTTACCCCTTGAAACTAAGCTTACATGAATGCTGAAATGACTTTGTTTCAAGTTCAAATATTTAGTAATTTCATGGAAAGTACACCGAATTTTGAATCCCATGCCACATCTCACTGTCTTTAAATTTGAAATCACTTTCCTGTGAGGCTTCTGAACCATTATTTTCATATTCTTTACATTCACCTCACTTCTTGAGAGAACCAAACCATACTTGATTTAACCAGAATTTGATCTATTCCTGTCAAAACTTGAGGGTTTGAGGTACATATGTTTAAATGATTGAGGCATTTGTTTGGTATTAAAGCCCCCTTTTCAAAGAATCTTTTTTTATAATGGCCTACCTTGAATATTTAATCCTTGTAGCCCTTAGAAGCCATGCACAGCCTGTTAGGTTAAGCCACATTACAAGCCAATTTTCCCTATCCAACCAACTCTTGAAGTGAAATTGCATAATCTAGTTGAGCTTAAGTGTGGGGGAAGCTGTCTTGTGTTGTACCACCACATTATGTGATACTTTGGGTGGAAAATTAAATTCTGAAGAGATGTGTTTGCTGCTAAAGAAAGTCATTATATTGAAAGCTGTGCCTTTTCTGGAGCTTTCATGACAAGTGAAGCTGTGCCTTTTCTGGAGCTTCTAATTGAGGTGGAAAGCTGTGCCCATCTGGAGCTTTCAAGAAAATCATGTTTTAGAAGATTGAAATTTTTTATGCTGAAATGATGAATGGTGTAAACCTTTCATGACTTTTCATGATGATGGAGCTGAATTGATACTATGGGGATTGAAGAGAAGACCATATTTAAGTGAAAATTAGATTAATGCAATTTTGCTTTAAAAGAGTCAAGCCCTCCTCATTCAGCCTCAGAGTTTTTCACATCTTAATCCTACCAACCGAAAGCCACAGAACAACCCTGAAAAGTCCTCATGATAAACATATGTCCTTGACTCACATCGGGTAGCGATGTAGGAATCTATCAAGCCTATGGTGACCCTTGTATGAGTTTGGATGAGAAAGACATTGCAAAAAAAATTGATATTTGAGTGATGAGAGAAAATTCAAGCGAGGTAAGTGTTTTGTGCATGGGTGGATAAATGAAGTGGAAATATATTGAATGATATAAATGGAGAACTTGAAATAAGGTTTTTTATGTGGCATGATATCTTTTGATTCTTGGTGTGAAATTGATTGATCTTAAAGATATGTGTTTTAAAATTGGTTTTGATTTGATATTGATGTTTACTTGATATGAGGTTTTGCCCAGGTGTGCAAAAGGGTAAGTGTGGGGGAGTTGATAAAACACTATTTTATTGAATATTTTATTGATAATAAATGATATAATTTCCTCACATTGTGTTAAACATGTTTATTTATTAAATATTTGGGATTTGATCATTCATTTGAAAATTTGGTGAAAATTCCAGTTTTACCCTTAATAGTGCACTGTAGTATTTCGAAGATATATATTTTTATGTTTATTATTTGAATTTGAAATTTTGTAACAGTGTTTCTAACTTAATTATCTACAACTTTTATTCAGGACACTAAAGCTAAAGAGTTCATTTGGTTGTTGAAATTGGGCCATGAAGTCAAAGTTGGGCTGGGCTCGCCAGAATGGAGAAGGTTCTGTATTTGGGCCATATATTCTACATACGGGCTTGGATTGAGCCCAAATTTTGATGAAAGCTCGGGGACATGATGTGGCACAAATCATCCTTCTGGAAGGCCGGCCAATGCACGCGTTTTGGTGGTCAAATGGGCGGTGCAAGTTTCATTAAAATATTTGGCCGAGATTTTGCATTCACACTTGAAACCACTTTAAACCTAGCCTCCCCTCCACTCTATAAATTAGTGATTTTCTCATTTGGAGAGGCTGGTTAGTGCATTGGGAGATTGGAGGCAGAGGAGAATTGGTTTCAACCAAATTTTCCAACCATTGTAAGAGAGGTAGCTCTTGAAGCAAGGATCCTCTCATCGAAGCCTCCTTCTCTCCTTCATGTTGTAATTGTTTTGTTTGTGTAATAAACTTCTTTGTTCTTCTTTTATTTCTTCTCTTTTCCTCTGTTTTATTTAAATTTATTCTTCTCTTAATCTTCCTATTGGGGCTGGAATTCTTGAGTAGAAGCGATATTGGGTTATACCCATTATAAACCTTTGCACATGCAAAACGCTTCTACGATGATTACACCACCCATGGAAGAGTAGTCTTTTAGTAATCGATCTATCTTCTACCCTCTTCATTTAATTATTTTGAATCATTGAGCCTACTGTAATTCACTTAATATGATCCATGAATTATGTTTTTAAATTGTAAGAAACTAAGCAAGCAATTGAACAATTAACACAAAAACACGCGAGGTCGGGATTTTGTGTAAATTGTGAGAGCGCGATCTTAATCGGTAATACAAGACCACACGGGATAAATTTGTAGAGTTCAAATATAATCCCTAAACACAATTCATCCTCATTTCCAGAATGGATATGTGCCTTAATTTACCACTGATCATAAGCTAATCTTATAACATCAATCAAAGCAGGGTGCTGCGATTGCACGTTCCAAAGTTAGCCTAGGTTTAAATTCACATCATCTTTGTGGTAAAGTTAATTCTCGTAGGGTTCGGGATTTAACGAATTAAGGGATCATAATTAAGTGAATGTTAATTTAAATGATAATGATTAATAATAAATTGAAGAGGTAGAGTCAGATCGATTACGCTTTTTAAATAGATTTCTAAAAAAAACATCTTCTTGTTGTGTCATTTAAATTGAAATTCATTTCAAAACTAAAAACAAAAAAATTATACAATCTTCTTCCAGCAAACTTCTTCTAGATTCATAAACTATAAACAACCACCCCCATCCTTTCAAGTAGTGTTTTTATTCTCTTTTATTTTATTTTTAGAATACCTCTAATAAGATGTTTTAATTCACTTCCTCCTTTGAGAGACGACCTTGGTTAGCCCCCTATGCTACACCAAGTAAACTAAACATTAGCTTCATAGAGTGTTGTGCTTGGAGTTTTATCCAACGTAACTCACTTTTGAAGTTCTTTTGAGAGCGTGTGCGACAACGCTCTTTCAGTCTTCTTGGTGGGGATCAGAGTGAAATACAGAGCTCCATGTTCTCCCTATCCTCTGATATGGACTCCCTTCGGAACTTCGCCAGTTATGCGGTGCAACTGGTGCAGTGCATGCAGGCAAGATAACTCCATGCTTCCTTTGCGCCTCTCAGGTCACGGTTGTCGTGCCGAAGGAAGAGATTCTAGGTCGATGTGATGCAGGGGTCTCCTATTGTCTTGATGTGGTCTACATACCCATCATAGGGTAGGAAGATTGATTTTAGTTGGTGGAGGGTTGTCCATATATTATGTTGGATGTTGTGCATGCATTCTTCCAACAACATTCTAGGTATGCTGAATTGAGAGGTGGTCGTGGGCCAAATCATAACTGTTATATCATCTGAGTCAAGTCATTTCCTTAGGTGAAACATGTCTTCATACTCCTCCACTAGTGATTCCTTTACCTGGTCAGCACAACTGAGGTTCTTTACAATAGTGTGACCGATGGTAGTGGGGACGATACGTGTTGAATTATCATATGGACGATTTCAGGGTGGTTTAGAAGATGAACGTGGCCCCGGACCGTCTCCTGATCGAAGAATGGTGTCTTTGGAGACTAAATGGGATTCTGACATGCTCGAGCCCATCCTTTTGAGTTACTTGGCATATTAGGGTTTTTTTGTGCTTGATTTTTCATGGGGAGGACCTTCCTGTAGATATGACATGTCACTACAGGGAGGACCTTTGCAATGGTGAGGACTACCATCACAATTACCGCAGGGAGATAACCTGCGGGGTACACCCTAGGGAGGGCCTTCAGAATGTACTGCAACGAGGGGCAGGTCTTCTCGTTGAATGGATTCTAGGTGGGTAGGACCTCTACTATCCATTTCGTATTGGCGAGGCTTACCATTACTACTTGACGCCTCAATACATAGAGGACTTTTACAGCGCACGCCCTGGGGAGGACCTCCAAGGCGTATCGCATCAAGGGGAGGACCTTCTGGCTATGTAGTGTTGTTATGGGGAGGGCCTTCGCAACAAATGCCATCATGGTGAGGATGACCATCATGGTTGGATGTTCAACGTGTATCCTGGGGATGACCTTCAAGACACACTATGACAAGGGGGGACCTTCTTGTTGCTTGGGCCACTGTGGGGAGGACCTTTGAAATGGCGGTCGTGGTGGTGAGGACTACCATCACAACTGTCGTAGGGAGAATGTCTGCAGGGTACACCCTGGTGAGGGCATTCATAATGTATCTCAATAAGTGGAGGGCCTTCTCAATGCTTCAAGTCTCTATGGGGAGGACCTCCGTTATTAGGGTGGCGAGGACTGCCACCTTGATCTGATGTCTGGCTGTGCGAAGTATCATTGCAACATAACCCCTGGGGAGGACCTTCAGGGCAGGCCATGACAAGGGGATGTCATTCTTGTCATGATGAGACGTCACTGCGGGGAGGGCCTCTGCAGTTTCAACTATGATAGCGAGGACCTCTATCATAATCTGTGGTCCCACTACATGATGAGTGTTTCCAGTGTATACCACGGGGAGGACCTTCAGGGTGGATGACAGCAAGTGGAGGGATTTATTGCTGCTCGATCTTCTGGACATATAGAGGTATTCCGTGACTCTCATCAAAATATAAACTCTCGCGGTCAATCGTTAAATTCCCATGGGGGAGGTCCCTGTGGGTGCTCTGGGGAGGACCTTCAGAGCTTCTGGTAGGAACATTGCAGGGAGGACCTTCGCAAATGCTACTACCACTCCCATAATATGGTAATGGGTGGGAAGGGTTCTAAGACATTGATATGTGCTTAGCGGCATCGGGAACCCCCGCTTTCAGCAGAGCGGGGTCATGAACCCAATCTTTATTTGCTGGATGCTTTTGGTGCGTTCGGGGAGCTTTCTTACAGGCAGCGGGGACCGTCTACTGTTGATAATGGCCTTCACCTTTGGGTCACAGCCTAATTGGGTCCCATGATGCTACCAAGATATGCCGACAAACAGCTTTACTTTTATCAGGGATATATGCCTGCTTTGGAGCATCCACCATGATGGATTGGTGTCCCCCAGTTGGAACGAGTGAAGCAACTCGATCCGGTTGCCCTTGCATCAGGGAATATGGCCGTTGACCCTCCTGGGCGGACGTAGGGATGGAGATCTTCTCTGAGGCAGCTATCTCATCTCTTATATGAGTCGCCTAAATTGGGGAGATGGGCTCCCGAGCCCGAGTCCATGCTGTTTCCGCTGATGCAATTACATTATGAAAAGTCTGCAAGATATGATATGAGATCGATACCTTCTCCTCCATCATAGCCAGGAAATGCAGAGATACATCTTTGGATGGAAGGGTTATGAAGGCCCATTCTGGTATCGGAGTATGAAATCATGCTCAGGTCCTCCGGTGGTCAGTGGGTACTAAAAGTTCTACTATATCGGGGAAGGTGAATGAATCTACCCATATGCTGGGATACGCCGGATTATCTCTCTGTTTTCCGCCACATCGGGATGGAGGACTTGACATGCCTCTTCAAGGAATTGGCCCTATATATATTGGTTGCCACTGTATCGAGTTGGTGGCCTTTGTTTGTAGGGAGACGTGCCTGCATATTAATTGCAGCCACATCTGGATGGCGGGCTTTTTTGATCGCCACCATGCCTGGACGGTAGGCGTCAAGAGCATCTGCTAGGAGCTGGTCCTGCAGGCGCTGGGTCGCCACCACATCAGGTTGGTGGGATTCACGACCCTGGGAAGGGAGAGGTGCCTACCGGGTAGGTGCTGTCCTATGTGAGCGACAGGCTTGATGAAACCCGGAAGGGATGTGCGCCTACTTGTATGATGCCGCCATGTCTGGATGGAGGGCTTTGGAGGAGCGGACAGGTGTATGTGCCTGTTCATAATATGTCTCTATGACTGGGCAGCAGAGCTCCTCCATAGGGACAAGGGTGATGATTGGTCCGTGTTTATATGTTTTCCGCCCTCGTAGGGCGGTCCGAGGGTCCGGAGCTCGGGTAGCGTGGGCCTAAATCCTCGGGGTGACATCCTTCTTATCGTGAGGATGTTGAGTCTCAGAATGACCTTGATGACGTCTTCCGGTGGGGGCCTTGTAGTGAAACCCCCATTCAGTGGGGATAAAGACCTCTGTGTCGACCTCATCCACCTCCCTAAGATAATGGAGGTACGTGTTGTCTCGTTCTGGGGATATACTCTCGAAACAGTTTGAGATGGAAACAGGGGCCGTCTGGACCTGCTTTTGTGGCCGATGATGGGTAGGCGACTGGCGAGTCCTAGTGGATTGGAGGGCGTGCATGGCCGCCTCCACCATTGGGAGAGTACCATTCAAGTGTTACTCTCAGATCAATGCATCCGAGACCCAACATTGAAGATGCTTGGTAGGTGATGGGGTCCTCCGTTGGTGAGGAAGTCCAGTCATTTCATTGATGGAAGCACGCGCATGTGAGTTCCTTCTTGATGCCATTGGATCGAAGGGAGTTCTGAGTGGTACCTGTAAAATATATTAACAAATACAAACAAAAAACCCATAAAATAAGAATCTCTTGATCCCATGCATAATTAATGACCTCGTATGGCCCTCCTTATGAGTATACAGGGTCATAGAGTGAGATTAGGTTAAATCCTTCATTCTTGGTTAAAGATTCACGTCGGGTTCAACATATTTTTCCAGAGTGGTTCAAAATGCCCAATGGTTCTGTATCTAATGATATGTAGACCTGCTTTCCAAAGGCATGCATTGGTTGGGAGATTTGGCCAGTGACACTTAAGAACTCACATTGGTCGATAGGATGGGAAGTCGGGCTCATCGCACCCTTTTGGAAGGAATTATTGCATGTTACGAAACTCTCTTATAGATTTAAGACGTATTCATATGTTCACGAATCTTTGGATTATACCCAATTATAGTATCCATGGATTACTCCTGGTTGGCAATGGTCAGTAAACGCAGGGATTCAGAATCATTTAGGCCCAAGGTTTACCATCCCTCATTGAATTAATGACTCCGAGGAGTTTGGAATCATTGGGACGATGCTGGTTTAAAGCCTCATAATTGGGAACTCTGGATTTTATTGTCATTCATGGGGAACAGATAATGACATGAGTGTTTGGATATAACCCATGATTTGGGATTCCTACGTATCCTCGCGAGAGGAGTCAGAATCCATGTAGTTCGGTAGTATAGTTTAACGTCATGTGGGACGAAGGATAAACCGACATGAAAGGGGTCGGAACGGCCGATTGTTGGGCTTGAACATCGTGGAGGCTTCCTATGTACCATGCCTTGGCATGGATCAATGTAATCATTGTTTACATGGGGGATGCTATCGGAGGAACGAAGTGAAGATGGACCAGGAGTCCGATGGGTAATGGGATTGAACCTCTTGGAGGCTTCCTACATATCCATGTGGTGGGGAATCAAAGTCCACATAGTTCAAATATGGATTGGGGCTTACACTCTGAGGAGGCCCAGGGTAATGGATTAGGGATTACACTCTGAGGAGGCCCATGGTAATGGATTGGGGCTTACACTCTGAGGATGCCCAGGGTAATGGGTTGAGGATTACACTTTGAGGAGGCCCAGTGTAATGGATTGGGGCCTACACTATGAGGAGGCCCAGGGTAATGGATTTCATGGTCGATGCTTAAACTAAGCCCATGTGAGTCATGCTCGGTGTGAGAAACAAGAAGAAGCAGGGACCAGATGACCACATCGTGAAAGGTACGTCCGTGGGAAGTGCAATGGGACTTACGTGTGGGGGAGGCCCAAAAAGTTGGGGCTTACTCCGAGATGGATGCCCAATGGAGAAAAAGCATAGCGAGAGAGGGAAAGGGTGACCCTGTGTCCATTTCCCCTCTTGGTCCATGGCACCGGGGAAGTACAGTGGTGCATGGGTGCTTCCTTCTGATGGGTAGTCTGCCACTCCCCGTGAAGGGAAGACGTTCCCTAGTCCTAACAAGTGGAGGGGCAGAAAGGGGACTCCTGGGCTTGGACTCCGCATTACCGTGGGAATGTGAACCCAGGAATGCTTCGGGAATCCACTCAAGGGCTGGAGCAACCCCTTCTCCCTCACTTACTGTGGGTATGTGAACTCAAAACGGCGCACTGATGCGCCTGAAGGTTACATCACATGGTTCTGGTGGCTCCGGTGGAGTCCTCGGCTCGGAGTCAATGAATGGTACAATGAGGGGGTTGTGAAGGATCAGGACGGATTGGAATGATTTTATCTGGCTCAAGGAATGGGAACTCCGAAGGATTTGGTGGGCCACACGGGTGTATGTGGGGTGGCACCCTTCGCGTAGGGATGTTCTACGCGAATGGAGGTGACATCCGCGAACCAGGGTGGTTTGCGGACTGATGGGCATCCCACGAACTAGGGTGGTTCATAGCTTCGGTTTCATCCCCCGTACCAGGTTGGTATGCAGAGGGGTCCACGCGAGTAGTGGTGGCTGAGGGCGATACCGGTCGGAGGTTCATCGGTCGGGGCTTCGCCCGTGTAGGAGGGTGCTATGTGGTGCGACGGATCGGAAAGTGGGAATAAGCTCCATGGTTCATGGGGAGTACATCTGCGGGGGGGGGGGGGGCATGGTTCGTGGCCTTCTTTTCTTTTTTATTTTAAGTTCGTGGTTCACCAATTTATTATGTGTTTTCGGTTCCTTATTAATTCATTTCTAGTGTCATACCTGTTCTGGTTCGTGAACTAGAACTTCGCTATTTGCGAAATCCTAAGATCCTTCCTTCAAAATCCTTCCACCCTAATTTGATCAATCTCCCCTCCTCCTTATCCCCCTTTTCCATTCCCTCAATCTTATTTTATAGAGGGGAGAAAGAGGTGTATTCATGGTCATGCTACACCTTTTGTAGAGGTCCATGACCAGAGACTCAGTTTACAGATGACTTGGTCATTCTGCAACACGCGGGGGACATTGAACGCACCTCCCCCGCGAACCAAACTAGCTCGGAGAGTGCTTCGCGGCCGAGCAGGGTTCCACCTATATTCCACGAATGACAGTGGATGCAGCCCGGGCTGGTTGACGCAGTTCACAACTGGGTAATTTCGTGATGGTGGATCAAGTTGGCACCCGTCCGGCTCCGCGCCCGCAGAGGATCCTCGCCTCTGTTCCGAGAACGACAGCGGTCCGTGGAGGGGGCGCTTCACGGAACCAGCCGCGTACCATTATCATGGAACGGTATAGGGATGGGTTCATCTTGTGACATCCTTTGAGTATTCTCCACACTTTTCCCCAATTCTTTTTGGTCAAATTGGGTAGAATCTCCCTTGTATTAAAGGGGATTCTCATTCTCCTTTGCAGATTTTTCAAGACCCTACAGTTGTATAAAGGAATCAACCAAAAAATTATCTTTCTTAATAGAGAGAGAGGAAGTTCCACATGATTCAAGTTAGTAATTATAAATTGGTCTAGTTGATCAAGTACCATCATGGAGTTTCTATCTCTCATTTCCATCATATTTTTCATTTCATTATAGAAATTTTGACATTTCCAATAACATTGAATGTTGGAATAGGTTCTCATATTTCCCACCATTAGATAATTAAAACAATGTACAATTAAGTCTGATTAAGTACATAGAATATAAAAACAAAAAATTAAGCATATAAGGATAAACTTTTAAATCAAAATTATATCATCACATGTGATTCCCAATGTTTCAATATAGGTTATCCAGGGTGATCGATTCATCCCTAGTGTTATTACTAATTTATTATATTCATAATCTCTAAAAATAACTAGACCATGATTTGATACAATTTATAGATACCCTATCATTGTATGCATATTATTACCTGATTTTATTCATAATTAACCATCAAATACAATCCATGGATTGTAAAGTATAGTTTCATGTGAAGATTAGGAACATAACACTGAAAACATGTAAATAGGATAAAAACATATTTATATTGATCATAAAAATTGATTTCTTAAATTACTTTGAGATCTTACAAATTCATAGGATATCCTAGGTAATATAGGGAAAAATGAATGAGTTAAAAATCCTTACAAGGGAATAAACAAAGAAAAAAAGAACAACACATGGGTTGGAAGGCACAACATGATTACATAATAAGGCATGGGACATGAATAAACATATGGAATCATAACATATAGAGCATGGGATCATGTAATCTTGTAATTATATGAATTTGAAAGAAACATACAATATGAAATAAATATGAGGCATAAATAACTACAAAAATTATATCATATGGTGGACAATATCTCATAATGGAATCTGGTTTACTACATTTCCCAACTTGACGTCTCATTAGACTAAAAATTACATAATGTGTCGTAGTGATATATGGGTGAAACAATCATAACATGTTCATGTATATGTGTTCAAAATGAAGAATCAAACAAAAGAGATAAACATAAGGGTTACCGGTGGAATGAAATTGGTATCTTAATCATGTCATAAGGTATAACAAATAGGAATTTCATAAATGTCTCCATGAAATAATAGATTTAGATCATAAATTGGCATTAATAAGGTAATATAGGCATAGATATTGATACATTATTCCCAACTAAAGTGAAATAATATAAAAATAGTTTTTACAAAACTTTATAAAAGAGCTATTTTAGTGTGATTTAAGGGAACATATTAATGAGTCTTTACAGTGGAAAATCCATAATTGTTTTCATAAAATTAGAAATGATCAAAAATAGTTTTTAATGATTGAATTAGTTATTTTAGAAAAATAATGGTGGTTTAAAATATATTTTGGATTGTACTTGAAAATGGGTGTGAAATAGAGAAGTTATTGTTAATTAGACTTGCTTGTCGAGAGGAATTAAAAAGAGAACCTAATAAAAATGTCTTTCCTTGTCAAATAAAGAATGATTAATATAATTAAATAATTTTTACACATAAATATATAACATAGGATTAGTATATATTAATAATTATTAATTATATTTGGATAATGAGATATAATGTGTAGCCTATAGGAAAAAATTGTGGTTGGGAGAGAATCGCTTAATTAATGTCCAAATGTGTTCTGCCCTTACACTTAATGTCATAGATAATTAAATTAAATTAGTTAATTAATTAAATCAGAATCTATTAAACATTTAATTTTTTATTATAATTTTATTATGTTATAAAGTTTAATTTTTTTGTTCTAGGTATGTTTGTTTTGTGATTTTATAATCAACTACCATGAATTTAATTATGGGATTTCTTATAAAATGGAATAAAAATTCAAAAATTAGAATTGTATGATATTTATGAATCTACATAATTTTAAATCATCCCACATATAAATTTTTTGGTATGAGAATGATTCATTAGATAAAATTTTAATGGTGAACATTAGTTTATTTTGATGAATTTTGTATCATTGCAAACTAGTTTTGTTTTTATATTTAATATTATGTATATATGTTAGTTTTAGAATATAAAAAAATTAATTTAAATTAAATAATATATTTTAACCATTGTAATTTTTTTATGTGGTTTCTTAAATAAATTAATAGAAAATGAAAAATTGTCATCCAAGTAGGTGGTGAATCAGAAATCATGGACGATATTTTCATTTTTAAGATAAAAGGAGAAGATATGAGGTTTGATCACGGATATACCATTAACATTATAATATTATAGTATATTTAGTATAATATAGTTATCATGTCACTTTTTATAGGGGATTTTGGGGAATGATAAGGAAAAAATATAAATTTAAATAGAACGAGGGAGAGTTTTACCTCTTGAGCATCGTCTCTTTGAGAACCTTACTATAGCACTTGAAAATGGTATTTTAGTGATAATATAAAGACAATAATTTGGGGAATATGTTTTGAAGAGGAATTAATAACAATATAATCATGATATAAGGCTTCTAGGGTGTTTGGATAAGAGGTGGTGAGGTGTGGTATTTATAATGGGCGGAGAGAGGTGTTTTTTATTATTTTATTAATTAGTTCATTATTTTGGATCAATGCTATAAATAGTGTTGATAATTATCACAAAATATTTTAAAAAATGAAGTATAGTACTAGATTATAGTGTTTATATCATACATACATCATCCAGGACTCAATAATTCATTTATTTTTTTAAATAGCGTAAATTACCATATTTCAATACTCACAAAAATTTAATATATTTTAGAAAAGTTACAAAAAAAATAACCCTAACCATTAATTGATGCGTAGACTTAAAAAATGAAAACCATTTTATAAAAATAATTTTCTAAATATTATAAATTTAATTATTAATTAAAGTAATCATTAATTCTAAAAATACCAATTTTAAAATTATAACTCATTTTACGACACTTTTAAATAACTAATTAAGGCCTCCTAAAATTATCTTATACTCATAACAAACAAAATATTAATTTATGAATATTTTTATGAAAATAAATTTTCATTGAAATAATTATATTAATTATAAAATTGTTAATAAAAATTTATGTGTCATAAAAATACCAATACTTAATATATCATTAAAAAAGTATTTAAATATTCCATTACATAAATATATTATATTTTCATTCATAAAATAACTAAATTTTATTTATAATTTCATATGTGATGTTACTATTCTACTAGATCTTACTATTCCAGATATTCACATTACTATTTTAATGGTCAAATTTCTATTCTTTTGGTATAAGATACTTAATTTCTACAAATACCACATGTTTCATTCCTAATTTATGAGTGAAAAGACTTTTATTATGTTCTCTATATGATGTCTGTGTTTTATACTACATGAAATAACTATAAAAGGTGAATTTCAATTGATAAAATTTGACGTCTTTATAGAAGTGATATTTCTTTATCATCTGATTTAAGTTACTATAGTATAAACACACTCCCTAATTGTTCTGAATTCTCATATGGATTAATTTATTCTTTTCATTTCCTGAAATTGTTTTATTGGTTTTCATGGGAAATACGTAGATAGGGATTTCCCATTGTGATTCTAAAATTGGTAAGATGATCCCTATTTCTAATATATTTTATATCTTCTTCTTTACTACCTCTATCAAAGGGGGTTTTATCCTCCATTTGGTATACATTATAGGCTATAAATATCCCTCAATAAAATTTTACGTGAACATATTTTTGGATTTTTTCCCAAGATATCACCTATGATCTATATAAAATAATGGTAATTCGTTAACAAGATTCAATTTTAATTTGTTCTTGGTATAAATAACGAGTATTAGAAATTATCAATTGAAATTTTTATCCTTCCATGAGGTATATAAAATTTAATTTAGTTATTTGTGGACTTAATTATATATTTTGTGGTTGTTTAAGAGATAAAATTAAATTGAGGTTCCCCACTACTAAATCTTGTACTTCTTGACCACATGAAAATATATCAGCTTCTTCTTTATTAAATAAACCACCAAATTCATCAAAAAAATTTAAATTTACCACTTCATCCACTCTAAATACATATTTTTTAAAATTATGGATAACATCATTGTCTATGGAATTTTCAATAAAAGAAATATTCTTCTAAGACTAAAAATTCATATAGAATACATGAATATTCAAAGGGTTCAACCTCTTTAGGGTGGGATACTATCAAAAGTGCCAGGTCATCTAATGTGTGCATCATGGATTCCAAAATATCAAAGTGGACACTATTGTTTCTAAGATCCATGGTGGGTATTCTTTCATGGAAAATGATTATGATATTAGTCATCCTTAAAAAATCTGTCCCAAAATTATTGGGGAGGGGAATGGGGATCTATCCTCCTCCATGTTAAGAATATAAAATTTAGAATAAAATACCATTTCTTGAACACTAACTAACACATATTCTAAAACATTTTATGCGAAAATAGTTGATATTTTTGTGATCATTACCACATCTATTGTGGGATTCAAATCTCTAATATTTGAGTAAGTAAATAATGAGTGAGGAAGTGCATTTATTTAAGCACTGGAGTCACATAAATTATATGAAAAGTTAAAATATCCAATGTTGTATGTAATATAAAATAACCTTGGATATTTATATTTTATGGGAAACTATGTTGTAATTAGGTCCGACATACTTCTTCTAAAATTAAATATTTCATTTTCTTAGAGCCTCATATTTTTGGTTAAAAGTTACTTGATAAATTTAGAATAATTTTGGATTTGTTTGAGACACTCTAAAAGAATTATATTAATTTCCACTTTTTGGAAATTGTTTAGAATATCTTTATGATGTTATTTGTAAGGAATATTCTTTGATATCATCAGTCAAGATGGGAATAGGAGTGGTAAATATTTCTTATCCTCTTGTTATAGTTTATATGTTGTCTTTAGTATCTTAATTCACAATAAATCTCTACCTTTATCTTCCTTCATTTCTTCTTACTCTCTTGTATGTTGGATAGGTTCTTCAGTAATTAGTACATCATGTTTTTGTTCTTATTCCCCTTCAACCTATTCTTTAAGACTGGGTTTTTCTTCTTCAGGTTAAAAACTCTCATGTACCCTTTCATTGATACTCGATTGGTTTTTTTCGTGATCCAGTGTGATATTGTGGTGGATTTTTTTACTAGTTCTTTTTTTATCATACATACATTCTCATACAAGTTTGAGATAGTTTGATGTGGTATTTTACCATGATATTTGGAAAAAATCCCTCAAACTCTTTAACTTATTATTTGACTCCAATATATTTGTACTCAAATTTTCAACTCCTATTATTTATAGTTTTAGTATCAGGGTTTGTGCATAAGATTATGGATTCCCATAGGATCTATATATCTAAAAAGGTTTTATTAGAAAATGGGTTATTTAAAAGTTTCTTTTTATGTTTCTTGGAAGAATTTTTAGTGTTGTAATTATTGTTAGAATGGGGGTTGTTGTGAAATTGTTTTTGGTGGGGGTACATCTTGGTTGATATATTTTCTAAATCCTTATATTAATTTTCAAGGATCTGTTTATCTAAACTTGGTTAGAATTATCTAGGATTAAAACGTGGCTACCAAAATTTCCATGACCTGTACTTCAGCACATTGTTCTGTGAAATACTAAATTAATGAGTTTAAACTACATACCGTAGTTTTTAATTTTTTCACTGACCTCTATCAAATCTATATAAACCACTAAGTACATTATATCTTAATGTTTATTTTCTAATAAGATAGACTATTTAGAACTATTACCTCACAGATTTCTCTTGTGCATGTACCTCTTATTCAAAATTGTTGTGAGTTCTGTTACAATATTCCCAATCAAGCCTTTTGATTCTAGTGGTGACTTATCAATATGATGAATCCCATATTTTTCTATTAATATTAAGTATGTATTGATATAAAAATAAAATTAAGTGGTTATCTCATAATTCTCGATGTAGATAACTAGAACAAAACATCTAAAATATTTCACAATACTCATAAATAGTCTCTTTGGATACTTTTCAGATGGTATATAGCTCTTTCCTGATAGTTGAAAATATAAATGTTGTCAAGAATATATTAAGTAAATGTATTTTTAAGACATTATTTTATTAGATATTTCCTAGACTCATTATATACAATAATTCTTTTGGTTCTCCAACAATCGATAAAGAAAATTCTATCCACTTCACTTCATGCTCAGCCACTCCACAAGGTCTAAAAGTGGAGTAGGCATATGAGAACTCTTTAATATTATTATTTTTGTATTCTTATATTAATATTTAAAATGATGGGGTGTAATTTAATTAATCAAATTTTCAATTCAAATACATTTTTTAATAGTGTAATAGTTATTTGATTATCTTTTATTTATGAACTATGGTTCTCATAGGTCTATAGGGTTTTGTTTGGTATTTTCATCAATGACTTGAATCTCCTAGTGATAACCAAAAGATCACATAAGTCTAAAAGGGGGATCAACTAAAAATATGATAATAAATTGAGGTTTCTAATTCAGTTAAAAGTTATTTATATTTAATGTCTAAATTCAAACAATTAGTAATTTGAGATCAAATTTTACATGTCATGGGATATATATTATTGGTATTGAAATCCTAGAAAATATACCATGATTTGAAACATTTTTTTATTAGATTGTTTCAAAATCTAATAATTTTATGTGTAGAATGTTGTAATAGTGGTTAACCCATAATTTCTCATGTATATGAGTAAAAAATATGTACTATGACAAGTTGGTTAGAGAAAAAGGGGTTATATTGAGATTTATATTATTTTTAAACATAATAAGGAAATTAAATAGTGGATTGAAAATAGCTAAAGATGAGTTGGGGATTAGTTTTAGGATGGAGAAAAATAATTTAATATTATCCTTGTTCGTTAGTTTATAAACTATTTATTTTCTATGATAGTAAGATATAGTGTGCACAGTTATTTCCTCTATATCCATTGATTTAAAGGTGGTGGTGAAAATATCCATAACAAAAAAATAATTGGTATACCATACTTTATGTCTATGAATGTTATATTTCAAATAACACATGAATTACTCTAGAAATTCCCACCTAGAACTTTAACTTACAAAGTAATCCAGAAATAACTATTAGACTTCCCATAAGTACCAAAAAATTCCAAGCACATCACCACTTAGGAATGAATAGTCCACCATATATAATCCAAAGCTTAGTGGAAGAATTTGATGATCATTGACCATGGAAATTAAAAATAATAAAATTAAAAACCATATATGATCACACTTGATAACAAAAATTTCTAAAATAATTTAAAAATTGGATTACGTAGACTAAAGAAATAAATACTTCATTAAGCACAAAAACTCAAACATGAAGGAAAGGATAAAATCCCCTTATTTTATCCCTGAGTATTTACCCCTATATATAAGGGTAACCAAGATGAGAGGGGATGAATACTTCATGAAAAAACATAAACATAAATTAAAAAGGGGAAAAAGAAACATATTCAAAATTCCTAAATGGCGCAAGGAAAAAGTTTATTCTCCAATGTGAAACTGCTTTCAATTATATGTAGTAGGTTAATTATTCAAAGGTGTGAAATTTCATTCCTCTCTCGATTTTCAAATCTCTGAAATATTTCTCTTTTAAAAAAATACATATATTTTTTATTTTCTTTATATATATTATCTTTTATGATATGGTCCTCCAAGAAACTTGCAATTTTACTTCATTCATATAAATAAAATATTATTCATTATGGGATCCATGTGGAAGCCTCTAATTCGTCTTATACATGCAGACATGGAATCCCTAATCAATAGTGAGGTGAAAAGTTAATAGATATCTCATGAGTTATGAGTGAAAATATTGTCAATTGGATGGACATTTTATATCTTGGGAATATTCACGGTTGATCAGGTTCTTCTTATTTATTTTTCAATGACATGATTAGAAATATTTCATGTGAGGTCACATTAATACCATACAAAATTTACACTTGTGGTTGATAAAGTGAATGTATGGGAAATCCTCACACTATAAATCATTAATCATTCAATAAAATTCCTCATGGTTGATTGAGTAAATTCATGTTCAATCGGGCGAATATGTAATAGGTTGATATGCATGGTTAATTTTCTAGTTCTTATACTGGTACTTTGAGGAATTTGAATAAAATTATTCCAATGTGGATCCAAATATTTATGGTCTATTATATTACCCTTTTTGGCTTATTTTGTGACTAAATGATTTTCTCGTTGTTGAATGTCTACATCAACTCTATAACTCTTATAAAAACATAAAATCACCCTGGTTTCTATAAGAAACACTCACACTATAATAGTAAATCATCTAAACTACAAGATTAAATGAGGATTTTTTTATAGTCCCAAAATATAAAATTTATAATTAAAACTATTGTTTAATGTATATTATCACATAGGCCCAAAATAATCCTGTATTTCAAACATTTAAAAATTATGTAGTAAATTTTAAAATTATTGGATTAGAAGCATGAAAATAATAAATGAAATATTTGAAAATTTTTGTTATGTAAGTCTTGTTTAATAAGTTTATTTTGTTTATTTTCAAAAGAAAAATCACCTTATTTTCTACCTTATTTATTACATAGATTTTGTAGTCTTATTTCTTCAATTTATTTTAAAAAATACATGGTTGATTTGTATTAGTATCTTTCTTCCTTTAAAAACCCTTATTGCATATTCTATATATATTTTCCAGGCTTCTGAATCTGTTTAATATAAAAAATTTATATATCTTATGTGTAATTTACATAACTTTAACTATTATCTCCCTTTAATTTGGATCTTTATAATTTTTATATATTGGAAAATTATTTCAAAATTTCATTTCATTTCCCTTAAACATTCCATGGTACTAATAATGTCCAACACACCTTGGTTTTCTCCTTTTAACAGCTAGATAGAGAAATTTTATTCCATGATATTTATATCATGATATCCTCTATTTGGGATTATTTAAGGGAATAAATTATTTTACCTATAATTATATCTACAAAATATATAGTGGTAAGATGTTAATAATTTTTTCCAACCTATTTGTATCCAAAGCATTACTTATGTCCTATTATTTTCATGAAAACTGCACTAGTTAAAAAAATGTTTCTAGAATAAGATTTACATTTTACATATAGATTACAAAAAAAATATCATAAGATAATTTAAAGCTATTATTTCCAAAATATAGAGGTATTTTAGTACATGAATCATAATATAATGAATGTATGGCTACAAATTTTCTGTTAGGATATTTTGAAGTCTTATCTTGAGTTACTTATAAATTTTCATATTTAACTTCATACCCAAAACTATTCATATTGAGGATACTTTTCTCATGATTTATTAACATAATTCTATCATGACACTATTTATTGTTTATATCAACATCCTTTTCATTATTTTCCTGAATTATGCTGTTTTAGTAAACTTTTATGATCCATAATCTTTCACTAATTGATTTTAGGTTGAGAATTATTTATGATAATTATATATTTTACTTAACTAATGATACTTATATTCCAGTATTTCCATGGTTTCATATTTATTTAGGATTTCATTGACCCGATACTTCTTTATTTTGGATTACTTTTCTTCAACCACCAAAATTTTATCTCACTTATATTTACCTTTCCTAGTGAGATTTATATTCATCATTATTTTTTGATAATTAATTTTACCTATTCAAAAATTATTATTCATGTTTGGAAATCTCTTCCAGCAATTATTCAAAATATCCTTAAAATGAAATGGAAATTTTTCTTATAACATTCTTTATTGTATCCATTAAAACTGCATATGAATCATCATTAAGTTATACTAAGATATGATCTTTCCAAGATATAAAATGCACTTATATACTAAAATTTGGGAAACATATTTTAATTACCTATTCCTCATTTAAATGTTTTGAACATTGTGACGTGGATGTGTTGTAAATATTATTATTAAATAATTTAATCACTAGGTATTCTTCTCCAATATTGGTATAATATCTCCATATTTTTAGCTTATGGAAACTAGTGTTTTTTTATCTTTGACCGAGAGGGATTCATTATTAATTCTTCTAATATCTTAATTAAATATATTTCTCAAAATCATTGACCTGATTAAATTATAATTAACATTTGATACATTTTATAAAAGTATGAACTTCATAAATAACTAATAAGAAAACAAAAAAACATTAAATCACAATGTTGTTGAGAATATAATCAAATGTGAAACCATGGCCTTGATACTAATTGTCATTCCACTGGGATCAATATAGCCACACTAAGATGGGTTAAATCAAGGTGGGTAGCTTTTACCAATTCAAACCAGTTCTTTTACCTCTTTTCTATTAGTAAAAATATATATAACTCTTATTATTACTCAATTGGTTTGAATACATGGAAAAGTAAATTGGAAAAAAATAAGAAACAGATATTTTTAAAATGAATATTCATAATATATGGGAAATTCCTTAGTGTATGGTGGTTTTTATCTCATGAATACGTATCTAATCATTTATTATCAAGATTGATATAGAAAAAAGGTTATTTACTTGAAATTTGTTTCCCCAACACCAAACATTTCCTATAAAATCACCAAATATCAATGTTCATAGTATATAGAGAATATAATTTTTATTACAATAATTTTTCATCATTTTAAAGACAAAAAACATAATATAATTACAATCCATGATTCAAAGGATTAGTGTTAAAGGAAAATTAGTCTCATATATAACATTTAAAAATTAAAACATAGAAATTAATTAATTTATTATTCTATGTCTTCTAAGTGGTTCTCATGTTCTCTTTAGTACAAGTAGTCACTTAAGGGTATACATAAATGAAATGGTTAATAAAAAATCCCAATAAGAGGTTAAATTAAAGACATGAATCAATAAAACATTGGTGAGAATAATTATCCTCAAGATATAATAATAGGATTATCATAAAAATCATGATGGAAACAATTCATGATGTCATAGAATTTGGAAACCCATAAAAATTAAACGTAGTGTCTTTTGGTCAAATACTGTACATAGTTGTGAAGAAAGTGGCCATCAGGCTCACACATAACATACGTGCATAATCATAACAACATCATTGTAAAAAACAATAGCTTTATTTTCATGAATATTTCACAGTATCTCATAATATTCATCACATTACCCAATTAATTAATGGGATATAAAATTTTTGACCCACCCATCAAATCACAATATTACATAATCATGCATGCCACCTAGAACATATAACAATCATAGTCACAAAATAAACCATTGAAAGGAATGGATTTCAAAAAAAATTCATACATATTAAATTCATGAATAATTTTTTTTTTCAGAATAAAAATGGAAAAACATAATTTCTCTAAGTATCATCAGTCATGAGGGAAGAAGAAACAATCTCAATAGGAGTGAAGATGGGTTTTGTAAAGAATATTGTTTTTGGAAAATATTTATATATATCATAAAACCAAGTAGAAAACATTTATAAACATGAAAATAATAGAGGATAACAATTATATTTTATTTAAATAATAATAAAATAATATCCACACTGAAATTTGGCATTAAAGCAGCAAGACCCCAAGAAAGGGAGTTGGGTTCGAGAATCCTATTACCTTAATTCTCGGCTAATTTCATCATTTTCCCCCTCTTGAACAATAAACATGGATATATTAAAAAATTGATCAAAAATTATAGTATATTAATTTATAAAACTATTTATCAATTAAAATAATTTTATTTTATTTCTTCACTTTTATTGATTAAATTTAAACTTCTTGATATCATATTTTTCTAAAAAAAATTATTTCGCTTTAATTTATCTATTTTATTAAATGTAATTTGTCATTTATTATTATTAATTACATAATATTATCATATATATAATTACATATTTATATTATATATATATATATATATATTATAATATCCATATAATATGACGGTTATTTTTGTTGACATGGAAATGTATCCTTTGGTGGTTAACTGACCTTTGATGGGACATGGTCAGGAGAGCTGGGAGAATTTTAAATTTTTTGAATATATAGAAGTATGATGCTTAAAATAAGATAAAATAATTAATATAATGTTAAATTACTATCTAATTATTTCATTTATGGTTTTTTTGAAAGTTTTTGTCGATGAAAATAGACGATAAAGAACAAATAAAAATGGGACAGAAGTGGATCAGAACTTACTTAATCCTCAATTTAGCATCTCTTGCGTGACACTCTAAATCCATTGTTGTTGGATTATTATTTCTCAATAATTTCTTTATGTATTGTAAAGGTCTTTATAAGGATGATTTGGGTAGATTTTTTGCATTTAAATGGGTGGGAGGAGTGGTTTTCTAATGAGAGGGAGAGGCGTTATTTATAATTGATCTTAGGGATATTTTTATAATTTAAAAATATATCAAAGATAGAACCTATAATATTTATTTTTTTAAATTTTAAAACATATATTAATATAATATAATGATTTTAAAAATTTTAATCCCCTTTATTATTCTAATTCATCAGTTTATTGAAATGAAATTGAAAAGAATAAAAATTGGTTATTTTATGGAATCACTCGTTAATTTAGGTATTGAAAAGAAATTTTATGGTTTCAATTTGATTTTATTATATTTTAATGAAAAATTTATAAAATTATATATATCATGGAAAAACATAAAGTTGTAGAAAGGATCACTTCATTATTAAATCATGAATGATGTAATTTTAGATACACTAGTTATATGAAAATTGTATTCTTACTATTCACCAAAAAATTGAAGTATTTCATAAAATTACCCAAAAAATAACCCATGGATAATTCCCATGTGATAATTTAAAAAATAATATTAATTTTATCAGATTAAATTTATATAATATTTAATTTAATTTTAAATACTAAAATTATGATTTTGGGGAAATACTTTAAAATATAATTTATTATAAATGTGCTTATATTTTCATTGAGATTTTAAATCATGATATTTATTTTATTAATTATAAAATTTATATAAATTAATAATAAAAATTAAATTTTTATTAAAATTTATAATTTTGAGGTAAAATTAATATTATAATGGTTAAATTACCTTTTATAAATACATCCATATTCTATCATTCATTATTCAACTAAATTTCTCTCAATACTCTATATTTTCTTTTTCTATAAGGTTTCCTAGTTTTCTAATATTTGTTTTCTTTTCAATATTTTTGGAATTGGGTGAAATTAATCTAGTAGATTACAGTGATAATTATTTTCCCATTTTATCTTTTCTATTATATATATATATGTTCTCATTTTAATGTTTTAAATTTTAATTAGTTTGATTATTGATTAATTTAATAGTATTTAGTATTGAAACAATGTATTTGTTGGTTTACCTATATTTTTAATTTTTATGATATTATATAATATAATAAAACACACATTTATTCATGAAAAAATTTACCAATAAACATTTTTTCATTACATTATTCCCATATTTAGAAATTTCATCTTTAAAATTTCAACCTATATTCTCATTTGAGAATAGATTAGGGTGATTTTTTTTCACTGTTTCCTATCATTCCTAAGTCTCATATTTATAAATATGGTTCCACCCCAACACTTTCAAAATATTATATTTATTAAAGGGTAAAATATTTTCTCTATATTCCATGATATTCACTCGTTATTGTTTGTATGACAGGCCATTCTCAAGTTGTATCACCTTTAGATTTAGTACATGTGAGGGGATAGGTATGTACTTCTTCATGAGAGATACATTGAAGGCGTCGGGAACTTGAGCCATATTTAGTAGAAGTACAATCTGATATGAAAACCCTCCCATGTAAACAAGGATATTATATGGGGTAATATCACTTAGTATAAGCTTACCTTTCTTTTCCAACGTCACAACACTCTTCCATGGTGATATTCAAATGAACAATTTGTCTCCAATATCGAACTCCAAGACCCTTCAATGTATTTCAGCATAGATACTTTTTCAAAATTTGATCATATTTTATATGTTTTTGGATGTATTTAAGATTCTTTATATTCTCTTTCAAAATATCATGTCTAAGTAGCTTTTTTTCTCCAACTTCATCCAAACAAGTTGGGGTTCTACATCGCATCCCATAGAGAGCTTCATCTGAAGACATTTGAATACTCAAATGGATTCTGTTTTGTATAAGAACTCAACAAATTTGATATAATAATCCCATACTACATTAAATTCTGTTGATAAATATCCAATAATATCATCAGCCATTTGAATTTTCCTTTCAGATTAACCATCAGTTTGGGGGAGATAAGACATGATGAAATTAAATTCAATGCTCAAACCATGTGGAAGGCATATCTAAAATTTATAAGTAAACTATAGATTATGATCAAAGGCAATAAAAAGTGGTACCACATTATTCCTCACCACTTCCCTCACATAAATATTGGTATATTTTTTAATTTATAAATATTCCTAAATAGTGATAAAGTGGGCAGTCTTTGTGATTTGATCCATAATAACCCATTTAACATTCTTTCCTTTGGATGTTTTTGGGAGACCAATGACAATGTCCATAGTTACATTATCCAATTTCCACATGGGTATAGGAAATGTTTGTATCATCCCCTTGGACTTGTGCCACTCTGATATAACTTTCTTTCATATCGAACAACTTGATATGTACTCAGTAATATCCATCTTCATGTTTTCCCGCCAGAAATTTCCTCAAAGATCACAACACATCTTGGTACTTCCAAGGCGTGTGGGGAAGTAAGATAAATGTTAATTATCCAATAGATCCTTCTTTATCTCAGGTAATTTCGGCACACAAATCCCTGTTCCAAACTAAATCACACAATCATCATTGATATGGAACTCAAATATCTTCCCTTCTGTTACTACTTTTGAATTATTTTAGAATTCCAAATCATCCCTTTGTGTCTCTTTGATCTCCCCTTGGATGTATGGTTGGGAAGTCATTTGGGAAAAGTAGGATGTATTTCTTTTCATTATGATTTAAATATCTTTTATTTTAATATCTATGATAATAGGGTCTTTCACAATCCACATCACAGATAGAGTGGTAGGTTATTTTTTACTAAGAGCATTAGCAGCCTTGATCACCATTCCTGGATGGATGTGAATAGATAAATCATAGTCCTTGATAATATCTATACATGTTATTTGAAGTATTTATATCTCCTTTTTTGTGAATATATACTTTAGAATGTTATAATCGGTATATCTTTTTCACTTCTAACCATAGATATAGTCACACCAAATATTTATAGAAAATATCACAGTTGTTAACTCTAGAAAATATGTTGGGTGGTTATGCTAATGGATCATCACCATTCATGAGGTAAAATATATCACTTTATAATTCATTGAGTACACAACCCAAGACTTTCATCAAATAATCACTTTATATCCCAAAACCTTCTCCACTTGTTGGTAGTGTGAGTACAGGTTAATTGATTAGCATCTTCTTAATCTACTTGAATATTTTCTCACATTCATCAATGTAGACATACTTTCACACTTTTCATGTTAACCTAGTTAGTTAACTAGACAATTATAATGCCCCAACCCCAGATACCTAGAGTCAGTTCATTATTATATAACTTTGGCATGATACAAGAAATCATGTCCTGAAAGGCAGATCAGTTTAGTAGCCTTGGAAGTACTAGATACATTAAAAAGTTTTACATTACATAATGAAATAAAAACATCAACAACATTTTTCCCTTATGAGCACACTTATATACTTAGACAATCCCTCTAGGTAAACCATAAAATACTTCTTCACATCCTGGGAAAAATAAAACATAGAAATGGGTGAGCTCAGATGCTCAATAAGGATAACAATATAGCTGAAACTTTCATAAATATGCATAAATATTTAAGGAATTGTATAAGAATAAAACAAAAGCCTTTTAAACTTAGACTTCAGAATAATATGGAAATCATAAAATCAAATAATTACATTTACATATTCACATAGATATTCTACTAGTAGAATAATCACATGCAATATCAAAAGACACTTTCATAATGATGGAATGCAAAATTCCAGACTTCATAACCACATAGTCATGGCCTTGTGCTAAGACTACAAATAAGATTTTGTCAAGTCCTTGTTCCAAGAAACTAGTTTCTCTCATGACACCTATCGATGAATTAAGGAGCTCTAGCAGGCTCCACCGGTTACTTACTAAGTCCAATGCATTCCTCATATGAAAAGGTTTAAACATAACATAAACATTTATATTAAAAATAGCATACGAAATGTCAATACTTTATCCATAAACCATGAATGGTGTAAAAATAGAACATCCATGGTCAAACATATCACAAAACCTTCAATACAGTATAGAATTTTGGAATCATAATAAATCAACTTCAAACAAGCTTAAAATCCATCAAAGGATATTGACATAGATGAAATCAAAACTTTTTTAGAGAAATATCTATTTCTATATTTAAATCATTTAAAATTAATATCATTATAAAGAAAAAAATTATTTTAAAAATATTCTTATAAGTTTTTCTGGGAAGCTTTGATTATGAAATAATGGCAAAAAATAGCCACACCCGCCGTATATGTCAAAAAAAGACATTCTAACCTTAATTTTGTAGAAAAGTTCATAAAGTAACTTGTTTGGAAAATGATGGAAAGATTCATTTAAAAACATATATGGTCAAATAAGGGTATAAATGACATTAACCCATATTATATTAAATATTAAAAAAAATTGATTTAAATTTTTAAGAAAACATAGATATTGATTATAAAGAGGTCCCAGTAAATACTTGCGTAAAAACAACCTTGGATAATAAAGAGATTGAGAAATTAACCCTTACCTTGTAAATTTCCTTAATCGATGGTATGTTAACCACCTATATAAAAATTAAATAATTGTTATTATATTATACAATAACTATATACATAAATATTATATCATATATAATCCTCTAATATTGCTTTGTTGATATTATTTTAATAGTATCATCCTTTCGGGTGTTAACTGATTCATTTTCCTTTATATGATTTGTTATGTAAGCCATGTTTGTTATGGATAGTATTTATTTTATTAATATAAATAATTTTATTATGTTCATAAACACTATTTTTAATAATAAAATGAACATTATTCTTGATGGATTATGATGGGGAACGAATCTCATCGCGTTTGTGGAGACGGTAATCCGTACATACGCATGAGTGACAATATCATTATATTGATAGTGAAATAGTATGTAATTGGATGATATATCATATATAAAGAATAATTAAAATGTTATATTTATTATTTAAATTATTTATAATCATTATTATACACATCAAAATAATAAAGTGTTTGAATAACAAACTACAACATGATGTGGAGACGGTAAGTCGTTCGTACGCACGTATGGTGACTTTTTCATTTATATGATGGATAGAATAATGAATATGGTTGTACCATTTTTATAATAACATAACCTTATATATAATATACTGGATTTATTATTTTAGAATGGAAAAAACAAAGAAATAAGAAGTGGAAGAAGAAAATATCTTGAAAGAGGTGATGAAATATTTACCTCTTCTTCGGGTTGTTGCTTTTGATTTGATCAAAAGGGGTCCATAGGTTGGATTTCTGACCAAAGGAAGGCCTCTATAATTAATTATGGAAGTTTTGGAGGATATTTCGGAAGGGATAGTCCGAGCCAAAAGGATTTGGAGGTGTGAAATTAAGAGAAATGGAAATTCCCTTTTATAAGAGAGGTGAGGGTCACTTTAGGAAAAGCTTGAAAATTTGTTTTATAATAATATCATTTTCGGTTTCTAATGGATCCAAAATGAATTATTTAAAGGATAAGATGGGTATGGGTCTAAAACATATCAAACAATAGGTTTTAGATAGGTTTAGGTCATCATATTAACCTTATCTTTTATATTTAACTCTTAGTTAAATAGTTTGTCATCTACCGTGTCTCATTGTATTTTTATATTATATGGTTATAAAACTTACTATTACATGACACGAGAACCCCATGTTGTTTATTATTAATATAAATAACCTTATATAATTCCTTTGTCCGATCCTTATATTTTTAGGAATATTATATCAATCAATAATATAATATTTGTTTTAAAAAATCAATTATGTCAATTTGGACACTATTTATTTTTTGATTTTTTTGAAAGAAATAGAAATTATATAACATAGAATAAAATTTATTTTACCAACTCTAACATTCCATATTAACCTATAAAATTAGTTTAATTCATCATAAGTCTAAATTTTCATTTATTTGGATATTTATAATATCAATTATTTTAATATTTCATTAATAAGGTAATTAATGCATCGTCATTGTGTCATAAATAAATAAAATTATAAAATATCTAAAAATTAAAAATAATATACCATTATGTAGGAAATATTTTTAGATTTATAATTAATATTTATAGTCTAATTTATATTGTGTAAAACCCAATATTAAAAATGGTTTTGTTATTAAACATTGAATTTAACTCTTTTAATTCTTCTTTAAATAAAATAATAATAAATTTCTTAATCTAATCAAAGTGGACCAAATAAGATCATATTTTATTAAAAAGGTTTTTTTTGGTCTAATTATACTTATCCAATAGAATTAGTTCACGTTTTAGGGTAATTATGATATCATTTTTACCCTTAATTACCCTATTTTCTTTTTAATCGTGGTAAATAGAAGTCCAAAGTTACTATTCACCCAAAAATATTTTCATCTTATTTAACAACATTTTACTTACTAATATTAATAGTGTCTCTCAGATTTTTGAAATTAAAATCACAGAATCTATAAAATTATGTTTTCTACAAATTTAAGAATGCTCTTAGGAGGTGGGTAAAAGACGGTAAAAAGTTCAAGATTTTTTTATTTCTAAAATTATTATAAAATTACTCCAATGAATTACATTGAACTTATATAGTCATTATGTATCTATTTGGATATAAAATAAATTTAAATAAAATAAATAATAATTTAAATTAAAAGTTTGTTTTTAACTAATAACGAAGAGTTTTTCACTATTCCTCAAAAATTGAATGTTTTTTTAAAAATACTAAAAAAATCACCCTAAGATAATTTTGATATTCAAAATTAAAAACTAAAGACCATTTTGGAAAATAAAATTTATAAAGTTTCAAAAAGTGGGTATCACTATTCATAACAGACAGTTTGATTAGTCGTTGTGTGTTAGAATCTCGAGGTTGCGTACAATGCAAGTTATTGCATTCTTCATAGGGAAACGTACTGTGGAAGCATGGGGTGTTACAACAATCATGAAAAATTTCTCAAAAAATGTGGGTAGTGCCTAGATATGAGAAGAAAAATATGGATTTCTTTGACACTAGGGGGTATATCCATTTCATAAATTGACTTTTTTTGATGGGTCCATAGAAATTACCTCACTTGAGATCATGTTCCCCAAAAATGATAATTGACATATCCAAAATTCAAACATTCAAAATTTTCACTTTCATTTAATCCTTCCTTATTGTAACCAGTACACTCCTTATATTTTATTCATGATCTTGGATTAAATGGTTATAACATAGATAAAAACTACAAAAAATTTGTCGGGGTAGTCTTTAAAAACTATATTCATCAAATCCAAGAAAATTATTAGGGTATTAATAAGTCTGAAGGGCATCTATATGAACTCATATTTCCCATACCTTGTATAGAATGTTTTCTTCATAATATCTTCTTTTTTCACCTTTATATGATGATATTTATATAAAAACCACCTTTGATAAGTATTGAGCCCCTAGTAGTTTAACGAAAAAATTTATAAACCCTTTGAAGATGATATTTGTTCTTTATGGTGATCTTATTGAGCTTTTGATAATCAATACACAACCAAATTGATCCATAATTCTTCTTGACAAAGGGCACTAGTACACCCCACGGTGATGCACAAAGGCATTTGAACCCTTTTTCAAAAGATCATTGAACCTCTACTTTAAATCTTCCAGTTCGATCAAGGATATCCTATATGGAAATACTGAGATTGGTGTATCTCCATGTATGGTCTCTATTGAGAAATCAGTCACACGATCATGGGGAATTATGGGTAACTCTTCATGAAATACATAAATGTGTTTCCTGACAATGGGAATTTACTCTAGGTTGATACCTTAATTTAACTCAACCATTTGAGAAAACTTATCTATATCACAAGGTTTCAAAACCCACACTATTGATTGATTTTCAAAAGGATGATCATGATATGAAATGAATTTGTACAGGGGAATTGGATAGTTTATAATATGAAAGTATGTTTCCTTTCCAAGACATTTTATGTGTGCTCTATATAATGAGACCCAATCCATTCCCATTATAGAGTGGAATTCCACCAAGAGAAGTATTATGAGATTATTTAGAAGAATATTTCCACATATTCTTATAAGAGAAGAGTACAACCTTGGGTTACAATGATTTCACAACAAGGGGTTTTGGGGAAAATATCTACTTCATGGTATCATTCCTTAGATTAAATAGTTCTAGAAAACTTGTAGGATATAACAGAATGTGTTAGAACCAAAATCAAAAAAAAATATTTTTCCATATTGAGTGAATAGGAATTTTACCATGTACGACTTCATTTTTATGCTACTCTTCAGCATTAGTGATGGAATAAGATTTATCTTTACCCTTTGGATTTGGTGGTTACTAATGTTGATTACCCTTAAAGACTCGTATTTTAGATCACTGGAATGCATCACGACTTTTATCCATAAATTTGAATCATTGAACCATATGTGGCACAAATAGAGGTGCCCTCCATTACTCCATCATGTTGGATAACTTATTTATGTATCATTGACCTTCATGAGTTTGATGGACATATCTCTAACACTTAATGTATTTACATTTCCCTTTGAGATAATTCCCATGATGCTTCTTCCCACCTTTTTGTCATCTGTTAAGTTGGATCCTCTTTCCTCATATTTTATTTGACCCCCCGCCCCTCTTTAAATATTGTTCTTGTATTCTTATCTCTATAACCATGAGACCATTCTCCAAACTCCATATCTACTTTGAGAACACATTGAACAACTTATTCACAACATCCTAAGTCCCAGATTGGTATATCCTTATGAAGTTTGGTTTTAAAGCATTAAATAATATATTTATTTTTATATCATTGCTGATAAAAACCCTAAACTGTATCATGAAAGACTTTTGAATTAAGCCTCGTAATCTATGAAAAATTCACCATCCTTTTTCATTAGCTCTATGAATTATCTCTCCATTTTTTTGAAGAGTTCAATGGAAAATATGGTATAAAATCTTTCCTTAAATTTTTCCCACTCCTTATCTTTCGTATCTGCCTTTAGCATGGTGTTCTTAATCAATTCCCACAATTGGTCATCTTATCTATCTAAAGGAAAAATGTCTTGACTCACTATCTCCTTCAAAAGAAAATAGAACACATAAAATATCTTCTCTGTTGAGTTAACCCACTATTCCAAGAGAAGTGGATCAAAGTTCTACTAAATGTTGATGGGTTTTCCATATAAAAGACTCAATGGATAGTTAATCCTTCCTGGGTGAAGGAAAACATTCCAAAAGATTTTGGTTATTATTCATATCCTGAGATATTTGGGTAATAATATCTATAATGTTTTGAACTCGACCTCCCATGGAATTAGGCATTTTATTCAGAAAATAATTTTATTGTCCCTCGAATGGATTATTGGCCAGGTTTCTCCTAGTTCCTACTATTTTATAAATATAATAAATTTAAAAAACAAAAGTAAATGAATCATGAATGATTTATTCTTTTATGAAATTAACAATAAAGGAATATCTTATGGGATCCCTATGGTTATCCTTTTCTAAAAATAATTTTCTATTATGTTTTTCCTACATATAGAAATATATGCAAGTTTATTACTTTTTTTATAATCTTATTTTACAAATTAACTAAACCATTATTTGATACAAAAAATTGTGGCCATAATTTTTCTTACATGACTATTACATCCTTTTAAAGATTAAAAACATAATAGATATACAATATAGGATCCAAAGGTTTAGTGTTATGGGAAAATTTGGATTATATATGAAATTTACATATTAAAACATAAACATTATTTAAATACTTTTTTCAGTCTTCTTAGTGTCCCACACATTCTCTTTTTCACAGTTAATCACCTAAGTATATACAGAAATGTAATGTATGAGATAAAAGATGAGTAAGAGGATAAATAAGGCACATGAATTAATATGGAATGTGTTAGAATAATCATCATCATAACATAATCATTAGATTGTATTCAACGTCATGAGGGAAAAATGGATAAATTCATTGAATGTGGGAATGTATAAAATTTAAACATCATGTGTTAGTGGTCAAATACCACATATAGTTGTGATCAAATCGAGCATGATGCTCATCCATAACATATGTTCATAGTCATAACATCTTCATTATGAAAAAAACTACCAACATGTTCCCACACATTGAACATTATCTCAGGAGAAAAATCTCATTACACAATTCATTATAGGGAAATATAATTCCTAACCCACCTTTTATTATAAAATTACATAATCATGCATGCTATATAGAATGTATAACAATTGAAGTCATAAAATAACCCATGGAAAAGAATGGGTTCCATAAAAATTTCATAAAGAATACATTAATGAATAAACATTGGGGCCCCAAAAATAAAAACGAATAAACATACCTAGAATTAGAATAATCATTATTAATTAAAGATAAAACAATCTCAAGAGGATTCAATATGTGTTTTATAAAGAAATGTCCTTTTGAAGAAATAATTATATATTCCATAAATCAAACTTGGAAACATGTATATCAATTAAAATAATAGGAAATAATAATTAAATTAAATTTAAGTAGTTTTAAATCAATATACCCACAAAAATTTTACATGAAAGAGGAATAATCTGAAAAAAGGCAGTTGGGTTCGATAATCCCCTTACCTTAATTCCTACCTTATTTCGTCATTTTCTCACCTCTTGAATATTAAAATTAGATTTATTAAAATATTGATCCAAAACATTATTATAGTCATTTATACAACTATTTAAATATTATAATCATTATGTTATATTTCTTAATTTTTTTATGAAATTATATCATTTTGATATCATGTTTTTCTTAAAAAATCAATTTCTCTTTGATTTCACCATTTTCATAATTTTAATTTATAAATTACTATAATTAATTAAAAAAGATTATAATTCATATAATTACATTTTAATATATTATATATAGTTTATAATATTCCTCAATTATTATGGATATAAGTATTTACATGGAAATTTCTCTATAAGTGGTTAACCAACCATTGATAGGGCATTATTGGGAGAGCTGTAATAGTACGTTTAAAATTTATATATATAGTAATATGAAACTTACAGTAGGTTAAAATCATTAATATAATGTTAAATTAAAAAATAATAAACCCTTTTAATGTTTTTAAAGGTTTTATGGAAAAAAATAAAATATGAAGAAAAAATAAACAATAGGGAGAATTGAACTGAAACTTACTTAATCCTCTCTGTAGCTTCTCTTTTATGTTACTATAAATCCTTATTGGTTAGTGTTTAATTGACCCAAAATGTCTCTAAGTATTATATTGGTAATGAGAGGGATGAGTTTGGAAGATATTATTCTCTATAAGGGGTGGGAGGAGTGGGTTTCCAATGGGAGAGAGATGAGTTATTAATACACGAGGAGAGGAGTGTTTAAAGAATAAAATATTAAATAAATTAATTTATAAAAATTAAAACCTGTAATATTGATATTTTAAAATAAATTATTATATATTAATGTAATAGAATAATTTTAATACGTTAAATCCCCTTTATTATTTGAATTAATTAGTTTATTAAAAATTAAACTGGAAAGAAATAAAAAAATTATTTTAAATAATCAATTTCGACTTTAGGTTTTGAAGATCAGTTTATTTTATTTTAATCAACAATATATAAAATTAATTATAACATGGACAAACCTAATTTTATATAAATTATTATGTCATTATGACATTATAAATTTGGTAATTTCATATACACCAGTTACGTGAAAAATTGTATTTTTACTATTCACATGAAAATTGTTGTATTTTAGAAAATTACCAAAACATCACCCTTTGATAATTTAAATGTAATGGTTTAAAAAATTTATTAATTTTATCAAAGTAAATTTCTACAATAGGTAATTGTAAACTTTAATTTAAAAAATATAATTTTTATGAAATACTTTAAAATATAGTTTATTAAAACTGTGATAATATATTCTT
The DNA here is from genome assembly GCA_963277665.1 of Viscum album. Lineage (NCBI taxonomy): Eukaryota > Viridiplantae > Streptophyta > Magnoliopsida > Santalales > Viscaceae > Viscum > Viscum album. The sequence continues at coordinate 1,219,358 of CAUJRU010000202.1, forward strand.
TGAGTTTATTGATCATGATATTTCTTTTTATAATTGTACAATTTATATAAATTAATCATGATAAATATTATTTTCATTATAATGTATTATTTTGAGACTAGATTACCATTTTAATAGTCACATTGCATCCTATCCAATATATTTTTTCATTCATTATTCATATAAATTCCTCTCAAGGTGATATATTTCCATTTTATATAATTTTTCCTGGTTTACTAATATTTTTACATTTTATATTATGTTGTTAGTGGGGTAAATTATTCTAGTATTTTGGTTCGGGCCCTATTTTCAAATTTTATGTTTTTATTTTATATTTTTTTCAAGTTGTAATGTTTTGAATTTTAATTGGTTTCAGTGCTACTTAAAGTAATAATATTTAATTATGAAATAATGTATTTTTTAGTTTATATATATTTTATATGTGTATAATATTATATAATATAAGGAAACGCACATTTATTAAGGAAATTAGAGTTGTTAATAAACATTGGGTCATTACATAGGATCTAGCACCTACCTATACCGCCACAAATATCAGATTCTGGTGGCTCCTCTAAAGAATAATCAATAGGATTATATGAGTGTTTTTTCATTAAACTACACCTAATATCCTTATTTAATGTCCAGTAATCATAATGGATTTTTCTTCTCTATCATTTTATAGAAATAATCCATTCTATCTCACTCCTCTATTCTTCTACATCAATATTTAACAGTTTCACCATATATTCTAATAAAATAGTAATTAATATTATTTTTCTCACTCCTTCTTTATGAATATATATATATATATATATGATAATCTATAATGGTATTGGACACTCAGTTCAGTTTTTATTCTTCATCAGTTCATAATGAATTATGTCATGTTATAATACTTTGGATCTCACTTTTCCCGACTCATATAATGTTAAAAAGTTGTAGTTAAGGTCTCTCTTGGTGATGTTCTAGACCTTGTTTTTACTTTAGTAACCAAACTCAATAAGCCACATAGACTCAAGTTCAACTTCTTATATGCCAGATATTACAGGCTAATAGCGAGGGACTCGGGTGACTCCATGGGGAGACTATAATCTCATGTTAGAGTGGAGCATAGAAGACATAATAGATGAATAAATAATAGAATTAGTATAATAATTAATTATAATTGCACCAAAAATAAGCATAAAAATCCTCGTAATAAATAATCAACTTAATAAATAAAATTATTCTTCTAAAAAATATAATTTAATATCATTTCTCTACAGAAGAGAAAACATGAATTAATTAAGCAGATAGTTATACAAAAGAATGAAAAATGGGAAATAACTATCCAATCATCCCAAGAACTGATCTGGCCATCTAGTACAATGAACCCATCCAAATGTCAGATAGTCAGGTATCCATAGTGGGATGCTTCCCCTTGTCTACACATGTGATCATATAATCGAATTGAGTTCCAACTGTGTCCTGGATAGGTTGTGAGATAAATTTCTATTGGACACCACCAGTGGCGTCTAAAAAATATTTTCTAGGTAAATAAACTGAAATAGTGTGCATGTATATAAAATTAAAGAAACATTAATAATCGACCATACCTACTTCAGCTTTATAAGGTGTCTGACCATGTTACCATTTAATTAGTTATCATTTAATTTACAATAAGTAGATCTAATATATAAATGTATCATTAGTACTATAACAGGATGTAATAATAATAGAGGATCTAAGATATAAAAAAGTCATCCTTAACCTCAGGGGTCAAGAGAAATCATGGTGGTAACACATTCAATCTTTCTATAAGGTGTATAAGTGTAATCCAAGGGACATATCTAAGTAATTACATTATAAATGAGTCAAACTAAGACCATTTAACTCATCCATTTTAATATCTTTATAAGAATGATTGGGCCCAATAAGATGATTCTCATACATCATGTATCCAAAGACATCAAGATGGATCCAAGGAGTGTCTCTGAGGCATTGTTATATCTCAAAAATATGTCAATTGAATCATCAATATAATACTAAGGCATTCACATAATAAGAAAAACACTAGATTATATGGTGGGTACCTCCCACAAAAATTGGCTCAATGAATCAGAGTATCATCCTCTGAGTGAAAAATAAATTCCCTTGGGAATCTAAGGATGGATCGTGTCTGACCATTTTATTTAATATAAAAAAGTTATAAAAGTAGTATTCACCTTATATTTACATCATTAATTTATATACATAATTAGGGGCATGTAATACAACTAACATTTAATAATTTGATTGGTTTATTTCATTACCTTCCATTAAAAATGTCATGATAAATCTAGGACATGAAATCAATATCAATTTAATTTAAAATAAATTAATAGGTCCATTCCATTAACTTTAATTGAGAATGGTAAGGTAAATTAAATACATTAAAAAAATATCAATTCAATTACATTATCCAAGGCTAATTGATATATATATATATATTAAATTTTAAAATATAAGATCCATTACACAAACTGAATCATATACCCTATAAAAGTTAAAATATAACAATCTAAACGGTGTCCCAAGTAATAAAATCATTTGTTACTAAAGGTTTACGAAAGTATTCACCCTAAATGGGTGGTCTGTGTTGAGGTATCAAACATAAATACTATCAATGATGTCTCACTAGGGACATAGATTGCAATTATGTCAATTGATTTTAACGGAAATGAATTTAGGGAGAAACGCCTAGTGTAACCAGTGTGTGGAACAATGGAAACAAATTTTAGATTGAAATAATTTAAAGGATGAGTAATCGGCCAATAACCTTATTCCCATAACAGTTTCCTCATCCAATATCGACACTTAGTTTTTCCTAGACTAGAATAAAATGAAATAATAGCCAAAATAACTAAAAATATAGAATATAATCTCGCATCAAAATATCATCATTGATTGTAAGAAGCCTAAGGAATAAATCCCTTGCTATGTAGAAACCAATGAGATGAACGGATCTCAGTTTAAAGTCTGAAACTAATAATTATCAGTGAACCTAGTTGGAAGGGTCTTGAGGGATCTTCAGGGGAGAAAATGAGGGTTTATATCTATTGGAGAATGAAATAAGAATTTTGGGTTTAGTTATAATAATTTATGTAAGAAATGGTAGTTTTACCCAACATCTAGGGGTCACATGTTTTGGACTCATGGTTGTCCACACAAACATCCAATCTTTCACCATATACAGCTTCAATGCCACCTCATATGGTCATGGAACATGGTTAAAAAAATGCACATAATATACATTTTTCCTCTATTAAAAACAACAAAAATATCACATCTGCATGTAGCCTAGGTTGCACGGTAATGGAAAACCGTGTAACCCACTTCTGCTCATTGAAACCCCCTGCCCCGTTTTAGAAACTATGAGGACTGGGTGACATGGTTTCTATTAACCATACATCCAAGTTGTTTCTTCCACCATATGGTCTTCCAAGATCTGAAAAATCCCTAGGTACCCTCATTTACTCGATATCCTCAGTAAGAATATATATTAGTCTCAAAACATGGAATTAAATTAAAATTTAAGGAAATATATACAACATGTAAAAACAAGATTCTTACAGTCTTCCCCTTTAAAATAACTCATCCTCATGTTTCCCTTGAAAGGATCCTATGATTCATTATGAGAAAACATTTATCCACTAGCCATGTACATCAGAATCCCACTCCGAATTTTCATCATGTACAAGGTCGTTCTACCATAGTAGTCACACCATGGGGGAATACCGGCCTTAGAGAGACTTCATGCTCCATTCAATGATGTCAATGGGATACTTATCGAAAGAATCATCAAAATCTAATTCAATATCCATGGGAAAAAATGAATGTTATGGGTTATCATGATAACAGTAATGCTAAGAAACATGGATGACATCATGCATGGAATGGTACCTTTGAGGTAATAGAAACTCATAAGATAATAGATTGAATCAATCCAAAATCTCAAAAGTCCCAAAAAAGAGAGTTGAAAACTTCCATTTCCTTTTTATCCATCTATACCCAAGTCTAGGTGATACCTGCAACAAAAAACAATCCCCGACATCAAACACCATAGGTCATCGACTGTGATTGACATATGCTTTCTATCTAGACTGATTAGTATACATATGTTTCCAGATCAAATTCATATGATTTGATGTCTCCATCATGAGATGAGGACCTAGTATCACTTCCTACCTTTCCTCTATCTAGAACATAGCTAAATGACATGACCTGTACAAAAGGACTCATATGGATCGATTTGAATAATTTCATAAAAGATGTCGTTGTAGGAAAACATGATGAGTGAGATATGATTCTCCCATGAACATCCCATATAAAAGATGCATTCTAAGAGCATGTCCTCTAACAATTGTATGGTTTTTTCAGTTGTACATTCTTGTGAGGGGGAAAATATGTTATCATAAGCACCTGTGTACCAAAACCATATGGTAATCCTAACCAAAACCTCAATGTGAAACAATAATCCTTATCTGAAATGATCATATGAGGGTCCCCATGTCGGTATATAATCTCACAGACATATATAATCCCAAACATAAAAACTTATAATGTCTCCCATATATAAATTAAGCGGGTTACATTCAATATTTAATGTATAACTACACAAACAGTGTCACTGCCTTGAGGGGACCTCGGTAAACCAACCACAAAATCCATTGTAAAATCATCTCATTTCCAATCCATGACTGCTAATGGTTGTATTAAGAAAGTGGTCCACTGGAATTCCACCTTCACTTTCTGATAGGTGTAACATCCAGTGATAAAACCCATGATCTAATGTGTCATCCTAGGACACCAATTTTTATAGTGCATATTAAAATAAATCATAGAGATTCAATGGTACAATAACCACTAAGAATCATGGGATTATCTTATCAAATCCTCCCATATATTCATTGGAATCAATATTATGACCATTTATATGTAGGATTTTTTCTCCTTTAACATACCAATCTAGGGTTGCGTACTCAACAAATGTACTCTTCTATAGGAGAAAACCTTCAGTGTCTGAGAATTTCCTTCTTTTTACCCTATCCAGGAGTGAAGAGGTAACTGATAAGGATACCAGAAACGGTTACATGTGACTCTTCTAGAACTCTATATTCATATTATAAATAATGGACATCAATTTCCATTCATCATTTTCTTCCTAAATAGCTTGTTCTTGATTTTTTTGACTCAGTGCGTCAACTACCCCATTTCACATTGTAATCAAATAGAAAATCTCAAATTAAATAAAACAAAGGTATTAAAACCATATCCACAATTTATGAATGAATTCATGTTATTTAAAGATATATTTTAGGCTCTTTTAGTCCGTATAAACCATGAATTCTTCTCCCATTAGATAGTGTCTCCATAAATTCAAAGCATGAATGATTGTTGTGTGCTTGATATAATGTGTTAGGTAATTATTCCCATGAGGTTTCGAATAGAGTGACCTATATGAAATGAATCTATTATCTTACATTATTACTTCACCCATATCAATTATTTCTTCATCATTAAATAATTTATATCCTCTTCCAGGATCAAGAGTAATCAATATAGGTGTCAAAGTAAGCCTTCCTTTTAGCTCCTGAAAGGCCTTATCACATGCTTCATACCAATATAACTGAGCCACCTTCTTAGTTAAACCTTTAAGAGGTGCATAAAAAATGAGAATATATATATGAAATGCATTTAATATCCATTTGGCCCCAATAAATTATATATATATAACACATTTTTGGTATTCTCCTAGGAAACTATAGCTCTCACCTTCTCTAGGTCAACCAATATTCCGTGTTCTGAGATCACATTACCCAATAATTGATCTTTTTCAATCCATAGGTGGAAGTTTGTGATATTTTCATATAATTTATTCTCTCTTAGTGTATTCAAAATATTCTCAAGAATGTTGGTATAGTTTCTTTGAGAATGATAATACATTAAGATATCATCTACAAAAACCATGAAAAAGGAATCCAGATATCGGTGGAAACCCCTATTAATCATGTCCATGAAAATGAAAGGCATGCTAATAATTCGTAATAGAATAACAAAATACTTTTATAGACTGTACTAACTTTGAAAATTAATATCTGGTATATATGAAGTCCTATCATTCACCTAATGATAGCCTAATCTCATGTCCATATTAGCAAATACTCTAGATCCTTAGAGTCGATTGGAGAGATAATCTAATTGAGGAAAATTATACCGGTTCTTAAGCATAAGATAGTTCAATCATAGATAATCCAAGCATACCCCAAAGCTCAAATCCACCATCTGGGTGAAAATCTTGTGTGAACCCCCATATGAAATACCGAGTTGGATATAAATCATTGATTACAAATACTCTATCTCTTGAGATCCTAGAGCTCAATAGGTTCTATTATATATGGAGGAATATATACTATAGCTACTCATATAATGAACTTTATAGTAAACTCTACCTCTCTCTTGAGAGGTATCCTAGAGAATTCATTCGGGAAGATATCCCAAAAATGATCCATTGTGGGAGGAAATTCATTCTAACGTAAACCCGTGATGCTCCACCTATCCCATGATGCTCTTCCAGATAATGACAAGTAATCTAGAATGTCCCTATATATAATTTCATCCATGCTCCTCTAAATAATGACTAATAATATAGGATTTCACTTCACCTATCCCAGTATGCTCTAGTCGAGATCTACTTTCCATTAAATTCCACATGCCCTTATGAAGATAAATATCACCATGTAGTAATGTAAAACACACCCTGTAGTGATAAAAGACCACATAAGTGTGATAAGGAACCAACTAGTCTGTCTTGTGAATTACATTGAATCTCATCATCTCAAAGATGAATAGGTACCTTAAGAAAGAAAAACTTCTTAACTCAAGGGGAAATCATTCCATCATTGTATTCTCTTTGAACACACACCCAATGGTTTTTTTAGTGTCATAACCCCAATGATGCACTCAATTTCCAGCCAAATACTTTACATGATTGATAAAGGGATAAAGGAGTGAGAGTAACCTATATCAAATAAATAAAATAGTATTTTTCAGAGTGATTATCTCAATATGGGGGTCACTGGAGTACCCAATATTTTTTGTTAAAAATATTTAAAAATTAAATCTATTAATTAATTTAAATATGGGCAAGTTTATAAAAACAACATATAGATTTATGTTTTAATATTTTAATATATTTCTCAAAATATTGATTAAGACCTAGTTAAAATAATTTTGAAAACAACTTTAAATTTTGAAATCAATTTACTCAATAAAAATATAAAATAAACACTAATTAAGATAAAATATCAAATAAATTTTTTTTCATAATTTTAAAAAGATTCATTTTTAAAGTACAAAAAATAAGGCAAAAAACATATATCATAAATGAATACATGAGTTTTAGTATTAAGCTGAGATTATTCCTCTATACAATGTAATGTTCTACTACCAATCACTTTATATAGAAATAAAACTTTTGATCCACAACCTATATTAGGTATACAATAGTATGGAAACTATCTACATCACACGTGACCTCTTCCACAGTAGTCATGGGATTACAAATATAACAGGACACATAGAGACATCTTCCATCATAGTTGTGGGAAACATGAGTAAAAAGGTATTTAATAAGATATCTAGGTATCAACTAGTTTAAAACAGGAGACTGTATTTATGTACAAATAAAAATTATACACACACTTATCATAATAAAAAGTTATAAAAACAAACAGAGAATGTAAAAGATATAGAGATATCATGTTGGTCTTTTTAGTATGTGATACATCTCGTGACTCCTAGAATGTTTTTTTAAATATATCTCCAGTTTTCTTTTTGAAATATAATATATAAGAGAGTGTTGTAAACCCCTTATTGTGATTCTGTAAGAAGTTTTCCATATGTTCAATTATTCTTTGCTTCTCCTATAGTTGATCACTAGTAAGAATTCATCATATAAGGTACTCTTCATAGAAACTCATCTCTCTTCTTAAGTACTAATATTATTTTTCATCAAAATGCTTTTCCACATGATGGATTCCGGTTGATCTTTTTAGCAACAGTAGTAGAAAAGAGAACACACTAGATCATATACTCCTTATAATATATTTTTTCATGAATTTAAGTCATCAATTTAGTGAAATTAATGGATAATAATTAAAATAATTTTTGGCATTAAATTCCCTAAAATAGATGTTAGAGATATTTAATTCAAAATAAATATGAAATAATAGTGTTGAGTCCTTGGAACGCTCACCCAATCTGGGGGTGTGTTGAACTGACAGTGTCTTTATCTAGTAGTTATATGCACTCTGGTGGTGTCTTGATATGGAGGTGAATCATATTTTGAATATTACTTAGAGTATGGTGGTGACTTGTATTAGCGGTGTGTTAGGATGGTGTTAACAAAACTCAACGGTAGGTGATTCCAACACTTAACTATGTTATTGTTCTACTGGTGACTCAAATCGGCATTAGATGATCTTATTAATTTGAAAAAAATTCATTTATGTCGGTGAATTCACTCTTGAGGTGAGTCATCCTATCGTGGTGAAACATTCCATAATTTATCAAAATTACATTTTCTGGGTGAATTAAGGCAATGGTGAGTGTTTCCAACACTTATCCATTATTCATAAAGACAATGATATTTTTTTCTCACAATGACTCAACCCCAATAGTGATTCAATATCTAATGGTGAATCATACTTAAGAAGAATTTCAAAATCTATCTCACGTGATACAATGATAACCTAAAACATAAAAATCATTAGGTATCATAATAAACATGATTTTTTATCATTAAAATAGTGTAGTTAACAACCTTAAAATATGTTCCAACAATCACCCCCTTTTTGATGATCACAAAACATTGAATTTTATACAATATTTTTTTGTTAAAGTAAAAGGAATATGGTGTAAAATGTATAAATCATTAAAAACATGAAATTTTATTTTAGGTATAAACATAGTAATTAGTAATAGAAAATACTATGAGATCAAAGAAAATTCAATAGTTAGTAATAGAAAAAAATGCCTTATAATATTTCTCTCACTTTTGGGATTATTAAAAGGTGAATAATAAAATAGAAAAAGAATATAAAAATAAAGTTTGAATAAGGTGATTTTCATTAGAAACCAGCTATCATTTAAAAATAACAATTTATATAAAAAAGTTTTAAAAAAATTCAAAAAATACCTATAAAATACTAAATTATAAGATCAAAGATCTTTCTCATGTTTGTTAGAGGAAAACAAAGATGCTTTTCGGTTTTCCTTTTTTGGGGCTGAGTTTTCAGCGACAGAGGCTGTGATTTTAGTGGGAATAGATATAGGAATAACTTTCATAGGATGAGGCTCTTTAATAAAGATTAGTTTGATGGGTTTCACAACTAATCTAAGAGATACGGAAAAGATATGGAATATAGTTGGAAAAGGTGATTCAAGATTTTTGGTAAATCCTGGTCTGAATAACTCTAGATCTGTAGTAGGAGGAGTCAAATAAGCTATAATGGGAATGTCCTCATGATCCAAAATATTAGTTCGATGGGCATGTAGAAGAAGTATCCTAGTATTGGTAAAATCCATTATTATACTACCACATAATTCGATTTCACTGAAGAAATATTACCTCACTTCCATAAACCACAGAAGCACTGGAGTCAGAACCTTAAACTAGTTGACTATCTCTTTAAAGGATTGAAATACTAGAGGCATCTTCATATTTTCTTCGAGATATGAAAAATGTCAATTTAACTCATTGTTATGCTCAAACTTCCTCAAAATTTCCTTACGTATTGAAGGTCAAACACCTAAATGAACTCTTGAAAAAACATAGAGTTCCTCTCTCTCAATATATATTATCAATTATATTACAAAAGAGTGAGGTGTATCAGTAGAGGTTGAAGAAATTAAGGTAATATTGTCTAATTTCTCAAGTAAGGAATCCATATAAGTAGAAAAGACTGATTGCTTCCCTTCAAGAATATACTTGACATACTCCATCTCACCATCAAGTCATCTATTATCAGTGTTCACTTCTTGAATGTGGTGTTTCATCTTTGGTTATATATTATGTATAACTATTTCAAATATATATCTTGCATCATGTTCACCTAACATAGTGACCAAAGAAGTTTGGTTTCTCAAATTCACATCTAACTATGATAAAAATATTCACATAATGAATTTAGGTCACCCTAAGTGACAATATGCAATAGAATTATAGATTTTGTAGGAGTAGGTAATGGTGTATCAGGCATACTTGAAGATTCTACATGATCCTCTATAACTTGAATTAAATATTCACACACCATTATGGACTAGTATCCTCATCTGAGTTAGAGTTTTCCAAAACAAGTCTAAAATACCCCAGATATTTTTTCAAACTCCACTGAAATAGGGTCCAACATTTGAAAGGAAAATATAGTATTAGCCATTATAGGAATATATTCTTTGATTTTATGCTTATGCACATTAGGTAATATAGTGGTAATAGCAACAACTACTTACTCATCGAACTTCTTCTCAATAAGAGCAGATACATCTTCAAGGTACTCATCAGCTAAAAGCTCAATGGTTGTAGGAATATCACCAAAATTTACATCAATATATATCTCAAAAATATTTGGTTCAACAACTAACATCTTATTAACTAAATTCTCAACAATACATGCTACCTTAATTTGATAAAAAAACAAGATTAATTTCCAAAATTGGGGATTATACTCCATCAACATATGATTCTTTTGCATCTATTACTAATTTTTTTAAAACACATGGACATTCCTTAGATTTAGAAACAAATGAATATGGAGAAGAAACAAGTTCCTGAGGAATCTCAACCTCCTTAATAGTAAATTGGCCACTTGGTCCTTCATGACTTTTACAATCACCATTATCATAACTTCCATCACCATTACCATTATCATGTTCTTCATTTTCTTCTTCTCCTTCTTATTCCTCATTTTCATCATCTTTTTAACAATTTTTATCTTCTTATGAATATTTAAAAGATCCATTAAACATTTATTCTCCAAATACTTTTGTCTCATCCTCAAAACTTATTTTCTTTAACATTTTCTCTCTTATAGGGAGTGAACTAGCTGAACTAGGTTCTCTAAAAGTAGTAGGAGGGGATTCTCTTGGTAAATCAAGGTCACCTACTTCATCACATATATGTTCTCCTTCTTCATTTCTACCAACATATGCCTCTTCCTTATCATTATAATTAGAATACTTAACTACATTATCGGGTTTCATCCCAGGATCAATAAGGTATTTCAGTCTTGAATGATGGTCTCCTTGATTGAAATCAACATATATTATTCCATAATAAACCACACATTACTTTTTACATGGATTCAAACTTATTCTCATCCTTCTAGAAATTATTCTTGTGGTTTAAAAACCATCACATCCCACGATAGATTCTTCAACATTTCCAACTAAACCATTATATTCCAACATTACTAAAATAATCTTAGGATATATCAAATAATTTGATCTCGATATAGGCTTACTCATTTCTATCATATGAATCATCAAATATCATTACAAATTGACCTTCATAATTATTTTTATAATCAAAGGAGTTAAACATATTGGTATATCAATGTATAAAAGTCTCATTCCCTTGGACACAACAAGTACTAAATGAACATAAAAATAAACCTTCACTCACCATAATGATTTGATGAAATAAGTATTCAAAATATTTCATCCCTATTAGACTTGGTAAAGTAATATTCAAAAATAAAATCATAATTATTATCCAAATAAATCATTTTTAGTCATTTTATAATCCTTCATTTGTAACCTTTAAACATTATTCCCACTTCTTTGATGAAAATAAAACCTTACAGACAACTATTCCAGTTCTCACCTTTCCTTTATTATCTTCGAATATATACACCATGAATTTGTAAAAATTATATATTGACCTAAAATAGAAAGGTATATAGTTGGAAGAGAACCACTCCACCCATCCATGCTTCAGTATAACTTAAATCACTATGTACATACTAAAAAGCATCCACACTACCTGAACTTATTTATTAGGTACTGCAATCCCCATAGAAAGATCTGAATTTAATAGATTTAAAGAAGTATATTAATGGATCAACTCACCCTTTTGTTTCTTAGAAGTACATAACTTATTTAGAGAAGAATATGAAGGTCTCTTCATTATGTCCATGGAGATTAGCTCGATTGGTTCGAGTGATGGAAAAGGAAGGTTGACAGTAAAGAGGTAAAGGGTTGCAAAAAGTTTTTCTTGAGAGAAGTGGCCTTATAATTTATATAGGTTCAAATTTATATCACTTAGTTATTTAACAATGTGAAAATTAAAAAACAAGATAAAAATTGAAAATCAAAAATTGGAATCATATTTCAATTCGGTAGAAATTTAATTAAATAATAAAGAAAATTATTACTGTCAACTTAAAAATAGTCAAGCCAAAAATAATAAAGTCATGAAGTTCAACAGTGATATATCCAATTATGCAACATTCACAGTGGTGAGAAGCTTCAAAGGTGAGATTCATCAATAGTGATAAGTATCATTGGTGGTATATATCAATGATGATACATTCAAAATGTAGAGACATTCACAATTGTAATATATCTATAATGGAGAGACCTATACAATGTTGAGTCATCTACAATGGTGAGTCCCAAGAATTATATTTCAACAAAAATTAGTCATACCTAACTTATATTTGATGTAATTAATTATCTCATAATTCAAAGGCTTAGTAAAAATATCAGCAAGATGATGTTCCTCACCAATATTTTCAACAGTGATATCACCTTTCTCAAAAATTATCACTCAAAAAATGATATCTTACATCAATTTGTTTTCTTGAATGTGATACATGATTCTTAGAGATATTTATAGCACTTTTATTGTAAAAATTAATAAGGACCTGTCAAAATTGATATCTATTGTATATTAATGTGTGTTTCTTAAAAAAAATTATTCAAAAAATCTATATGTAGTTATATACTCAACATTGGACAAAGACAGTGCAATTTTATTTTTTTCTTACTTCCCAAAGAAACTAAAGACTTGCCTAAAAGTTTACATCTTCCAAAAGTGTTTTTATATACAAATTACATCCTCCAAAGTTAGTATATGAATAATTAACTATGTTTAATTATTATCCACTTGGGTAGAACAATCCTAAAATGGTAGTATATCTGAGGTATTTGAAAAAAAAAATTGAACAACTAAGTGTGACTATTTTGGATTCTCTTAAAAACAATAACATGTAGATACACTAAACCTAATACCAGGTCGACTAACAGTTGGGTAGATAAGACTTGAAATCATACATTTATAACTAGTTTGATCCATTGGTTTCCTAACTTCATCAAGATCCAACTTACAGGTAGTACTCATAAGAGTTTCACTACTCTTAATGTTATCTAAGTTAAAATGTTTTAAAAGATTCTTTTTATATTTACTTTGATATAAAATAATTCATTCATTATTTTGAAAAATATGAAAACCAATATATAATATAATTTCACCCAATAAACACATTTAAAATTATTTAGTTCATGTTTTCAATGTTTCCTTCAGTCTATCCACAAGTTCCCATAATTTATTAATTTCAAATTGATTTAGTTCATCTTGCATAACCATTACCAAGAATTCTCCATTGATTAAAGCAATGATGTTCTTTGGTTGAATCTATGAAAATAATGTGTGATGTTAAACATTATTTATTATAGAATTTCTAATCTGTGTAACTCTAACTAGGTCTACAACTACAAAATCTAAATGATGTTACCTAAGGGTCCTAACATCTCTAGAAAAAGAGGGGTTTGTCACATCATGATTATTTATAGGTTTCGGTTTATGTTATGAATGTTCATCATAAGTAGATGATTTTTTGGATTACTTCACAGTCGAATCAGTAGGTTTTTTAATTTATGTTTCAAGAAGATAAGCCATCATCAATGTTTTTTAAAGAGGTCTTAGGATCATGTGGATGTGCCTCATAAAATTTAACATGAACAGCTTCTTCCCCAGTCATGGTTATTTTATTAAAAACTCTATAAGAATTACCATAGGTTTAATAACCTATGATAATTAGTTTATCACTTTTGGAGGAATATTTTTCCATATTATATTTAGTTTTAATAATAAATAATTTGAAAAGTAAATAGGTAATTCATATTCAATTATCATAGTCTAGGACATCTTTAAAAGGTTTTTATTCCGCTTTTATTCCAATCCATTTTGTTGAGCGTTTCTCGGAGAAAATAAATTTTAACTATATATTTTTGTGAGAAAAAATATTCAATGTCATGATTTTCAGACATGTAGTCGTGGTCACTTATTAATGTCTTAATTTTATGGTCACTCTTGTTTTATACCAATATAGAATACGGGGTGAAATAAGAACCGACTTCCCTTTTACGAGCTAAAAATAACACCCATGTATAACTAGAAAAGACATCTACTATTATGTAAACATGGTGTTTCTAATTTAGATTACAAACACTATATGGTTCAAATAAATCCATATGAACCAACTCAAGAGGTTGGGAAGGTGGAACTTATTTATTCGATTTAAAATGAAACCTTGTGTTGTTTCCCTTTTTGATAGATGTTATAGACTTTATCATTTTAGAAGTCATGTTTGGGTAGATCCCTGACTAAACCATTCATAGTGAGCTTCCTACCTGAATGAATATTGTGGTGGCCTAGTATCCTATGCCACAACCATGATTATTTATTAAATGAACTCATTAAGGAAACATATTCTGAAATTAAATAATTGATATAAAAAATAAACATTTTCATTATTTAAAAAAGTAAATACTAAAGACTCTTTGGAATCAAAATCTTTACATGCATCATTTTCAGATTTAACCAGAAAACCATCATCACATATTTGTGATATTATTAGAAAAGTATTCTTCAGATCATCAAAAAATATTACATTGAAAATTAAAACATAATTGGTGTTACCAATTTACATATGGCTAATGATTTTCCATTTAAAATTGTCACCAAAGGTGATATGACCTATATTAACCTTTATCAGGTTCTTGAAACATGAACATTATCCTATCATATTACTTGTACATCCAATTTCCATGTCCATTTACATTTACTAGAGGTCATCAAATATCTTTCTTACAAAACAAAATTTATAGAAGGAATTATTTTTCTACCAATATTTTCTTGGATCCAGATGTGTTAGTAATCAAGGATTTAGGACCACAAATTTTTTTGGATAGGTCTCTTATAAAAGGATTGTATGATTTTTGAAATAAACACTTTGTTTGGTCCTTTTAAAAAAATAACTGATAGTAGAACTTTCAGAATTATTTTTAGGTATAAATGTTCTCTTAACTATTCTTCCTTTTCCGTGTGGGTATTATAGACCTATAACATACTTTGGAGAAATCTAATCATATATAATTCGTGTAATTTTTCTATTTCCATTGGAAAACCTTTCTAAATATTTCTTTAGTTTATTATTACAATATTTAATTTGTGTATTCTCTTGTAATAATTGAGCATTCTTATCTTTTTCCACAATAAGGTCAGATTTATTATTAGTAGATAAGTCATGTAAGTTTTTTGAAGATTATATTTTTCATTAATAACATTGAATATTTCCTCAAAAATATTAATATATTGAATCATTTATTATATATTCATATCATCATCATTTTTTCCATTTTTAGAACAGTCAGAAATAAGAACAGATGATATAAAAGGTACCTCTAAGACATTAGTTATGAAATACATGTTGGCTCTGTCAAACTTCTCTTTAAGTGTAATGTCTGAGTTACTAGAGTAATCCGTAGAGTAACTCCAAGTTGTTTTCATGTATTTCTAGAATTCTCTATCATTTTCCTAATATTTATTTATCTATTTCAGTTTTGGATAGTCAGAATTAACACATCCTTTGCACGTGAATTCATAGATTGTTACCTAATTATTATCATCATTTTTTCAATCTCTATTCCATGTTCCTACACTATCATTTTTCCCATATAACTAGAATTTTTGAAGAATAAAAATCTTCTTATAGAAATTTTTAAATCTTCTCGCCAGATTAGCCATCACCTCATCACTTCTGGTGGTAACTCACTACCACTTGAACTATCATCTTGTATATTTTCTTTTTTACTTTTCTTTGTATTTATATGTAGTATACTTTAAAGTTACAATTTTTTTTTGGATCATCATCCTTTTATCTATGGAATTAAAGATATTTTTCTTACCTCATTAACTTAATAATTATTTCTATAACAAGTATATTTATAATATCTAATGACTCTCTTATTTACACTGATGTCCCTATCCATAGTTTATGAATACATATACGTAGTCTCATGATCTAATCCTTGTTAAACATTGGATTCCCCAAGGATCTCTTGGTGTTAAAAATTTCATTGAACCGAAGATACATATGTAAAATTTATTCATAGGGCTTTATATTAAAGGTATCTTACCTAGTTGTATATGTATTCAATCTCATCTCTTTGAAATTTTTTTTTCCATCATGAGAAACCACTAATGGGTACCTAATTTAAAAGGATGTTTTACTAGCAGAAAATCTTTTAAATTTTTCATATCCTAAGGCAGAATAGATAGAATTCATATATTTTTATTTATTATTATATTATATCTTTTTAGAATCATTCAAAGTACACCTATACCTCCTAGGTAACTCATAATTATACCCAATAGAAGACCAAATATCAAAACCCATACTTTCAATATGCATTTTCATTTTGATCTTCCACTGAGCATAGTTATTCCAATTGAAAATAGGGGTTATGCTAGTATCAAAACCTTCTTGTATAATATACATTTATATATTTAAATTTATAAATAATAGGAATTTCATATCTTTATAGCACAACTAAGATCTTAGTTAAATTTTTTTGAAAAATATTCATACAAAATCCCACCCTCTAATACAAAATTTTGTGTCATAGTGAGCATCCCAAGAGGGGGTGAATTGATTACCCAACAAAAATGATTATTAAAAATATGTTAGAATAAATTCCCCTAATTAATTTAATTACGACCAAATTTATCAAAACAGTATATTGATATAAGTTTTAATCTTTAAAAATATTTCTCAAAAGATTAATTCATTCTTAGTTAAAAAAAATTTCAAAATAACATTAAATTTCAAAATTGATTTAATCAATAAAAATATCATATAAGAAATAATTAAGATAAAATATCAAAGTAATGGTTTTTTTATAGTTTAAAGTATATTTGGTTTTAATTTATAGAAAATAATTCAAACAAAACACACAGTAGAGATGAATATAACAGGTTCATTCTCAAACTAAGACTTAGTCCTCTCCACTTGGAAATCACTTTTTATCAAGAAAGTTTATATAAAAAACCTTTCGATCCAGAACATGGATCAATTATACAATAGTATGAAAACTATCCAATCCTAAAAGGAACTATTTTGTAGTAATTGTGGGATTACAAAGATAACATTCCACATAGGGACCTCTTACATAGTTTTCAGGGGAAAATTAGTAAAATGTTATTTGATAAGATATCGATGTATCTTATAGTTTAAAAAAGGAGAAAGTGTGTTTTAAAATATAGTGTATAAAAACATTACTGATAATGTAAAGATAAATATACAAATAGAGTGTGTAAAGGATATAATGAGATCATGTTTCACTATATTATAATAAATATAGATCATGACTCCTTGAATGTAGTTTGAAATGAGACTCAAGCCATCTTTCTAAAATATTTTTTAGAAAAATGTGTTATATACTCCTTCTTGTGAGTCTTTAGGAAGTTATCCAGATGTTGAATTGTTCTTTGATTCACCTATAGTTTATCACTATTAATAATTATTTGTGTAAGTCATACTTTATAGAAACTCAAACCTCATCACATGTATGTGTATATTTTTTGTTCATCACATTGCATATCCACATGAGGGAGTCTGGTTGATGTTTTTACCAGTATAAGCATCAAATATAATCCATCAGATCTTTTTCTCCTCATATATAACATTTTGACATTAATTTTAATGAAACTATGTTTAGATGTTAAGGATAAATCATTTAAATAAGCTGGGAATTAAATTACATAAAATAGTATTTAGAGATATATAATTCAAAATAAATATAAAATTTTAGAAGTGAGTCTTTGAAATGGTGACATAATTCAACAGTGTCTTGAACTGGCAATGTCTTAATCTGGTGGTGAGTCAGAGTCTGGTGTTGAATTATAGTCTAGTAATTAGTTATCTCAAAAGTATGTTAGGATGGTGGTGACTCATCTCAATAGTAGGTTACTCCAATACATAGCCACATTTTTTTCTCATAGTGACTCAATTTGGTAGTAGATTAATTTAGAAAATATGTAAAATTACTTGTTGGTAGTGAAATCACTCTAGAGAGTCATCCTATGGTGGTGACATATTCCATACTTTATAAAAATTATGATCTGGCATTGACTCAAGGTGACACTGAGTGTTTCCAACATAGAAAATTTTCATAGCAACGGTGTGATATTTTTTGGAAGTGGATCAACCACAATGGTGAGTCAATAGCGTTCGACATTGCCTATAAAGATTTTATGACATGTTTAGTCTTACTCACATAAGACCATTGAGGTTGATCCCTATTTTCACATTACTCATGTAGGTCTGATTTATAGGTTTTATTAATTTTATCAAGATATAAATTGTGATAATGAATGGTAACACTAATATTCAGATATTTGATATCTCTAGGGAATAGTTCATACTCTAGCACAAGCTGAAGTAGGTATTAAGGATCAGGTGTCCTTGGGAAATCGAGGGTGTTATGTGGTCAAATAAAGTTTAATTGAATAAATGTAAACTGGTTACTTTGTTGATCATATTTTATTTGTTATAAAATAGTATACATTTTTATTGACTATATATGTTTTTGACACCATTGGTGGTGTCCTACTGAGTCGTACTGACACCCTACTCAGGCTACCTGATCGGTACTCTAATAGATTTCATGTTTTCATGATACTATAAGGGAAAAGGGCCTTGTTTTAGAAGTATGAGTTGGGATGGAGCATATTTGAGGGAACTGTACATGGTTTGAGACTTTCTTGGGAGCTATGAGTGTATTTATTTTTGGGTTTTCAATTTAGATGCATTACACATATATTCCCAAGACATATTTTATGCTTAGTTTTAATATCGTATCTCTAGTTTTGGTCATCTTGTGATCTTGGTACTCTATTTTCATGGTTATATGTCATTAATTTATTGATTCTTATTTTCCACTAGTGTATTAATCTAATAAAAAGAGGGTATAGTCTTCCAATGATTGATAATAGATCATCACTGTTAGTTGAAATCCTATGGCATATGGAGAGGTGTGCCTATGGTCATGTGACCACCAGGTTCAGGGCACCAACATGTGGAACCTATTCTAGGAATTTTTAGCATGTTCAAATGGTATTTCTCCAACTTGCATCCTACTGTAGCGTAATCGGTCCTGATCATAAAGATGGAGAAGGTGTGGTCCCTATTCCATAAAAAATATACAGAAAGGTTCAGTAAAACATGTTAATATTACCAATCCTACTTCAAGAATGTCACTAATGAAATTATCTATCGTCCTAATTCTTTATAAGCACCTTTAGTCTACAAAGATGGTATATAACAATGCTTACAGTGT